>NC_069414.1:38707956-38767956 GCF_026875155.1 Cherax quadricarinatus | reverse complement strand
GCATCGAAGTTGCAGTTTCAATGGCATATATAAAATTAACCACTACGTTCAGGAAAGTAATCACTGATTCGTTTAAGTTACTCTGCACCACTTATGTTAGGTTCAACTTAGAATATGCAGCTCCAGCATGCAACAAATATATGATCAAGAAACTAGACAAGCTCAGAATGATAGAAGGTTGGCACCAGAACTAAGAGGAATTGACTACTAGAAAGGAGTCAAGGAACTGAACGTAGGAGTTCTCAAGAAGAGGATGACCTGAGCGGACATGATCACGACATTGAAAATACTCAGGGAACCAGACCCCTCAAGGAAGGTTCCTTGAGGCTGATGAGGGGCTCTTGATCTAGGGAATTGGATCTGTGCTCCAATTCCCTCAATTGAGCCTGAATACCTTCCATCTCCCCCCTCACACCCACAGGTTCTGTATATTCCCTACGGGTTTAGCGCTCCCCATGATAATATACTCCGGGAACCAGAAAGAGTGGGATAGGGAAAGTCAGATAATGGTTTCTATAGACACAAAATATCCAAAAAAACAAGCACTATAGGGAGTTCAAGATCTTGTATGATCGAGCCCTGGAGACCAGGAATCAATTAAGCTGGACGCTAGCAGATTAAGAGGGTCCAAGAGCTAGGAATCAACCCCTGCAAACACAACTAAGTGAGTACACATACGTGCTCTTTGCTTGCAAATAATTTTACAATCATCCTTTGACAGTCACAAACATTTTTATTGGCAAATTACAGAGCTTTTCCTTTTTTTGCGAGTGAAGCGAATTGCGAAATTAACAAACACACAAGCAATCAGGTGAACAAACAACCATTAAAGACCTAAATTCATCACAGTCATGAAAAAATGTGAGAGGGATTAAAAAAACGTGTTCTGATAGTCATTACCTGAGTTCTGTGTTGGTGAGCTGTCAGTGACGTGTTGGTGAGCTGTTTGTGACGTGTTGGTGAGCTGTCACTGACGTGTTGGTGAGCTGTCACTGACGTGTTGGTGAGCTGTCAGTGACGTGTTGGTGAGCTGTTTGTGACGTGTTGGTGAGCTGTCAGTGACGTGTTGGTGAGCTGTTTGTGACGTGTTGGTGAGCTGTTTGTGACGTGTTGGTGAACTGTCACTGACGTGTTGGTGAGCTGTCAGTGACGTGTTGGTGAGCTGTTTGTGACGTGTTGGTGAGCTGTTTGTGACGTGTTGTGAGCTGTCACTGACGTGTTGGTGAGCTGTCAGTGACGTGTTGGTGAGCTGTTTGTGACGTGTTGGTGAGCTGTTTGTGACGTGTTGGTGAGCTGTCACTGACGTGTTGGTGAGCTGTCACTGACGTGTTGGTGAGCTGTTTGTGACGTGTTGGTGAGCTGTTTGTGACGTGTTGGTGAGCTGTTTGTGACGTGTTGGTGAGCTGTCAGTGACGTGTTGGTGAGCTGTTTGTGACGTGTTGGTGAGCTGTTTGTGACGTGTTGGTGAACTGTCACTGACGTGTTGGTGAGCTGTCAGTGACGTGTTGGTGAGCTGTTTGTGACGTGTTGGTGAGCTGTTTGTGACGTGTTGGTGAGCTGTCACTGACGTGTTGGTGAGCTGTCAGTGACGTGTTGGTGAGCTGTTTGTGACGTGTTGGTGAGCTGTTTGTGACGTGTTGGTGAACTGTCACTGACGTGTTGGTGAGCTGTCAGTGACGTGTTGGTGAGCATGTTTGTGACGTGTTGGTGAGATGTTTGTGACGTGTTGGTGAGCTGTCACTGACGTGTTGGTGAGCTGTCAGTGACGTGTTGGTGAGCTGTTTGTGACGTGTTGGTGAGCTGTTTGTGACGTGTTGGTGAGCTGTCACTGACGTGTTGGTGAGCTGTCAGTGACGTGTTGGTGAGCTGTTTGTGACGTGTTGGTGAGCTGTTTGTGACGTGTTGGTGAGCTGTCACTGACGTGTTGGTGAGCTGTCAGTGACGTGTTGGTGAGCTGTCACTGACGTGTTGGTGAGCTGTCACTGACGTGTTGGTGAGCTGTCAGTGACGTGTTGGTGAGCTGTTTGTGACGTGTTGGTGAGCTGTTTGTGACGTGTTGGTGAGCTGTCACTGACGTGTTGGTGAGCTGTTTGTGACGTGTTGGTGAGCTGTTTGTGACGTGTTGGTGAGCTGTCACTGACGTGTTGGTGAACTGTCAATGATGTGTTGTGTTGGTGAGCTGTCACTGACGTGTTGGTGAGCTGTCACTGACGTGTTGGTGAACTGTCAGTGACGTGTTGGTGAGCTGTTTGTGACGTGTTGTTGAACTGCCAATGATGTGTTGTGTTGGTGAGCTGTCACTGACGTGTTGGTGAGCTGTTTGTGACGTGTTGGTGAGCTGTTTGTGACGTGTTGGTGAGCTGTTTGTGACGTGTTGGTGAGCTGTTTGTGACGTGTTGGTGAGCTGTCAGTGACGTGCTGGTGAGCTGTCAGTGACGTGTTGGTGAGCTGTTTGTGACGTGTTGGTGACCTGTTTGTTACGTGTTGGTGAGCTGTCAGTGACGTGTTGGTGAACTGTCAATGATGTGTTGTGTTGATGAGCTGTCACTGACGTGTTGGTGAGCTGTCAATGACGTGTTGGTGAACTGTCAATGATGTGTTGGTGAGCTGTTTGTGACGTGTTGGTGAGCTGTTTGTGACATGTTGGTGAACTGTCAATGATGTGTTGTGTTGGTGAGCTGTCAGTGACGTGTTGGTGAGCAGTTTGTGACGTGTTGGTGAGCTGTTTGTGACGTGTTGGTGAGCTGTCAGTGACGGGTTGGTGAGCTGTCAGTGACGTGTTGGTGAGCTGTTTGTGACGTGTTGGTGAACTGTTTGTGACGTGTTGGTGAACTGTCAGTGACGTGTTGTGTTGGTGAGCTGTCAGTGACGTGTTGGTGAGCAGTTTGTGACGTGTTGGTGAACTGTCAGTGATGTGTTGGTGAGCTGTCAGTGACGTGTTGGTGAGCAGTTTGTGACGTGTTGGTGAACTGTCAGTGACGTGTTGGTGAACTGTCAGTGATGTGTTGGTGAGCAGTTTATGACGTGTTGGTGAACTGTCTGTGGCGTGTTGGTGAGCTGCCAGTGACGTGTTGGTGAGGTATTTGTGACGTGTTGGTGAACTGTCTGTGACGTGTTGGTGAACTGTCTGTGACGTGTTGCTGAGCTGTCAGTGACGTGTTGGTGATCTATCAGTGACGTGTTGGTGAGCTGTCAGTAACGTGTTGGTGGGCTGTCTGTGACGTGTTGGTGATCTGTCTGTTTGGCGTGTTGGTGATCTATCAGTGGCGTGTTAGTGATCTGTCTGTGACGTTGGTGATCTATCAGTGACGTGTTGGTGATCTGTCTGTGACGTGTTGGGGATCTATCAGTGACGTGTTGGTGATCTGTCTGTGACGTGTTGGTGATCTGTCTGTGACGTGCTGGTGATCTGTCTGTGACGTGTTGGTGACCTCTCTGTGGAGTGTTGGTGATTCGTTTGTGGAGTGTTGGTGATCCGTTTGTGGAGTGTTGATGATTCGTCTGTGGAGTGTTGGTGATCCGTTTATGGAGTGTTGGTGATTCGTCTGTGGAGTTTTGGTGATCCGTTTGTGGAGTGTTGGTGATTCGTCTGTGGAGTGTTGGTTATCTCTCTATGGAATATTTGTGATCTTTCTGTGGAGTGTTGGTGATATATCTGTACTGTTGAGAATCTGTTTGTGACGTGTTGGTGATTTCTTGGCAATGTGTTTGTGAAGTGTGGTGTTTGTGACGTGTGTTTGTGAAATATGATGTTTGTGAAGTTTGGTGTTTGTGAAGTGTGCTGTTTTTGTGAAGTGTGGTGTTTGTGAAGTGTGGTGTTTGTGAAGTGTGGTGTTTTGTGACGTGCGTGTGTGAAGTGTGGTGTTTGTAACGTGTGTTTGTGAAGTGTGGTGTTTGTGAAGTGGATTTTTGTGAAGTGTGGTGTTTGTGACGTGTGTTTGTGAAATGTGATGTTTGTGAAGTGTTATGTATGCGTTTGTGGTTGTGGTGAGTGTGTGTGCGTGTGTGTGTGTGTGTGTGTGTGTACTCACCTAGTTGTACTCACCTAGTTGAGGTTGCAGGGGTCGAGTCCAAGCTCCTGGCCCCGCCTCTTCACTGATCGCTACTAGGTCACTCTCCCTAAACCATGAGCTTTATCGTACCTCTGCTTAAAGCTATGTATGGATCCTGCCTCCACTACATCGCTTCCTAAACTATTCCACTTCCTGACTACTCTGTGGCTGAAGAAATACTTCCTAACATCCCTGTGATTCATCTGTGTCTTCAGCTTCCAACTGTGTCCCCTTGTTACTGTGTCCAGTCTCTGGAACACCCTGTCTTTGTCCACCTTGTCAATTCCTCTCAGTATTTTGTAAGTCGTTATCATGTCCCCCCTATCTCTCCTGTCCTCCAGTGTCGTCAGGTTGATTTCCCTTAACCTCTCCTCGTAGGACATACCTCTTAGCTCTGGGACTAGTCTTGTTGCAAACCTTTGCACTTTCTCTAGTTTCTTTACATGCTTGGCTAGGTGTGGGTTCCAAACTGGTTCCGCATACTCCAATATGGGCCTAACGTACACAGTGTACAGGGTCCTGAACGATTCCTTATTAAGATGTCGGAATGCTGTTCTGAGGTTTCCTAGGCGCCCATTATGCTGCAGCAGTTATTTGGTTGATGTGCTCTTCAGGAGATGTGCCTGGTGTTATACTCACCCCAAGATCTTTTTCCTTGAGTGAGGTTTGTAGTCTCTGGCCCCCTAGACTGTACTCCGTCTGCGGTCTTCTTTGCCCTTCCATAATCTTCATGACTTTGCACTTGGTGGGATTGAACTCCAGGAGCCAATTGCTGGACCAGGTCTGCAGCCTGTCCAGGTCCCTTTGTAGTTCTGGGGTTTCTGTTAATTTTCCTAACCCCTTATCTGAAAACAGAAAATTTGGGTTGATTCCTTTTCCCGGAATTTTCCGGTTTAAAATCCCCCCAAAACCCTTTGGTTGGGGGATTTTGCCCCCGAGGGACCCCGCCTGGTCCTTTCCCCCCTCCCCCTTCGCCAAACGGTAATTAACCCCGGGCCTTGGCTGCCTTCTGCAAGTTTCCGGCCCCCTTGTATTTGCCTTCCCTGTAAATTTTTCCACCATTTATTGGGCCCCTAATTTTCCTTTTTGGGGTCGTGTCAAAACCCTTCGGAAAGGTCCGGGAAATGACCCCACCCCCTTTTCCCCCTCTCCCTTGCCCTTACCTGTCCCGTTTGTCTTCCGACGGATTTGACCAGGATTTCCCTTTAAAACCTTGTTGGGCCCCTTTTTTTTGACAATTCCTTTTGGTTTTTCCCAAAACCCCTTTTTCTCCAAAAAACCCCCTTCTCCCCGCTTATGCCCCTTTTAAAATTTCCCAGTGGTTTGTCCGGAATTTTTCCCCCCCTTCCATGTTGCTTTTTTTAAAGATTTCCATTTGGTGTTTCCCATCCCCCGAAAATTTTCCCCCTTGTTTGATAAAAATGTTTGGAAATTGTTGTTTTGGGTTCAATGTCCTTCTCCCTTTTTGGGAGGGGGAAATTTCTGCCCCCCCATTTCCCCCTTTAAAGGTATTTAGGAAAAACATGTGTGTGTTATGACCCCTAAATTTTTTGGGGTTTCCGGGGTCAAAACCCCCTGTGTTTGGGTTCTCACCTTTTTTCCCCCTTTCTTATTCCACCTCTTTTCTCTCTCTCCTCTCTCTTTTTTCGCTTTCCCCCTCCCCCTTTTTGGGCCCCCCCTTTCCTTTTTTCCCCCCCTTTCCCCCTCCCTCTCTTCTCCCCCCGTCCTCTCCCTCTAAAACTTCCTTCCTCCCTTTTTCCCTTTTAACCCAAAACCCTTTCTTGCTTTTCATTTCTCTTTTTTTCCCCTTTTTTTTCCCCCTCCCTTTCACTTTCTTCCTCCCTTCCCCCCAACCTTCCCTCTCTTCTTTTCCCCTTACACTTTTTCCCCCTCCCCCCCCAAAATACTTTTTTCCCCCCTTTTTCCCCTTTTTCCTTCCTCTTTTTTCTCTTCCCCCCCCCTTTTAAATTTCCCCACCCCAATCCTTTTTTAATTTTTTACTTTTTTTCCCCCCTTTCCCCCTCTTTTTCTGTCCCCCCTTTCCCTTTCCCCCTTCCCCTTTTTTTTAAATTTCCCATCAACCTTTTTTTTTCCCCTTCCCTACCCCCCTTTTTCCCTTTTCTTCTCCTTTCCCCTTTCCCCCCCAATTTCAAACCCTTTTCCCTTTTTTTTTTCCCCTTTCCCTTTACCTTCACCCTTCTGTCTTTCCCCTTTCCTTTCACCCACTCTTCCCCCCTTTTCCTACCTTCCCCCTTTCCATCGCCCAAGTCCTCCTTTCCCCCTCCAAAACCCTTTTTCTAGTCCTACTTCCCCCTTTCACCCCGTCTAGTCCTCCCTCCCCCCTTCCATCAAATCTATTTCTTCCCTTCCCCCTACATCTTTCAACCCTCCTTTCAACCTTAAACCCCCATCTATCATTCCTCAATTTCTGACTAGTATTTATTTCCCATTTAATTTTAATAATTTTTATTTTAAGTTTTTTTCCCAAATTTTTCTATCTGGTTTTTTCCCATTTTTCCACCCTTTCATTTTTTTTTCCTACACCCCCTATCTTTCTATTTTTTTCCCTACCCCCCTCCACAATCCTTTCCCCCCCCTAAAAAACGCTACATCTATCCCTTTTCCTCCCTAAAATTTCCCACCCCTTCCTTTTCTCCGAATACCCCCTCCCCTCTGTTCTTCCCCTCCCCACTTTCTTCTCACTAATTTCCTTTGCTTCACAGTCGCACACCGCGGACAAAAAACGTTTCGCTATTTTTTTAAAGGAAAAAAAAATTCCTAAAAAGGGTTTGTGTTCGATTTTTTCGTTGCTGGTTGTTTTTGCTCCCGGGCTGGGTTTTTATTGGGCGCTGCTAGTGTTTATTGTTGCGTTGCTATTTTTAAATTGTTGCTGCTGCTAGTGTTTTTGTTTTTTGCTGCTAGTGTCTTTGGGTTGCGCGCAAATTTTTTTGTTCCCTTTTTGCAAGTGTTATTTTTGGGTTGGCTGCTAAGATTATTTTTTGGCGCGCTAGTTTAAAGTTTTTCGTTTGGGTTTTTGTTGTTTTTCCCGGGCTATTGTTAGTTGCGGGCGCTAGTTTTTTATTGTTGCGGGCGCTAGTTTTATTGTTGCGGCCCCCCTATGTTTTTTGTTGCTGGCTGCAGTGTTTTTGTTGCTCCCCTATTTTAAATTTTTTGCGCAGCAAGTTTTTATTGTTGCGCTTTTTAGTGTTTTGTTGCTGCTGCTATGTTATTTTTGGGCTGCGCAGTGTAAAGTTGCGCTGCTAGTGTTTTTTGCTGTTGCAAAGTTTTTAAAAAGTTGTTTCTGCAAGTGTTATTGTTGCGCAAAAAAGTTTTTATTGTTGCGCTGCTGGTGAAAAATTGTTGCTGCGGGCTAGTTTTAAAAATTTTTCCGGGCTGCAAGGGTCTTTTGTTTGCGCGCAAGGGGTTTAATTTTGCTGTTGCAAAGTGTTTTGGGTGCGCTGTATGTTATTGTTTGTTTTGAGTGATTTTTGGTTGCGGGCCGCTAGTTTTTTTTTATTTTTGGGCCCTGTGATAGTGTTTTTTTTGGCTGCCGGGGGCAAGTGTTTTTATTTCTGCTGTAGTGTTATTTTTGGGCGGGTTTGGGCTAGTTTTTAATTTTTTTCTGCCGCTAGTTTTTAGTTTTTGCTGAAGTTTGTTTTTTCCCGCCGCTAGTTTTAAAGGGTTGCTGCGTTTAGGGGTTTTTGTTGCGGGCTGCTATTTTAAATTGTTGCTGCTTTTTAAGGAAATTTTTTTGCTGTCGCGGGTTTTTTTTTGCTGCTGCTAGTGTTATTTTTTCTCCCGGGCTAGTGTTATTTTTTTCTGCGCTAGTTTTTATTTTTTGGCTGCCGTTTTAGGGGTTAATTTTTTTCTCCTGAAAAGTGTTATTTTTGCTGCCGCTAGTGTTTTTGTTGCGCTGCAATTTTGTTGTTGCTAGCTGTGTTTTGTTGCGGCCGCAGTTTTTAAAAATTTTTTGCGCCGCAAGTTTAATTGTTGCTGCCGCTAGTGTTTTTTGTTGCGCTGCTAGTGTTTTTGCGCTCCCTGCAGTGTTTTTTGTTATTGCTGCTAGTGTTGTTTGTTCTGCCCGGGTTTTTAATTGTTGCGGCCAAGTTTTAAATTTTTGGGCTGCCGCTGTGTTTTTTTGGTTGCTGCGCTATTTTTTATTGTTGCTGCTGCTAGTTTTATTTTTTGTTTCTGCAATTTTATTTTTGGGCTGCTGTTTAGTTTTTTTTGGTTGCTGCCTAGTGTTTTTTGGGTTGCTGTTTGCTAGTTTTTATTTTTTGCTGCTGCTAGGTTTTTTGTTCCGGGCTGCTAGTGTTATTGTTGCTGCTGTTAGTGTTTTTGTTGCTGTTTCAAATTTTTAAAATTTTTTTGCTGAGCTGGGTTTTTATTGATGCTGCTGTTTAGTTTTTAAAAGTTCTGGGCTAGTTTTTTAAGTTGGGCGAAGGTTTATTTTTAACTACTGTTTCCCATTGTTAATTGTTGCGAGGCTATTTTTTTTTTGGGTTTGCCCCCGCCGCAAAGGTTTTTAATTGTTGCTGTTTGCAATTTTGTTTTTGGGTTGTGCTCCAAGTGTTACTTTTTGCTGCGCTATTTTTTATTATTGCTGCCGCAATTTTAATTTTGCGTTTGCTATTTTTTTTAATTGTTCCCTGCTGGTTTAGTTTTTTTGCTGCTGCTCCTAGTGAAAATTGTTGCTGCTGCTAGTGTTTTTGTTGCTGCCAAGGTTTATTGTTTGCTGCGCTAGTGAAAGTTTTGCTGCGGCTAGTTAAATTGTTGCTGCCGCAAAGGTTTTTGTTCCCGGCTGATAGTTTTTGTATGTTGCTCCCCGCTAGAATTTTGTTGCTGCTGCTAGTGTTATTGTTGCGGCGGGTGGGTGTTTTTGTTGCTGTTTCAAAGTTTTAATTGTTGCGGCCCCCAAAGGTTGGTTTTTTTGGGTTGGGCCGCTAGTTTTTAAATTGTTGCTGCAAAATAGTTTTTGTTGTTGCTCCCCGCTATTGTTTTTTGTTGCTGCGCAAAGGTTATTGTTGCTGCAGGCAATTTTAATTGGTTGCTGCAGAGTTTTTTGGGTTTTCCTGCCGCAATGTTATTGTTGCTGCTGCTAGTGTTTTTTTTTGGGCCCCGGGTTTAGTTTTTTATTTTCCCGCGGCTATTGTTTTTTTTGTTGCCCCGGGAAAAATTTTTTTTGTTGCTGCTGCAAGTGTTATTTTTTGCTCCGCTATTGTTATTTTTGCTCCCCTGCTAGTTTTTGTTGTTGCTGCGCAAATTGTTTTTGTTGCTGCCGAAAAGTGTTATTGTGTTGCACCCAAGTGTTATTGTTCCGCCCCCTGGTGTTTTTTGTTGCTGCGGCTAGGGGTTGTTCCCGGCTGCTGCTAGGGGTTGGGTTGTTTTTGCTGCTATGTTTTTTTTGGGCTGCCGTAGGGGTTTATTGTTGCTGCTGCTGTGTTATTGTTTGGGGGCCGCTATGTTATTTTTGCTGCTGCAAGTTTTATTGTTGCGGCCCCAAATGTTATTTTTTGCTGCGGGCTAGTGTTTTTGTTTGCTGGGAAAATGTTATTTTGCTGCGGGCAAACTGTTATTTTTTGCTGCTGTATTTTATTGTTGCTGCGTTAGTGTTATTGTTGCTCTGCAAAATTTGTTATTTTTGCTGCTGCTAGTGTTATTGTTGCGGAGGCTAGCAAAATTGTTGTGCGCTGGGGGTTTTTTGTTGCTCCCAAAAGGTTTTTTTTTTTTTGCTGCCCTAGTGTTTTGTTGCTGTTTGCAAGTGTTTTTGTTGCTGAGGCTATTGTTATTGTTGCGGGCGGGCTATTTTAAATTGTTAATGTTTCAATTTTTAAATGTTGCTGGGGCCCTGTGTTTTTTTTGTTTGCCCGCAAGTGTTTTGTTGCTGGGGGGAAAGTGTTATTGTTGCTGCTGTTTAGTGTTATTTTTTTGCTGCTGCAAATTTGTAATTGTTGCTGCCGCAATTTTAATTTTTGGGCTGCTGCAAAGGTTTTTAATTTTTGCTGCGCTATTTGGTTATTGCTGCTGCTCCCTTTTTTAAATTTTGCTGCTGCTATGTTATTTTGCTGCGCTAGTGTTATTGCTGCTGCGGGTGTTATTTTTCTGCTGCTAGTTTTTATTGCTGCTGCTGCAAAGTTTTTAATTTTTCCTTTCGCTAGTGTTTTTTTTGCTGCTGCAGGTTATTGTTGCTGCGCTAGTTTATTGGGGCTGCTGCTAGGGGTTTGTTGTTGCTGCTGCTAGTGGGTTTTTTCCCCTTGCGCTAGTTTTTTATTGTTGCTGCCGCTAGTGCGTTGTTGCTCCCCGCTATTGTTTTGTTGTGCTTTTTTTTTTTGGGTTTTTTGCGGGCTGCTATTTTTAATTGTTCTGCCGCTAAGTGCTTTTTGGTTTGCGGGGCCCCTAGTGTTTAAATTGCTGCTGCTAGTTTGTTTTTGCTGCTGCTGGGTTTTGTTGTTGCTGCCCTAGTGCGTTTTTTCTGCCGCAAATGTTTTTGTTCCCGCCGCTAGTTTTTGTTATTGTTGCGCTGTTTGTTTTTTTTTTTGGGTTTTACTGCTGCTGGTTGTTGTTTGCTGCCCCCTTATTTTTTAAATGTTCGCTGCTAGTGTTATTGTTCCCGTTTGCTAGTGTTAAAATTGTTGTTTCCCCCGGCTAGGCTATTTTTGCTGCGGCTAGTTTAATTTTTGCGCCGAAAGTTTTTAAATTTGTTTCTGTTTCCTAGGGGTTTTTGGGTTGCTGCTGCTAGTGTTTGTTTTTGGGTTTGCTGCAAGTTTTTAATTGTTTTTGGCCGCAAGTGTTTTTATTTCAGTTTCCCAATGTTATAGTTGCTGCGGGCAGTGTTTTTGTTGCTGTTTGCTATTTAAATTGTTGCGGGCTGCAAGGTTGGGTTGCTCTGCAAAGTGAATTGTTGTTTGGCCGGGTAAGGTTTTTGTTGCAGCTGCTGGTGTTTATTGTTTTGTTCCCGGCTAGTTTTTAGTTCCCCTGCTGCTTTTGTTGTTTTTGTTTGCCGCTAGTGTTATTGTTGCGGGCCGCAATGCTGTTTTGTTGTGCCGCTATTTGTTTTGTTGCGGTTTTTTTGCTATTTTTGTTGTTGCTGCCCTAGGCTTTTGTTGCTGCCGCAAGTGTTTTTTGTTGCTGCCCCTAGTTTTTATTTTTCCCTGCGCTAGTGTTTTTCGGGCGTTTAGTGTTATTTTGCTGCGGCTAGTGTTTTTTGTTCCAGTTTCTAGTGTTTTTTGGTTGCTGCTGCTAGTTTTTAAATTTTTGCTGCCGCGGGTTTTTAAAATTTTTGTTTGGCAGTGTTATTGTTGCTGCTGCTAGTGTATTTTTGTTGCTGTTTGCTTTTGTTGTTGTTGCTGCCGCTAGTTTTTAATTTAATTGCACCCCCGCAAGTGCTGTTTTGCGCCGCTAGTGTTATTGTTGCTGCTGCAAGGTTTGTTTTTGCTGCCGCAAGTGCTTTTGTTGCCCCCGCAAGTTTTTATTGTTGCTGCAAGTGTTATTGGGGGCGCCTAGTGTTTTTGCGGCTGCTATTTTTAATTTTGCTGCGGCTAGTGTTGTTTTTTCGGGCCGCTATTTTTTTTGTTGCTGCTGCTAGGTTTTTGCCTGCTTTTTCCCTTTGTTGCTCAGCGGGGAAAAGTTTTATTGTTTCTCCCGTTTAGTGTTATTGTTGCTGCGCTATTTTTAAATTTTTTTTGCGTTTGCAACGGGGTTTTTGCCTGCTAGTTTTTTATTTTTGCGCGCTATTGTTTTTTTTTGCTTTTCGCGGGTGTTATTTTTGGGCTGCTGCTGGGGTTTTTAATTGTTTGCTGTTTTCTAGTTTTTTTTGTTGCTGCTGCTAGTGTTTTTTGTTCTCCGCTATTGCTTTTGTTGCGCCGGCTAGTTTTAAATTGTTGCTCCCGGCAATTTTTGTTTTTTGCTGCTGCTATTTTTAATTTTTTTGCTGTTTCCCTAGTTGTTTTTCCCCGCCGTTGGGTTTTATTGTTCGGGCCCCCGGCTAGTGCTTTTTTTGCGGGCCGCAAAGTGTTATTTTTTTGCTCCGCTAGGGGTTTGTTTTTTTGTGTGAATTTGGGTTTGAAAAAGGGGGGGCCATTTTGAAGATTGAGACATTATGCACAAAATTGGGAATCTTTTTTCCCGGAAACTTTTTCGCCAAAACAGTGGCTTCCATCAGCCCAAATACAAAGGGGAAAGGGCGTAAGGAGAGGAGGAGAATGGGGTTTTCCAGTCCCCCCCAACCCTTTTGGAGGCCCGAATGTTTTTCATTCCATCAACCCTTGTAGAATGTACACATGGGGCCCGGGTTAACGGGGGCTTATATACTGTTTTTGGGGTGCCCTGAACGGGTAGAGGGGGGGTTTCATAGTGGTAACATCCCTAGCAAAATTATTCCTTCGTCCAAAGGTTGAACAAGTTTTAAAAACTTTGTAACAAACCCCCTGTTTTGCAGTTTTCGACATTTGGTTTAATGGTTTAAAAAAAACCAAACATTTTTAAAATTGAGCCCACTTTTTCGGGCAAGGGGAAATCTTTATTCGGGAACTTTCGCCACACAGTGGCTTCATCAGTCCAAAAACAAAGAGGAAGGCGTAAGGAGAGGGGGGAAAATGAGAAACCCAGTCCCTAAAACATGGATCAAATTTGTTCGGGGTCCATCAACCCGAAAGTTTGACAGCATGGGGCCTAAAACGGGGCTTATAAACTGTAGGGGAGGTGACGTGAACGGGTTAGAGGCGGGGCCCTAGTGTAACATCCACTAGTCAAAGTAGGCTTCGTCCAAAGGTTGAACAAGTTTTTTGAAAAAATTCTTTGAAACAAGATCCCATGATGCTGCATTTTGCCCTCCCATTGTGATGAAGGGTTTTGAAAAACCGACATGTTAAAAGATTGAACCTTATGCAGCAAGGGGAAACTTTATTCAAAAACTTTGGGCCACACAAAAGGCTTCATCATCCAATACAAAGGGGAAAGGGCTTAAGGTTTAGGGGGAAAAAGAGATAAAAAATTCCCTCAACCTGGAGCCCGATTTTCAGGGGTTGGCCCAAACAATCTGTAGAATGAAAACACAAAGGGGGGCCGTAACGGGGCTTATATCCTGTATGAGGTGACGTAAAAGCAGGTAGAGGGGGGGTCAAAAGGGGTAACATCCCAGTCAAGTGGGTCTTCGCCCAAAAGGGGTTTAAACAAGTGTTAAAGAATTTTTTGTAACAAGATCCCATGATGCGCAGGGGCCCTGACAGTTTTTATAAATTTGGGTTTGAAAAACCGTATTTGAAAAATTGAGACATTTTGGGCGCATTTTGGGGAATTTTAATTAAAGGAAACGTTTCGCCCACACAGTGGTTTTCATGACCCCCCCTCTACCTGCTTCATTCACCCCCTTTTTAAACACAATAATAAGCCACCCAAAACCCCCCTATGCGTACATTCAACAAAAATTGATGGACGAACCATCGACTCCTTTTTTTGGGGGACTATTACCCTTTCTCCCCCCCTCCTTCCGCCTTCCCTTTGTTTTGGGACTGATAAAGGGCCACGTGGGCAAACTTTTTCCTGAATAAAGATTCCCAAAATGCTGCATAAGTGTCTAAATCTTCAACATGTCGGTTTTTTCAAAACCCTCATCACAAAATTTCAGAAACCCGCAGCATCAATTTGGGGAAACTTGTTACAAAAATTCTTCAACACGTTTTAAAAACCTTTTTGGGCGAAGAAACCCACCCTTTGACCCAGTTGGGGTGTTTTCCCTAAGAAACCCCCCCTCTTCCTGCTCACGGGCACCTCACTACAGTATATAACCCCGTCTACGGCCCAAAGCTTACTTTCACAAGGGGGGGGGAATGGAATTTGAACACATCGCCTTTTCCCGGTTTTAGGGACTGATTACCCCCAAATTTTCCCCCCTCCCTTTCCCTTCCTCTTTGAAATTTGGGCTGATGAAGGGCCCCCTGTGTGGCGAAACGTTTTCCCGAAAAAAAAAATTTCCCCAAAAGCTTCATAAGTGCTCAATTTTTCAGTGTTGTTTTTTGCGCCCCAGTTCTGTTGTTGCTGCCCCCTAGTGTTTTATTGTTTCCTTTCGCAAATGGGTTTTTGTTTTCTGGGCCCCTTTTTTGTAGTTATTGTTGCTGCTGCTAGTGTTGTTGCTGGGGCGCAATGTTTTGATGGGTGCTTTCTGTGTTGCTGTTTTCTGCTGCAAATTGGATTTTGTTGCTTCCGTAGTGTTTTTGTTTGCTCTGCTAGGGTTTTGTTTTGGTTGCCCGCTTTTAGTGTTTTTTGTTGCGCCGGAAACGTTTTTGGGTTCTGGGTGCTAGTTTGTTGTTGCTCTGGGTAGGTTGTTTAAATTCCGCTATTGGGTTTTTGTTGCTTTCGCCCCGGTTGTTTGTTTTTGTGCTGGGTAGTGTTGGGTTTTTTGCTGCTGCCCCTACTTTTGTTTTTGCTGCTGCTATTGTTTTTTGTTTCTGCTGGAGTTTGTTGCTGGCGCTAGTGTTGTTGTTGCTGGCCGCAAATAGTGGGTTTTTTTGCGCTAGTGTTTTTTTTTGCTGCCGCTACAGTGTTGTTGCTGGGTGCTATGTTGTTGTTTCTGCCGCAAATTTGTTTTTTGTTGCGCTGCTTGTGTTTTGTTGCTGCGCAAATGTTGTTTTCTGGGCCGCTACTAGTGTTTTTCGCTGCTGCTACTATTTGGGGGTTTTTTTCTTTCTACAGTTTTTGTTTTTCTGGGTGCCCAATTGTTTTTGCTGAGCTAGTGTTGTTGTTGCGGGCCGGGTACTAATGTTTTGCTGCTGCTTAAAAGGGTTTTGTTTTCTGCGCTTTGGTTGTTGCGCAAGTTTTAAATTTTTTGCTTTTCTGCTAGGTTGTTGTTTTCGCTGCAGTGTTTTTTGCTCTGCTGGGGTTGTTGTTTTCCCGTCGCTACCCATGTTTTTTGTTGCTCTGCTGCTGCAAATAGCGTTTTGCTGCTGACTAAAGGGTTTTTGCACTTTCAAGTTGTTGGGTTTCCCGAAGGCTAGTGTTTTGTTTGTTGTTTCGGCCCCAAAAATTTTTTGCTGCTGAGTGTTGTTTTGCTGCGGGTAGTTGGTTGGGTTTTGCTGCTGTTTTTGGTTTTTTTGTGTCGGGTACTAGTTTTTTTTTGCTGCCAAGTTGTTGCCCGCTGCTGGTTTTGTTGTTTGGGGTGATGCTAGTGTTTTTGTTGCTTTAAGATAGTGTTTTTGTTGCTGCTGGTTTTTGTTGCTGCCTGGGGGGGGGGGCCGGGGTACTTTGTGTTTTGGGCTTCTGCTAGTGTTGTTGTTTCTGCTGCTGCAGATTGTTGTTGCTGCTGCTACTAGTTTTGCTGTTGTTTCGCACTAATTTTTTGTTTCGCTAGTGTTTTTTTGCACGGTAGTTTTTGTTGTTGCTGCTAGTGTTGTTGCTTCTCGCTAGTAAAAATTTGTTGCTCTTTCTACTAAATTTTGCTATTTTTTCTGCTATAAGGCTGCTGCTAGTGTTTTTTTTCCTGCTGGGTGTTACTGTTGCTGGGTTTTTGGCCCGCTTTTGTTGCTGTTGTTTCTGCTTTTGGGTGCGCTGCTGGCTGTGCGTTTTTGCTGTTGCGTGCGCTGCTGTTGTTGTTTCTGCTTTCTTGATGTTCCCGCTGCTTTTTGTTTTTTTGTTTGTTTTTTGTTTTTTGCTTTTCCCGCTTTTTTTTGCGTTTTCTGCTGTTTTTTTGTTTGTTTTTTGTTGTTTTTTGTTGTTTTTGTTGTTGTTGTTGTTGTTTTGGGTTTTTGCTGCTGTGCGCTGCTGCTGTTTTGTTGCAGCTGCAGGGTTTTTGCCCCCTGCTGGTTTCTGTTGTTTGCCGCTGCTTTCTGTTACTGTTTGTTGCCGGGTTGGGTGCTGCTGCCCATTGTTTGTTGGTTTTGTTTTTACCGGACCCGCTGCCTTGTTTTCCCCTGTTGCCCGCGCTACTGTTGCTGCTGCTGTTACGTTTTTTGCGCCCTAGGTTGTTTCCGCTGCTTTTGTTGTTTTTTGCTGGGTGCTTTCGCTTCGGGTGTTGTTGCCACTCCTTTCTGCTACTGTAGTTGCCCGGTTTCTGCTACAAAAGTTGTTTTCCGATCTGCTGGTTTTTTTTGTTTGGGTGCTGTTGTTGCCGATGCTGCTTCTGTTTTGTTTTTCGTATTTATGTCCTTTTTTTTTTTTAATTTTTTTTTTTTTTTTTTTTTACTTTTTTCCTTTTTTTTTTTGTTTTGTGTTTTTTTACAAGGGGCGTTTTTTTCCTCTGGGCGAGGGCCTCCCCACAGTGATTGGAAAAAAAAACCATCTTTCCTGGCATTCCATGTACGGTGTGTATCCCGGGGACAAGGGTGAGGGGTAATTTCCTTCATTGTAAAGATTGGTTTAAATTATGGTGTATATAAACTGTGTATAATCAAATGAGAGGGGCGTTTTCCCGTGTTATGCAAAAGAAAGGTTTTCTCCCGAAAGAGGGGCAATTTTTTTTATTACAGTGTAAATACGATTTTTAGTTAAAAATTTGGGTTTTTGATACTGAACCAACCATTTTTTAAACAATGAAATTTTTGAACAATTTTTAAATACATGGTTTTTTTTGAACATTATTTGTATAGGTTTTTATGAACATTTAAAGTACAGGTGGTTTTTTTTGAAAAAAATTGATAAATGGGTTTTTTCCCCCTGAGAGTGACCTCTTTGGGTTGCACATTAAGGGAAAATAACTCCCTGTTTAACAGTTTTTAAACATAGACTAACCACCCGGGAAAAGTGGGGTTAGAAACCCGGGCGAAATGATTCGTAAGGGCCCCCGGGCCCCCCACCGAAATTTGGTTTTTTTAAACGGGGTTAAAAAAAATTTCGTGAGAAAAGACAATTTGACTGTCGCCCAAGGGAAATCACACTTTGCTTTAGAAACTTTTTTTAGGGGAAAAAATTTTGCCCAGTCAGGGTCTTTATTACGGGTTTAAAAAATCTTAAATTTAAAATGGAGTTAACGCAATAAAAGCTTAAACACCCTGTTTTTTTTTTTTTGTTACTGTCGTTTTACACATGTAAGCCCGACAAGTTTCCCCCCAGTCATCATAAAACAACTGAAATTTTTTTAACGAGTTTTTAGCAATAAAACATGCATTAAAATTTAATTTATAAGAGTGACCCAAAATTTTATCCATAGTTTTACTAAAAAAAACGAAAATTTCCCAATGGAACATCTACGCGAAATTTTAAATTTTTTTAAGTTATCACAAGGGAAAAAACGTTTTTACCCGATTGGGGAAAAAATTTCCACTTTACGTAAAATACCTTCCCAAACCGCCCCAAGGTTTCCCCCAACGTTTAAAAAAATTTCACACGAAAAAAAAAAAACTTTAAAAAGTTTTTTTAAATTTTTGGCCCCGGGAAAATAAAGGGAAGAAAAACGATACCTACAAGATAAAAATCCCGAATAACTTGGGGGATATCAGTCCCATCCTGGTGTCCTGACCCTTGTTTTTTCCCAAATTTAACAAAATGTGATTTGGAGAAATTTTTTGATCGTCCTGCCTGCCTGCCTTTTTAAACCCGCCTGCCTTCCTGCTTTTTCTTACCTGCCTGCCTGCCTGCCCCGCCCTTTCCTTCCCGCCCCGCCTGCATCTTTTTCCTGCCGCCTGCCTGCCTGCCCCGCCTGCCTGCCCTCCCCGGGCCCGCCTGCTTTCTTACCTGCCCCGCCCCGCTTGCTACCTGCCTGCCTGCCCCGCCCCGCCTGCTTGCTTTAACCCGGCCCCTTTCCCCCCCCGCCTGCCTGCTTGCTTAAACCCGCCTGTTTCTTTACCTGCCTGCCTGCCTTTTCCCCCTAACCCGTAACCTGCCTGCCCCGGCCCTTTCCTGCCTTCCTGTCTGCCTGCCTGCCCGCTTGTTACCTGCCTTCCTGCCGCCTGCCTGCTTGCTTGCTTACCTGCCTTCCTGCCTCCGCCTGCCTGCCGCTTACCTGGGCCCGCCTGCCTGCCTCCAAAACCCCCTGCTTGCCTTTTCCTGCCTTCCTGCCTGCCCGTCCTGCCCTGCCTGCCTGCCTGTGGCCCCGCCCCCTGCCTGCCTGCCTTTCCCCGCCTGCCTGCCCCCCCTGCCTGCCCCGCTTTTCCTGCCCCCCTTATCTGGCCCTGCCTGTCCCCGTCCCCGGGCCCGCCCCCCTTCCTGCCTGCCTGGGCCTCCAGCCGCCGGCCCCGCCTGCCCCTGGGCCCGCCTGCCCCGGCCCCCTGGGCCCGCCCGCCCTTTCCCCGCCGCCTGCCTGCCCTGCCTTCTTACCTGCCCCCTGGGCCCGCCTTCCCCGCCTGCCCCGCTTACCTTTTCCTGCCTGCCCGCTTGCCCCCCCTGCCCGCCTCCCTGCCTTCCTGCTTTCCCTTTCCCTGCCCCGCCTGCCTCCTTTCTTTTCCTTCCTAAACCTGCCTTTCTTTCTTACCTGCCCCGGCCCCGCCTGCTTAAACCCGCCTGCCTAAACCTTTCTTTTTCCTTTCCGGTCCTTCCTGCCCCCGGGCCCCCTTTCCTGCTTTTTCCCTTTCGTTCCTGCCTGCTTTCTTACCTGTCCCGTTTGCTTACCGCCTGCCCCGCCTTTAAATTCCTTGGGCCCGCTTACCTGCCTGCCTGCCTGCCCCGCTTGTCCAGCCCCGCCTGCCGCCCGCCTGCCCGCCCGCCTGCCTGCCCTGCCTGCCTGCCTTGGGGGGGGGGCCTCCTGCCTGCCTTGCACCTGCCTTTTCCTGCCTGCCTGCCTTCCCCTGCCCGGGTTACCTGCCTGCCCCGCCTGCCTCCTGCCGCCCCGCCCTGCCCCCGCTTTCCCCGCCGGCCCCGCCTGCCCCGCCTGCCGGGCCCGCTGCCCTGCCTGCCTGCCCTCCCCCCCTGCTTTCCGCCCTTCCTGTCTGTCTGCCTGCCCTCCCTGCCGCCTACCTCCCCGCCTGCCGGCCCTGCCCGCCTGCCTGCCTGCCTCCCCCCTGCTGCCCCACCAGCCAGCCTGGGCCCGCCAACCAGCCTGCCCGCCGCCTGCCTTCCCCGCCTGCCCGCTTACCCCCGCCTGCCTGCTTTCCTGCCTGCCGCCTGCTTTCCCCTTTCCCCGCCGCCTTCCTGCCTCCTGCCCCTCTTACCCCCGGGTTACCTGCCCCGCCGCCCCGCCTGCCTGCCCGCCCCCTGCCTGCCCGCTTACCCCTTCCTGGCCCCTGCCTGCCTGCCTGCCTGCCTGCCTGCTTCCCGCCCCCTTTCCTGCCTTTCCTGCCTGCCTGCCCATCTGCCTGCCTGCCCGCCAAGCCTGCCTGCCTTTCCTTTCCTGCCGGCCTTGGCCCCCCCCCGCCTGCCTCCTGCCCCGCCGCCGCCTTCTTACCTGCCCCGCCTTCTTTCCCCGCCTGCCCCCTGCCTGCCTGCCTGCCCGCTTTTCCGCCTGCCTGTCGCCCCGCCTGTCCCGCCCCGCCTGCCTGCCCCGCCTTCTAACCCCGCCTGGGCCCGCTTACCTGCCGGGCCCGCCTCTTTCTTTCCTGCCTGCCTGCTTCTTCCCGCCTTTCCTGGGCCCGCCCGGGCCCGCCTGCCTGCTTTTCTTAAACCCGCCTGTTTTCTTACCCGCCTGCCGCCTGCTTACCCCGCCTAACCCCGCCTTTACCCCTGCCTGCCTGCCCTTTCCTGCCCTGCCTGTCCCGCCTGCCTGCCTGCTTTTCTTACCCTTCCCCGCCCTTTCCCCCCTGCCTGCCTTCCTTTCCCCCTTCCTGCTTCCCTGCCCCGCCCCTTTCCCGCCTGCCTCCTGCCTGCCTGCCCCGCTTTTCTTACCTGCCGCCTGCCTGCCTGCCTGTCTTTCCCCGCCTGCCTGCCGCCTGCCTGCTTGCCTTTCCTCCTCCTGCCTGCCTTCCTGCTGCCTGACTGACTTTCCCCGCCTGCCTGCCTGCCTGCCCTCCCTGCCTTTCCCCGCTTACCCCGCCTGCTTACCGCCGCCTTTTTTCCCGCCTGCCCTCCCTGCCTGCCTTGCCTGCCTACCACCACCTGCCCTTCCCCTCCCCCGCCTGCCTGCCTGCCTCCTGCCTTCCTGCCTGCCCGCCGCTTAAACCCGCCTTCCTTCCTGCCTGCCTGCCTGCCAAATTACCTTTCCTCCTGCCGCTTTTCTTTCCTGCCTGCCTGCCCGCCCCGCCTGCCTGCCTGCCTCTTTCTTACCTGCCTGCCCCGGGCCCGCCTGCTTACCCTGCCTACCCCGCCTGCTTTCTTCCCTGCCCGCCTGCTTTTCTTCCTGCCTACCCGCTTGCTTACCTTCCTGCCCCGCCCTTTCCCGCTTGCTTACCTGCCTGCCCCGCTTGCTTTCCTGTGTTTTTCTTACCTGCCTGGCCTCTTACCTGCCTGCCTTTTTCTTACCTGCCTGCCTTCCCCGCCTGCCTTCCTGGGCCCGCCTGCCTGCTTCTTTTCCTGCCCCTGCCCTTCCTGCCTTCTTGCCTTCCTTCCTGCCCTGCCCGTACCTGCCCCCGCCTGCCTGCCTGCCTCCGCCTCCTTCTTGCCCCCCTGCCGCCTGCCTGCCTGCCCCTGGCCGCCTTTCCTGCCTCCTGCCCTGCCGCTGGCCCCCCGCCTGCCTGCCCTCCCTTTTCCCGCCTGCTTTACCTTTCCCCGGTTATCTCCCCCGCCTTCTGTTTTTCCGCCCTCCCCCTGCCTGCCCCACCTGGGCCCCCCGGCCGCCTGCCCCGCCCCTAACCTGCCTGCCTCCTCCCTGCCTGCGTGCGTTCCCGCCAACCTTCCTGCCAAACCAGGGCCCCCGCCCCCCTGCCGCCCCTGCTTACCTTCCTGCCTTTTTTTTCCTTCCTGCCTGCCCTGCTTTACCCGCCTCCCTGGGGCCTTTCCTGCCCCTGGGCCTTTCCTGCCAGCTTACCTGCCTTTCCTGGGGCCGCCCGCCTCCTGCCTGCCCCGGGCCCCTTACCTGCCTTTCCGCCTTCCCCCTGCCGCCTTCCTGTCTGCCTGCCTGCCTGCCCCGCTTTTCCTGCCCTGCCTGCCTCCCCCGCCGCCAAACCTTTCCCCGCCTGCCTGGGCCCCCCCCGCCTGCCCGCCTCCTTTCCTGCTTTTCCCCCTGGCCCCCTGCCTGCCTGCCTGCCTGCCGCCTTTCCTGCCTGCCTGCTTACCTCCTGCCTGCCTGCCTGCCCCGCTTACCTGCCCCGCCCCTTACCCCGCCCGGGCCCGCTTTCCTGCCTGCCTGCCCCTTTCCTGGGCCCGCCCCTGCCTGGCCCGCCTGCCTGCCTGGGCCCGCCCCTTTCCCCCATGCCTTTCCGGCCCGCTTAAATTTCCCGCCTGCCTGCCTGCCTGTCCCGCCCCGCTTTCCCTGCCTGCCTGCCTGCCTGCCTGCCTTTCCGCCCGCCTTTCCAGCCTGCCGCTTTTCCTGCCTGCCTGCCTGCCTGCCTGCTGCTTTCCTGCCTGGGCCGCCCCGCCTGCCTGGGCCCGCCTTTCCTGCCCCGCCCTGCCTCCCCGCCTTGCCTGCCTGCCTGCCTGTCGCCCCCTGGGCCTTTCTTACCGCCTGCCTGCCTGCCGCCTGCAAAACCCCCTGCTTTTCCCGCCTTCCCCGCCCCGCCTGCCCTTACCTGCCTTCCTGCCTTACCGCCTTCCCCCCCGCCCGCCTGCCGCCTGCCTGCCTGCCTGCCTTCCTGCCTGCCTGCCGTCCTTCCTGCCTGCCCCTTTCCCCGCTTACCTGCCCTGCCCCCCCCCTTTCCCGCCTTCCCCGCCTGGGCCCGCCTGCCTGCCCCTGCCCCGCCTTCCGCCCTTTCCTGCCTGCCCCGCCTCCCTGCCCCCGCCTACCCCTGCCTTCCCGCCTCCTGCTTACCTCCTGCCGCCCCGCCTGCCTGCTTTGGGTTACCCTGCCTTTCCTGGGCCCGCCTGCCTGCCTGCTTTCCTGCCTGCCGCTTCCCCGCCTGCCGCCTTTCCTTTCCGGGCCCGTTGCCTTCCTGCCTGTTTAAACCCCGCCGCCTGCCTCTTGCCCTTTCCTTCCTGGGCCCGCCGCCGCCTGCTTACCTGCCTTCTGCCGCTTTGCTTACCTGCCTGCCTGCCTGCCCTGCCGCCTGCTTTCCTGCCTTCCTGCCTTTCTTCTTACCTGCCTGCCTGCTTGCTTTCCTGCCTGCCTGCCTCCCGGGTTGCTTACCTTTCCCCGTTTGGGTTACCTGCCTGCCTGCCCTTTCCGCCTTCCTTCGCCCCGCCTGCCGGGTTGCTTACCCCGCCTGCCGCCTGCCTGCTTTTCTTGCTTACCCGGGCCCGGCCCGCCTGCCCCGCCGCTTACCGGGCCCCGCCTGCCCGCCCCGCCTGCCCTGCTTTCCCTGGGCCGCCGCCTTCCCCGCCCCGCCTCCCCGCCTGCCTTCCTGCCTGCCCGGGGCCCGCCCTCCCTGCCGCCTCTTTAAACCTGCCTGCATTCTGCCTGCCGTCTTTCTGCCTGGGCCCCCCCTGCCCGCCCCGCCCCCGCCAAACCCGCCACCTGCCCCGCCATCCACCTGCCGCCTCCTGCCGGGCCCGGCCCCCGCCTTTTCCTGCCTTAAACCCCGGGCCGCCTGCCGCCTGCCTGCCTGCCCCTTTTCCCCGGGTTTCCGGGCCCTGCCTGCCTGCCCCTTTCTTAACCCCCCTGCCTGGGCCCGCCTGCCTTCCTCCCGCCTTCCTTGCTTTCCTGGGCTGCCTGCCTTTCCCTTACCCCGCCAACCTGCCTGCTTGCTTTCCTGCCCGCCCCCGGCCCGCCCTGCCTGCTTACCTGCCGGCCCCACCCTTGCTTTTCCTGCCTGCCTGCCTTCCTGGGCCCGCCCCGCTTTCTTACCGCCTGCCCGCCTTCCCCGCCTGTCCCCCTGCCTGCCTGCCTGCCTGCCCGCTTGCCTGCCCCGCCCGCCTGCCTGCCCCTGCCTGCCTGCCTGACTGACTGCCTGCCTGCCTGCCTGCCTGCCCTCCCTGCCTGCCCCTTACCCCGCCTGCTTATCTGCCTGCCTGTCTGTCTGCCTGCCCCCCCTGCCTGCCTTTCCCGCCAAACCAAACCAGCCTCCCGCCATCCAGCCTGGGCCCCCTGCCTGCCTGCCTGCCTGCCGCCTGCCTTCCCCGCTTACCCTTTCCCCGCCCCCCCTGCCTGCCTGCCTGCCTACTTACCTGCCTGCCTGCCGCTTGCTTAAACCCGCCTGCCTGCCTGCCTGCCTGCCCCGCCTGCCCGCTTGCTTACCTTCTGCCTTTCCTGCCTGCTTAAACCCGGCCCCACCTGCCTTTCTTGCTTACCTGCCTGCCGCTTATCTGCCCCCGCCCCACCTGCTTGCTTACCTCCTGCCCCGCCTGCCTTCTTTTCTTACCTGCCCCCGCCTGCTTGCCCTTTCCTGTTTTTGCTTAAACCCGCCTCCCCGCTTACCTGCCCCCGCCTGCTTACCTGCCTCCTGCCTGCCTGCCCCCCTGCCTTGCCCCGCCTGCTTGGGTTACACCCGCCTGCCTGCCGTGCCTTTCCTTCTTTCCCCTCCTGGGCCGCCTTCTTACCCCACCCCGCCCCGCCCCGCCCGCCCCTTTCCCCGCCCCGCCTGCCCTTTCCTTTCCTTTCCTGCCTTTCCCGGGCCCGCCCCGCCTTTCCTGCCTTTCCTGCCTGCCTGCCTTGCCTGCCCGCCGCCCTGCCTTTCCCCGGGCCCCCCCTGGCCCCGCCTTCTTACCTGCCTGGTTTTCTGGCCCGCCCCGTCTGTTCCTGGGCCCGCCCCCCCCCTGCCTCCCCACCTGCCGGGCCCTGGGGCCTTGCCCGCCTGCCTGCCTGCCCAACCCCCGCCTGCCTGGGCCTCCCTGCCTTCGGGGTACCGGCCCTCCTGCCTTTCCCATTTCCCCGGGGCCCGCCCGCCTTCCTGCCTCCTGCTTACCGCCCCGCTTACCTGCCGCCTGCCTCTTTCCCCCGCCTGCCCCGCCGCCTGCCCCGCCTGCTTACCTGCCCCCTCCTGCCTGCCGCCTGCCTGCCCCGCCCCTTACCTGCCTGCCCCGCCCGCCTTTCCTGCCTGCCTCCTTCTGCCCGCCTGCCTGCCTGCTTGCCTCCTGCCGCCTCCCCTGGGCCCGCCAACCCTTTCCCGCCTGCCTGCCTGCCTCCCCCCCCCTCCTGCCCCGCCTGTTACCTGCCTGCCTGCCTGCCTGCCTGCCTGCCCCTGCCTGCTACCTGCCGCCTGCCTGCCCCGGGCCCCCCTTACCTGCCTGCCCCGCCCTTTTTTTGCCTGCCTGCTTTAACCCGCCTGCCTGCTTTTCCTTTCCCCGCCCGCCCCGCCTGCCTGCCTCCTGCCCCTCCTTCCTGCCCCTGCCTGCCCCGCCCGCCTGCCTACCTGCCGCCTCCTGCCTGCCCGCGCCCCCTTACCTCCCCCGCCTTTCCGCCTGCCCGCCTGTCTGCCTGCCTGCCTGCCTGCCCCCTTGCCCCCCTGGCCCCGCCGCCTGCCGTCTGCTTACCGCCCGCCTGCCCCGCCTGCCCTGCCGGGCCCGCCCGCCTGCCTGCCTGCCTGTCTGCCCGCCTGCCTGCTTTTCCTGCCTTTCCGGCCCGTCCCGCCTCTTACCCGCCTCTTTCCCGCCTTCCTTTCCCGCCTTCCTGCTTTTCCTGCCTTCCCCGCTTTCCGCCTGCCCCGCCGGCCTGCCTGCCTGCCTTTCCGCCCTGCCCTGCCTGCCCCCGCCTGCCCTTCCGGGCCCGCCTGCCTGCTTAAAACCCGCTTAAACCCGCCTGCCTTCCTTTCCTTCCCTTCCCCCGGGCCCCCTCCTTGGGCCCGCCAGCCTGGGCCCGCCTGCCTGCTTAAACCCGCCCGGCCCCGCCCCCCCTGCCTGCCTGCCTACCTGCCTGCCTGCCTGCCGCCCCGCTTACCTGCCCCCCTCCTGCCTGCCTGCTTGCTTAAAGGTGCCTGCCTGGCCCCCCCCTGGGCCCGCCTGCCCCTTTCCCCGCCTGCCGCTTACCCCCCTGCCTGCCTTCCTGCCCGCCCCGCCTGTTTTGCCTGCCTTTCCTTTTACCTGCCAGCCTTCCTGCTTGCCTTTTACCTGCCTGGGGCCCCCCCTGCCTTTCCTTCTTCCTGCCGTCTTCCTGCTTTCTTACCGCCTGCCCCGCCCCTGCCCCGCCTGCTTTTCCCGCCGCCTTTTCCCCGCTTTCTTAAAACCCGCCTGCCGCTTGGGTTACCTGCCTGCCTGCCTGCCCCGCTTGCTTACCCCGCCTGTTTTTCTTACCTGCCTGCCCCGCTTACCTGCCTGCCTGCTGCCTGCCTGCCTGCTTGCTTCCTGCCTGCCTGCCTTTCCTTCCTGCCTGCTTGCTTTCCCTTTCCCCCCCGGCCCGCCTGCCTGCCTGCTTTCCCCGCCTCCTGCCTGCCCCGCCTGCTTGCTTACCTGCCTGCCTTCCTTCTGCCCCGGGCCCGCCTGCCTGCCTCCCCGCCTGCCCCGCCCCTGCCCCGCCGGCCCGCCCCCCCCTGCCTGCCTGCTTACCCCGGGCCCGCTTTTCTGCCCGCCTTTCTGTCCCGCCCGCCCCCCCGGGCCTCCCCCTGCCTACCACCCCGCCCCGGCCCCGCCATCCAAACCTGCCCCTGCCAGCCTGCCTTTTCCTGCCGCCTTCTTACCTTGGGCCCGCCTGCCTGCCTGCCTGCCTGCCTCCTCCCTGCTTACCTGCCTGCCCCGCCTGCTTGCTTTCCTGCCGCCTGCCTGCCTGCCTGCCTGCCCGCCTGATTTCTTTTCCTGCCTGCCTGCCTGCCTGCTTACCTGCCTACCTGCCTGCCTTTTCTTACCTGCCTTTCCTGCCTGCCCGCCTGCTTCCCCCGCCCCGCCTAAACCCGCTTGCTTTCCTGCCTGCCTGCCTGCCTGCCTGCTTGCTTACCCTGCCTGCATGCTTGCTTACCTGCCTGTTTGCTTCCCTGCCTGCCTTTTTACCTGCCGCCTGCTTACCGCTTCCTGCCTGCCTGCCTGCCTGCTTGCTTACCTGCCTCCCTCCTCCCTGCCTCCCTTTCCTCCCCTGCCTGTTTCCCCTGCCTCCTGCCGCCTGCCTGCCCCTTTGCCCTGTTTTCCTCCCTCCTGCCTGCCTGCCCCGCCTCCCTGTCTGCCCCCTGCCTGCCTCCTCCTCCTGCGCCCTGCGCCTGCCCCCTCCCTGCCGCTTACCTGCCTGCTTAAACTGCCTCCCTCCGTCTGTCGCCTCCTTCCCTGCCTCCCTTCCTGCCTGCCTGCCTCCCTGCCTGCCTCCCTCCCTGGTGCCTCCCCGCCAGCCTGCCTCCACCCAGCCTGCCTGCCGCCTGCCCCTGCCGCCTGCCTGTTTACCTGCCTGCCTGCTTACCTGCCTGCCTGCGTGCTCCCTGCCTGCGCCTGCCCCCTCCCCTGCCTGCCTGCCGTTTTACCTGCCGCCTGCCTCCCCTGCCTCCTGCCTGCCTGCCTCCTGCCTGCTTTACCTCCCGCCTCCCTCCTGCCGCCTACCTGCCTGCCTCCTGCTTCCCTGCCTGCCTCCCTGCCGCCTGCCTCCTCCCTGCCTCCTGTTTACCTGCCTGCCTGCCTGCCTGCGCCTGCCTCCTGCCTCCCTGCTTACCTGCCTGCCTGCCCCCTGCCGCCTGCCTGCCTCCTCCCTGCCTGCCTGCCTCCCTGTCTGCCTGCTTACCTGCCTGCCGCCTGCCTCCTGCCTCCCTCCCTGCCGCCTGCCTGTTACCTCCCTCCCCTGCCTGCCTGCCATCCCCTCCCCCTCCTCATACTCTGCAGTACTT
The DNA here is from genome assembly GCF_026875155.1 of Cherax quadricarinatus. Lineage (NCBI taxonomy): Eukaryota > Metazoa > Arthropoda > Malacostraca > Decapoda > Parastacidae > Cherax > Cherax quadricarinatus. The sequence continues at coordinate 38,741,285 of NC_069414.1, read as the reverse complement.
TTTTTATATCACAGCGGTCCCCTTTTTCACGGAACTGCCTACTTTAAGGAGGGGGGGCCCCCTTGGTGTAAATTGTGGCCCACACCCTGGGAAAATGATAAAAACGTTAAAGGGAAAAATATTTGGTTTTTTTTTTCCTGAAGACTTTGAATTTTCCCAATCCCCTACCACCCCATCTTTTCGTATTTTTTTTTACCAATAGGAAAATTTATTACATAATATGGTAAGAAGATTTAAGAATAATTGTTAATATAAAGGTGGCTAAAGGTACATTTGTACGGGTGTATCACCGATTAAAAGGGCGAAAATCTCATCCACTCTTCAGTACTGGGGCGCGGCCTAAAATCGGGGGGCTTTACCCCTGAACAGCCCCCACTGGCCGCCGGAACAGAAAACTACTGCCCGGGATCCCATTTACCCTGAGAGTCTTTTTTTCCCAGCTCCTTAAGGAACTTAGGTGCATTCTTTTCCATGAAACCACGGTCCTGAGCCTTTGGGAAAAAAACATGTAATAATGGGCAATTCCCATATTTTCTAGACTTTTTGGCTCCCCGAAGGTGGCACTCCCCCCTCCTCCCTGGTGTATTGGGGATAGGTATCGCAGGGGAATGCCAAAATTTTTGTCCCACACCCTTGCTTACCCCTTCCAGGCTTGAAGGGGGAACCATCGGACGCTTCTGGCTGCCATCAGATTGCATATTTTTGGGGGGGTCCCTTATGCGGGGATCCAGCGTTTTTTAGGGGTCCTCTTTATAATGTATTAACCCCTCAGTCTTGCAAATTTCCCCCCCCGGGTTTTCGGCACACAGACCGTGGGGACCCGAATCGGTCTGCTGCTTTTCCGCCACAAATACACCCGTGTTCGGGGAGAATAGGGGCGGCAAGTCCCAAAGCAACAGATCGAAGGTCTGTGGGTCGAGGGCGTGTTTCCAACCCGGAGTTGGGAACACCAACAAAAATCCCCTGCAGATGGGCTCTCACTGCCAGGGGCGGGCTCTATCCTTCCCTTACACACTCGAAACATTGTTGAGGGAAATTTTCCCCTATTGAACCACCCAGGCGATTGTTTGATTTTTGGGGGGGGAATCTTTTTTTCAAGTCCCTTAGATTATCCCCGAAAACCCGGCTCCTCAAAAAACTTTTGGTCCGGACTCCTCTTGTCCCAAGATGTTCAGGGAGAATCGCTGCTACGCCCTCTGGATGCAATACAAGGACAAAAAGCAGGGCGCAAACTGTATGACTTGCGGACACCAAGCCTCCTATCGCGGAAATGAGCTTTGGTTCCACGCCCCTTTTAAGTAAGATTAAGACTTTCGTAAAAATCTGCCCGGGTACTGTCTATTGTGCAGAAGGGTTACATATGAAGGTCACATCTTGGAAATAGTCAACCGGGCAAACCACCTTTTGTGAGAAGGTACAAACATCAGGGTGCCGATTGCCTATTCGTTGTTCCCTTCCCCTTAACTCTTCCAATTTTCTTCCTGAGAAATTGTGTCAATGGCATTGCTTCCCAGAGGTCTCCTACAAGACACTATTGTGGGGGCAAAGACTGCTGCTCCCGGTAGTTTTGATCTCACTGCATTTATCACTTATTGATTGATTGAGATGATTTCACATTTTGATGGATTCAGGATGAGACCCATTTCCTGTCCCCGTGTCATTACCCGTGTAAGATCATGTAGGAGGGACTCCTTTGTACCTGCTAGTGTGCCATCATCTAGGAACCAGATGTTTAGCTCGCTGGTCAGTCTGTGAGTTCCCTAACTGCTATACAGAAGAGAAATGGTGCAAGAGGATCTCCTTGTTGGACACCCTCCGATGATGTGATCTCATGCTCTCCAAAGAGAAGCATTGATTCCTTGCTATACCCAGCTGAAACAAAAGGTAAGAGACCAGGGAAATGTTCTTGTACTGCTGCTAATACCACGTCTCTTTTCAGGAGATTGAACGCATTCTTGAAATCTAACTTTACCACTGCATTGTCCTCAGGCAGGTTGTTGATATACGCCCTTGTTGCATGAACCGCTGCTTCACTTCCCTGAGAGACCCCAAAGCCAAGCTGGTTTGGTTGAAGCATCATGGCTGCCTGTGCACGAATACTTCGGACAGCAGCTTTGAATACGAGGCGGCGTAACGTGTTGCCTACTGCAATTGGCCGAATTCCTCCATCCTTCTTTTTAAGTGCACAAAGTGTTGCACCAAAAAAGAAAGGTCTAATTTCATCAGGAATCCGACCAGCCAAGGAATTGTTGACGAACCTTGTGAACTCTGAAAGCAGTGTCGCTGCAATTTCCCCAATAACTGGATTAACCATTTCCTTTAAATGCTGTGGCCTTATTCCAGTGTAAACCCCAGCAGAGCCAGATGAGAACGACATTATTGCTTTGTAAATGTCTGAGTCTTCCACAATCAATGGTTCCATAGTGGGAACAGAGGTGTTGGAACTGTTGGTGCCACTGGTTTCCCTGGCAGGGTGCTTTCCTCTAAGTGCTTCAGCCATGTCAGCATCCCTGGTAGCAACTGTATCTTCACTGGTAATAATTCTGATTGCCCCCACTGTGTAGCCCTCTTCAATTTTCTTGCTCACCTGGACTCTGCCTTTTTCACTGTCAGTGGAGTGGGGGTTCTGCCTCTCCCTTTTTTTGTGTTGATGGGGAAGGCGAATGAGGTTATCAGCTCTAGGAAAATCTCTTAAGGATTTAATTATCATTGAGGCTAGCCTCTTTCCACTTCTTTCAGGCACAGCTAAGCAGACATTGCCAAAAAGTAGCAAGTTGTGCCATGCCTTGATGGTTGGTGGAGCATTTAAGATAGTCCACAGCTGCGTGTGGACGGGCTGCTTTGGGAATGTGTGTGTGTCCTGGTACCTGTTGCTTTAATTGCTTCCAAGATGTTGTCTGATGAGATGAGATCTGGCTTACGGAGGAAGAATTCTGTTCCACTTCCTCATGGAGATAAGAGGAAATAAACAAGAACAAGAGCTAGTGAGAAAATAGACGAAAACCAGAGGGGTGTATATTATATATTTTATATATATATATATATATATATATATATATATATATATATATAATATATATATATATATATATATATGCTTGTACATGTATGTGCAGTGTGACTTAAGTGTAAGAAGAACTAGCAAGACGTACCTGAAATCTTGCATGTCTATGAGACAGAAAAAAGACACCAGCAAACTTACCATCATGTAAAACAATTACAGGTTTCCTTTTTACACTCACTTGGCAGGACGGTAGTACCTCCCTGGGTGGTTGCTGTCTACCAACCTACTACCTAGTATATGTAATATATTATACATATATATATATATATATATATAATATATATATTATATATATATATATATATATATATATATATATATATATTATATATATTTTAATAATATATACACACTACACTACACTAACACTACACTGTATGGTAGTAACACAGTGTGTTGCGACACTACACTGAATAATAGTAACACAGTGTGTTGCGACACTACACTGAATAATAGTAACACAGTGTGTTGCGACACTACACTGAATAATAGTAACACAGTGTGTTGTTACACTACACTGTATAATAGTAACACAGTGTGTTGCTACACTACACTGTATAATAGTAACAGTGTGTCGGTACACTACTCAGTATGATAGTAACACAGTGTGTTGCTACACTACACTGTATGATAGTAACACAGTGTGTTGCTACACTACACTTCATAATAGTAACACAGTGTGTTGCTACACTACACTGTATAAGAGTAACACAGTGTGTCGGTACACTACACAGTATGATAGTAACACAGTGTGTCGGTACACTACTCAGTATGATAGTAACACAGTGTTACTAAACTACACTGTATGATAGTACCACAGTGTGTTACTACACAACACTATATGATAGTAACACTGTGTGTCACCACACTACACTGTATGATAGTAACAGTGTGTTGCTACACTATACTGTATGATAGTAACACAGAGTGTTGCTACACTTTACTCTATGATAGTAACACAGTGTTGCTACACTACACTGTATGATAGTAACACAGTGTGTTGCTACACTACACTGTGTGATAGTAACACAGTGTGTTGCTACACTACACTGCATGATAGTAACACAGTGTGTTGCTACACTACACTGTATGATAGTAACACTATCACCGCGTGTTGCTACACTACACTGTATGATAGTAACACAGTGTGTCACTACACCACACTGTATGATAGTAACACAGTGTGTCACTACACCACACTGTATGAGAGTAACACAGTGTGTCACCACACTACACTGTATGATAGTAACAGTGTGTTGCTACACTATACTGTATGATAGTAACACAGTGTTGCTACACACTGTATGATAGTAACATAGTGTGTTGCTACACTACACTGTATGATAGCAACACAGTGTGTCACTGTATGATAGTAACACAGTGTGTTGCTACACTACACTGTATAATAGTAACACAGTGGGAAGAAAAGCTAGCTATGAAAATGTGTTAATGGGAGATTTTAACTTTAGACAATATGAAAGTTAAGACACATGTGCAACATCTGGATATCTTTATTGTAGACGTTTCGCCATCCAGTGGCTTTATCAATACAGATTCTATTACATAATAGGAAGACAGTAGAACTATATACAAAAGATGAGGTAATCAGTCCCTCGGCCTTGGAGTTAGTGTTCACAGCATCGTGGTGGAGGAGAATCTGGAGCAAAGGCAAGAAGACTGGCGGTTATATAGGCGTCAGTGGATAGGGACGGGCAGCAGACGAGGGCATAGTCACTGGTAGGCGGGATTCCCCAGTGGAAGTAGGTCCTTCCCAAAGAGATGGGTTAGTTGCAGCAGCCGTGAAGAAGGTCTTGTAGATGTCCTCTGAACCAAGATTCCATGATGTTGCAGTGTCTGACAAGTTGTGCAAGAAAGGTATAAAATACCGACAATATGAAAGTTAAGACACATGTGCAACATCTGGATATCTTTATTGTAGACGTTTCGCCATCCAGTGGCTTTATCGGTATTTTATACCTTTCTTGCACAACTTGTCAGACACTGCAACATCATGGAATCTTGGTTCAGAGGACATCTACAAGACCTTCTTCACGGCTGCTGCAACTAACCCATCTCTTTGGGAAGGACCTACTTCCACTGGGGAATCCCGCCTACCAGTGACTATGCCCTCGTCTGCTGCCCGTCCCTATCCACTGACGCCTATATAACCGCCAGTCTTCTTGCCTTTGCTCCAGATTCTCCTCCACCACGATGCTGTGAACACTAACTCCAAGGCCGAGGGACTGATTACCTCATCTTTTGTATATAGTTCTACTGTCTTCCTATTATGTCCTAGAATCTGTATTGATAAAGCCACTGGATGGCGAAACGTCTTCAATAAAGATATCCAGATGTTGCACATGTGTCTTAACTTTCATATTGTCGGTATTTTATACCTTTCTTGCACAACTTTAGACAAATTGATTGGAACAATATGACAGGAAATCTTGAGTCTAGTGACTTTCTTGATACGGTCCGGGATTGCTTTTTAGAACAGGTTGTGACAGAACCAACTAGAGGAAACAGTCTGCTTGACTTGGTTCTTGCCAACAAAGATTCACTAATTAATGATCTTGAGGTTAATGATGAGCTTGGGGAAAGTGATCACAAATCACTTAGTTTCAATATATGTATCATGGAATTACCCAGATAACTGCAATCAAATCTCTGTCCCAGATTTTCGCTTGGCCGACTTCATGGGACTGAAAAATTACCTGGGTGGGCTAAATTGGGATGTCCTGAGTATGGGTCAGGTAGGTGATCTTGGTTGCCAATATGACGTTTTTCAGAGCATAGTTCTAGCTGCCCAGACAACTTTTGTTCCGTGTAGGGAAATTAGATCTAACAAAAATGATCCCAAATGGATGAACAATAGATTAAAACATCTCATTGGTCAAAAGAGAGGCATATATAGGCGTATCAAAAGAGGGGATGTGCAGTTAAGAAATCAATATGTTCAATTAAAGAGAGAAATAAAGAAAGGAATAAGAAAAGCAAAAAGAGATTATGAGGCTAAGAACATAAGAACATAAGAAAGGAGGAACACTGCAGCAGGCCTGTTGGCCCATACTAGGCAGGTCCTTTACAATTCATCCCACTAACAAACTTTGACCAACCCAATTTTCAATGCCACCCAAGAAATAAGCTCTGATGTGAAAGTCCCACTCAAATCCATCCCCTCCCACTCATGTACTTATCCAACCTAAATTTGAAACTACCCAAAGTCCTAGCCTCAATAACCCAACTAGGTAGACTGTTCCACTCATCAACTACCCTATTTCCAAACCAATACTTTCCTATGTCCTTTCTAAATCTAAACTTATCTAATTTAAATCCATTACTGCGTGTTCTCTCTTGGAGAGATATCCTCAAGACCTTGTTAATATCCCCTTTATTAATACCTATCTTCCACTTATACACTTCGATCAGGTCTCCCCTCATTCTTCGTCTAACAAGTGAATGTAACTTAAGAGTCTTCAATCTTTCTTCATAAGGAAGATTTCTAATGCTATGTATTAATTTAGTCATCCTACGCTGAATGTTTTCTTACGAATTTTGTCCATTCTGTAATATGGAGACCAGAACTGAGCTGCATAATCTAGGTGAGGCCTTACTAATGATGTATAAAGCTGCAGTATGACCTCTGGACTTCTGTTGCTTACACTTCTTGATATAAATCCCAGTAATCTATTTGCCTTATTACGTACGCTTAGGCATTGCTGTCTTGGTTTAAGGTTGCTGCTTACCATAACCCCCAAGTCCTTTTCGCAATCTGTATAGCTAAGTTCTACATTATTTAACTTATAAGTGCTAGGGTTATGGACACTCCCGAGCTTCAGAACCTTGCATTTATCTACATTGAACTGCATCTGCCACTTTTCTGACCAAGAGTAGAGTTTGTCTAAATCCTCCTGAAGTTCCCTAACATCTACGTTTGAATCAATTATCCTACCTATCTTCGTGTCATCGGCGAATTTGCTCATATCACTAGTAATTCCTTCATCAAGATCATTGATATATATTATAAACAACAACGGGCCCAAGACTGATCCCTGTGGAACGCCACTTGTTACTGATCCCCACTTGGATTTAACCCCATTTATGGACACTCTCTGCTTCCTGTCTGTGAGCCATGATTCGATCCACGAGAGCACCTTCCCCCAATGCCATGAGCTGTTATTTTCTTCAACAGTCTTTGGTGAGGAACTCTATCAAATGCCTTACTAAAATCTAAGTAAATAATATCAAATTCTTTATCGTGGTCAACAGCCTCAAAAGCTTTACTGAAGAAAGTTAATAAATTAGTTAGACAAGACCGGCCTCTTGTGAATCCATGCTGAGTATCATTAATCAAGCTATGCTTATCGAGATGGCTTCTTACAATTTCAGCTATAATTGACTCTAGTAATTTGCCTACAATTGAGGTCAGGCTTATTGGGCGGTAATTTGACGGTAACGACTTGTCCCCTGTTTTAAAAATAGGAATTACATTAGCCATCTTCCACATATCAGACACTACACCTGTTTGAAGAGATAAATTAAAAATATTAGTTAATGGTTCACAGACTTCCATTTTGCATTCCTGGTGGTTAACGCCCTCGCTTCACACGGTGAGGGCCTGGGTTCGATTCCCAGCCAGAGTAGAAACATTGGACGTGTTTCTTTCCACCTGTTGTCTATGTTCCCCATCAGTAAAATGGGTACCTGGGTGTTAGTCGACTGGTGTGGGTCGCATCCTGGGACACTGACCTAAGGAGGCCTGGTCACAGACCGGGCCGCGGGGGCGTTGAACCCCGGAACTCTCTCCAGATCTCCAGTACCCGGTGACTTATTTTGCTTCAGTCGGTCTATCTGCTTCACAACCATTTCACTAGTGACTGTGATGTTACATAATTTATCTTCTTCTGGCCCACTATAAAAATTAATTGCCGGAATATTATTAGTGTCTTCCTGTGTAAAAACCGAGAGAAAATAATTATTTAAAATCGAGCACATTTCATTCTCTTTGTCAGTAAGATGCCCATAGTTATTTTTAAGGGGACCTATCTTATCTCTGACTTTTGTTCTATATACCTGGAAAAAACTTTTTGGGTTAGTTTTAGAAACCCTAGCAACTTTAATTTCATAGTCCCTTTTAGCTTTTCTTATCCCCTTTTTAATGTCCCTCTTAATGTCGATATACTGATTCATAAGATGACCCTCGCCTCTTTTGATACGCCTATAAATTCCTTTCTTATGCCCTAGTAGATATTTCAGCCTATTATTCATCTATTTTGGGTCATTTCTATTTGATCTAATTTCTTTATAAGGGATAAACGTTCTTTGAGCAGCATGTATAGTGTTCAGAAAACTGTCATATTGATAGCTCTCTTCGTTACCCCAGTCAACAGATGATAAGTGTTCTCTAAGCCCATCGTAATCTGCTAAGCGAAAATCTGGGACTGTTACTGAGTTATCCCTACTATCATACTTCCATTCAATGCTAAATGTAATTGATTTGTGGTCGCTAGCACCCAGTTCCTCTGAAACTTCTAAATTATTAACAAGGGATTCATTGTTTGCCAGAACTAAGTCAAGCAGGTTATTACCCCTTGTAGGTTCAGTCACAAACTGCTTCAAAAAACAATCCTGAACTACTTCTAAGAAGTCGTACGATTCTAAATTCCCAGTCAAGAAATTCCAATCAATATGACTATAGTTAAAGTCTCCTAGAATTACTACATTATCGTGCCTTGTGGCCCTAACAATTTCCTCCCATAGCAGTCTCCCCTGGTCCCTATCTAAATTTGGGGGACGGTATATCACACCTAAAATTAATTTTTCATGCCCCTCTGAAAATTCTATCCAAACAGACTCTGTATGTGTTGCTTCAGACTTAATACCCGTTTTTATGCAACAGTTCAAGCGATCTCGGACATACAATGCCACCCCACCCCCCTTCCCGACACTTCTATCTACTTGGAACAATTTAAAACCCTGAATGTGACATTCTGCAGGCATGTCCCGACTTTTTGAATTAAACCACGTCTCAGTAATGGCAAATACATCAATGTTACCTGCACTAGCAACTAGTCTCAACTCGTCCATCTTATTCCTAGCACTGCGACTATTTGTGTAATAAATATTTAAAGACCCTCCTCTCTCTTTACCCTTCCTGCTCCTTTCTGTTATTCCACTAAACCTATTACTGTCCTTGTCAATTAGTGCCACTGGCTTTCCAATATCCACCTCATTTTGCCTATTATTAGTTCTCCTAGTACTAATATTACTACCCTTCGACTTCACAGTTTTCCTGCCAAAACCCATACCACTAACTATTCCTAGTTTAAAGACCTAACCCTCCTCTCCCTTCCGCTCCTTGCTCCCACCTCCACCTATAAGGAACCCATCCTGGCATACAGTTTTCTGCCATGACGAGGTCCCTCATTTTCAATGAATGTTACCCATTTACTTACAGTATTTGTCCATGCCAGCAATTGACACCAATTGCTCTGGACAACCATTCATTTCCAACTCCTCTCCTGCAAAATGCCAATATGACAGGTTTCCCACCCTTCCTCCTATTATCTCTATTGCTGACCTATACCTGCTTAATCAGGTCCTACTCCTAGTCAGCTCCCTCCACTGCGTTGGCCAGTGCTCCCACCCACACCTAATATGACTGTGGACCATCCCTGGATACATTTCTTTTGCCATAGAAGAGGTCCCAGTTGTCAATGAATTTACCGCATTTTCCTTACAGTATTTGTCCAGCCAGCAATTGACACCAATTGCTCTGGACAACCATTCATTTCCAACTCCTCTCCTTGGCAAAATGCCACATATGACAGGTTTCCCACCCTTCCTCCTAATTATCTCTATTGCTGACCTATACCTGCTAATCAGGTCCTCACTCCTACGTCTGCCAACATCGTTGCCTCCAGCACTGAGACAGATAATAGGATTACTCCCATTACCTCTCATGATGTCATCCAGACGGCTAACAATATCCTTCATCCCAGCCCCAGGAAAACTCACTGTCTGCCTCCTACTCCTATCCTTCCAGCAGAATGCCCTATCCATGTACCTAACTTGGCTATCCCCAACAACAACAATGTTTTTACCTTCCTTGGCGTCGTCCTTCGTGATGCTCCCAGTAGTCGTCTCACATTCGTCAGGTAGCATTACACCACTAGTGGAATTCGTCAAGACGTTCTCGATGGTCTTCGTTGGGGTTTCTAGGGATGTCTCACTCACGTTTGCCAATGCTTCCTTGGTGCTCGTTGTGGCATTCCCAGTAGAACACTCACATTCGTCAGGTAGCAACGAAAATGGGTTGGAAGTTTCCACGGTAGTCTTCTGGTTTTTCGTTGTTTCTGCTTCTCCAACCGTTTTCTTGATCCTCAGCTTGGTTCCATGTTGCCCGGCCACTGACCAAGCTCCCCTCTTAACCTGGGGACTCACAACAGGAGGATTACTTCGAATCCTCTTGTTCTCCTCCGTTAATCGGCGTATCTCCAGCTTAGCAACTCTGAGCTCTTCTCTCAGCTGCTGGTAAAGTTGCTCAAGAGAGGGCATCCTGGTTCAGATTCGCAAGGGATTCAAAGACTAACCCAAAAGGGTTCTTTCAGGTATACAGAAGTAAGATTAGGGACAAGATTGGCCCATTTAAGAGTAACACTGGTCAAATCACTGACAGTGATAAGGATATGTGTGAAATTCTAAATACCTACTTCCTCTCAGTTTTCACCCAGGGAAATACTAGCGATATTCCTGAAATAATAGATTACGTAGAACAGGATGTTAATAAACTATGTACGATTGCAGTAACTAGTGACATGGTCCTCAGACAAATAGAGAAACTGATACCTAACAGATCCCCAGGTCCTGATGAACTGTTTGCAAGGGTGTTAAAGGAATGTAAAGAGGAACTTAGCATACCTTTGGCTAATCTTTTTAACATGTCACTACAAACTGGCATAGTGCCTGATAAGTGGAAAATGGCAAATGTAATACCTTTTTACAAGGCAGATGACAGGTCCTTGGCTTCGAACTATAGACCAATAAGCCTTACCTCCATAGTGGGAAAATTTATGGAATCAATAATTGCCGAAGCAATTCGTAGCCTTCTTGACAGGCACAGATTGATTAATGATTCTCAACACGGTTTTACAAAGGGGCGTTCCTGTCTTACGAATTTACTAACTTTTTCTCACTAAGGTGTTTGAGGAGGTAGATCATGGTAATGATATGATATTGTGTATATGGACTTCAGTAAGGCTTTCGATAGAGTTCCACACCAGACGCTATTGAGGAAACTTAGGGCACACGGAATAGGAGGAGAAATTTTTTCCTGGGTAGAGGCATGGCTGACAAATAGACAGCAGAGAGTTTGCATAAATGGGGAGAAATCAGAATGGGGGCACGTCACAAGCGGTGTTCCTCAGAGGTCAGTGTTGGGCCTGTTGTTGATGACAATTTACATAAGCGACATAGATGAGGGAATAAATAGCGACATAAGCAGATTTGCTGATGACACCAAAATAGGCCGTCCAATTCATTCTAATGAGGACATTAGAGCACTCCAGGACGATTTGAATAGACTGACGCAATGGTCGGAGAAGTGGCAGATGCAGTTTAATATTGACAAATGCAAAGTTCTAAATGTTGGACAGTTAAATAACCATGCCACATATAAACTAAATAATGTAGATCTTAATACTACCGATTGCGAAAAGGATTTAGGAGTTCTGGTTAGCAGTAATCTAAAACCAAGACAACAGTGCATTAGTGTTCGCAATAAAGCTAACAGAATTCTTGGCTTCATATCTAGAAGTATAAATAATAGAAGTCCTCAGGTTGTTCTTCAACTCTATATATCCTTGGTTAGGCCTCATTTATAAATGACTATGCTGCTCAGTTCTGGTCACCGTATTACAGAATGGATATAAATGCTCTGGAAAACGTACAAAGGAGGATGACAAAGATGATCCCATGTATCAGAAATCATCCTTATGAGGATAGACTGAAGGCCCTGAATCCGCACTCTCTCGAAAGGCGTAGAATTAGGGGGGATATGATCGAGGTGTATAAATGGAAAAAAGGAATAAATAAAGGGGATGTAAATAGTGTGCTGAAAATTTCCAACCAAGACAGGACTCGCAGCAATGGTTTCAAGTTTGAAAAATTCAGATTCAGGAAGGATATAGGAAAGCACTGGTTTGGTAATAGAGTTGTGGATGAGTGGAACAAACTCCCGAGTACAGTTATTGAGGCTAAAACGTTGTATAGTTTTAAAAATAGGTTAGATAAATATATGCGTGGGTTTGGGTGGGTGTGAGTTGGACCTGCTTGTGCTGCTGGGTCTGGTGCCGTGCTCCATCCTTGAGTGGAGGTGACCAGACTGGGTAGGTCAATGGGCTAATCCGGGGTGGGGGACATGGACCTGCTTCGCATGGGTCAGTAGGCCTGTTGCAGTGTTCCTTCTTTCTTATGTTCTTATGTTCTGTGTTTCCGTGTCACATGTCATTACATACTTGTCTCGGTCAACGGACAGAAGATCGAACCTACGTCACTACTTGTTCTGAGTAACCCAAAAGGGTTCAGCGTGCCACATAAGTAATATCAGTCAGACTGAACTGGGAGACTTCAGTAATGTCAGCCTCAGCTGAGATAATTCAGCAGTGCGGTGAGGATATCATCAAGTACTGGCAGCTTCAGTGGTTTCCTTACAGCAAACTTCAGTTTCTATCACGATGACAATAATCTTTCAGAATGGTGGTCCACCACAGTATGTGGAGGGGTGAGAGGATGTTCCACCACAGTATGTGGAGGGGTGAGAGGATGTTCCACCACAGTATGTGGAAGGGTGAGAGGGTGTTCCACCACAGTATGTGGAGGGGTGAGAGGGTGGTCCACCACACTTATGTGGAGGGGTGAGAGGGTGTTCCACAGTATGTGGAGGGGTGAGAGGGTGTTCCACAGTATGTGGAGGGGTGAGAGGGTGGTCCACCAGACTTATGTGGAGGGGTGAGAGGGTGATCCACCACACTATGTGGACTGGTGAGAGGGCGGTCCACCACACTATGTGGAGGGGTGAGAGGGTGGTCCACCACACTTATGTGGAGGGGTGAGAGAGAGATCCACCACAGTATGTGGATTGATGAGAGGGTGGTCCACCACACTATGTGGAGGGGCGTGAGGGTGGCCCACCACACTAAATGGTGGGGTGAGAGGGTGGTTCACCACACTGTGTGGAGGTTTAAGAGGGTGGTCCACCACACTATGTGGATTGGTGAGATGGTGGTCCACCACACTATGTGGAAGGGTGAGAGAGTGGTCCACCACACTAAATGGTGGGGTGAGAGGGTGGTCCACCACTCTAAATGGTGGGGTGAGAGGGTGGTCCACCACAGTAAATGGTGGGGTGAGAGTGTGGTCCTCCACACTATGTGGAGGGTTGAGAGTGTGGTCCACCACACTAAATGGTGGGGTGAGAGTGTGGTCCTCCACACTATGTGGAGGGGTGAGAGTGTGGTCCACCACACTAAATGGTGGGATGAGACGGTGGTCCACCACACTATGTGGAGGGGTGAGAGTGTGGTCCACCACTAAATGGTGGGGTGAGAGGGTGGTCCACCACACTGTTACAAAAAACGCGATTCTAAAAGCTTAGAGATCTCCAGTGAATACTAGAAAGGACTGCCCTTCTAGCATCCAGCCTGTTACTGGGTTTTCTTAACAAGTAGTCAGTATCCTTGTCCAATTATCCATTAGAATTCATTAAGATTCAATAGTGCTTCAGGATTACAACTGGTAGGCTACTAACTAGAGAAATTAAAATTTAATAAATTTATTAATCATTAAGTTGTCTAGAGGTATATTATCAAATTAAATTAATCACAGCAATCAAAATAAAATCAATCTCTCGAGTTCAATATTATTGTGCTGAAAGCACATATCACATTTATAATTCTTAAGTACCGTCTGGTACATTAACATTTAATAAGATATTACAAATATGTACAAGTAAGTTTGTATGTGTGTAAGTGCTTTAAGTAGTTCGCTATGTCTCACGACTCGACTAGACTTAAACAAGTGACTGACAAAGTCCTCTAATAAACTAACTTCTTGACCGACTGGCAACCAGAACAGTCTGCTTGAACAATGAAAAGAATGCTAAGCCCAATAGCCATATAACAAGCGACTGCGACACAATCAGGATCAAGGAGATAATATAACGACACTAAGTAGGGACCATCAGCAGATCCTCCACAAAAGTTACAAAACTCCCATACTACTGAATCTAAGTTCAGCATAGGAAAAACCCGACTGTGACTATACACAGAAACCAGTACAAAATTAGGTCAGAAGCTATAGCTAAGGACCTGAGATGTTCAAGTGTCTAAGCGACACACAACCTCAGTACAACTCGAAAATCACTAAGTCTATACAATGTTCTGTGAACAGAGTTCTACAGAACTAACAAGAATAATGAGACAGACAATCTGTCCAACCACCAAGCGAGTCTAGAGCAGACTGAATACTTCACGAGAGGTGAGGACACCCCCCCCTCGATCACGTGATAGCCCCGTGGACAGCACAGCTCAGAAGCCGCAGTATAACGAGCGACAAGCGATAATTACAGTAGTTTGACAATCAAGACTTGAACTGAGCACATATGTACATCCTAACAACATAAGTCAAATAAGAATATAAAGCAATATATTTACGATTTAGCTATTATCGCAAATATAAGCAATATAAAATTATATGAAAAGATAATAACCATTAAATATATACATAATAATCATTGTAACCCATTTCAGGGGTTTGCAACACTCCCCCCCAACACGACAGACGGTCGCACTAGGAGTTGCATTAATGTCTTTCACATTATTACTGATTACTCATATCAATACAATTTAATATAAATATTAATCAAAGTCTCTCTTGTGCCAAGCATCTCTACAGTTTCACAGCGTCCGTCACTAGGATTCTAAAAGCTTAGAGATCTCCAGTGAATGCTAGAAGGGCAGCCCCTTTCTAGTATTCACTGGAGATCTCTAAGCTTTTAGAATCGCGTTTTTTGTAACAAATGGGGGCCCGTCCGGGATGCTCTTGATCCAAGGTGTTGGAGAAATTGTCCAGTTTGACATACTAGTAACTCTATGATCAAACACTTTGAGTACTTTCCTAATCTGAAGACTTTGAGTTTAGTCTTGTACAACATACCAGGTGGATGTATGTACTTGACTAAGTCTCTTGATCCAAGGAGATGGAAATACTGTTTATGAGTTCTAACTCTAAGACAACTAACACTAAAATTCCTATTAGGATTATAGTTTCCCATAATCACTCTCTCGTAGTACAATTATTTTCATGATGTATGCCAAAGTGAAACAGTTAATTGATACTCTGACTTTGTCTGAGTTAAGTACATTAAAACTTCAGACGTGTTGGCAAGTAGCCAAGTATCTCGGTGTGACGGTGTGATGTATAACAGGAATTACACTGCAGAAACTGTCAGAGCGTTAATTAAAGATATATTGTTTCCTGCTCATACAGAAATGTCTGATTATGATTCAGATTCAGAAAGCCTAGTGTCACAATTAGGATGTATGACTCTATTTGATGAAGATGAAAGAGCAACTAGAGCAGAAGTGTAGATCAGTTCGCGCTCGCTCCTTCCTTCACTGACACTATAGTACAGAGTATAGCTGGTAGTATGACACAGCCTAATACTAGTACAGTGTATGATACACCTGTATCTACTTATCCTAGACCAGATCTAGACTCTCTAGAGACGGCTGGACGAAGTGTCCGACCTAAGGACCGTCCAAACCATGTTAATTTCCCTACTCCTCCATTACCCACTGGTCCTATCTCTCAGGAACAGTTTGAGAGGTTTGAACGCCTCCTTATGTTGCAGACTGCACAAATAGAGGCACAGAGGAAATTGAACGAAGAAGATTTCCAGAGAGAAAATGTTCGTCTGTTAAAACAACAGACTGATAGATCACAGGACACATTTAATGTGCAGAAAGCTGCATCTATGGTTCCTAAGTTTTTTGAAAGTGACTTAGACACATATTTTGATGTGTTTGAGAACCAGGCACGTGCTATGAACTGGCCACGTAAGCACTGGGCAACATTGTTGCATACTGCTTTGACAGGAAGAGCTCAAACCTGTACTGCAGCTTTGCCATTTACCAAGTACATTAGTTATGACGCTGTCAAACAAACAATTCTAGAGACGTATAACTTGTTACCTGTAAGTTATCAAAGAGCATTTCGTACGTTACAACGACGACAAGATCAAACTTGTGTCGAGTTTGCTCGTGAGAAAAAAGTTGCATTTCAGAGGTGGTGTAGAGCTGCCAAGTGTAACAACTACGACAATCTTGTTCAGTTGTTACTACACGAAGAGTTTAACAACTGTATGCCTGCCGACATACAAGAATATCTGATCGATCATACTACCTCAGATATTCTGGAAACTGCAGCATTAGCAGACAATTACGAGATTTCTCACAAACTTGTATGTACTAAAACACAAAGAAACAAGGTAACTAAAGATGGTCCTAGAAGCTGGCAACCTAAATCAGCTGCTCAGTGCCGGCCTGATGTACCTGCTACTGTAACTTCTCGTACCTTTACCAGGAAAACTCACAATCCTGAATCTGTCTCTGTGGCTAGACAGAAATCTGGTATCGAGAAGAAAAAAGTTAAATGTACCTATTGTAACAGAAAAGGACATGCTAGAGAGTATTGCTATAAGTTAGAAAGAGATACGAGATACAGTCGTGCGGCTGGCGCCCCCACTCAAGTCCTATCCTCTTCCGAGCAACAAAGGCACCAAAATCCTAGTAATACCTCTGATCCTACTGTTTTAGATAATGTTAGTCAGGATAGATGACTAGCATCAGAAAGTGTATCTGACGAAAAGATTCGTTCAGCAATGAGTCCTTACTTTTCGAGAGATAAAGTAGGATTTGACGAATCACATCTAACTGAGATAATTTCTTTCAGAGACACTGGCAGTTATCTCACGTTATTAAGAGAAGATGTACTGCCCATAACTGACGATACCTATTGCAAGATAGATGTATTGTTAGAAGTCTATGGTGGGGCTGTTATAAAAGTGCCTCTGCACAAAGTTTATATTCAAACAAGCTATTATACTGGTTATATTTCAGTGGGTATATCCAGTGGTGTATTTCCCATCAGGTCAGTGGGCTTGTTGATAGGGAACGATATCCTTCATGCTGGTATATGTAAAGAACCACTTGTGATTGATAATAACACTGATGATAATTATGCCATTGAAGCTTGTAGAGAGAAACCTATTTTATTTCCTCTCAGCGCAATTACTAGAGCTATGTCAAAGATACAACAACCATCCTTGTCTCCTGTTGAGTTAGTGGATTACAATGATTTGGGGTTGAATATGTTGTTTAGTGACGCTCTGCGCCCAGGATCATTAACACTGACTCCCCCCGGTCATCAACCTAGTCAGGACACAACTGACGTTAAATTTCTAACTCATGATGATTTAATCAAGGATCAGTTTGTTGATCAGTCACTGGAAAAACTGAGAGATATAGCAGTTACTGAGAGTGAAGCAAAGGATCTCGATAATTGTTACTACTATAGTAACGGTGTACTGATGGAGAAAAATACATGTAAGTTGTCAGCTGATAGTGTTTCCACGACAGTCAAGCATTTTCGTTAGTGTTACCAGTTACATTTCGTGAACAAGCCATTGATTTTGCTCACAATAGTCCCATAGGAGGACATTTGGGTGTCAAGAAGACACTTGGTAAACTGGCAAAACATTTTACTTGGCCAAAGATGAAGGAAACAGTAGCTGATCATGTGCGACGTTGCCACGTGTGTCAAGTGACAGGCAAGCCTGCGCACACACCTCCACCTGCGCCTCTCATTCCTATCACTGTGCATGGTGAACCATTCTCACGTCTTATTATTGATTGTGTTGGTCCTTTGCCTAGAACCAAACTAGGAAACCAATACTTATTTACTATTACTGACGCTGCAACACGCTATCCCGAAGCTATTCCTATGAGAAAAATTAATGCTCGTGCTATTGTGAGAGCGCTGATGAAATTTTTCTTCCAGGTTGGATTGCCACGAGAGATACAATCAGATCAGGGATCTAACTTCACTTCTAAGATCTTTCGAGAAGCATTATCCCACCTAGGAATAAAGTCTGTACTTTCAACCAGTTATCATCCACAGTCACAAGAGGCTCTAGCTCTTGTGGTGTCCTTTGAACATTTTGACGAGTATTTGGGCACTTCCCCATTTAAAATTTACATAATTTTATGCCCAAATACCTTTTGTTACTTGCTATGTCAAATTCAGTAAAGTAACTTAATCCCGGACAGGCCCCCATTTGTTACAAAAAACGCGATTCTGAAAGCTTAGAGATCTCCAGTGAATACTAGAAAGGATTGCCCTTCTAGCATCCAGCCTGTTACTGGGTTTTCGTAACAAGTAGTCAGTATCCTTGTCCAATTATCCATTAGAATTCATTAAGATTCAATAGTGCTTCAGGATTACAACTGGTAGGCTACTAACTAGAGAAATTAAAATTTAATAAATTTATTAATGATTAAGTTGTCTAGAGGTATATTATCAAAATAAATTAATCACAGCAATCAAAATAAAATAAATCTCTCGAGTTCAATATTATTGTGCTGAAAGCACATATCACATTTATAATTCTTAAGTACCATCTGTACATTAACATTTAATAAGATATTACAAATATGTACAAGTAATTTTTGTATTTGTGTAATCTCAATAGTTCGTATGTCTCACAACTCGACTAATTAAACAAGTGACGGCCCAAGCCTCTAATAAACAACTTCTTGACCGACTGGCACCAGAACAGTCTGCTGAACAATGAAAAGAATGCTAAGCCAATACCCAAATAATAACAAGCACTGCGACACAACAGGATCAAGGGAGATAATTATAACGACATTTAAGTAGGGACCATCACAGATCCCACAAAAAGTACAAAACTCCCATACTACTGAATCTAAGTTCACATAGGAAAAACCCGACTGGAAAATACAAGAAACCATACAAATTAGGTCGAAGCTATAGCTAAGGACCTGAAGTTCAGAGTTTTCAAAGCGACACACAACCTCAGTAACAACGTCGAAAATCACTAAGTCTAACAATGTTCTGAGAACAGAGTTTTTACAGAACTAAACAAGAATAATGAGACAGCACAATCTGTCCAACCACCAGCGAGTCTAAGCAGACTGAATATTTCACGAGGGGTTAAAACACCCCCCTCGATCACGTGATAGCCCCGGGGACAGCACAGCTAAGAAACCGGCAGTATAACGAGCGACAAGCGGATAATTACAGTAGTTTGAACAATCAAGACTTGAACTGAGCACAATGTACATCCTAAAACGTAAGTCAAATAAGAATATAAAGCAATAATATTTACGATTTACATACCCGCAAATATAAGCAATAAAAATTATATGAAAAGATAATATACATTAATATAAACATAAATAATCATTGAACCCATTCAGGGTTTGCAACACACACTATGTGAGGGGTGAGAAGGGGAAAGGAAAAGGAAAGTAAAAAGGGAAATGAATATAAGGGGGAAGGGCAAGAGGGGAAAATAAAAAAGGGAAATTAAGAAAAGGGAAAGGGGAAAGTTTTAAGAGGGAGATTTGAGAAAGAGGAATTAAGGGGGGAAGAGGGGGGTGCGAGAGAAAGGTGGAGCTAAAAGCAATAATGTAAAAACACGGAGATACACTTTCCGAGACCATCTTGGAAAGCCTAATATAAATGTGGGGTAATGGAGGTGGAGGGGAGGGCGGGGAGAGGCAGATTTAGGCAAGGGAATATCGGTGAGGGGAAAAGACTGGGAGATTCTCTCTCTCCTCTCTCCTCTCATCTCCTCTCTCTCTCTCATTTCTCTTTTCTCCTCTCTTCTCTCTCCTTTTCTCTCTTCTCTTCTCCTTCCTCCCTCTCTCTCCTTCTCTCTCTCTCTCTTAATACTTTAATACTTTTAGTTTTCTTCATTATGCGTCCCCTCTGCCAGTCCATTATATTCCTTTTCCTTCCCCCTTCCCTGTCAATTATCCCCTTCTCTACCTCCCTCCCTCCCTCTCAGTCGCTCCACGCCTTCTCTCCTGCCTCTCTTCCACTTTTCTCTCCACGATTTTATCTTTTTTTTTTTTTTTTTTTTTTTTTTTACACAGGGTTTGACAAGGTTAAGGATCCCTAGCTTTATTGACAGCTATATTACAGGTTAAGGATTCCTAACTTTATTGGCAAGCTAAGAGCTGTTACCTACATCAGCTCATTTGAAAGCATTTTTATTGTTATGAGACATACAAGTAGGGAACAGGATGAAGTTGGAGCCATCTGTGGGCCTGCATTTTCATTTGATCAACTGACTTTATCTCGTTGACATCATTATGCTGTACGAATGTGTCCATACTCGAGTCATCCTCGGTATTAATGATCTCAGATGGATTTGATGTTCTGAGAAGGTACAGCCAAAGTGAATTCTCCCTATTTCTGCCCGCTTGTGCAAAAAGCTTGTTTTCACGCTGTCCTTCGAATGATCCCAAGTGTGTATTTTGACAATATTGGCCTTGTGCATAACAGTAAGCCACCCACATCCCCCTTTATGTTGAAAGCTCTGTTTAAATGACAGATCTATCCAGATGGTCCAGGCGAAGAAAAACCCTTGCTCTGTTTCTCTACTCTGTCAAGCACGCAGATAAGGGGGGGCAGCAAACCAAGAAAGTGGAATACTCAAGGTTGACGTACTTGTGCTCCCGTACAGAATCTTGCAACCCCTCACTGTAATAACAAATGCGAGATACGGCGAAGTGCTGTAAGTTTCCTGGCTGCCTTGTTGCAAGATTTACAACATGGTTCTTCATTGTTAGTTTGGATCAAAATTTCACCCCCAAGGATATAAACTTCTTCTCCAGTGCCAACATCCCCCATTCATCCTTACGACTGCACAGCATTCCATCAGTGCCTAAGACTATCATCATTTGCGTTTTCTCGGGTGCAAATGTTACTTGCCATCTATTCCCCAAGCTATATAGCCCCCCAGCGGTGATTGATGTAGCTTAGAGCACTGGCATTCTTCTCTTGATAAGTGAATGTCATGTACAGCCCGTCTCATATCATGTATTCTGGGATGAGATGAAGAAGGTCGTTGAAAAAACATTAGACATATCCAAACAATGACCCAGCACGCTTCCTTGTGGAACGCTTGCCCCAATAGGATGCCTTACGATTCCGTTCGCATTGAGGACTACACTTAGAGATCTACCATGAAGGTAACATTTAGGAGACATAGCGTAGAGCCTGCAATTCCCAGTGCTTAAATTTTGCTAAGAGGCCCGGGTTTGCCACACCCCGGTCGAAAGCGCCAGCAATGTCAGTGCACCACACATCTGAACTTTGGATTCATCCAGTGACTGGTGCCACTTAGTGGAGAGGTTTAACAACAGTTTCATCAGCAGAGGTAACCTTTCCTGAAGCCATATTGATCGATCACAAAGTAGTGAGTGATATCAAAAAACTCTGCCCATTTGTCTTGAGATTATTGTCCTCAAGGATCTTACCATTGATTACAAGAGGACACTGGTCTGTAGTCTGATTTCTCTCTTCCTTCTTTTTGTGAACAGGGACTACATTCCTCTTCCATAGAGAGGGCCATTACACTGAAACAAAGGCAGTGCTGAAAGATGGAGTTAAGAGTGCAGCAACTGGTCTGCACTCTTCTCAACAATCTTGGGCTCAACTTGTCTGGGCCCACAGCCTTTTCTTGGTCCACGATTTAAGAAGGAAATGCACCTCCTCCTGCCTTATTGTCACCACTGACAGTTTTGACACAGTTTTTGCAGCTACCAAGGAGGGACCCATCTGGATCGGAACTTGCATTTTGGTAGCAAAGTGTTCAGCAAAAGGTCCGCCTCTCTGACACTAGAAAGGTTGGTCCCATCCTGTCGATTTAGAGGTGGAATAATTTCATCGGGCAGATAACCTGTCTGTCCTTGACCAGGGACCACCAGGTTTGGAGCCTACCCTCCTAAGCAAGCTTTCTTTTAGTGTCCACCTCCCATTTAGCAATGGCCCACTTTTTGAAACACCCAATCCCTTTCGGCTTTGCCTGTGCAATCCTCCTGTTTTGCCTTCTTTCCTCTCTTCTCCAAAACTCCCCTCTTTTCTCTACCACTTCCTTCCTCTTTGCCTTCCCTTTCTTCCCTACTTTCCCTCTCTTTCCTTGCCTCCCTCACTCCCTTGCCTTCCTCACTAACCCTTGCCTCCCCACTCTCTTCTCCCTCACTATACCTTTGCCTCCATCACTCTCTTCGCCTTCCCTCATTTTACCCTTTGGGCCTCCCTCACTACCCTTGCCTCCCTCACTACCCTTGTCCCCTCACTCTTGCCTCCCTCACTTCTTTGCCTCCCTCACTCTTGCCTCCCTAACTCCCTTGCCTCCCTCACTCCCTTGCCTCCCTCACTCTCTTGCCTCTCTCACTCTTGCCTCCCTCACACTATTGCCTCCCTCACGCTCTTCATCCCTCACTGCCCTTGCCTCCCCTCACCCCTTGACTCCCTCACTCCCTTGCCTCCCTCACTCCCTTGTCTCCCTCACTCCCCCTTGCCCCCCTCACTCTCTTGCCCCACACTCTCTTGGCTCCCTCACTACCCTTGCCTCACTCTCTTGCCTCCATCACTCTCTTGACTCCCTCACACCCTTGCCTCCCTCACTACCCTTCCCCCTTCCTCCCACTACCCTTGCCCCCCTCACTCTCTTGCCTCCCTCACTACCCTTGCCTCCCTCACTACCCTTGCCTCCCTCACTCCTTGCCTCCCTCACTACCCTTGCCCCCCTTTCACTACCCTTGCCCCCTCACTCCTCTTGCCTCCCTCACTACCCTTGGCCCCCCCTCACTACCCTTGCCTCCCTCACTACCCTTGCCTCCCTCACTACCCTTGCCTCCCTCACTACCCTTGCCTCCCTCACTACCCTTTGCCTCCCTCACTACCCTGCCTCCCTCACAACCTTGCCTCCCTCACTTCTTGCCCCCCTCACTCCTCTTGCCTCCCTCACTCTCTTGCCTCCCTCACTACCCTTGCCTCCCTCACAACGCTTGCCTCCCTCACTCTCTTGCCTCCCTCACTCTCTTGCCTCCCTCACTCTCTTGCCTCCCTCACTCCCCTTTGCCTCCCTCACTACCCTTGCCTCCCTCACTCTCTTGCCTCGCTCACTTCCCTTGCCTCCCCCACTACCCTTGCCCCCCCTCACTACCCTTGCCTCCCTCACTACCCTTGCCTCCTTCACTACCCTTGCCTCCCTCACTACCCTTGCCTCCCTCACTCTCTTGCCTCCCTCACTACCCTTGCCTCCCTCACTACCCTTCCTCCCTCACTATCCTTGCCTCCCTTACTATCATCGCCTCCCTCACTACTCTTGCTCCCTCACTCTCTTGCCTCCCTCACTACCCTTGTCTCCCTCACTCCCTTGCCCTCACTCACTCCCCCTTGCCTCCCTTTTTCCCCTTGTCATCTCTCTCCCCTTGCCTCCTCTCTCCCCTTGCCTCCCTCTCTCCCGTTGGCTCCCTCTCCGCTCCCTACTTTTTTCTCCCACCTCATTCTCCTCTCCCTCTCCTCCCCTACGTCTCACTCCCCTCCCTCTCTCTTCTGCCTCTCACTGCCTTTGCCTCTCTCCCCTTCCTTCCTCTCCTCCCCTCTCTCTATTGTCTCCATTCGTGTGTTCTCCCTGGAGAGGACCAGAGAATATAGACTGACAGCGACATGAAGCAGATAAGCTTTATATTCCCTTTCAGGCTGAGGCGGGGAGTAATGCCTTCAGTCTGCCAGGAGTAGAGGGAGTTGGGGAGGAGTAAGGGGAGTTGGGGAGGAAGGAGGTAGTGTGGGAGGAGGGAGGAACTGAGTGGGGAGAGGTGGTAGCATCCCCACCACTACACTATACAGTAGAGCGAAAAAGTAATGTGAAGGACCTGGGAGTGATAATGTCAGAGGATCTTGCCTCCAAAGACCACAACAATGTATCTATCGCATCTGCTAGGAAAATGACAGGATGGATAATGAAAACCTTCAAAACTAGGGACGCCAAGCCCATGATGATTCTCTTCAAAACGCTTGTTCTTTTTAGGCTGGAATACTGCTGTACACTAACTACCCCATTCAAGGCAGGCGAAATTGCTGACCTCTAGAGTGTACAAAGAACTTTCACGGTACACGTAAGCACGATAAAGCACCTAAATTACTGGGAACGGTTGAAGTCCCTTGATGTGTATTCCCTGGAACGCAGGCGGGAGAGATATGTGATAATATACACATGGAAAATCCTAGAGAGATTAGTACCAAACTTGCACACGAAAATCACTCCCTATGAAAGCAAAAGACTCAGCAGGAGATGCAACATTCCCCGAATGAAAAGCAGGGGCGCTATGAGTACATTGAGAGACAGTACACTAAGTGTCAGGGGCCCAAGGCTGCTGAACTGCCTCCCAGCATACACAAGGGGGAATACCAATAGACCCTTGGAAGTCTTCAAAAAGGCACTGGACAGGCACCCAAAGTCATACCTGACCAGGTATACACAATTCACACTACATTTCCTTCACTACAATACTCACTACATCACCTTCACTACATCACCTTCACTGCAACACTCACTGCATCACCTTCGCTACAACACTCACTGCATCACCTTCCTACAAACACTCACACATCCCTTCACTACAACTTTTACTACATCACCTTCACTACAACACTCACTACATCACCTTCACTACAACACTCACTGCATCACCTTCGCTACAACACTCACTACATCACCTTCACTACAACACTCACTACATCACCTTCACTACAACACTCACTACATCACCTTCACTACAACACTCTCTACATCACCTTCACTACAACACTCTCTGCATCACCTTCACTACAACACTCACTGCATCACCTTCCTACAACACTCACAAAATCACCTTCACTACAACACTCATACATCACCTTCGCTTTCAACACCACTACAACCCCTTCACTACAACACTCACTACATCACCTTCACTACAACACGCTTTACATCACCCTTTACTAGAACACCTCACATCACCTTCACTACAAACACACTCACATCACCTTCACTAAACACTCTCTTCATCACCTTCACTACAACACTCACTCATTCACCTTCACTACAACACGCTTACAAACACCTTCACACAACACTCACTACATCACCTTCACTACAACACGCTTTACATCACCTTCACTACAACACTCACTACATCACCTTCACTACAACACTTACTACATCATCTTCACTACAACAGCTCCTTACATCACCTTCACTACAACACGCTTTACAACGCCTTCACTACAACACTCACTAAAATCACCTTCACTTAAACACTTAACTACATCATCTTCACTAAAACAACAAATTCACTACATCACCCCACTTAAACACTCACTACATCACCTTCGCTAGAACAACATTCAAATACTTCATCTTTACTACAACACTCACTACATCACCTTAATCAACATTAACTAACATCATCTCACTACAACACTCACTACTTCACCTTCAAATACAACACTCCCACATCACCTTCACTACAACACTCACTACATCACCTTCACTACAACACTCCTACATCACCTTCACTGCAACACTGTACCTCACCTTTGCTAAAATCTCCTTCACTACAACCACTACATCACCTTCACTACTACACCTCTACATCACCTTCACTACAACACTCCTACATCACACCTTCACTACAAAACTCTACATCACCTTTACTAAACACTTACTACATCACCCCTTTACTTTCAACACTCTACATCACCTTCACTAAACACCCACTACATCACTTCACTACAACAAACTCATTACATTTACATTAACTACAACAAAATTCACTATTTCACCTGTTTCTACAACAGCATTCACTACATCATCATCATCACTGCAACATCACTAAAATCACCTTCACTACCAACAACATTCACCCTCTTACCTTCACTACAACAACATTAATACATCACCTACTAAAACAACATTACTTTCATCACCTTTCCCACACAACAACATTCACTAAAATCACCTTCACTACAACAATAAACTACATCACCTTCACTACAACAACATTCACCTCATTACCTTCACTACAAAAACATTAACTACATCACCTTCACTACAACAATATTCACTTTCATCACCTTCACTACAACAACATTAAACTACATCACCCTTTACTACAACAACATTCACTACATCACCTTCATACAACAATTTTTCAAATTTCATCACCTTCACTACAACAACATTCACCTCATTACCTTCACTACAAAAAACATTTAACTTCATCACCTTCACTACAACTCATTAACTACATCACCTTCACTACAACAACATTAACTACATCCCTTCACTACAACAACAAATTTCATCACCTTCACTAAAAACAACAATATTCACTACCCTCACCTTCACTACAACAACATTAACTACATCACCTTCACTACAACAATATTCACTACATCACCTTCACTACAACAACATTCACTACATCACCCACTACAAAAACATTCACTGCATCACCTTCACTACAAACAAAATTCACCTCATTACCTTCACTACAACAACATTAACTACATCACCTCACTACAACAACATTCACTACATCACCTTCACTTCAACAACATTAACTACATCACCTTCACTACAACAACATTAACTACATCACCTTCACTACAACAACATTCACTACATCACCTTCACTGCAACATTAACTACATCACCTTCACTACAACATTTACTACACCACCTTCACTGCAACACTCACTACATCACCTTCACTACAACACTCACTACATCACCTTCACTGCAACACTCACTACATCACCTTCACTGCAACACTCACTACATCACCTTCACTACAACAACATTCACTACATCACCTTCACTACAACAATATTCACTACATCACCTTCACTACAACAACATTCACTACATCACCTTCACTACAACAACATTTAAATACTCACCTTTTACTACAAAACATTCACTACATCAAACCCTTCACTCAACATTAACTACATCACCTTCACTACAACATTTACTACACCCCCTTCACTGCAACACTCACTACATCACCTTCACTGCAACACTCACTACATCAACCTTTTACTGCAACACTCCACTACTTTACCTTCACTACAACAACATTCACTACATCACCTTCACTGCAACATTAACTACATCACCCTTTACTACAACATTTACTACATCACCTTCACTGCAACACTCACTACATCACCTTCACTGCAACACCACTACATCACCTTTACTGCAACACTCACTACATCACCTTCACTGCAACACTCACTACATCACCTTCCTACAACAACATTCACTAACATCACCTTCACTACAACAACATTCACTAAAATCGCCTTTACTGCAACACTTACTACATCACCTTCACTACAACAACATTCACTACATCACCTACACTACAACACTCTACAAACACCTTCAGTACAACACTCACTACATCACCTTTACTGCAACACCTCACTACATCACCTTCCACTGCAGCATTCACTACAACACCTTCACTGCAACACACCTACATCACACTTTACTACAACACTCACTACATCACCTTCACGCAACATTCATTACATCAACTTAAATACAACACTCACTTTATCAAACCCTTTACTGCCCAACATTCATTACATCATCTTCACTACAACACTCACTTACATCAAACCCTTTACTGCAACATTCATTACATCAACTTTACTACAACACTCACTATATCACCTTTACTATAACATTCACTACATCACCTTCACTACAACACTCACTACATCACCTTCACTGCAACATTCATTACATCAACTTTACTACAACACTCACTATATCACCTTCACTGCAACATTCATTACATCATCTTCACTACAACCACTTTTATACCTCACTCAACATTAACACAATATTTACTACGTCACCCTCGCTGCAACATTCACTACAATACTCACTACATCACCTTCACTATAACATTCCTCTGCTTCTGTTTGCACATTCAGTAAAGAGAGTGAGGTTTTATGGGTGCTGGTACGTTATCCCAGAGATGAGCACTGTATACATGGTTGTCGGTATGCATACCAAATATATACACCAAGGAGTTGTATACCTGTACTTGTCTAACTGCTGAAAACACAACCTATGTTGTATAACTGTGCTTACATATATTCACTACTCAGCACTCATCATCTTAACTCATAACACTTCATCGCTCAGCATTCATCTTAATGTGAATACTCTTCCATCTTCACACAACTATCATTCATTACTAACTACCTCACATGAACAATCACTCAATATCATACATCACCTCACTATACATTCTACTGCTTCTGTTCATCAGTACCATAACACTCAGGTTCTATTGGCTCTGGTACTTATCCCCAAGATGCCACACTTCAATACTGTTTCGGTCATATCCAAAACTTATACAACAAGGTTCATACACTGTACTTGTCCTCATCTGAACTACAAAACTATTTCAAACCTCCATAATATCTTATTCCCAGGATCTTTTAACTCTATACATTCATGCACAATTCATCCTCTATGTGAATACTTTCTTTTAACTTTAGCACTATCTGTCTAAAATCAATTCCCTCCTATTAAACAATTCTCTAATATTACATTATTCAAGATCGTACCTTCACCTTCCATCCCACCACTTCCGCGAGTCACACCAACAGCAACCTTCAACCTCAACATATTATTACTGTCATTTATTACTACTGTAAATCCTCAGTGAATCATCACTGCTCACATAGTCCTTATCTTGTACAAACTCAACTCTTATAAGCACTGTTTTTTATTAAGTTATGTGCCAGGCATCAATAATCGTTATTTCGGATGTTACAATTTGGGTCCTCGTAGCTTAGATTTCTTTCACTCGTTATCTTTCTGAAAGCAATCAGGTTTCTTTCTAATGTAATTTCATTTTTGAAGGGACGGTCTACAGCATTCGCCTACTTGATTCCGTTAAGCTTATCTTGTTAAACAACGTTCCGTTCTCTCATGATGTATCTGCTGTTTTAGATCGAGCTGTGTACCTGCGTGGAGATCCAGGAGAACTTCATCTTGATTGAAGCATCACTCAACTCTTATGTCATGTTTTTTTAAGTGTGACGTGCATCTCGGGCACATAGTCTTATGGCTGCACGGATTATCTGTGTGCCGTCAAGCTTAGTGCTCCATCCAGTCCCGTTACTTCCGTCTGCCATGTGTTACACTATCCCTGCTCAAAATCTCAGTCTGGAGGTTGAACAAAGGCGACTGACAGAGGATTCGACAAAGCAATTAATTCATCATATTTTTTTTTTGAAAAATCCTGCATGAGTTCATGAGGTAAGACTTCTTCCTGTGCAGTGTCCTGTGTTCAAATTACGCAATCTCATGCTGCATCAGTCCAACAGGCTTACCATGTCAGTGTCGTGGCTGACGTGCATCTATCGGTGGCTGACATCGTCATTCATCAGACTGACACTTCATCTGGTCTCATCGTCACACCTGTTTGACACGCCAGTCTGCATCAACAAAGGTCATCGCTTCAGACATCTTTCATCAAATTCACCTTCCAACCATTACGTATAATCTGAGGATCCAAAAGAGCTTCAGCGCACTCCACCTCTTTCCAACTATCCACACTGGCTTAACCAAGCCTTTCCATCACAATGGCCTTTATCTCCACTATCATCTTAACCACAACCTGCCTATCTCTGCATCCATCGTCTTTCAACCAAGCGCTTTTTACCTGCTACCATCATCATCCACACTGGCTTACCTAGGCTTCATCATCTTATCCACACTGGCTTCACTTCCTACTTCCTCTCATCACACTGGCTTCAGCCAAGCCACTACCTCTACTCCCCTCATCCACACGGCTTACACCAAGCCATTGCCACCTCCTCCCTCATCCAACTTGTCTTAAGCCAAGCCACTACCACCCTCCCTCATCCACACTGGCTTCAACCAAGCCACACCACCCCTCCCTCATCCCACTGGCTTTAACCCCAACCAACCCTCCCCATCCACCTGCTCAACCACCACTGAGCTTAACCAAGCCCACCACACCGGCTCACCTCACCACACCACCGTCCATCCCTCACCACTGCTCACCAAGCCTACACTCACCCACTGCGTCAACCAACGGCGCAACCACCACACACCTCCTCCCTCATCCACACTGGCGTCAACCAAGCCACTACCACCTCCTCCCTCATCCACACTGGCGTCAACCAAGCCACTACCACCTCCTCCCTCATCCACACTGGCGTCAACCAAGCCACTACCACTCCTCCCTCACACTGGTCAACCAAGCCCACTACCACACTCGGCTCAATACAGCCACTAGCCGCAACCCGCCATACACACTGGCCACCCCTAACCTCCTCCACCAAGCAAGTCTCACAAAAATCGTCAATTTTTTGGACTTCACTCTCTGAGGGAGCTACATACACAGTTAACCAACATATCAAAAATGTTGAATCTTTCGCTTCCTCCCAGTTTTGTTGTTTCACAACTCGCCGCAAATAAAAGAGGAATAAGTTTGGTTTACTGCGATCAGCAATAATCTAAATTCTTGAGCTATTATTATTATTATTATTATTTTTATTATTTTTATTATTAATTATTATTATTATTTAGTATGAAGCTGTGTAGGGCATTACTATACAACACCCACTATAGACAATGTAGCCGTAAAACTATACACTAGTTATACAAGTATGATCACAAAGTGATTTATACACTGGTGTCCACTGGTCGACCCAGGTATCCACTGGTCGACCCAGGTGTCCACTGGTTGACCCAGGTGTCCACTGGTCGACACTGGTGTCCACTGGTCAACCCAGATATCCACTGGTCGTCCCAGGTATCCACTGGTCGACCCAGGTGTCCACTGGTCAACCCAGGTATCCACTGGTCGTCCCAGGTGTCCACTGGTTGACCCAGGTGTCCACTGGTCGACTCAGGTGTCCACTGGTTGACCCAGGTGTCCACTGGTTGACTCAGGTGTCCACTGGTTGACACTGGTGTCCACTGGTCAATCCAGATGTCCACTGGTTGACCCAGGTGTCCACTGGTTGACCCAGGTGTCCACTGGTCGACACTGGTGTCCACTGGTCAACCCAGGTATCCACTGGTTGACTCAGGTGTCCACTGGTTGACCCAGGTGTCCACTGGTCGACACTGGTGTCCACTGGTTAAGAACAGGTATCCTGGGGGTTTACTGAAGTTGTCACTGGTTACCGCAGGTGTATACTTTCAACACTGGTGTCACGGCTAAGTAAGCTTTTGATATACCTGGGGTCCATTACTTGTAATATTTATATTCAGTACACGAACTTTATAATATACTTTAATATACTTGAAGGGGAGATAAGTAGCTTACAGGTCAGGATATAAGGATAAATACCTATTCTTAGAGTATCTAATAAAAAATTTTCTCATAGACCTGATATCATTTTCTTTAGAGATAAAATCAATTTAGTTAGATATTTTTCGGAACCTTAAGTGTTGTCACATTCTGGACCTACTTGGTGTAGGATATGGTTCCTACAGATACCTGCAACGTTTTAGAGCTGTCTTGAGGTTATAACCAATCAATTTATAACAATCAATAAAGGTATTAAGAAAACTCAGGAAAAAATAATTTAAGTTTTAACATTTTCATGGAAACAATACAACAAAACAAATTTTTCAGTGTTTTCTTCGGTGAGAACACTTAAGTTTGGGTAAACTCATCTTCCACATCCCAGGACCTTTGACTTACTATGTTTCCAGCTCTCCCTGGGAAATACGATGCTGCACTTAATTTCTGAATACCCTTGATGTTTTTAGGACCAGCGCTTGTTACATGTTGAAAGTAGCAGCTTCAAGTTGAAGACGAGTTCAGTGAAGAGGATTAATAGAGCATGGTTGAAGTTTACAGTTACACTGGAGATAGCTTCAAGGATAGCGAAATCTACCAACAATACACGTTTCACTGTTTCCTTCCGTGATTGAA
Source organism: Cherax quadricarinatus (assembly GCF_026875155.1). Taxonomy (NCBI): domain Eukaryota; kingdom Metazoa; phylum Arthropoda; class Malacostraca; order Decapoda; family Parastacidae; genus Cherax; species Cherax quadricarinatus. The sequence goes on along the minus strand of NC_069414.1, from coordinate 38,709,068 downwards.
GCCACTTCAGCTTTCACTGTTAAGCACATACCTCACATCTCAGATTATATGACTTTAACATGTTTACCAGCTCTCACTGGAAGATACCAGCTTTCACTGAAATACCAGCTCTCACTGTTGAAATACCAGCTTTCACTGTTGAAGTACCAGCTTTCACTGTTGAAATACCAGCTTTCACTGTTGAAGTACCAGCTTTCACTGTTGAAATACCAGCTCTCACTGTTGAAGTACCAGCTTTCACTGTTGAAATATCAAGCTTCCGGGTTTGAAGTAACCAGCTTTCACCTGTTGAATACCAGCTTCACTGTTAAAAGTACCAGCTTTCACTTTTTGAAATACCAGCTTAAACGTTGAAGACCAGCTTTCACTGTTGAAATCCAGTTTCACGTTAAAAAAAGTACCAGTTTCACTTTTTAAATCCCAGTTCACTGTGAAGAAATGGCTTTCATGTTGAAATCTAGTTCATGTATAGTGCAGTTATGTGAAGATACCAGGGGATTTAACGGGGGGTTGAAGAAGTTTACTTTTGGAAATTGAAGTAAAGGGAAAGTTCAGGAAAGCAGATTCAGCAAGAAAATGGGTTACATAGAAGAAAGGTGGGTACATAAAGTAAAAAATAAAGATAGTGACATGGGGAGTATTTTATAGGCAGTGGGAGAGAGGGTGGAGGGACAGGGGGAGGGGTAGGGGGTGAGGGGGAGGGGGAAGGGAGGGTGGAGGTGAGGCAGGGAGGAGGGGAGGGGGAGGGAAGAAAGGAAGGGAGGGGTAAGGAGGCAGGGAGAGAGGAGGGAAAGGGGGAGGTGAGGCAGGGAGGAAGGAAGGGTGGGGTGGGGGAGGAGGGAAGGGAGGTGAGGCAGGAGAGGAGAAAGGGGTGGAGGTGAGGCAGTGAAGAGGAAGGGAGGGTGGAGGTGAGGCAGTGAGAGAGGAAGGGGGGAGGTGAGGCAGTGAGAGAGGGGGGGGTGGAGGTGAGGCAGTGAGAGGGGAAAGGGGAGGGGGGAAAAGGTGAGGCAGGGAGAGAGGAAGGGAGGGGAGGTGGAAGAAAACAGGGAGAGAGGAAAGGAGGGTTTAGGGAGGCAGGGAGAGAGGAAGGGAGGGTGGAGGTGAGGCGGGGA
>NC_069414.1:38700456-38702956 GCF_026875155.1 Cherax quadricarinatus | reverse complement strand
GGGGCCAGGAGCTGAGTCTCGATCCCAGCAACCAACAATTAAGTGGGTACACACACACACACACACACACACACACCAGGCCTAGTGTTTAATCGACATGTGCCTAGGACAAAATGGTAACTAACTAACACACACACACACACACACACACACACACACACACACACACACACACACACACACACACACACACACACACACACACACACACACACACACAACAGGCCTAGTGTCTAACCGACATGTGCCTAGGACAAAATGGTAACTAAAATGGTAACTAACACACACACACACACACACACACACACACACACACACACACACACACACGTACACACACATACACATACACACATACACACATACACACATACACATACACACACACACATAGGCTAGGTGGCCAAAGACTGCAAACCTCACTTAAGGAGAAAGATCTTGGGGTGAGTATAACACCGAGCATGTCTCCGGAAGCACACATCAATCAGATAACTGCTGCAGCATGTGGGCGCCTGGCAAACCTGAGAACAGCATTCCGATACCTTAGTAAGGAATCGTTCAAGACACTGTACACCGTGTATGTCAGGCCCATACTGGAGTATGCAGCACCTGTTTGGAACCTGCACTTGATAAAGCACGTCAAGAAACTAGAGAAAGTACAAAGGTTTGCGACAAGGTTAGTTCCATAGCTAAGGGGAATGTCCTATGAAGAAAGATTAAGGGAAATCGGCCTGACGACACTGGAGGACAGGAGGGTCAGGGGAGACATGATAACGACATATGAAATACTGCGTGGAATAGACAAGGTGGACAAAGACAGGATGTTCCAGGGAGGGGACACAGAAACAAGAGGCCGCAATTGGAAGTTGAAGACACAAATGAGTCAGAGAGATATTAGGAAGTATTTCTTCAGTCATAGAGTTGTCAGGCAGTGGAATAGCCTAGAAAATGACGTAGTGGAGGCAGTAACCATACACAGTTTTAAGACGAGGTTTGATAAAGCTCATAGAGCAGGGAGAGAGAGGGCCCAGTAACAACCGGTGAAGAGGCGGGGCCAGGAGCTAAGACTCGACCCCTGCAACCACAAATAGGCGAGTACAAATAGGTGGGTACACACATCAACACACACACAACACACACACACACACACACACACACACACACACACACACACACACACACACACACACACATGTGCTACAAGAGAGAGAGGAGAGGATGAACCAGCAAGGCTGGACTTAGTATTCACCTTGAGTAGTGCAGATATCGAGGACATCACATACGAAAGACCCCTTGGGGCCAGTGACCATGTGGTTTTAAGCTTCGATTACACAGTAGAGCTACAAGTGGAGGGAGAAGCAGGAAGGCCAGGACGAATGAAGCCAAACTACAAGAAAGGGGACTACACAGGAATGAGGAACTACCTGAACGGGGTTCAGTGGGACAAAAGAACTGGCAGGGAAGCCAGTTAATGAGATGATGGAATATGTAGCAACAAAATGCAAGGAGGCTGAGGAGAGGTTTGTACCCAAGGGTAACAGGAATAATGAAAAAGCCAGGATGAGCCCATGGTTTACCCGAAGGTGCAGGGAGGCAAAAACCAAGTGTGCTAGGGAATGGAAGAAATATAGAAGGCAAAGGACCCAGGAGAATAAGGAGACCAGTCGTAGAGCCAGAAACGAATATGCACAGATAAAAAGGGAGGCCCAAAGACAATATGAAAATGACATAGCAGCGAAAGCCAAATCTGACCCAAAACTGTTGTACAGCCACATCAGGAGGAAAACAACAGTCAAGGACCAGGTAATCAGGCTAAGGAAGGAAGGAGGAGAGTCAACAAGAAATGACCGTGAAGTATGTGAAGAACTCAACAAGAGATTCAAAGAAGTGTTCACAGAGGAGACAGAAGGGACTCCAGAAAGACGGAGAGGTGGGGCACACCACCAAGTGCTGGACACAGTGCACACCACCGAGGAAGAAGTGAAGAGGCTTCTGAGTGAGCTAGATACCTCAAAGGCAATGGGGCCAGATAACATCTCCCCATGGGTATTGAGAGAGGGAGCAGAGGTGCTATGTGTACCCTAACAACAATATTCAATACATCTATCGAAACAGGGAGATTGCCTGAGGCATGGAAGACAGCAAATGTAGTCCCAATCTTTAAAAAGGAGACAGACATGAAGCATTAAACTACAGACCAGTGTCACTGACATGTATAGTATGCAAAATCATGGAGAAGATTATCAGGAGAAGAGTGGTGGAAACACCTAGAAAGGAACGATCTCATCAACAGCAGCCAACATGGTTTCAGGGACGGGAAATCCTGTGTCACAAACCTACTGGAGTTCTATGACATGGTGACAGCAGTAAGACAAGAGAGAGAGGGGTGGGTGGATTGCATTTTCTTGGACTGTAAGAAGGCGTTTGACACAGTTCCACACAAGAGATTGGTGCAAAAACTGGAGGACCAAGCAGGGATAACAGGGAAGGCACTACAATG
>NC_069414.1:38692956-38695456 GCF_026875155.1 Cherax quadricarinatus | reverse complement strand
AATTAAATAATGAAACTGGATGTCATAAGAATACAGTTTGAAGCCTGAGTCGATCTATCACCCACCATGATATTATGAACGTAAATAAGTACGTTGATGGAGCAACTCGCAATGTGAACAGACTTGAGATAAATGGTATAAAATACCGACACGATGGAAGAGTACACGCAAATGCAGTATTGACTAAGTTTCTTCTACACGAAGGCTTTATGAAGTCATAAACAGGGGAGACAGGCCGTGTGTATAAATAGGAAGTATGGTGACCGTAAGAGTCAGGTGAGGAATGTTGAAGTTGATGGCCCAACCGAACCTCTTGTCATCAGTCAACTCCAACATTCCTCGCCCGACCCTTCACGTCACTATGCTTCCTATATATACGGACGTCCTCTCTTCCCAGACAGATCTGTTTGTGACTTGACAAAAACCTCCATGTGGGCGAAACATTGTCAGTAGAGGATCGCATTGTACTGCATTTGTGTATCCTTTTCCATCGTAAACAGACTAACTCTTGTTGAAAGAGCCAGTCATAGGTTTGGTTACAAGTACTTTCTGGCAGTTTGGCAGACACACGGATGCTGATCAAACCAATTGCATGGTATGTGGCCAGCTCTGTGGTCACTATCTTGAACACTATGTGCTCAGATGTCCGCTTATTGAGTAATATAGAGATAAACAGTGTAATAACTTGGTGGTGCGGGACTCTGTAAATGAGACACAAACGAACATTTTTTTTTAAATAAGTCATAAACATTTAGCAATAAATATTGACAGCCTCGACGTGAAAATATTGTATTACCTCTCTGCTGTGTTCTGTGAGCATCAGATATTAATGACAATAAATATTATTATTATCATCCATGTATAATAATTTCAGGGTTACTGTCATATAAAATAATGATTATTATTTATGATAACTGGGATATAATATCTGGGAGTTAATAAAAGTAATAACAATAACAGGAAAATTAATATTTGTATTATATAAGGAATATCAACACTCAGACATTTATACTACAAAACAGCTGGTATATACACAGCTACGTGTATGTCACTGTACATGCACCGACAACTTAATTATAATCCCCCCATAATAGTTATTAACGTATAAATTATATTAGTGTCAAAGTAAATCACCGTCTTAATGACTCCGGCCAGTCGTTAGGCGTTGATTCTAACAAACACAAAACTGCAGTTACGGTGTTGCGACTCACGCTCTGGGGGGTGGGGGCAGGAAAGGGTCGACTCAGTGTTTTTGTTTTTTAATTCCATAACAAAGCAACATACCTGATGGATCTCTTAATCACTCCCTGTATATACATATATGAAGAACGAGACACTTGTGCAGCATTTGGGAATCTTTGTTGAGGAAACGTTTCATCAGCCTGTGGTGTCTTCAGTCCAACTCAGAGAAGAACAGTGGAAGATAAGGAGGAGAATGAAGTAACCAGTCCCTCATCTGATGTGGTACTGAAAAACCTCATACACCAATATGTTAGGGACACTACCAGAGAGAGAGTGGAAGATGAGCCAGCAAGACTGGACCTTGTGTTCACCCTGAGTAGCTAGTGACCCGTGGTTCTGAGCTTTGAATACATCGTAGAGCTACAAGTGGCGAGGGTAACAGGAGTAGAAAGGGAAAAGTTAAACTATAAAAGGGGGGGGGGACTACACAGGTATGAGGACCTTCCTGCAAGAGGTTCATTGGGAAAGAGAGTTGGTAGGAAAGTCAGTAAACGAAATGATGGACTACGTAACAACAAAATGCAAGGAGGCAGAGGAAAGGTTTGTTCCCAAGGGTAACAAATATTGGGAAGACCAGAACGAGCCCTTGGTTTACTCGAAGGTGTAGGGAGGCAAAAACTAAGTGCGCTAGAGAATGGAAAAAATACAGAAGGCAAAGGATTCAGGATAGTCGACGAGCCACAAACGAGTATGCACAGATAAGGAGGGAGGCCCAGCGGCAGTACAGAAACGACATAGCATTGAAAGTCAAGTCTGACCCGAAACTGCTTTAGAGCCACATCAGGAGGAAGACAACAGTCAAGGACCAGGTAATCAGGCTGAGGAAAGAAGGTGGGGAGCTCACAAGAAATGACCAAGAAGTATGTGAGGAGCTCAACATAAGATTTCAGGAATTATTTACAATGGAGGCAGAAGGGACACTGGGAAGACAAAACAGTGGGGTACACTAACAAGGGTAATACCAACAAGTGTTGGATGAAATACACACAACCCAGGAGGAGGTGATGAAGCTTCTAAGTGACCTTGATACCTCAACGGCGGTGGGACCGGACACATCTTTCTGTGGTTCCTTAGAGAGGGAGCAGACACTGTGTGTGCCACTAACCACAATCTTCAACACATCCCTTGAAACTGGGCAACTACCTGAGGTATGGAAGATAGCAAATGTAGTCCCCATCTTTAAGAAAGGAGGCAGAAATGAATCACTAAATTATAGACCAGTGTCACTGACGTGTATAGTATGCAAAATCGTGGAGAA
>NC_069414.1:38670456-38682956 GCF_026875155.1 Cherax quadricarinatus | reverse complement strand
TTATACTGGTTCATATACTGGTTTTTAGGAAGTACAATGAGTTCACCAACACTCTAAGCACTGAAACACCCCCAAACCATGAGCGAGTCTCGGTGTTTGGTGGTCCTACAAGTGTGCATGGGTCTAGCGGATTATACTCTGGGCTGGTACAATGTCCTCCGCGGTTACAGGTGACGGTGAAGGTTGCTTCATCACTCCAAAGTACTTCAGACCACTGGTGAGGATTTCAGTGAAGATTTTCTTTGTATAATCCAGCCCATGTTTCTTCTGTGACATGGGAGAGGGTTGGTTTCTTAACCTGCCGGTGACTACTGTTTGCCCAGCTCTGGGCACACGTCTGTTAACAGTTCTTACAGACACCTCTGAGAGAAGATGTGGGGGTCTTTTCTTTCAGTTCTCTATCAGTTATCATAGGTGTACTCTCTAACTGCTTCTTTGACATGTTAGGTACGAACAGATGTTTTTCTTCGAGGGCCAGGCCGAGGTTTGGCAGACGTTAACTCGACACCGCCACCAGTCTTGAAACACTGCACCCCCGTTCCTCATGAAACGCTCACACACACCAACATTCTCCACTATTTTTTTTCGTCTGGTGCCCAGTTTTTTGATGCCATATGATCTGAGCTATAGTTTCAGGTGTTAAGGACTTCCTTTTCCTTAAATCAAACATCATGTATAACACATTACCAGAGGGATCACCGGACAATGATGGGAACACGTTAGATGAGAGAAAAAGTGCAAACATGTCCGCTCACCGCGGCAGCCTCGTGAGCACTGAGTGTTCATGTGGAGTGTGGCGGGCAGGCCGTGACGTCATGCTAAACAGCTGCTTACCGCATAAAGGCTCTAACGAAAAAGACAAACCATGTATAGTAGGTCTTTGGTTTTCGTCATTTATCCTATGGCGCTCACCCGGAATTAAGGCCGTGTCTGCACCGTACAGGGATGAATTTGCTGATTATATGTATTTGCTAACTTTCTCTTATATACTTGAGAATCCCTATACATGGATAAGTGCTATATACAGGATGACTCTTTACTATTATCCCAAATTTGGAGTGATACGTTTAAAAAAAACACACTAATAACATCTTATTCAATAGGAACAAGCCACCACCTACTTCTAGCGGGAGGCGTCAAACATTAACCGTGGGCACTTGCAGATGACAACCCACTAACTGATTTCATTAAACAGTATGACAGTTCATTACTCACTACCGCCATAAACCAAACCAATAAGGCTAAATCTGAGGACTAGTGCAACCATATTTGGACCAATATGGACAAATACACTAACGCCCCTCTAATCAGAGATTTTAATAGACAAACACTACAGGCCTTACTACCTCACCTTCCTCCTATACAAAAATGTCTAAGCCAATCAATGAAATATAGAATGATCTCTTTTTCGACTACCACGTGAGGCATCAATTAGTAATCTTAAGTTCAGCGCTAAGCTCATATAACTAACCTACAGATTTCTCCAGTGACAGTGGTATCGCTCGTTGAATGGTTAGACATATTTCTAAATAAAATACATAGATTGTGTAACAACATTATCCCATAAAAAACTAAACCACGTAAACTTTATAATTGGCTATTACATTCGTGGCTTACAAACAGCATTCTAAGATCTATGATTAGAAAAATCAGTATGAAAAAACCATGTTAGTCGGGGCTTAATAACCTATGTACTTAGTTTACATTGTGTCAGTCATCACCTAACTTATAAGAAAGGCCAAATACTGTTCCGGTTCTAATAGGCATTCACTGAAACGAGAGGAGTATAAAAAAACAAGACCTGGTAGACAACTATTCAGATCCAACGGCAACCTTTAGCTAATACAAAAACTTGAGATATGGTCCTAACTAAATCTAACGATGCCACAATCCATACTGTTGTTAAAATATCTATCAACCATTGGATCATGTATTCGCCATTAAAGAGTCAAGCTCCAATGATTACTTAGATGTGAACTTCCCAATCCCCTCTCTCTTGCTCCAACCGGCCCACTGAAGTTACTATCATTACTATTTACCTAAAGAAAATCAGGGAATATAGGGCACTTCCCACACTAATGTTCAAAGGAGCAAACTCTTGTCCTCGCACCCACTTACTTTTTATCAAATCCTGAAACCAATACTTTACGACATCACTAAGATAGCAAGGTGTTACTCCCAATTACAAAGGTGGAGAAACAATACATGTAAAAACTATAGGCTACATCATTATTTGCTAAATATTTGAGAAACTCGTACACAAGAGATTATACTCCTTCATATCATCCTACAAAGAAGCATTCTAACCCTCGCCAGTTTGGTTTCAGGAGAATAGAAAACAAAAAACACTAAATGTCGCTGTTATCGGAAATCCATGCTAGACCTACTGTTACACAGCTCTTCGAAAAAATTATTATCACTAGGGACTCTTTGTCGACCTAAGGAAAGCTTTGTTACAGCAGGACCTCTGCATACTACTCCACATATCGTTTGCTTACGGTGTACAGTGGATTCACTTGCATAACATAAAGTCATTACCTGTACTAACAAACAGCAACACGTCTGTATAAGGCACACATCACTCGCTCAGCAAGACACCTCGACTTTGGCCGTATCACAGGGTAGCCGTCCTTGGCACAATTTTCCTTTCTTACATCAACGTCCTTGCAGATGTAGCACAACACTTAGACCTTTTCTCTTTATGAAGGTCCACATCTTTTGTCATCTCCTACAAAACCAGCATCACTCAACAACTTTGTTAATGAAGAGCTGTTAAAAATATCAAACTGGATGATTACCAATATTCTTAATACTTAATATGTATATCCTTTTACTTTATGTGTGGGAGCAGAGCAAGTAAGGTCCTTCCAATACTCGTTTGATTTAACAGTACTCCTTATTGTAAACATAATGTAAGGGAAAAATTTCTGAGTCTGGCCGCACTGACAACAAACTTGAATGTCCTACACTCTTATCCAATCACATAACAAAAATGCCCAAAACTGTTGGCATCCTCTCATAGAGACATTATGATCCATATACAGCTCTACTTACATGTGTGCATGGGGATCCACAACAGCAAGTCATATTAAGCCATTAATAATACTGGAACGAATTGCTTCTGTGTGGAATGATGACACAGTCCACTGCTAACAACACACCCACACACTCTTCAAAGACCTATATCTAATCAGTTTACAAACATTCACTCTTTCTTTTGTGCATTCTACATTTAAAGAACATTTAATTCTGATATTAATCCCCTGACCTGAAGTTCTTTCTTGATAGCTGCACAGGACCCATAGACATATACCAGGCACAAAAATATCTATGAATACTCCGTGTCCGGCCTAAATCTCTAAAATTTCAGTGTCCTAAAAGGGTCCAAATCTGGAACTCTCTGCCGGAAATCTCCAGAGCACTTTCAGCAGCATCTTCAAAACCTTCGTTTAAAATATACCTTCTCTCCCCCAAAATATACCAACATCATCGAAATATGTGAAAACTATATGTCCATATTTCCATGTCACTAATATATGAAAAGCTGTTATTCTTATTCTTATTATTCTGTAATCCTAACAATCCATTGAAACATTGAATGTGGTCTCATTATGTAAAGATGTTATGCTAGTTTTAAGTTGTGTGCCAAATAATTAGTATTAGTCTACTGAAATACTCAGCATGTCAGTGGGCTTGTCTGGTACTTAACATTTTATAAATGTAATCAAACATTGCAACTTTGCAAAGAATTAAATTGTATTTTTTGTATCGTGTAAGCCAGGAAGAGTGTTTGTTGGGATAGAGGTTGGATAGGGAAAGGGGGGGGGGGGATGAGTGGGATGGATATGTGGTTGAATGAATAATTCCGCGGAGATGGTGTTTTCTAAAGTGATTCGCACTGTTTTTCTTTTACCTTCGTTAACTGCGTTCTTTTCGTCCAGATGAAAATATTGAGTTTACAAACATTATTGATTGTATTATTTCAGTTGAGAGACTGTACCAGCGCTGGAAAATATTAATTGATAGACCAGCTGGAAAGTTAATTTTTATTTACATTTTCATCTTTTTAATATTTTCGCAGCATTTGTCACGTGGTCATTCCAACGTCTTGGCAGTGATGGGGTTTTGTTCGTCTGGAATAAGGGTAAAGTGTCTCCTGATGTAGGTATGGGGTCGGTGATAGTTGATTCGTCAGGAAACAGGATAAGTCTCTTCTAACAGGGTAGTGTGGTGGTGGTGCTAATGGTAGTTAGTTCGTCAGGTAACACAACAAGTGTCTCTTGAGGGCAGGTTTAGCCATATATTGTTGATCTGAAACTAAAGAAAGCATCCTGTGGCCAGCAGAGATAGGTTTTAAACAATCCGTGTAGGCATAATGGATCCTTACCTAGTAGTATGTCCCAAACAACTGTGGTTCACGTGGTAGGTCGTAGGTTCCTTGTTTATCTCCGCCACTCCTCAGTTTTCCTGGGTGTTTCATTCCCTGGACCCTTATTCACTAATGCTTGCCCCATAATACACGCTGGGGCCAAATATTTACACACTGCTGCCCATTATACACGTGGCTGCCCCATAATACCCCACACTGCGCCCCATTATACTTCGCTGCTGCCCTCTGTACATGCTTCCTTTTGATTTTATGTCACTTCACCTGCGGGTTTTTATGTTTGTCTTTTTTGTGTTGTTCTCTGTGACTTTAATGCTTTTTTTTAGAGATGTGTGTATGTTTGTACGCACCTATGTTTCTCTACAATTTATGGTTCCGCAACACTAAGGGTCTATTCTCTGATTCCGCACCCGCCTCGGCATACTTGCTTTCTTCAAGTTCGCACCTGGGTTCCTTGTGGGACCTGTCGTATCTGCTCCTAAATTATATAGGACCCTACCTTTCCACGCTTCCTCATCAAGATCAGTAAACTTTCTAACATATGAGACTGAAAAAAAGTACTTCTGACAGCCTGTGACACATCTGTACCTTACCTTCTAGTTGCGTCCTTCGAGTTCCTTGTTTCTACACTTCTCATAAATAAGCTGTCCTTGTTCTAACCCTATCCATTCCCCTGAGTATTGTTTATATTATCCATCATGTTCTTCTCTGATTCGCTTTTTTGTACTCCCGTGTCGTTGGATACATTCCATTAGCCTCTCTAATAGTTCGTGCACTTGACTCAGGAACAAAAACCTCGTTCCATTCTCTGTACTTTCTCAAATTTCTGAACATGCTTTTATCAAGATGCGGGTTCCCTAAAGGTTGCTGTATACTTGTTAATTGGACCTGAAGTATGTGTATTAAATGCCATGAATAACTTTGTTGAGATTCCTTATTGGCTATTCTTAAACTTGCCAGACAGGCAATGACTGTAGAGATTAATTCGATGGTGGTATACTGGGCATTATGCTTCACTCTAGGTTTTTCTCTTTGTGAAGTTTGCAGCTCTGGCCACTAGTTATACCTGTTTCCGGTCTTCTTGCTCCTTCCCCAGTCTTCATGATCTCCATTTACTGGGGTTTGAATTCAAATGGCAACCACTTATCCGACCACTCATGCAATTTATCTAGTTACCTTGGGATACCTCTTCTATCTTCATCTGTTGTGTTCCAGCAGTTTTTTATTCATTAACAAACAGACCATATGTCAGTGCCAAATCTCTATGGTATGTCTTTCACATAAAATGAAAACAAGTATGGTACTGATACGATCCTTGCAGAACCCGGTTAGTTATTCTTCCCCATTCTGTCTTCTCTTCCCACACACTTACTATTTGCTTTCTTCGCATAAGATACTCTTCGATCACCGGAGTAAGTTCACTGTTTTCCATACTGACAACCTCGAATTTTTGGCCCAGCCTGTTGTAGGATACAGTATCATAATGCTTTCTTGCAGTTTTAAGAAAATGCAATCTACCCATCCTTCTCCTGTCGGCCCACATCTGTTTACTTTGGATTAGTATAAATTTACATAATGCAAAATTTGGCCGTCTTTAAACCAATGTTGGTTAGTATTCATGAAACCACTTCTCTCTAAGATGCTTTCACTCTACTCTTCCTCTGGCAGTTTTTCCATTACTTTGCAAGGTATGCTTGGTCCAGAGAACTGGTCTGAAGTTCAACTACCTCTTGTCTCCTGCCTTGAAATATTGGGACTAGATTAGCTGTCTTTCTGATCTCTGGAACTGTCCCATATCCATTATTATGGATGATAGCTAGTGGTTTTCGACTACACTTCTCTCCCTCTCGCTGAATCACTTTGTCAGGTCCCATTGACTTCGGTGTATACAGGGTCCATCAATTTTATTTCTACCTATGCTCATGTTGTGTGGATGGCATCCAGTACCTTGTTGTTGTACCCTGTCCCTAATCTTTATGTTATTGCTTTTCCTGTTTCCACCGTAAAGGCTCTCCAAATTCGTCTTTTGAAACACTTCACAGATATTCTGGTTGTTTATGAATGTTCCTGTCTTCAATCGAGATACCGGTCCTTTATTGTCATCCTTTTTCTGAATGTTGTGAAGCAGTATTTAGATTAGACTTGTACTTTGCTGCTATGTTAATTCTCAAATTGTCGTTCAGCTCTCTCTTCCCTTGCATTTTGTTCTGGCTAGTGTATTCACTTAAATTTTTTTTTTTCTGCTCTCGTCTGTCCATCGCTTTGTGTAGTTTTTCCATTCTCTTACACTTTTCCTTTTTTCCTTCTGCATCTCTGGTTTGAATCAAGGGTTTTCTTTGTCTTGTTATTTTATACATCATCATCGTGTCTTGAAGCCCTCCTCTGCTTCCTGCATTTTCCAGCTAGGCGATTCCATCTCATTCACTGACCTTCCTTTAAATTCTATATCCCATTTCACTGCATTCAACCCCTCACGTTTTACTCCTCAACTCTGGGATTCTCGTGACCTTCAACTGCTGTACTTCCTTCTACCTTTTAGTTTACGCTAGGTACTCGATGGTTCTGGAATGCATGAATCCACTTAGCACCCAGAGAGTCTCATAAACTATTTACTATATTGTCGATGTACGTGGCGATAAATACTTGTTCAAGTTCTCCCTGGCACTTAGTTTCTCCTCTCTCTCGTTGGTCTTAACATGACTCAGGTTTCTCTAGTCACCTCCATCAACTTATTCCTCCATATTTCCGGTCTCATATGTTGAATCTCTGTTCTCCCAATCTGTTTCTGTTAGGTTTCATATTCTACAATTATAAGTAGCTTCACTTTAGCCCTTAAACACATCCAAGCTGCTTCTACTGTTGTCCTACCTATTTCCTGCTCTGTGTCCTATTTTGTGAGAGGGGTTTTTCAACTCAGCTACTTCTCTGAGTCGCCAGTCTTAAACGAGCAACTATTAAATCGTCTAGGTGATGGTGTGGGTTCAAGGGTCATCTGATAACCCAGCTTCTTCAATTACACTAATGACCTTGATGACCTCCCTCCTTTCCCCTCTGTCATACATTCTATGCAAACTGCGTTTGGGCTTTGTTTTTATAATTCTTCATCTCGATCGTTTCCACTTGTAATGAAACTTACCTTCCTTTTGTAATCTGGTGACTCATCTGGGTCTTAACATCATCTAGGTACTTTCTTATCTGGGTTCTGTCCTTACAATGATTAAATCTGTCTTTCCGGTATGGTCCTTCAAGATTTAGCGTTTCCCCGTGAATATAATACTCATGTCTGTCGACCATTCGAGCAGAGCTTATCTTTCCCACATTGAGCTATTGATTGCATTTCTCTTGTATGTTGTATTTATCACGAACATAGGTACTTTTAAAGTTATTTTTTTTTCTATAATAATCACTGGTCAGTGGGGGATACAGATACACACAAATAAAAGGACGAAATGAAGACTGTGATGTCGTTTTTCGACTCTGTGATCCTCTTAAGCAGATGAGTACCAGAGTGGTTGGTCGATTTATAAATAGTACATTGACCTCATTAGTGTGAGGGAGGTAAACTTTGATCCGGGCCTGTGGTTTTTTGATTTGAACATGTTCATTGTTTCGGCAATAGATTTGTAGAGACTTCATTAAAGTTTGGAAATGTTATGTGGATAATTTTAGCGGAAAATGCTGTGGGTATTTTTTTTCTTGAAATTTTTTTTACTGACCTACCTACATACCTTCCTACCTACCTACCTACCTACCTACCCTACCTAACCTACTACCCTACCTACTTACTACCTTCCTAAGCTACCTACTACCTACCTACCTTACTATCTACCTACCTTTACCTACCTACCTTCCTACCTACCTACCTACCTAACTACTTCTCTACTACTACCTACCTACCTACCTACCTACCTACCTACCTTCCTTACATCTCTCTCTCTCTCTCTCATCTCTCTCTCTCTCTCTCTCTCTCTCTCTCTCTTCTATCTCTCTCTCTCTCTCTCTCTCTCTCTCTCTCTCTCTCTCTCTCTCTATCTCTCTCCTTCTCTTTTTCTATCTCTCTGAAGAGAAAGGACTCCATATTCATTACATTACGAAACGCACTTTGTTCGGTGAATGTTGACAAACTGGACAGACACAGTGGGTGAATGTTGACAGTGACTGACAGACACAGTGTGGTGATGTTGACAATACTGACTGATACAAATGTGGTGAATGTTGATAAACTGACAGACACACTGTGGTGAATGTTGAAAGACACTGGTGTGGTGAATTGTTGGACTAACTGACAAAACACAATGTGGTGAATGTTGAACAGACACAGTGTGGTGAAGGTTGTTAAACTGACAGACACACTGTGTTGAATGTTGACAGACCACAGTGTGGTGATGTTGACAAAAGAACAAAACACAATGTGGTAATGTTGACAGAACACAGTGTGGTGATGTTGATAAACTGGACAAACAATGTGGTGAATGTTGACAAAACCCAATGTGGTGAATGTGGACAATCTGACAGATTCAGTGTGGTGAATGTTGACAATCTGACAGATACAGTGTGGTGAATGTTGACAAACTGACAGACACAGTGTGGTGAATGTTGACAAATGGACTAAACCACATTGTTGTGAATGTGACAAACTGACAGACACAGTGTGGTGAATGTGACAGTCACTGGTGGTGAATGTTTTGACACAAATGACAAACACAATGTGGTGAGTTGACAGACACAGTGAGGTGAATGTGACAAACTGACAGGACTCAGTGTGGTGAATGCTGAAAAACTGACAGAATCGTGTAGTGATTGTTAACAAACTGACAGACACTGTGTGGTGCTATGTTGATCGACACAATGTGGTGAATGGTTGACAAACTGGGACAGCACAGTGTGGGAATGTTGACAGACACAGTGTGGTGAATGTGACATACTGACAGACAATTGTTGGTAGTGAATGTTGACAGACAAGTGTGTGAATGTTGACGAACTGACAGGACACTATGTGGTGAATGTTGACAGACCAGTGTGGTGAATGTTGGACGAACTGAAGACACAATGGTGCGTGAATGTTGACAGAACATGTGGGAATGTTGACCAACTGACAAACACAATGTGGTGAATGATTGACAGACAACAGTGTGGTGAATGTTGGACGAATGACAGGACACAATGTGGTGATTGTTGTCAGACACAATGTGGTGATGTTGACAAAATCTGAACAGTCACATGTGGTGGAATGTTGACAAACTGACAGACACCAGTGTGGTGAATGTTGACAAAACTGACCAGACACAATGTGGTGAATGTTGACAGACCAGGTGTGTGAAAATGTTGACAACTGACAGACACATTGTGGTGAATGATGACAGTCCTCAGTGTGGTGAATGTTGACAAACTGACGACACTGTGATAGTGAATGTTAACAAATTGACAGTGTGGTGAATGTTGACTAACTGGACAGACACAGTGTAGTGAATGTAACAAACTGACAGACCTGTGTGGTGAATGTTGCAGGACACAATGTGGTGAATGTGGACAGAACAGTGTGGGGAAATGTTGACAGACACAGTCGTGGTGGTATGTTTGACAGACACAATGTGGTGAATGGTTGACAAATGACAGGGGACACAGTGTAGTGAATGTTAACAACTGTCGACACAGTGTGGTGAATGTTGTCAAATGACAGACACAGTGTAGTGAATGTTAACAAACTGACAGACACAGGTGGTGAATGTTGACAGACACAATGTGGTGAATGTGACAGACACAGTGTGGTGAATGTGACAGACACAGAGTGGTGATTGTTGACAGCACAGGTGGTGATTGTTGAAAAACTGAACAGACACAGTGTGGGTGAATGTTGACGATTACAGTGCGAGTGAATGTTGACAAACTGACAGACACATGGGTGAATGTTGACTGGCACGTGTGGTGAATGTTGACAAACTGACAGTCCAGTGAGGTGAATGTTGACAGATACGTGTGGGGAATGTTGGACAAATGTCAAACACATTGTGATGTGAAATGTTGACAAACTGACAGACACAGCGTGGGGAATGTTGGAAACTGAACAGGCACAGTGTGGTGAATGTTGACAAATAGGACAAACTCAGTGTGGGGAGAATGTTGGACAAAACTGACAGACACTGTGTGGGGATTGTGACAAATACTGACAGACACAGTTGTGGGGAATGTTGA
Organism: Cherax quadricarinatus; assembly: GCF_026875155.1. Lineage (NCBI taxonomy): Eukaryota > Metazoa > Arthropoda > Malacostraca > Decapoda > Parastacidae > Cherax > Cherax quadricarinatus. The sequence goes on along the minus strand of NC_069414.1, from coordinate 38,672,377 downwards.
CAAACTGACAGACTACTGTGGTGGGGAAGGTTTAAACATTCCTGACAGACACACGTGTCCACTGTGGGGCCTCACCACTGCTTCGCTATTGGGCCTCACACCTGCTTCGCTATTGGGGCTCACACCTGATCGCTATTGGCCTCAACTGCATCGCTATTGGCGTGCGGACGTGCTGCGCAGTAGCTCCTGATGAGGTTGGCTTTTGCGCAGTGTGACGTTGTACTTAGCTCTGTGAAGACTGTTTGCGCGCTACTCTACGAAATTGAAGCAAGATGCCCTCCATCGAGCAACTTTACCAGCAAGCTTAGGAAGAATGTGAGGATGGCGTAAGATGGTGATTCGGCGACTGACCGAGGAAAACACGGAAGATTGTAGTAGTCCTCTGTTTTGAGTCCTCAGGTCAAAAAGGGAAGTGGTCAGTGGCTGGACAGCAGGGGAACGAATGTTGAAGATCTAGAAGACGAATGGAAAGGTTAAAACGATGAAGAAGAATAGAGGACTGCCGTGGAACAATGTTGTGGAAACATCTTATTACATCTCGTGCTACCGGACGAATGTGAGTCGTCTTCTGGGAACTTCACGTCGAACGGACTAAAGGAAGGTAAGAATATTGTTGTTGTTGGGGGTTTGCCAAGTTAGGTATATGGAATAGGGGTTCGCTTGAAGACACGGAGTTGGAGACAGAGGTTTGCTTTCCTGGGCTGGGGTTGGAGGATATTGTTAGACGTTGGATGACATATTGAGAGGTAATGGGAGCAATCCTATTATCTGTCTCAGTGTGGAGGGCAACACGTTGTGTTGGCAGACGTAGGAGTGAAGGCCTGATTAGCAGTATGAGTCAGCAATGAAATAATTAGGAGTAAGGGGTGGGAACCCTGTTCATATGTGGTATTTGCAAGGAGAGGAGTTGGAAATGAATGGTTGTCAGGGGGGCAATTGGTGTCATATTGTGGCTGGACAATACTGTAAGGAAAAATGCGGTAACTTCATTGACTACTGGGACCTCTTTCTATGGCAGAAAATGACATGTATGCAGTGGAAGGGGTTCACTTCATCTAGGTCTGGGGTGGTGGTAGCACTGGCAACTGCAGTGGAGGGAAGCAGTTAGGACTTTAAACTAGAATAGGTAGTGGTATGGTTTTGGCAGGGAAACAAGTGAAGTTCCCAGTGTAGTAATATTACGTGTTCTAGGGGAACCTAGTAATAGCAGTACGAGTAGATAGTGAAAATGCAAGGACTTTGGGTGATAAGGACAGTATTGGTTTAGTAGAAAAACAGAATTGTGCGGAGCGTAGAAGAGAAAGGAGAGTCTTTCAATGTTTATTGTCGCTAATTGCCGTAGTGCTCAGGAATAAGAATGGACGAGTTTTTTTTTTGGAGATTAGTTGATAGTGCAGTAACATGATGTATTTGCCTTAATGAGATGTGGTTTAATCAAAAAGGGCGGGAATGCCTGCGGAATGCATATTCAGGTGTTTTAAATTGTTCCAAGTTAGAATAGAAGTATCGGGAAAGGGGGGGTGGGGTGGCATTGTTATGTCGAGATCGCTGAACTGTTGGAAAAAAACGGGTATTAAGTCTGAAGTAAACATAACAGAAGTCTGTTTGGATAGAATTTTAGAGGGGCATAAAAAAAAACTATTTTAGGAATGATTACGTCCCCAACTTAGACAGGACAAGGGAGACACTATGGAGGAAGTTGTTAAGGCACAAGCACGCTAATGATAACCTACAATTTTTTTTTCCCTCTAGTAATTTCAGGAGACTTAACTTTTGTCATATTGATTGGATTTCTTTGGACTGGGAATTTAGAATCATTACGACTCTTAGAAGTAGTTCAGGATTGTTTTTTGAAGCAGGTTTGTGACAGAACTACAAGGAAATAACCTGCTTGACTTAGTTATGGGAAACAATGAATCCC
>NC_069414.1:38665074-38669956 GCF_026875155.1 Cherax quadricarinatus | reverse complement strand
TGGTTGGGGGGTGGTGGGGGGGTGGTGGGGGGTTGGGGGGTGGGTGGTGGTGGTGGGGGTGTGGTAGTGGTGGGGGTGGTAGGGGTGGGTAGTGGTGGGGTGGTATGGGGTGGGTGGTGGTAGTGGTGGGTGGGTGGTAGGGGTGGGGTGGTAGTGGTTGTGGGGTAGGGGTTTGGTGGTGGAGGGTGGTGGTGGTAGTGGTGGTGTGGTTAGTGTGGTGGGTGGTGGTGGTGGGGGTAGTGGTGGTGGTGGGTGGGGGTGGGGGGTGGTGGTGGTGTGGTGGTAGTGGGGTGGGGGTTTGGGGGTAGTGGTGGTGGTGGTGGTATTTGGTGGTGGTGGGTGGGGGTAGGGTGGTGGTGGTGGTGGTGGTGGTGAGGGGGTGGTGGTAGTGGTGTGGTGGTGGTGGTGGTGGGTGTGGGGGTAGTGGTGGTGGTGGTTGGTGGTGGTGGTAGGGGGTGGTGGGGGGGTGGTGGGTGGTGTGGTGGTGGTAGTGGGGGTTGGGGTGGTGGTTGGTGGGGGGGGGTGGTGGTGTGGTGGTGTGTGGTGGGGGTTTGGGGTGGGTGGTGGGTGGTGGGGTGGTAGGGTGGTGGTGGGTTGGTGGTGGTGTGGAGGTGGGGGGGTGGTGGTGGGTAGGGGGGTGTGGTGGGTAGTGGTGGTGTGTGGTGTGGTGGTTTGGGGTAGTGGTGGTGGGGGGGGGGTGTTGGTAGTGGGGTGGTGGTGTGGTGGTAGTGGTGGGTGGGTGGTGGTGGTAGTGGTGGGTGGGGTGGTGTGTTGGTGAGTGGTGGTGGAGTGGTTGGTGGTGGTGGTGGTGTGGGTGGTGGTGGGGTGGGGGTGGTGGTGGGGGGTGGGGTGGTGGTAGTGGGGTGGTGGTAGTTTTTGGTGGGTGGTGGGGGTGGTGGTGGTGGGGGGTTTGGTGGGGGTGGTAGGTTTGGGGGGTGGTGGTGGGGGTGGTGGGTGGTGTGGGGTGGTGGTGGTGGTATGGTGGGGGTGGTGGTGTGTGGTGGTGGTAGTGGGGGTGGTGGGGGGTGGTGGTGGTGGGTGGTGGTGGTGGGGGTGGTAGTGGGGGTTTGGTGGGTGGTGGTGGTGTGGGGGTGGTGGTGGTGGAGGTGGAGGGGGGAGTGGAGGTGGTGGTTGGTGGTGGTAGTGGTGGTGGTGGGTGGTGGTGGTTGGTGAGGTGGGGGTTGGGTGGAGGGGGGAGGTGGAGGTGGTGGTTTTTGGGGTGGGGTGTGGTGGTGGTGGTGGTGGAGGTGGTGGTAGGGTGGGAGGTGGAGGTGGTGGGGGGGGGTTGGTGGTGGGGTCTGTTTTCCCTTACTAATAAATGTAATACAAAGACAATTAGCAGCGCGAAACTTTATTAACAAAACGTTAACCTCAAAGGCGAGCGTTGAAAAAAGTTTACCTTTGGGGCAAACGTAGTGTAAATCAAGTTTTTTTCTGCTATTATTGGGGGGACTGGAGAGTGGTAAAGGAGAGTGGGTGTGGTGCTGGGGTTGGGGTTTGTTGAGGGTGATGCAGAGCTGAGTGGGGGTTGTTGAGGTGATGGCAGAGCTGAGTGGAGGTTGTTGAGGGTGATGGCAGAGCTGAGTGGGGGTTGTTGAGGGTGATGCAGAGATAAGTGGGGTTGTTGAGGGTGATGGCCAGAGCTGATGGGGGTTGTTGAGGGTGTTTGGCAGAGCTGGTGGGGGTTGTGGGGGTGATGGCAGAGAATAAGTGGGTTGTTGAGGGTGATGGCAGAGATAAGTTGGGGTTGTTGAGGGTGAGGGGCAGAGCTGAGTGGGGTTGTTGAGGGTGATGGCAGAGATAAGTGGGGTTGTTGAGGTGATGGCAGAGATAAGGGGGGTTTTGTTGAGGGTGATGGCAGAGCTGATGGGGTTTTGAGGGTGATGGCAGAGCTGAGTGGGTTGTTGAGGGTGTTTGGCAGAGCGAGATGGAGGTTGTTGGGGGTGATGGCAGAGCTGAGTGGAGTTTTAAAGGGTGAGGGCAGGGGCTGAGGGGGGGTTGTTGAGGGTGAGGGCAGAGCTGAGGGGGGGTTGTTGAGGGTGATGGCAGAGATAAGGGGGGTTGTGTGGGGGTGATGGCCAGAGATAAGTGGGGTTGTTGAGGGGATGGCAGAGCTGATGGGGTTGTTGAGGTGATGGCAGAGCTGAGGGGGGGTTGTTGAGGTGATGGCAAGATAAGTGGGGTTGTTGAGGGTGATGGCAGAGCTGATGGGGGTTGTTGAGGGTGATGGCAGAGCTGATTTGGGGGTTGTTGAGGGTGATGGCAGAGATAAGTGGGTTGTTGAGGGTGATGGCAGAGATAAGTGGGGTTGTTGAGGGTGAGGGCAGAGCTGAGTGGGGTTGTTGAGGGTGAGGCAGAGCTGAGTGGGGGTTGTTGAGGGGTGATGGCAGAGATAAGTGGGGTTGTTGAGGGTGATGGCAGAGCTGGTGGGTTGTTGAGGGTGATGGCAGAGCTGAGTGGGGTTGTTGAGGTGATGGCAGAGTTTGAGTGGGGGTTTGGGGGTGATGGCAGAGATAAGTGGGGTTGTTGAGGGTGAGGCAGAGATAAGTGGGGTTGTTGGGGGTGATGGCAGAGCTGAGGGGGGGTTGTTGAGGTGATGGCAGAGCTGAGTGGGGGTTGTTGAGGTGATGGCAGAGATAAAGGGGGTTGTTGAGGGTGATGGCAGAGCTGATGGGGGTTGTTGAGGGTGATGGCAGAGCTGAGTGGGGGTGTTGGGGTGATGGCAGAGCTGAGTGGGGGTTGTTGAGGTGAGGGCAGAGATAAGTGGGGTTGTTGAGGGTGATGGCAGAGAAAAGTGGGGTTGTTGAGGTGAATGGCAGAGCTGAGTGGGGTTTGTTGAGGGTGATGGCAGAGCTGAGTGGGGGTTGTTGAGGGTGATGGCAGAGATAAGTGGGGTTGTTGGGGGTGTGGCAGAGCTGAGTGGGGTTGTTGAGGGTGATGGCTGAGCTGATGGGGGTTGTTGGGGGTTGATGGCAGAGCGAGGGGGGGTTGTTGAGGGTGATGGCAGAGAAAAAGTGGGGTTGTTGAGGGTGATGGCAGAGCTGAGTGGGGGTTGTTGGGGTGAGGGCAGAGATAAGTGGGGTTGTTGGGGATGGCAGAGATAAGTGGGGTTGTTTGAGGGGATGGCAGAGCTGAGTGGGGGTTTTTTGAGGGTGAGGGCCCAGAGCTGAGTGGGTTTATGAGGGTGAGGCAGAGCTGAGTGGAGGTTGTTAGGGTGAATGGCAGAGATAAGTGGGGTTGTTGAGGGTGATGGCAGAGCTGAGTGGGTTGTTGAGGATGATGGCAGAGATAATGGGGTTGTAGGGTGATGGCAGAGCTGAGTGGAGGTTTTTGAGGGTGAGGGCAGAGCTGAGTGGAGGTTGTTGAGGGTGATGGCAGAGATAAGTGGGGTTGTTGAGGTGATGGCAGAGCTGAGTGGGGTTTGTTGAGGATGATGGCAGAGATAAGTGGGGTTGTTGAGGGGATGGCAGAGCTGAGTGGAGGTTGTTGAGGGTGATGGCAGAGCTGAGTGGAGGAGTTGAGGGTGGCAGAGCTGAGTGGGGGTTGTTGAGGGTGATGCAGAGCTAGTGGGGTTTGAGGTGATGGCAGAGATAAGTGGAGTTGTTGGGGGTGATTGCAGAGCTGAGTGGAGGTTGTTGAGGGTGAGGCTGAGCTGAGTGGAGGTTGTTGAGGGTGATGGCAGAGCTGAGTGGAGGTTGTTGGGGGTGATGGCAGAGCTAGTGGGGGGTTGTTGAGGGTGATGGCAGAGATAAGTGGGGTTTTGTTGAGGGTGATGGCGAGATAAGTGGGGTTTGTTGAGGGGGGGGTGATGGCAGAGCTGAGGGGGGGGTTTGTTGAAGGGTGATGGCAGAGCTGAGTGGGGTTGTTGAGGGTGATGGCAGAGCTGAGTGGAGGTTGTTGAGGGTGATGGCAGAGATAAGTTGGGTTGTTGAGGTGATGGCAGAGCTGAGTGGGGTTGTTGAGGATGATGGCAGAGATAAGTGGGTTGTTGAGGGTGAGGCCCAGAGCTGAGGGGAGGTTGTTGAGGGTGATGGCAGAGCTGAGTGGAGTGTATGAGGGTGAATGGCAGAGAAAAGTGGGGTTTTTTTTGAGGGGTGATGGCAGAGCTGAGTGGGGTTTGTTGAGGATGATGGCAAGATAAGTGGGGTTGTTGAGGGTGATGGCAGAGCTGAGTGGAGGTTGTTGAGGGTGATGGCAGAGCTGATTGGAGGTTGTTGAGGGTGATGGCAGAGCTGAGTGGGGTTGTTGAGGGTGATGGCAGAGCTGAGTGGGGGTTGTTAGGGTGATGGCAGAGATAAGTGGGTTGTTGAGGGTGATGGCAGAGCTGAGTGGGGTTGTTGAGGGTGATGGCTGAGCTGAGTGGGAGGTTGTTGAGGGTGATGGCAGAGCTAGTGGGTGTGTTGAGGGTGAGGGGCAGAGCTGAGTGGGGTTTTTAGGGTGATGGCAGAGATAATGGGTTGTAGAGGTGGGGCAGAGATAAGTGGGGTTGTTGAGGGTGATGGCAGAGCGAGTGGGGGTTGTTGAGGGTGATGGCAGAGCTGAGTGGAGGTTGTTAAGGGTGATGGCAGAGCTGAGGGGGAGGTTGTTGAGGGTGATGGCAGAGCTGAGGGGGGGTTTTGAGGGTGATGGCAGAGCTGAGTGGGGGTTGTTGAGGGTGATGGCAGAGTTTGAGTGGGGTTGTTGGGGGTGATGGCAGAGATAAGTGGGGTTGTTGGGTGATGGCAGAGCTGAGTGGGGTTTGTTGAGGGTTTGATGGCTGAGGTGAGTGGGGTTGTTGGGGTGAGGGCAGACCCTGAGTTGGGGGGTTGAGGTTATGGCAGAGCTGAGTGGGGTTGTTGAGGGTGATGGCAGAGCTGAGGGGGGGTTTGTTGGGGGTGATGGC
>NC_069414.1:38655074-38660074 GCF_026875155.1 Cherax quadricarinatus | reverse complement strand
CACCACCTACTACTAGCTGGAGGCGTCAACATTAACCGTGGCCTAGCAGATGACCAACCACTAACTGATTTCATTAACAGTATGAACAGTTCATTACTCATACCAGCCATAACCAAACCAATAAGGCTAACTGAGACTAGTGCAACCATAATTGACCACATATGGACAAATACACTAACTCCCCTCAAATCAGAGATAATCATAGACAACACTACCGGCTACTACCTCACCTTCCTCCTAACAAACATTTCTAAGCAATCAATGAAATATAGCATGATCTCTTTTTCGACTCCACGATGAGGCATCAATTAGTAACTTCAGTTCAGCGCTAAGCTCATTTAACTAACCTACAGAATTCTCCAGTGCCAGTGGTATCGATGAATGGATAGACATATTTCTAAATAAAATACATAGATTGTGTAACAATCATTATCCCATAAAAACTAAACAGTTAACTTATAAATGGCTATTTCATTCGTGGCTTACTAACAGCATTCTAAGATCTATTGATAAGAAACATCAGTATGAAAAAACCATGTAGACGGGGCTTAATAACCAATGAACTTAGTAAACATTGTGTCAGTCCTCACCAAACTTATAAGAAAGGCCAAACAACTGTACTGTTCTAATAGATTCACTGAAACGAGAGGAAGTATAAAAAAAAAGACCTGGAAGACACTCTCTCAGATCCAAGGCACCCAAAAGCTAAACAAAACTTGAGATATTGTCCTAACTAAATCTAACGAACCACAATTCCATCCTGTTGAAATATCTATCAACCATAGGATCAAGTCTTGCCATTAAGAGTCCAAGCACCAATGATTACTTAGATGTTAACTTCCCAACATCCCTCTCTCTTGCTCCAACCGAGCCCACTGAAGTTACTATCATTACTAATTCACTTAAAGAAAATCAGGAAATCTAGGTCACTTCCCACCACTAATGTACAAAGGAGCAACTCATGTCCTCGCACCCACTTACTTTTTAACAAATCACTAGAAACCAATACTTTCCCGACATCACTCAAGATAGCAAGAGTTACTCCAATTCACAAAGGTGGAGACCCAATACATGTAAACAACTATAGGCCAACATCAAATTTGCCAAAATCTTTGAGAAACTCGTACACAAGAGATTATACTCCTTCATAACATCACAAAGAAGCATTCTCAACCCCTGCCAGTTTGGTTTCAGGAGAAACAAAAACACAAATGACGCAGTTATGAAAATGCTAGACCTACTGTACACAGCACTTGAAAAAATTATTATTCACTAGGACTCTTTGTCGACCTAAGGAAAGCTTTTGATACAGCAGACCACAGCATCCTACTCCACAAACTTTATCATTACGGTGTCAGAGGCTATTCACTTGCATACATAAAGTCTTACCTTACTAACAAACAGCAACACGTCTTTATTAAGCACACATCCTCCTCAGCAAGACCCCTCGACATTGGCGTATCACAGGGAAGCGTCCTTGGCCCCTAACTTTTCCTTTCATACATCAACGACCTTCCAGATGTATCACAACAACTTAGACCTATTCTCTTTACTGACGACACAACTTTTGTCATCTCCTACCCAAACCCAGCATCACTCAACAACATTGTTAATGAAGAGCTTTTAAAAATATCAACCTGGATGATTACCAATAAACTTAAACTTAATATTGACAAAACCTTTTACATTATGTTTGGGAGCAGAGCAAGTAAGGTCCATCTAAACGTTATGATTAACAGTACTCTTATTGCTAAACATAATGAGGGAAAATTTCTGAGTCTGCACACTGACAACAACTTGAAAGTCAACACTCATATCCAACACATAACAAAAATGCCCAAAACAGTTGGCATCCTCTCTAAGATACATTATGAACCATAAACAGCACTACTTACATTGTGCCTGGGGATCCACAACAGCAAGTCATCTTAAGCCAATAATAACTGAACGAAATGCTTCAGTGTGAATGATGACACAGTCCACTGCTAGACAACACACCCACACACTCTTCAAAGACCTATATCTACTCAGTATACAAAACATTCACTCTTACTTTTGTGCATTCTACATTTAAAGAACATTTAATTCTGATATTAATCCCGACCTGAAGCACTTTCTTGATAGCTGCAACAGGACCCATAGACATAATACCAGGCACAAAAATATCTATGACATACTCCGTGTCCGGCTAAATCTCTAAAAATTCAGTGTCCATAAAAGGGTCCAAAATCTGGAACTCTCTGCCGGAAATCTCCAGAGCCACTTTCTCAGCCAGCATCTTCAAAACCATCGTTAAAAAACACCTTCTCTCCCCAAAATATCCCAACATCAACGAAATATGTGAAAACTATATGTCCATATTCTCACTGTCACTAATATATGAAAAGCAGTATAATCTTATTCTTAATATCTGTAATCCTCACAACCATTGAAACATTGAATGTGTTCACATTATGTAAATATGTTATGTCTAGTTTTAAGTAGTGTGCCAAAATTAGTATTAGTCTACCTGAAATACTCAGCCATGTTAGTGGCTTTCTTGGTACTTAACATTTTATAAAATGTAAATCAAACATTGCAACCTTTGCAAAGAAATTAAATTGTATTATTTGTATAGTGTAAGACAGGAAGAGAGTTTGTTGGGATAGAGTTGGAAGGGAAGGGGGGGGGGGATGAGTGGGAAGGATATGTGGTTGAATTGAAAATTCCGCGGAGATGGTGTTTTCTAAAGTGATTCGCACTGTTTTTCTTTTACCTTCGTTAACTGTTCGTACTTTTCGTCCAGATGAAAATATTGAGTTTACAAACATTCTTGAATTTATTATTTCGATGAGTACTGTACCAGCGCTGGAAAATATTAATCTGATAGACCAGCTGGAAAGTTAATTTTTATATACATATTTCCATCTTTTTAATATTTTCGCAAGCATTTGTCACGTTGTCATTCCAACGTCTTGGCAGTGATGGGGCTTTGTTCGTCAGGAATAAGGGTAAGTGTCTCCTGATGTAGTATGGGTTCTGGTGATAGTTTATTCGTCAGGAAACAGGATAAGTCTCTCCTAACAGGGTAGTGGTGGTGGTGGTGCTAATGGTAGTTAGTTCGTCAGGAAACACAACAAGTGTCTCTTGAGGCAGGTCTTAGCAAAATGATGATCTGTAACTAAAGAAGCATCCAGTGGCCCAGCAGAGCTAGGTTAAACACTCCGTTTAAGGCCATAATGGATCATTACCTAGTAGTATGTCCCAAACAACTGTGGTTCCACGTGGTAGGTCGAAGGTTCCTTGTCTTATCTCGCCACTCCTCCAGTTTTCCTGGGAGTTTCATTCCCTGGCCCCTTATACACACTGCTGCCCCATAATACACGCTGGGGCCCCATAATACACACTGCTGCCCCATAATACACGCTGCTGCCCCATAATACACACTGCAGCCCCATAATACATGCTGCTGCCCTCTGTACATGCTTCCTTTTGTTTTATGTCACTTCACTGCGGGTTTTATTTATACCTTTTTTGTGTTGTTCTCTGTGACTTTACTGCTTTTTTTAGAGTGTGTGTATGTTTGTACTCACCTATTTGTACTCTACAATTTATGGTTGCAAGGGTCTATTCTCAGATTCCGGCCCCGCCTCGCAACTTGCCATTCTTCAGATTCGCACCTTGGTATCCTTGTGGGCCCTGTCGTATCTGCTCCTAAAATTATATATGGACCCTACTTCCACCGCTTCCTCATCAAGATCATTAAACTTTCAACCACTATGAGACTGAAAAAAGTACTTCCTGACAGCCCTGTGACACATCTGTACCTTTACCTTCAAGTTGCGTCTTCGAGTTCCTGTTTCTCACTTCTCAAACAGCCTGTCCTTGTCTACCCTATCAATTCCCCTGAGTATTGTATATATTATCATCATGTCTTCTCTGATTCTTTTGTCCTCCCGTGTCGTTGGATTCAACTCCATTAGCCTCTCCTCATAGTTCGTGCACCTTGACTCAGGAACAAACCTCGTTCCATACTTCTGTACTTTCTCAAATTTCTTAACATGCTTTTATCAGAAGCGGGTTCCTAAAGGTGCTGTATACTTGTAAATGGACCTGAAGTATGTTGTAAAAAATGCCCTGAATAACTCTTTGTTGAGATTCCTTAAGGATATTCTTAAACTTGCCAGACAGGCATTGACTGTAGAGATTATTCGACTGGTGGTATACTGGGCATTATGCTCACCTCTAGGTTTTTCTCTTTGTGAAGTTTGCAGCCTCTGGCCACTAGTTTATACCTGTTTCCGGTCTTCTTGCTCCTTCCCCAGTCTTCATGATCTTCCATTTACTGGGGTTGAATTCAAATGGCAACCACTTATCCGACCACTCATGCAATTTATCCAGATACCTTTGGAACCTCTCCTCCTCATCATCTGTTTGTGTTCACATCAGTTTTTTACATCATTAACAAACAGACGTATGTCAGAGCCAATCTCATATGGAATGTCTTTCACATAAACTAGAAACAGTACTGGTCCTGATACCGATCCTTGCAGAACCCGGTTAGTTATTCTTCCCCATTCTGACTTCTCTTCCCACACACTTACTCTTTGCTTTCTTCGCCTAAGATACTCTTCGATCCACCGGAGTAAGTTCCCTGTTATTCCCTCCTGCACCTCGAATTTTTGGCCCAGCCTGTTGTAGGATACAGTATCAAATGCTTTCTTGCAGTTTTAAGAAAATGCAATCTACCCATCCTTCTCCTGTCGCACATCTGTTACTTTGTCATAGAATAAATTAATAATGCAAAATTTGCCGTCTTTAAACCAATGTTGGTTAGTATTCATGAAACCACTTCTCTCTAAGTGCTCTCATACTCTTCCTCTGGCAGTTTTCTCCATTACTTTGCAAGGTATGCATGTCAGAGAAACTGGTCTGCAGTTCAACTCCTCTTGTCTCCTGCCTTAAATATAGGGACTAGATTAGCTGTCTTTCAGATCTCTGGCAACTGTCCCATATCCATT
>NC_069414.1:38602574-38650074 GCF_026875155.1 Cherax quadricarinatus | reverse complement strand
AGACAGAGAGTTTGCTTTCCTGGGGCTGGGATGGAGGATATTGTTAGCCGTCTGGATGACATCATGAGAGGTAATGGGAGCAATCCTATTATCTGTCTCAGTGCTGGAGGCAACGATGTTGGCAGACGTAGGAGTGAAGACCTGATTAGCAGGTATAGGTCAGCAATAGAAATAATTAGGAGTAAGGGTGGGAACCCTGTCATATGTGGTATTTTGCCAAGGAGAGGAGTTGGAAATGAATGGTTGTCCAGGGCAATTGGTGTCAATTGCTGGCTGGACAAATACTGTAAGGAAAATGCGGTAACATTCATTGACAACTGGGACCTCTTCTATGGCAGAAATGACATGTATGCCAGGGATGGGGTTCACTTATCTAGGTCTGGGGTGGTAGCACTGGCAACTGCAGTGGAGGGAGCAGTTAGGACTTTAAACTAGGAATAGTTAGTGGTATGGGTTTTGGCAGGAAAACAGTGAAGTCCCAGTGTAGTAATATTACGAGTTCTAGGGGAACTAGTAATAAGCAGAACGAGGTAGATATTGAAAAGCCAGGGACTTTGGGTGATAAGGACAGTAATAGGTTTAGTAGAAAAACAGAAATGAGCAGGAAGGTAAAGAGAAAGGAGAGTCTTTCAATGTTTATTGTGCTAATTGCCGTAGTGCTAGGAATAAGATGGACGAGTTGAGATTAGTTGCTAGTGCAGGTAACATTGATGTATTTGCCTTAACTGAGATGTGGTTTAATTCAAAAAGTCGGGACATGCCTGCGGAATGCCATATTCAGGGTTTTAAATTGTTCCAAGTAGATAGAAGTATCGGGAAGGGGGGTGGGGTGGCATTGTATGTCCGAGATCGCTTGAACTGTTGCATAAAAACGGGTATTAAGTCTGAAGTAACACATACAGAGTCTGTTTGGATAGAATTTTCAGAGGGGCATAAAAAACTGATTTTAGGAATGATATACCGTCCCCCAACTTAGACAGGGACCAAGGGAGACTACTATGGGAGGAAATTGTTAAGGCCACAAGGCACGATAATGTAGTAATTCTAGGAGACTTTAACTTTAGTCATATTGATTGGAATTTCTTGACTGGGAATTTAGAATCATACGACTTCTTAGAAGTAGTTCAGGATTGTTTTTTGAAGCAGTTTGTGACAGAACCTACAAGGGAAATAACCTGCTTGACTTAGTTATGGGAAACAATGAATCCCTTGTTAATAATTTAGAAATTTCAGAGGAACTGGGTGCTAGCGACCACAAATCAATTACATTTAGCATTGCATGGAAGTACGATAGTAGCGATAACTCAGTAACAGTCCCAGATTTTCGCTTAGCAGATTACGATGGGCTTAGAGAACACTTATCATCTGTTGACTGGGGTAACGAAGTGAGCTATCAATATGACAGTTTCTGAACACTATACATGCTGCTCAAAGAACGTTTATCCCATATAAAGAAATTAGATCAAATAGAAATGACCCAAAATGGATGAATATAGGCTCAAATATCTACTAGGGCATAAGAAAGGAATTTATAGGCGTATCAAAAGAGGTGAGGGTCATCTTATTAATCAGTATATTGACATTAAGAGGGACATTAAAAAGGGGATAAGAAAAGCTAAAAGGGACTATGAAATTAAAGTTGCTAGGGATTCTAAAACTAACCCAAAAAGTTTTTTCCAGGTCTATAGAACAAAAGTTAGAGATAAGATAGGTCCCCTTAAAAATAACTATGGGCACCTTACTGACAAAGAGAATGAAATGTGCTCGATTTTTAATAATTATTTTCTCTCAGTTTTTACACAGGAAGACACTAACAATATTCCAGTAATTAATTTTTATAGTGGGCTAGAGAAGATAAATTATGTAACATCACAGTCACTAGTGAAATGGTTGTGAAGCAGATAGACAGACTGAAGCAAAATAAGTCGCCGGGTCCTGATGAGGTTTTTTTCAAGGGTTCTTAAGGAATGCAAAATGGAACTCTGTGAACCATTAACTAATATTTTTAATTTATCTCTTCAAACAGGTGTAGTGTCTGATATGTGGAAGATGGCTAATGTAATTCCTATTTTTAAAACAGGGGACAGGTCGTTACCGTCAAATTACCGCCCAATAAGCCTGACCTCAATTGTAGGCAAATTACTAGAGTCAATTATAGATGAGATTATAAGAAGCTATCTCGATAAGCATAGCTTGATTAATGATACTCAGCATGGATTCACAAGAGGCCGGTCTTGTCTAACTAATTTATTAACTTTCTTCAGTAAAGCTTTTGAGGCTGTTGACCACGATAAAGAATTTGATATTATTTACTTAGATTTTAGTAAGGCTTTTGATAGAGTTCCGCACCATAGACTGTTAAAGAAAGTGGCAACTCATGGCATTGGGGGAAAAGTGCTCTCGTGGATCGAGTCATGGCTCACAGACAGGAAACAGAGAGTGTCCATAAATGGGGTTAAATCCGGGTGGGGATCTGTAACAAGTGGCGTTCCACAGGGATCAGTCTTGGGCCCGTTGTTGTTTATAATATATATCAATGATCTTGATGAGGGAATTACTAGTGATATGAGCAAATTCGCCGATGACACAAAGATAGAACATAAGAACATAAGAACGAAGGAACACTGCAGAAGGCCTACTGGCCCATGCGAGGCAGGTCCAAGTCTCCTACCGGCTTAAGCCAAAGCACCCAACCTAGTCAGGTCAGGTCACATTGACTTAAGGGAGGAACACGGCAACCGACCTGTTAGCACAAGCTATCAGGTCTAACTCACACCCACCCACATCTACTCATGTATTTATCCAACTATTTTTAAAGCTACACAACGTTCTGGCCTCTATAACGGTACTTGGGAGTTTGTTCCACTCATCCACAACTCTATTACCAAACCAGTACTTTTCCTATATCCTTCCTGAATCTGAATTTTTCCAACTTAAAACCATTGCTGCGAGTCCTGTCTAGCTAGATATTTCAGCACACTATTTACATCCCCTTTATTTATTCCTGTCTTCCATTTATACACCTCAATCATATCCCCCCTAATTCTACGTCTTTCTAGAGAGTGCAGTTTCAGGCCCTTAGTCTATCCTCATAGGGAAGGTTTCTGATACATGGGATCATCTTTGTCATCCTCCTTTGTACATTTTCCAGAGAATTTATATCCATTCGTAATACGGTGACCAAAACTGTGCAGCATAATCTAAATGAGGCCTAACCAAGGATGTATAGAGTTGAAGAACACCTGAGGACTCCTATTATTTATGCTTCTTGATATGAAGCCAAGGATTCTATTAGCTTTATGCGAACACTTATGCACTGTTGTCTTGGTTTCAGATTACTGCTAACCAGAACTCCTAAATCTTTTTCGCAATCCGTAATATAAGATCTACATTATTTAGTTTATATGTGGCATGGTTATTGTCCTGTCCAACATTTAGAACTTTGCATTTGTCTATATTAAACTGCATCTGCCACTTCTCCGACCACTGCATCAGTCTATTCAAATCTTCCTGGAGTGCTCGAATGTCCTCGTCAGAATGAATTCGACGGCCTATTTGGTGTCATCGGCAAACTTGCCGATGTCGCTCTTTATGCCCTCATCTATGTCGTTTATGTAGATTGTGAACAGCAGGGGGCCCAACACTGACCCCTGTGGAACACCGCTCGTGACGCTTCCCCACTCTGATTTCTCCCCATTTATGCAAACTCTCTGCTGCCTATTTGTCAACCATGCCTCTATCCAGGAAAAAATTTCTCCTCCTATTCCGTGTGCTTTAATTTTCCTCAATAGTCTCTGATGTGGACCCTGTCAAAAGCCTTACTGAAGTCCATATACACAATATCCATATTCATTACCATGATCTACCTCCTCAAATACCTTAGTGAAAAAAGTTAAATAAATTCGTAAGGCAGGAACGCCCCTTTGTAAAACCATGCTGAGATTCTTTGATTAATTTATGCTTTTCAAGATGGCTACGAACTGCCTCGGCAATTATTGATTCCATAAATTTTCCCACTATGGAGGTTAGGCTTATTGGTCTATAGTTCGAAGCTAAGGACCTGTCACCTGTTTTGAAAATAGGTATCACATTTGCCATTTTCCACTTATCTGGCACCATGCCAGTTTGTAGTGATATGTTGAAAAGATTAGCCAAAGGTGTGCTAAGCTCCTCTTTACATTCCTTTAGAACCCTTGCATACAGTTCATCAGGGCCTGGGGATTTGTTAGGTTTTAATTTATCTATTTGCCTAAGGACCCATGTCACTTGTGACCCTAATAGTGCACAGTTTATTATCGTCCTGTTCTACATAATTTATCATTACTGGAATATCGCTGGTATCCTCCTGTGTAAAAACTGAGAGGAAGTATGTGTTAAAAATTCTACACATTTCCTTATCACTGTCAGTGAGCTGACCCGAGGAACTTTTGAGTGGGCCTATCTTGTCCCTGATCTTACTTCTGTATACCTGAAAGAATCCTTTTGGGTTAGTCTTCGATTCTTTTGCAACTTTAACCTCATAATCTCTTTTGCTTTTCTAATTCCCTTTTTTATTTCTCTCTTTAACTGAATATATCGATTTCTTAATTGCGCCTCTCCTCTTTTGATTTGCCTATATATGCCTCTCTTTTGACCAATCAGATATTTTAATCTATTGTTCATCCATTTAGGATCATTTTTGTTTGATCTGATTTCCCTATTTGGAACATAATTTGACTGAGCAGCTAGAACTATGCCCTGGAAAGCATCATATCGGCAACCATCACCACCTACCTGACCCTTAGTCAGGTCATTCCAGTTCAGCCCACCTAAGTAATTTTTCAGTCCTATGAAATCAGCCAAGCGAAAGTCAGGGACGGAGACTTGATTGCCATTATTAGGGGAATTCCATGATATATTAAAACTGAGTGATTTGTGATCACTCTCCCCAAGCTCATCATTAACCTCAAGATTATTAATTAGTGTTTCCCTACTGGCAAGAACCAAGTCAAGGAGGTTATTTCCCCTAGTTGGCTCTGTCACAAACTGTTTTAAAAAACAATCCTGGATCGTATCAAGAAAGCACCCGACTCTAAATTTCCTGTCAAATTGCTCCAGTCAATCTGTCTATAGTTGAAATCTCTCCCATTAGCACAACATTTTCGTATGTAGATGCCTTACGAATTTCGTCCCATAGAAGTTTTACTGCACTCCCTATCAAGATTTGGGCCCTGTAAATCACACCCAAAATTAGTTTTTCTCGGCCCTCGAGAAGCTGTAACCAAACAGATTCAGTGGCTGACGCTTCTAATTTAATATCTTGTCTAACACAACAATTTAAATTGTCTCTGGCATACATCGCTACTCCACCACCTTTCCTGTTAACCCTGTCAGTGTGGAATAATTTATAGCCTTGTATGTGACATTCAGAGGGCATCTCTCTATCTTTCAGATTGAGCCAGGTCTCTGTTATAGCAAATAATATCTATGTTTCCTGCACTTGCAATTAATCTTAGCTCATCTATCTTATTTCTAACACTCCTGCTATTAGTATAGTAAACCTTAAGGGAGCTAGTCCCTTGCTGCCCTCTGCTGTCCCCCTTTGTTTGCTGGCCTGTTCTATTGTCTTTATTTATAACTTCATGCTGAATGCCTTTTATACATTTACTGTTTCCAACCCTAGTGTTGCAACCTGCTTGTTTCCCACACACACCCATACCTCTATCTTCCATCAGTTTAAAATCATAGGCATTTCACCAATGGCCTTCTCAATCGAGTCTGCAAGTGCTACCACCCCTGCCCCAGAGAGATGTACCCCATCCCTTGCATACATATCATGTTTGCCATAAAAGTTGTTCCAGTTGTCAATGAATGGGATTGCAAGTTCCTGCAGTATCTGTCTAGCCAGCAATTTACACCAATTGCCCTAGACAACCATTCATTTCCTACTCCCCTCTAGGCAAGATGCTACATATGATTGGGATCCCTCCCTTAGACTTAATGAAATCTATAGCTGACCTGTACTTATCTAGCAGCTCTTCTCTCCTACCCTTCCCAATATCATTTCCACCAGCACTGAGACAGATAATGGGCTTGTTCCCATTACTGACATGATATTATCCAGTCTGTTGACAATTGTCCCCAACACCAGCTCCAGGGAAGCACACTCTATCTCTCATCTTCTTATCCTATTACAAAAAGCACGGTCAATATATCTTACCTGAGAGTCACCAACCACAAGAATGCGCTTACCTTCATTAGCAGGGGCAGTAGTACCCTTACCTTCACTGGCCACTGAAGTACATTCATCCTGGAGAACAGAGAAGCGATTTCCTACCTTCAGATCTTCACTCTTAACTTTCCTTACTCTGATGCGCCTCCCATTACTGTGAACAACTCGCCACTTGTAGCAGGTGCTGGGCTGCACCTCACTGCTGGTAGCCGTTGCTACCTCCCCAACTACAGCCTCCTCACAGCGAGAGACAGACTGCACCTCACTGCTAGAAGTCTCATTCCCCACAACTCCAGCCACCTCACACTCTCTCCCAGACCCATTGAGGTGGACCTTCAGCCTCCTAATCTCCTCCTGGGTAGGATAATTGATTCAAACGTAGATGTTATGGAACTTCAGGAGGATTTAAACAAAGTCTATTCTTGGTCAGAAAAGTGGCAGATGCAGTTCAATGTAGATAAATGCAAGGTTCTGAAGCTTGGGAGTGCCCATAACCCTAGTACTTATAAGTTAAATGATGTAGAACTTAGCCATACAGATTGCGAAAAGGACTTGGGGGTTATGGTGAGCAGCAATCTTAAACCAAGACAGCAATGCCTAAGCGTACGTAATAAGGCAAATAGATTACTGGGATTTATATCAAGAAGTGTAAGCAACAGAAGTCCAGAGGTCATACTGCAGCTTTATACATCATTAGTAAGGCCTCACCTAGATTATGCAGCTCAGTTCTGGTCTCCATATTACAGAATGGACATAAATTCGTTAGAAAACATTCAGCGTAGGATGACTAAATTAATATATAGCATTAGAAATCTTCCTTATGAAGAAAGATTGAAGACTCTTAAGTTACATTCACTTGTTAGACGAAGAATGAGGGGAGACCTGATCGAAGTGTATAAGTGGGAGATAGGTATTAAAATGGTATACAATACCGACAGGTTGGTAGGTAAGACACATAGGCAACAGTTAGGCAACTTTATTCCGAAACGTTTCGCCTACACAGTAGGCTTCATCAGTCGAATACAGAAAGTAGGCAGGAACAGTAGAGATGTGAAGACGATGTAATCAGTCCATCACCCTTGAAGTCGTAGAATTTGAGGTTGTCAGTCCCTCGGCCTGGAGAAGTTCAGTTCCATAGTCATGGAACTGAACTTCTCCAGGCCGAGGGACTGACAACCTCAAATTCTACGACTTCAAGGGTGATGGACTGATTACATCGTCTTCACATCTCTACTGTTCCTGCCTACTTTCTGTATTCGACTGATGAAGCCTACTGTGTAGGCGAAACGTTTCGGAATAAAGTTGCCTAACTGTTGCCTATGTGTCTTACCTACCAAGATAGGTATTAATAAAGGGGATATTAATAAGGTCTTGAGGATGTCTCTCCAACAGAGAACCCGCAGTAATGGATTTAAATTAGATAAGTTTAGATTTAGAAAGGACATAGGAAAGTATTGGTTTGGAAATAGGGTAGTTGATGAGTGGAACAGTCTACCTAGTTGGGTTATTGAGGCTGGGACTTTGGGTAGTTTCAAATTTAGTTTGGATAAGTACATGAGTGGGAGGGGTTGGATTTGAGTGGGACTTTCACATCAGAGCTTATTTCTTGGGTGGCATTGAAAATTGGATTGGGCAAATGTTTTGTTAGTGGGATGAATTGTAAAGGACCTGCCTAGTATGGGCCAACAGGCCTCCTGCAGTGTTCCTCCTTTCTTATGTTCTTATGTATGTTCTTAAGTGTTGGGAATGCTGACAAACTGACAAACACAGTGTCGTGAACTTTAATTGATTACGACAACTTGTCAACATTTCTTAAGTATTATACAAGTTTTTCCATAAAAATTCTTAGGTGGAAGAAAGGAAGGAAGGAGACAGGTGGTGTTGCAGTCTTGTCGTGGCTTCCTGGCTGTAGTTTAATACCACGATACACTGGCATGATGTTGGGAGGGAGGGAAGGTAGAAGGGAACTCTTCGTGTAAAGAATTCTTTACACTTCTGGGGTGCTCATTTCATGCTGGTGAAGGGTTCTTGATTAGAGGAATTACAGTTACCCTCCTCTTCCTTTCACTTTTTCTAATTACTTGTCATTCCCCATACTCTCCTCCCACTCTTACTTTCCTTCCATCCCTCATTTACCTCACTATCCCCCCCCCTCACACGCATTTCTCTATTTTCTACTTCCAAGTTGGACCGAAACGTCGTCATAAGCTTCTTTCTCCTATGTGCGGTTTATTTGTGCATTCTAGCCTCCCTACCTTCGTCCCTCCCTATCCATCCATCTTTCCCACTTCCCTTCCTCCCAAACTTCATTCCTTATTTTTCCTTTTCCTTTTCCCTGTCCTCCCCTGCCTGCTCTCTCCCATTCTTCCCTCCGTTTTACTTTTTTTTTTTTTTTTACACAGGGTTTGACAAGGTTAAGGATCCCTAGCTTTATTGACAAGCTATTTACAGGTTAAGGATTCCTAACTTTATTGGCAAGCTAAGAGCTGTTACCTACATCAGCTCATTTGAAAGCATTTTTATTGTTATGAGACATACAAGTAGGGAACAGGATGAAGTTGGAGCCATCTGTGGGCCAACATTTTCATTTGATCAACTGACTTTATCTCGTTGACATCATTATGCTGTACGAATGTGTTCCAGACTCGAGTCATCCTGGGTATGTATGATCTCAGATGGAGTGATGTTCTGGAGAAGGGTCCAGCCAGAGTGAAGTTGCTGCTTTCTGCCCGTCTTGTGGTATAAAAGCTTGTTTCACGCTGTCCTCGAAGTGGATACCTCTCTCTCTCTCTCTCTCTCTCTCCCCACATTCCTCCCTTCATACTTCCCTCCCCATTCTCTCCCTCCCTCATCCGCTTCCCTCCTCCCCCCGGCCGCTAATACCACGTATAATGATCTATAATATTAATTATGAGTCGGCAGCCATTTTTATTTATTACCCTAATTACCTGGCGAGGTAATATTTTTACTTTATTTTGCATTTTAATGGTTTCTCATAATCTCATAAGATAGCTTTTGTGTGTGTGTGAGATAGTGATAGAAAGAGAGAGAGAGAGAGAGAGAGAGGAGAGAGAGAGAGAGAGAGAGAGAGAGAGATGCTTACGGAGATAGAAAGATACACGGGCACACAAACAGAGACATATTGTATATACATACACAGTAAAATGCAGACATACTTATAGTCACAGACAGTAGCACAGTTAAGTTTACTTAGACATTTAACTACCACCTTCAGTAGTTTACATAGTTAGTGTTACATGAAGATCCCTAGGGAAACCCTCTGTTCTCTGAGATAAGAGAGTCCCTTCAAGAAGGGAACTTCGATTTTGCTGAAGTGCTTTTCATCCAAGGTACTGAAGAAATCCTTTTTATTGATGAAACCTGAATTCCTTTCATTCTCCCGGCGCAGTATGACCTTTATGGGGTTTAGCGCTTTCCATGGATACATGATATTCTAAGAGAAGGCATACGAAACGAATATTATATATATATATATATATATATATATATATATATATATATATATATATATATATATATATATATATATATATATATATTTATTTATATATATATATATGATATATATATATATATATATATATATATATATATATATATATATATATATTATATATATATATATATATATATATATATAATATATATTTATATATATATATATATATATATATATATATATATATAATATATATATATATATAATATATATATATATATATATATATATATATATATATATACAGTGCTAGTCACGGCATTATGACGGGTGAGCGCCCCGGTATAATGCCGTGACGAAAATTAAAGGCCTACCATACAGAGGGTCTTTTCGTCAGTGCATTATGCCGGGTATCAGCCGTTAGCATGACGTCACGGCCTGCCGCCACACTCCACAGTGACTCCTCAGTGCTCACGTGGCTGCCGTTGTGAGAGGAAGTTTTGCGCTTTTGTCTCTCATCCGACCCATCTTTTGTCCGGTGTTCCCTTTCGTTTTGGGGCTATACATGTTTGATTATGGGTAAAAGGAAGTCTTTAACACCTGAAACTATAGTTCAGATCATAGGGCTTAACAAAGCTGGGCACCAGACGAAAGAAATAGTGGAGAATGTTGGTGTGTGTGAGCATTCAGTGAGGAACTGGGTGCAGCAATTCAAGGCTGGTGGCGGTGTCGAGTTACTATCTGCCAAACCTCGTGGCCCCTCGAAGAAGACATCTGTTCGTATCTTAACTGTGTTAAAGAAGCATTTGGAGAGTACACATAACATAACTGCTGGAGAATTGAAAGAAAAGAACCCACATCTTCTCTCAGAGGTGTCTGTAAGAACCGCTAACAGATGTGTGTCAGAACTGGGCTACAGTAGTCACCTGGCGGTGACTACTGTAGCCCAGAAGTAGCGACCCGAAGAGGTAGTGACCCGCAAGACCCATGCTACACCTGTAGGACCACCAAACACCCAGACTCGCTCATGGTTTGGGGGTGTTTCAGTACTCAGAGTTGATAAATTAGACACATGTGCAACTCTTGGGTATCTTTATTGAGGAAACGTTTCGCCACACAGTGGCTTCATCAGTCCATACATAGGAGAAACTTGAAGAACAGGAGGAGAATGAGGTAATCAGTCCCTCAACCTTGAGTCGATGTGTTCAGTCTATCAATCTTGAGTAGAATACCAAGATTGATGGACTGAACACATCGACTCAAGGTTGAGGGACTGATTACCTCATTCTCCTCCTGTTCTTTAAGTTTCTCCTATGTATGGACTGATGAAGCCACTGTGTGGCGAAACGTTTCCTCAATAAAGATACCCAAGAGTTGCACATGTGTCTAATTTATCAACATGTCGGTTCTCTGAACCATTCATCTACAAAGTACTCAGAGTGTTGGTGAACTCATTGTGCTTCCCAAAAACCAGTATGTGAACGAGTATAATTACCTGAGGCGTTTGACAAGTGTGGGGCTACGATTTTTATGCAGGAGGGTGTACCGTGTGATACTGCCAAATCTGTAGTTCAGTGGCTTAAGAACTGTGAAGTGAGGGTCTTTAATGACTGGCCAGGCAATTCCCCAGACCTAAACCCTATTGAGAACCTCTGGTCAATAGTGAAACGAAGTTTACTGGGCAAGGATATCAGTTCCATCCTACGGCTGGAGGCTGCTCTACATGAGGCATGGAAAACCCTTAAGAATTTGTGTGAGAATCTTCCTACATGGCTGAAGGATGTGATTAAGCATCCTTCGCTTCATAGCAAGAAGTATAAATAATAGAAGTCCTCAGGTTGTTCTTCAACTCTATATATCTTTGGTTAGGCCTCATTTAGATTATGCTGCACAGTTTTGGTTACCGTGTTACAGAATGGATATAAATGCACTGGAAAACGTACAGAGGAGGATGACAAAGTTGATCCCATGTATCAGAAATCTTCCCTATGAGGATAGACTGAGGACCCTGAATCTGTGCTCTCTAGAAAGGCATAGAATTTGGGGAGATATGATTGAGGTGTATAAATGGAAAGCAGGAATTAATAAAGGGGATGTAAATAGCGTGCTAAAAATATCTAACATAGACAGGACTCGCAGTAATGGCTTTAAATTGGAAAAATTCAGATTCAAGAAGGATATAGGAAAGCCCTGATTTGGTAATAGAGTTTTGGATAAGTGGAACAAACTCCCAAGTACCGTGAGATTAAGACACATGTGCAACATCTGGGTATCTTTATTGTAGACGTTTCGCCATCCAGTGGCTTTATCAATACAAATTCTAGGACATAACTTGAAGACAGTAGAACTATGTACAGAAGATGAGGTAATCAGTCCCTCAACCTAGGAGTAGGTGCGAAGAGCACCATAGTCGTGGGGATTCTGAAGCAGAAGAAAGGAGCCTGGCGCTTATATAGTAACGTCATAGACGCTAAGACGTTGTGCAGTTTTAAAAATAGGTTGCATAAATACATGAGTGGGTGTGAGTTGGACCTGACTAGCTTGTGCTACAAGGTCGAATGCCGTGCTCCTCCCTTAAGTGACGTGTCTGACCTCACTAGATCAAGGCATTGGCTTAAGCCGGTGGGAGAATTGCACCTGCCTCGCATAGGCCAGTAGGCCTGTTGCAGTGTTCCTTCTTTCTTATGTTCTTATAAAGGACACAGCACCAAGTACTAAAACCTCAGTAAATGTGCAAATATATATATTATATTCTTTCATAGAATGTGTTTGTGTTTTGGTACGTGTGTGTGGGAAGGGCGGCATCATGCAGTGATTACCACTGTCTATATATATATATATATATAAGAACATAAGAACGAAGAAACACTGCAGAAGGCCTACTGGCCCATGCGAGGCAGGTCCAAGTCTCCTACCGGCTTAAGCCAATGCACCCAACCTAGTCAGGTCAGGTCACATTGACTTAAGGGAGGAACACGGCAACCGACCTGGTAGCACAAGCTATCAGGTCTAACTCACACCCACCCACATCCACTCATGTATTTATCCAACCTATTTTTAAAGCTACACAACGTTCTGGCCTCTATCACTGTACTTGGGAGTTTGTTCCACTCATCCACAACTCTATTACCAAACCAGTACTTTCCTATATCCTTCCTGAATCTGAATTTTTCTAACTTAAAACCATTGCTGCGAGTCCTGTCTAGGCTATATATTTTCAGCACACTATTTACATCCCCTTTATTTATTCCTGTCTTCCATTTATACACCTCAATCATATCCCCCCTAATTCTACGTCTTTCTAGAGAGTGCAGTTTCAGGGCCCTTAGTCTATCCTCATAGGGAAGGTTTCTGATACATGGGATCAACTTTGTCATCCTCCTTTGTACATTTTCCAGAGAATTTATATCCATTCTGTAATGCGGTGACCAAAACTGAGCAGCATAATCTAAATGAGGCCTAACCAAGGATGTATAAAGTTGAAGAACAACCTGAGGACTCCTATTATTTATGCTTCTTGATATGAAGCCAAGGATTCTATTAGCTTTATTGCGAGCACTTATGCACTGTTGTCTTGGTTTCAGATTACTGCTAACCAGAACTCCTAAATCTTTTTCGCAATCCGTAATATTAAGATCTACATTATTTAGATTATATGTTGCATGGTTATTGTCCTGTCCAACATTTAGAACATTGCATTTGTCCATATTAAACTGCATCTGCCACTTCTCCGACCACTGCATCAGTCTATTCAAAATCTTCCTGGAGTGCTCGAATGTCCTCGTCAGAATGAATTCGACGGCCTATTTTGGTGCCATCGGCAAACTTGCCGATGTCGCTCTTTATGCCCTCATATATATATATATATATATATATATATATATATATATATATATATATATATATATATATATATATAATGTTTACATGTGGGATTGTAACTACGAACAAGTGGTATTTAATCAATAACAACACTGCGACTAGCCGGGTGATCGAACCCGTGTTGTTTTAGCCCGCCTCATGGTGAGCGAAAATTCCCGACGCTTTAACGCACTGGACCATACAATCCTACAAGAATCACGCACCGAACAGAGCTAGGTGATGTACTGTGATCCGAGGACATACTATTGTGTGGGCGTCTCAGAGGTAATTTCTTTCTTCTCCCCGTTTGGTGTAATAGCCTCCACAAGCAGTATATATAGTATTGTAACCACGAACAACTGATATTTAATCAACAACAACACTGCGACTAGCCGGGTGATCGAACCCGTGTTGTTCTTGTAGGATTGTATGGTCCAGTGGGTTAGAGCGTCATGAATATTCACTTTCCCTGAGGTGGGCTAAAACAACACGGGTTCGATCCCCCGGCTAGCCGCAGTGTTGTTATTGATTAAATATCAGTTGTTCGTGGTTATAATACTATATATACTGCTTGTGGAGGCTAATACACCAAACGGGAAGTAGAATGAAATTAACTCTACTGGGTGAGTGATTCTTGTAGGATTGTATGGTCCAGTGGATTAGAGCGTCGTGAATTTTTGCTCACCATGAAGCTGGCTAAAACAACACGGGTTCGATCCCCCGGCTAGTCGCAGTGTTGTTATTGATATATATATATATATGTATCAGGTGTGGAAAGCGGTAACAGCCGTACTCCAATAAGATTCCAGAATATAAGAAAGTCACGTAGTGGAGAGGAGATTTGAGCTGTTTCCGGCAGAATGAGGTATTAGGGGAGAGAGAGAGAGAGAGAGAGAGAGAGAGAGAGAGAGAGAGAGAGAGAGAGAGAGAGAGAGAGAGAGAGAGAGAGAGTGTGTGTGAGGCGGCCTCTAATACTGAGACCGGTACAGGTGTCCCAGGGGAAGAGAGAGTGACAGAGAAGGAACAGTACAGGTGTCCCAAGGGAAGAGAAGGGAGTGACAGAGGAGGAACAAGGGAAGATACGTGTCTCAGATGTGAGGCAGGAAGGAGAGGAGGAGTAGGAAGAGAATAAAGGACTGAAATAGAGGGCGTGATAGAGGAAGGAGAGCAGGGGGTGTTACAGGAAGGAAAATAGATTGTGATAAAAGAGGAAGGAGTGAAGGAAGAAGTTGTGAGAGAGGGAGTGATAAAAAAGGGAAGAGGGCGGCCAGTGAAGTGAGAGAAAATGATAGAGAAGTGAAAACCAAGTGAGTTAGTCATGTCCCAAGGTGATATAATGAGGACGCACATGAGGAATGTCCCAAGGTGATATAATGAGGACGCACATGAGGAATGACTCAGGATCGAGCACAAGATGGTGACTCACTTCGGAGTATATGTCCTGTATACCAAAACCAAATGTGAGTCACCATCCCACATTAGTCCAACGCCGGACTAACATAAAATACACAAGACTCTTAATACCCTCAAAAAAATGAATGTGAGCAACTCACTAGCACATCTCCCCAAGTCACCACAGTTTATGTATGTGCACATCGCATCTAGTAAAAGACTAAGTCAAAAACGTAATCATAGACACAACATGTTCAGTCCTGAAATAGGTATAGTTCATAAAAGTGGGTAAATGCGAGGTCCACGTAGGTTGGTAGGAGAAAAAGCATTTAGAAAATTAATTTTGGAGTTGCTGTTGTGTACCCAAGTAATATGTTAGTGGAATTTATCCAACTTTGTAGAATGAAGAGGCAAATGTGGCAGTGACTTCCTAATATACATAAAGCAGGTAATTGTTATCCTAAGATTGTAAAATGAGAAGCCTGGTGTGTTGCAGGGCTGGGGGGAGGGAGGGGGTGGCACTTATCTTAAAGTGCAGCAAAAACAGGATTTGTTTCCACATCATCGTGGTTTTCCTGGTTGGTCGTTCCATCAGGAACTGTGGTGGAGCCATCAACCACACATGACAGCTGCCATCCCCGGTTAGGCCGCTGGCCATCAGGCGCACTGTTAGAGATGCCAGCCACAGCTGACACCTCCCTGGGTGGGTAGACCACTGCTGCTACAGCTGCAGTGTTCAGCGCCTCAGAGAATGCGCCTCCCTCTCCCAGTATGCCACACCATGACTTCTCGTTGCTTGCAGTTAAGTTTCTATTTAGTAGTGAATAATTTTCACCTTTTAAGAGTTTATTTTAGCAATCACCATAGCTTCATTAACCTTAAAACACCAAGACGACACAGCAGTTAAATATAATCACTTGTCGCTGGAATGTCCCCTCCCATGTTTACGTTACTACCACCACCACCACCACCACTACTACTACTACTTCTATTATTACCACCACTACCACTACTACTACTGCATTACTACTTTACTACTAGTACTATTACTACCACCGCTACCACTGCTACTACACTACTACTACTACACTATTACTACTACACTACTACTACACTACTACTCTACTACTAGTACTATTTCTATCACCACTACCACTACTATTACATCGCATATTAACCTAATCACCTCTGTTATTTCCTCTACAAGTGTCTTTACTGGTGTTTCTTAAAGATTGTGAGGTGTTGCGCAAGTATTACTCACCATCTTGTTGGTATTATATACTTCTTAAATCGTTAAAGTCTATTAACTTTTTTTGCTAACGCTTACGCTGTTTTAGTGTTAAGTTTCTGTTAAGTAGATCTCCTAGTCTTTTTTCATTCATCTTCAGTAAAATCTACACTACTTCTTGATGTAGCTGACATGGTCAGGTGATTACCTGACGTCTTCTGGTCACCTGGTGATTATACTACATAATACCTTTGCTTACCATGTACTCTCTGTAGACTTGATATGAACATAAGAAAGAAAAAGCATTGCTGCAGGCTTACTGGTCCATGCTAGGCAGATTCAACACACACTTACTTATGTACTTATCTAACCTATTTTTAAATTATTATTATTATAATCAAAAAGAAGCGCTAAGCCACAAGGGCTATACAGCGCTACCTATTTTTAAAGCTACCCAAGGTTCTCTCTTTAATGACGCTATTCGGGAGTTTATTCCACTCATCCACAACCATTGCTTTCCTATATTCTTTCTATATCTATTTTTTTCCGACTTTAACCCATTGCTGCGAGTTCAGTTTTGGCGAGATATTTTCAGCACGTTATATATATCCCCTTCATTTATTCCTGTCTTCCTCATGTGCACTTCAATCATATCCTCCCTAATTTTACGCCTTTCCAGAGAATGCAAATTCAGTGCCCTCAGTTTATTCTCGTAAGAAGGATTTGTGATACATGGGATTATCTTTGTCAACCTTCTCTGTATGTATTTCAGCGCATTTATGTCCATTCTGTAATATGGAGACCAGAACTGTGCAGCATAATCTGAATGACGTCTTATCAAGGATATATAATGTTGAAGTATAATCTGAGGACTTATATTGTTTATACATCTTGATATGACGCCAAGAATTCTGTAAGATTTATTACGAACACTTACGCACTGTTGTCTTGCTTTCCATCACTGTTGACCAAAACTAAGTGTTTTTCGCGTTCACTTTTATTGAAGTCTTTTTTGTTTTAGTTTATAGGTGCCATAGCTATTTTCTTTTCCCAGGAATAGAATCTTTCATTGGTCTGAGTGAAACGTTGTCTCAGTAGATGTTTCCAACCTGCCGTCACCTAGAACTATTCTTTAATATATGAAATATAATTACTTAAAGCTGCCGCTACATAATGACAAAAATTAAAAATGTGCGAAATTTAAATTTGTTTTCAGTATTATTTGAATATTGATTTGTAATTTTTATAAATACGAACAATTACATGACTCAAAATCTTCATCATTAATATGCATAGTTTATATGTAATGATTTATATAAATGTTACTAATGGGCTGTTACAAAGAGGCGATATCTCTAAAGTATTATTCCCCTCAAGGGAGGTTTCTTGATGCTGGTGAGGGGCTCTTGATCTAGGGAATTTGATCTGTGCTCCGATTCCTTGAATTGAGCCTGAATACTTTCCATCTCATCTTCCCCCTTCCCCCCAGTTAAGTGAATGTGACCTGTTCTGACTAGGTTGGGGCATTGGCTTAAGCTGGTGGGAGACTTGGACCTGCCTCGCATGGGCCAGTAGGCCTGCTGCAGTGTTTCTTCTTTCTTATGTTACTATTTTTATTATTATTATTATTATTATTATTATTATTATTATTATTATTACAATCAAAAAGAAGCGCTAAACCTACAAGGGTCATACAGCGTCTATAAAGTGTAGACATCTCCAGAGAATACTGTTTCCCTCTCTAGCATTCAGTCTGTTTCTGGTTTTTGTAACAAGTTGTCAGAACAAGATCAGGTCTAGTTATCCCTTGACTTTAGTGAAATATTATTAGTTTTGGGATTACAACTGGTGATAATAATCCAACGAAATAAAATTTGAGATATTTAATACAAAAGGTGTCTAGATGGATAAAAATTACATAGTTTTAGACACAAGATCCTTCATATCTTGTAGTGCAATATTGAATTGTACATACGATAATATAGTGCTGAGGGCACTTTCCGAACATTACAAATTGTGAGTACTTTACTATGACGAGATATACTCTTGAATACAAATATATACAAATGTATGAATGTGTATGTGTGCTAAAGTGCACGTAATGTCTCAGTAAGACTTGACTCGATATAGACTTAAATAGTGACTGACAATAAGTCCTCAAGTAATCTATCTTCTCGACCATCAAGGCAATCAAAACAGCTAACTTGTACGAAATGACGAAGCATTCGTCAAACAGCAATAATGTACCAAGCAGCTGCACAGCGTCAGGAACAAGGAGACAAAATAACGAACCTAACTGAGGACCATCAGCAGATCCTCCATAAAAGGCATAAAACTCCCTTAATACTGAATCTAAGTTCAGCATAACCAAATCCCCTACGACGGTGCATAGATGCCACACAACCTCTGCAAAACGTCAAAATCACCAAGTCTGAACGAGAGGTATGTTTCGAACTCACCAACGAAACCATACTCTACCAAACCAGTCTAAATAACGAACTCCCCTCAAGGGAGGTTCCTCGATGCTGGTAAGGGGCTCTTTATCTGGGGAGTTGGATCTGTGCTCCGGTTCCCTGAATTGAGCCTGAATACCTTCCATCCCCCCCTCAAATATGCGCTGTATAATCCTACGAGATTAGCGCTCCTCCATGATTATAATTATATAAATAACGAACAAACAGCCAGAGACGAGAGAGATCCCTGGAGAGATGTTTCTCGTAGAAGTCGCTCGAGAGATGCTTCCAAGACTAGAAGCAGATGGAGGTATGGACTGTGAGCCTCACATCAGGTAAGATCACGTGACTCGCCCGTGCTACCCCAGCAACGGCGCGAGGTACAGCCTGACACAAACAAGCGAGCGGTAGTTATTAAGGCAGTTTGTGACGGCAGACAGCCAATCACAACTCATCAACAGCGAGCACAGTGAGAAGTTTAATGTGTTACATCCTACCTACATACATAGCTAATATAATAAGTCTAATAATATAAAGCAAGATATTTTCATTTTAGCTATTAATGAAAATATCGGCAATATAAAATTATATGAAATTACCTGGAGAGAGTTCCGGGGGTCAACGCCCCCGCGGCCAGGTCTGTGACCAGGCCTCCTTAGGTCAGTGTCCCAGGATGCGACCCACACCAGTCGACTAACACCCTGATGGGGAACATAGACAACAGGTGGAAAGAAACACGTCCAATGTTTCTACTCTGGCTGGGAATCGAACCCAGGCCCTCGCCGTGTGAAGCGAGAGCGTTAACCACCAGGCCACCAACATAAACTATAAACATTGGGCCCCATTCAGGGGGCACAATATGAGCTAGATCACAAATTTATATGCTGGATTCTCCCTTGATGCTGCTGAAGGCTCTTTATCCAAAGAATTGCTGCTACTCTCCTCTTCCTCAAATCAAATCTCATGATGCCCCATTTCCCAGGCACTTTATGACCCCGTCAGGTTTAGCGCCTCATGAATGTAAAAAATATGCTAGATTATAAAGGATATAAGAGATAATAGACAGATAATTCACACATAGAAGACTGCAACTTATGACGACGGTTCACTCCGACTTGGACCATTAACTAGTTACATGAGTGACACACACAATATACCAGGATAAATAGAGGCTGTTAGAGGACATATAGAGGCTATGTAAAGGATACATAGAAAGTACATGAAGGGTGTTCCAGGGGTTAGCGCCCCCCCCCCGCGGCCCAGTCCATGACCAGACCTAGCAGTGAATCAGGGCCTAGTCAACCTGGCTATTACTACTGGCCGTATGCAATCCAATGTACGAATCACTGGCTGGTTATATACTGACAGCTAGGGCTCTATTGGTAATTCCCATTATGTATGCTGGGAGGCAGTTGAACTGTCTTGGGCCCCAGACACTTACTGTATTATCTCATAGTGGACTCACGGCATGGCGCCCCTGCTTTTCACTGGGTGATTTTTCACCGCCTGTCGAGTCTTATGCTTCCAAAGGGAGTGATTTCCATGTGTAGATTTGGGACTAGTTCCTCTAGGATTTTCCTGGTGTAAATTATGATGTATCTTTCTCGCCTGCCTTCCAGGGAGTACAGGTCAAGGGACTTCAAACAGTTCCAGTATATAATGGATACAACAGGATATGTATGGGGTTACAGAGGACATATATAAGATATATTAAGGATTATAGAAGATTTATAAGTTAAGCATGAGGTGAGCCAGGTTGTGTGGCTGCTGCCCGCCAGCACCAACAGTCTGATTGACTAGACACTTGGCAAGAAAGTTTGGCGTGAGGCCAGGCTACTAGGGTAGAAGAACCACTTAATCATCACCACCGTTACCATCACCACTATCACTACCATCCCCACTATCACTACCACCACCGCATCACCACTATCACATCAACCATCACCACATCCAACACCGCTACCACAACCACCACCATCACCACATCCACCACCACCACCACCAATATCATCACCACCACCACTTCCACCTCCATCACCACCACCACCACCACACCACCACCACCACCACCACCACCATTACCACCACCAGCGTCACCACCACCACCACCACCATCACAACCACCACAATCACACCACCACCACTTCTACTACCACCATCACTACTACCACCACCACTACTGCAACCACCACCACAATCACCATCACCACTACAATCACCACCATTAATACCATTACCACCAAAACCACAACCACTACTACCATCGCCACTACCACCACCACTACTGCCACCACTTCCACCACCACAGCTACCACAATCACCACCACTACTACCATCACCATTACTACCATTACCATCACCACCACTACCACCACCACTACTACCACCGCCACTACTACCACCACCACTACTACCACCACCACCACTACTAACACCACCACCACTACTAACACCACCACCAACACTACTACCACTTCCACCACTACTACTATTACCACCACCACCATTACTACTACCACTACCACCACTACTACTATTACCGCCACCACCATTACTACTACCACCACCACCACCACTATCACCACCTCCACCACCACCACCCACCATTACTACTACTACCACCACCACCACCACCACTACTACCACCACCATCACTGCTGCAACCCCTGAATGGGTTACAATGATTATTATATATATATATATATATATATATATATATATATATATTATATATATATATATATATATATATATATATATATATAATGTATATTATCTTTTCATTTAATTTTATATTGCTTATATTTGCGATAATAGCTAAATCGTAAATATATGACTTTATATTATTATTTGACTGTTATATTGTTATTTGACTTATGTTGTTAGGATGTACATAATATGTGCTCAGTTCAAGTCTTGATTGTCAAACTACTGTAATTATCGCTTGTCGCTCGTTATACTGCCGGCTTCTGAGCTGTGCTGTCCACGGGGCTATCACGTGATCGAGGGGGGTGTCCTCACCTCTCGTGAAGTATTCAGTCTGCTCTAGACTTGCTTGCTTGGTGGTTGGACAGATTGTCTGTCTCATTATTCTTGTTAGTTCTGTAGAACTCTGTTCACAGAACATTGTATAGACTTAGTGATTTTCGACGTTGTACTGAGGTTGTGTGTCGCTTTGACACTCTGAACATCTCAGGTCCTTAGCTATAGCTTCTGACCTAATTTTGTACTGGTTTCTGTGTATTGTCACAGTCGGGTTTTTCCTATGCTGAACTTAGATTCAGTAGTATGGGAGTTTTGTAACTTTTGTGGAGGATCTGCTGATGGTCCCTACTTAGTGTCGTTATATTATCTCCTTGATCCTGATTGTGTCGCAGTCGCTTGTTATATGGCTATTGGGCTTAGCATTCTTTTCATTGTTCAAGCAGACTGTTCTGGTTGCCAGTCGGTCAAGAAGTTAGTTTATGTGAGGACTTTGTCAGTCACTTGTTTAAGTCTAGTCGAGTCGTGAGACATAGTGAACTACTTAGAGCACTTACACGCATACACAAACTTACTTGTACATATTTGTAATATCTTATTAAATGTTAATGTACCAGACGGTACTTAAGAATTATAAATGTGATATGTGCTTTTAGCACAATAATATTGAACTCGAGAGATTGATTTTATTTTGATTGCTGATTAATTTAATTTGATAATATACCTCTAGACAACTTAATGATTAATAAATTTATTAAATTTTAGTTTCTCTAGTTAGTAGCCTACCAGTTGTAATCCTGAAGCACTATTGAATAATACTGAATTCTAATGGATAATTGGACAAGGATACTGACTAATTGTTACGAAAACCCAGTAACAGGCTGGATGCTAGAAGGGCAGTCCTTTCTAGTATTCACTGGAGATCTCTAAGCTTTTAGAATCGCGTTTTTTGTAACAATCACCACCACCACCACCACCACCACCACCACCACCACCACCACCACCACCACCACCACCACCACCACCACCACTACCACCACCACCACTACTAACACCACCACTACTAACACCACCACCACCACTACTACCACTACCACCACTACTACTATTATCACCACCACCATTACTACTACCACCACTACTACTATTACCACCACCACAATTACTACTACCACTACTACTATTACCACCACCACCATTACTACTACCACCACCACCACCACACCACCACTACCACCACCACCACTACCACCACCACCACCAACCACCACCACCACACCACCACCACACCACCACCACCACCACCACCACCCCCAGCTGGACAACCAAAATGCAATTAAAGCAACATACATATGGACAAGATCCCCTTGGATACAACACACACATAAAGGGGTTGAAAGTGCCATACTGTCTCCCTCTCCCCTCTCCCCCTTGCTCTCCCCTCTTCACTGTCCCCTCACTCTTCACTCGCATTCTTTCCCTTCGCTTCTCTCACTCTTCACTCCCCCCTCATTATCTCCCCTCACTCATTCTTTCCCTTCACTCATTCTCCCCCTTCACTCATTCTCCTGACTCTTCATTCCCCTCACTCATTTTCCCACCTCACACTCACGTTACCTCACTCGATCCCCCTCATGTTTTACCCTCTTGTTCTTCCCTCGTTTCCTCATTATCTCACATCACTCTCCTCACCCTCATTATTTCCCCTCTTCATTCTTCATTCACACCCCACTCTCCCATCTTTCTCTTGTCACTCTCCCCTCACTCCCCTGCTTTCCACTCTCCCCTTATTCTCCCGTCATTCCCGTTACTCTCCCCTTACTTCCCTCAATCTCATTCTTCACTCTTGCTTTTCTTCTCATTCTGCACTCTTTATTATCCCCTCTCACTTCTCACTCGTCCCATACTCTCCCCTAATTCACCTCACTCTCTTCACTCTCCCATTCACTCCCTCTGCACTCTCCCCTCCTCTCACACTTCAATTATCTCGCACTCCTCACTCTCCCCTCACAATTCCCTCTCACTCCTCACTCTCCCTCACTCTCCCCTCACTCCTGGGCAGCCATAACCTGGAGATCTGCCTGAAGAGGAACCAATATCTATAACAACTTTTCTTTTCCTCGCTCATACTGCCTCTCTCCCCTCTCTCTCTCTCTCTCTCTCTCTCTTCTCTCTCTCTTCTCTCTCTCTCTCCTCTCTCTCTCTCTCTCTCTCTCTTTTCTTCTCTCTCTGTTTCATCTCTAGAGACTCAGGTCTCTGAAGTCTTAGGTCCCTGAGGTTCTTATGTCCATATGGTTCTTATATCCCTCTCTTTCTTATGTCCCTCTGGTCCTTAACTCAATGTGCTTCATATGTCTTTCTGGTTCTGATGTTCCTCTGGTCCTTGTCTCCCTCTGGTCCTAATGTGTCTAGTTCTTGTCCCCACGGATGCTTTATTTTTCTGGTTCTTATAGTTTTCTGGTTCTTATATTCTTCAGTTTCTTATATTCTTCAGGTTCTTATATTCTTCTGGTTTTTACATTCTTTTGGTTCTTGTCCTCTTCTTGTTTTTATATTCTTCTGGTTCTTATATTATTTAGGTTCTTATATTTTTCTACGTTTATGTCCCTCTGGTTCTTATCGTCTTCTACGTTTTATGTCCCCCTGGTTCTTATCGTCTTCTACGTTTTATGTCCCCCTGGTTCTTATGGTCTTCTAGTTGTTATGACACTGTCATCCACGTCAATGGTTCTGAACCGAGGTAAACATCCATATTCGCAGCTTGAAAAAAAATATGATTTGGCTTACTCTTCCCATAGAATGCAAAATTGTAGCAGCAGTAAAGATGATCATTGTGGAGGAAACAACGGAGTCTCTCAGCTGTGTGCCTCGTACCTAGCTTTAGTCAGGCGATCAAACACATCACTTCATAGCGTGTCATAGGATGGCACCGGTGTTGTCATAAGATGACACCGGTGTTGTCATAAGATGACACCGGTGTTGTCATAAGATGACACTAGTAAGGTAGGCTTCATTTAAATAATACTGCACAGTTTTGGTATTACAGACTGGACATAAATGAGCGAGAAAACTTACAGTGTAGAATGACAAGTTGATCTCATGTATCAGAAATCTTTCCTATGAGGAAAGATATGATTGAGGTGTATAAGTGGAAAACGGGAGTAAATAAAGTGGGTATAAACAACAAGACAGGACTCGCAGCAAGGGGTTCAAGTTGGAAAACTTATATTTAGAGAGGATATAGGAAAGTATTGGTTTAGTAATGGAGTTGTGGTAATAGAGTTGGTTTGGTAATAGAGTTGTAGATGGGCGGAACAAACTCTCGAGTGGAATCATTGAAGCGAGAACCTTGTGTAGCTTTAATAATAAGTTTGACAAGTGCGTGAGTGGGTGTGAGTTGGATCTGCCTAGCGTGGATCAGTAGGCCTGCAGGAGTGCTCCTTCCTTCTTGGGCTCTTTTGAGTATTACAACAAAATTACACTAGTGTTGTAAGATGTCACAAGTGTTATGATATGACACTAGTGTTAAAAGATGTCACTAGTGTTATCATAAGATGACACTAGTGTTATGTCTCCTTAAGTGATCTTATAACCACAAATGAGGTAGTTGAAGTTCTATCAATAAAGATCGAGAACCAAAACCTAGTCATTGTGGTTGTATACAAGCCACCAGATGCAACCTCCCAACAGTTCAAGGAACAGCTACTGAAAATCGATTACTGTTTGGAAAACCTTCCAGCTCCATCCCCAAACATCTTACTGCTTCGTGATTTCAACCTAAGGCATACAAAATGGAAGAATGTAGCAAATAATGTTATAGCTGAAACAATCCCCGGAGGTAGCGCAGATGAAAGGTCACACACACATGAGCTACTAAGTCTCTGCGAAAAACACACCTTAAGCCAGCAGATAGTGGAGCCAACAAGACTAGAAAACACACTTGACCTTATCTTCACAAATAATGAGGACCTGATAAGAGACATAAGAATATAAAAACAACTAATTCCGATCACAATCTAATCGAAGTCCAGACGTACATGCATAGGGGTCCTGAACAGCAGAATGCATGTACCTGTGAAGGTGTCTTCACAAAATACAATTTCAACAACAAGAACATCAACTGGGACCAGGTAAACCATGTCCTAAACGAAACATGTTGGGAAGATGTCTTAAATGACATGGCATCCAAACCAGTGCCTTGAAAGGATCAACTTCCTGGTAAGCCGAAGCATGTTCTAGGCATATTCCCCTAAGAAAGAAGAAGAGCAGGAGTAAACTGGAGAGAAAAAGACGCTCCCTCTACAGAAGACGACGAAGAGTCACTGAGCTCCTCAGGAGTGCTAGAAATATCTGATACACGAAAGGAGGCGCTGACCAGGGAAGTGGAAACTATCGAACTTAAGCTAAATGACTCTTACAGGAACCAGGAGAAGCAGCAGGAGCTTAAAGCTGTTAGTGAAATTGAAAGAAATTCAAAATATTTCTTTTCATATGCCAAAAACAAGGCAAATACCACATCTAGTATCGGGCCCTTACTCAGACAGGATGGGACTTACACAGACGACAACAAGGAAATGAGTGAAATATTGAAATCCCAGTACGACTCTGTGTTTAGTGAACCACTAATCGGTCTGAGGATCGACGACCCAAATGATTTCTTCATGAATGAGCCTCAAAACTCCATAAATGTATGCCAGATTTCCGACATTACCCTAACTCCGATAGATTTCGAAAAAGCCATTGACAACATGCCTATGCACTCAGCCCCGGGCCCAGACTCGTGGAACTCTGTTTTCATTAAGAACTGCAAGAAACCCCTCTCGCGTGCCCTAAGTACACTATGGAGGAGGAGCTTGGACGTGGGTGAAATTCCACAGTCACTTAAAACAACGGATATAGCCCCACTCCATAAAGGTGGCAGCAAAGCATTAGCTAAGAACTATAGACCAATAGCTCTGACGTCCCACATCATAAAAATCTTTGAAAGAGTGCTAAGAAGCAGGATTGCAAATCACCTGGATTCCCAAAATCTGCACAATCCAGGGCAACATGGGTTCAGGGCAGGTCGCTCCTGCCTCTCACAACTACTGGATCACTATGACATGGCCTTGGATGCACTGGAAGAAAATCAGAATGCAGATGTAATATACACAGACTTTGCAAAAGCATTTGACAAATGCGATCATGGCGTAATAGCCCATAAAATACGTGCTAAAGGAATAACTGGGAAAGTGGGGAGATGGATCTTCAACTTGCTAACAAATCGAACACAAAGAGTAGTGGTCAACAGAGTTAAATCGGAGGTGCCATAGTGAAGAGCTCTGTTCCACAAGGCACAGTACTCGCCCCCATCTTATTCCTTATCGGGCTTATCCTCATATCAGACATAAACAGAGATATACACCACAGCACCGTATCATCCTTTGCGGATGATACTAGGATCTGCATGAGGCTGTCATCTGCTGAGGACGCGGTTAACCTCCAAGAAGATATAAACAAAGTTTTCCAGTGGGCAACGGTAAACAATATGATGTTCAATGAGGACAAATTCCAACTACTCCGTTATGGAAAACTGGAGGAGATAATAACTAGAACAGAGTATACTACTGACTCCGGCCATACAATAGAGCGGAAAAATAATGTAAGGGACCTGGAGTAGTAATGTCTGAGGATCTCACTTTCAAGGATCACAACAGTGCCACGATCGCACGTGCAAAGAAAATGATAGGATGGATAATGAGAACTTTCAAAACGAGAGATGCCAAGCCCATGATGATCCTTTTCAAATCACTTGTTCTCTCTAGGCTGGAATACTGCTGTACATTAACATCTCCATACAAAGCAGGTGAAATCGCGATCTAGAGAGTGTACAGAGATCCTTTACTGCACGTATAAGTTCTGTCAAGCACCTTAACTACTGGGAACGCTTGGAAGCACTTGACTTGTACTCGTTGGAACGCAGGAGGGAGAGATATATCATAATCTACACTTGGAAAATCTTGGAAGGAATGGTCCCAAATCTGCACACAGAAATCACTCCCTACGAAAGTAAAAGACTGGGCAGGCGATGCAAAATGCCGCCAAAAAAAGTAGGGGCGCCATTGGTACACTAAGAAAAAACACCATAAGTGTCCGGGGCCCAAAACTGTTCAACAGCCTCCCATCAAGCATTAGGGGAATTGGCAATAAACCCCTGGCTGCCTTCAAGAGAGAGCTGGACAGATACCTAAAGTCAGTGCCGGATCAGCCGGGCTGTGGCTCGTACGTCGGACTGCGTGCGGCCAGCAGTAACAGCCTAGTTGATCAGGCCCTGATCCATCGGGAGGCCTGGTCATGGACCGGGCCGCGGGGGCGTTGATCCCCGGAATAACCTCCAGGTAACCTCCAGGTAACCCCGGGTTAGGTACGTTAACCATCCAGAGTATACCTGAAAAACTTGTCACCCTGAGACAATATGTTACTTGTTTGGATGTGGACACACACACACACACACACACACACACACACACACACACACACACACACACATACATATACAACAGGCATAGTGTTTAATAGGCATGTACCTAGGACAAAATGGTAAGTAACAGACACACACACACGGGGGATGTCAGGAACTATTTCTTCTTCAGTCTAAGTGGTCAGGAAGAGGAATAATGTTGACTTAGAGGCAGGTTTCATTCATCACAGTCACCACCACTACCGGTATTACTATTACTATTCCTTAAACTACCACAATCAGGTTCACTACCACTACCACTACCACCACCACCGCCACCACCGCCGCCGACACCCCCGACGCCACCGCCACCACCACCACCACCGCCAGCACCACCGCCACCACCGCCAACACTGCCACCATCACACTACCAACATCACCACCCCCACCCCCGCTAGCACCATCGCTAGCACTGCCACCACCGCTAGCCCTGCCACCACCGCTAGCACTGCCACCACCGCTAGCCCTGCCACCACCGCTAGCACTGCCACCACCGCTAGCCCTGCCACCACCGCTAGCCTGCCCACCACCGCTAGCACTGCCACCACCGCTAGCACTGCCACCACCGCTAGCACTGCCACCACCGCTAGCACTGCCACCACCGCTAGCCCTGCCACCACCACCTCCACCAGCACCACCAAGAAGCTTCAGGTAACGAGGTATAACAGACACTGGGAGGAGATAGAAGACGAAAGGCAGAAGCTACCTCATGGTGAAGAGGAGGAGGAGGAAGGAAGCGAAAAAGGAGAGGAAGAGAATGAAATGGTTAAAAGAGGTGTAGAGAAGATGAATAAGGGTAAGGAGGAGACATACAAGGAAAAGAGTATGGAGAAAGAAAAGGAAAAAAATCCAGAGGAAGAGGAGATGGAGGAGACAGCTCAGAATCAAATTTACAGTGATAATAAGTAAAATATACAGAGATAATAAGTAAAAAAATGGAAGACAGGGGAGGAAAATAAAAGAAAATATTAACGAAATGGAGGAATAGAAGATGGAAAGATAAGTGAAGAAGGATGAGGAGAGTGAGGAGAATGAGGAAAGTTAGGGAGAGTG
Organism: Cherax quadricarinatus; assembly: GCF_026875155.1. Lineage (NCBI taxonomy): Eukaryota > Metazoa > Arthropoda > Malacostraca > Decapoda > Parastacidae > Cherax > Cherax quadricarinatus. The sequence continues at coordinate 38,620,935 of NC_069414.1, read as the reverse complement.
AGAGAGGTTGGGGAGTGAGGGTGGATAAGGTAAGTGAGAGGATGACTAGAGTGAGGGAAGAGAGGGGAGTGAGAGGATGAGGGGAAAAGGAGAAAAGGAGAAAGAGAGGATGAGGGGAGTGAGAGTAAGGGCAGAGAAGAGGTGTACAGAGGCCAGAATTCAATTAGATGTTGAGATCAAGCTGAGTGTTGAATAGAAAACAAAATAAGGGTGAGGGGGAATCCCTATCACTGACGGGGTGGTGGGGGAGGGTCTCCCCCACCGAGGGCAAATTATTTGGTCAAACAAACCGAATCAGAATAAAAAAAAATGATTGATACGTTCATTTTATATATATATATATATATATATATATATATATATATATATATATTATATATATATATATATATATATATATATATATATATATATATATATATATCAATAACAACACTGCACTAGCCAAGGAGTCGAACCCATGCTGTTTTGGCCCGCCTCATGGTGAGAGAAAACGCATGGCGCTTTAGACCACTTGACCATTAAGCATCATGCGTTTTCTCTCACCATAGTGCAGTGTTGTTATTGATCAATAACTTGTTCCGTGGGTACAGTAATATAATATACTGCTTGTTAAGCTAGTACACAAACAGGAGTAGAATGAAATTAGCTCAGAGGCGTCCACACCACCGTATGTCCTTCGATTGTGGGTACAACATCTAGCTTGGCTGGATGCACCATTGTTAAGGATTGTGTGGTCTAGTGGTCTAAAGTGTCATGCGTTTTCTCTCACCATAAGGCGGACCAAAACAGCATGGGTTCGACACCTTGGCTAGTGCAGTTTGATTAGAATAATAATAATAATTGGCTAGTGCAGTGTTGTTATTGATCAATACCACTTGTTCCGTGGGTACAATAATTATATATATATATATATATATATATATTATATATATATATATATATATATATATATATATATATATATATATATATATATATATATATATATATATATATATATATATATATAATATATATAATAATATATAATATATATAGCGGCTGACTTAATCGTGTGTGCAGGTAGTCTAGGCGCTTGTATCACCCCTTCGAGTTTAGCGTGTAATAATTGGGTTGGTCTAAATATGGTTTTAATTCAAGCTGTAATACATTGTTTTCTTGTTATAGACATTTTCTGAATATTGCGACAGTGACGTCACAAGATGTGTCAGGAAGCTCTGTGACACTTTTTGATTTGTCAGTTGTGAGGTTAGATTTACACGTGTTAATACATACTCACACGCACACACACACACCAGGCCTAGTGTCTAATCGACATGTGCCTAAGACAAAATGGTAACTAACTCAGATTTTGACTCTTCACTAGCTGTAGTGAGCACTATACAGTGACATTAAGTTATGATGAGGGTTTAACCTAGGACCAGAGAGGGAGGGAGAGAGAGAGAGTAAGAGAGAGAGAGAGAGAGAGAGAGAGAATGGGGTTGTGGCAGGACTCAGGCAGCTGATCGAAGGACGTCTTGACTGCTGCCTCGAGGATTTTCCTGGAATTTAAATACGAAGTCTGCTTGAGGGACCATGGCGGCTAAGGGAGGGTGAGGAGGGAGAGAGACCAGGGAGAATTTTATGTTAGGGAGAAAAAAGTAGGGTGAGTGGGGAGAGAGGGAGGAAGACGAGGCGAGAGATACATGGTTTGGAGGAGGGAGAAATAGTTTGGTAGAAAATGGATGGAAATGTAAAGAGAAGTTTCTGGAAATGGGAAGAGCAGGAGAGGATTTAGGAAAATAAAAGGAATGATGCCCATGTCAGCAAGAAAACGTGTACTTAACCGGTAGAATACTGGCTGCAAAACAGTGTATGGAGCACACTGGGCATACTTACTCACATGGGTGACCTATCTTCACCTTTTGGCCCAACTAGAGCAGGGATTCTAAACTTTTTCTCCATCATTAACCCCCTCCGCTTGATGTATTTCTCCATTTACCCCCTTACTTCCATACAAAAAAAAATCGTTATTATAAAGGGATAGGAAAACAAGATAATTGAATTATTATTCAATTATCAGGTACATCAAATATTTACCCCTTGCCATGTATTTTTTTTATCCCCCCCAAGGGGTAAATTTACCCCTGGTTGAGAATCACTTGAGCTAGAGGCTAGACGTAACCTGGATCGTAAGGACACGTACATGTCTCCAGTGATAAAGATACTGATAAAATGTTTGTTTTAATCAGAACTAATCGAGGGCAGAGACACGTCGCTTCGCTCGTCTTGTCTGGTTGATAAGAGGAAAGAATAAAACTATGTATTTAACCATATGTTCGTTCCTGTTACATGTAATATACCTGGGGGGTGTTTCGGGGGGTCGACTCCCCCGCGTCCCGGTCCATGACCAGGCCTCCCGGTGGATCAGGGCCTGATCAACTAGGCTGTTACTGCTCGCCGCACGCAAACCGACGTACGAACCACAACCCGGCTGGCCAAGAACAGACTTTAGGTGCCTTTCCAGCTTCCTCTTGAAGAGAGCCAGGGGTCTATTGGTAATCCCCCTTATGTATGCTGGGAGGCAGTTGAACAGTCTTGAGCCCCTGACACTTCATGAGCACCACTAACACAGGAGAGATGTCCCTCGTCGTACGACCTTGTATAAGGTCAGTATTCACAGGGTCACCTTCCTGACAAATCTTCATGGACAAAAGGGGATAAAGGTGCCCCACCTTCAGAAATAGGTATCTATATTCTGGTGATAAGCTCTTGATCCAAGGACCCTTCAAGAAGGGAGCCTTGATGTCGTTGAAGGTCTTTTCTCATATGGAATGAGAGCACTTTTATTGCTAGCCCTCATTACTTACCATTCTCTAAGTGCTATGGCCCCTACAGATTTAACGTTTCCCTATAAATATAATGATTATACATGTGGAAACGTTTCGGTCATAGAACCGTGGTCCCAAGACTGAAGTGTTTCCGGTAAACACGTACAGAAAGTAATTGCAGTTTTGTGTCTTTTCCACTTCTTGTTGATAATGCCTTTAAGGAATCTTTACAAAAATGGAACGTTGTGGAAATTAATTTTCTATACTACTCTGAAAGTAACTGCTAAGGAGGATATTTGCATGTTAAGGGCTGCAAGGTTCCACTGACTATGGGAGGGCTAGGCCTAGGAACCCTTTAACTTTGCTTGCTTCGATAATGATTCATTTGCATTAGGAAGCAGTCATAAATGCTATGAGAAACGCACTCGTCTGTGATCAAGCACACTGTGATTAATGTTGCTGCAGTTATCATGTGTTTGTTAGCACTGTTTATAGTAGTTATTAGTAGTTAATGCCATCTTAGAGCTGCACTTAATATTGGAAAAAATATAGTGGGAAAGTCTTTTTAAGAACCTGCTATACGTGGACTATAGCCATTGCAAATATTAATATATTAGTGAAGGCTAACTGTGTGGTTACTCGGGCAAAGGTATTGAGGTTGATCCTCTCGAGATAATAGCGAGGCAGAGGTTACTCCTAAAGAAAGCCACTGCATTTCCCGTTTCTTAGTTCTTATAATGAACTGAGTTGAGTAAATTCAATTAGAATAGTTTAGGAGAGCAGAGTTTGGCGTTTAGAAAGTGAACACGCTGTATAAGCAGCTCACGAAGATCGTAATTTCTTGTCTAGTTGTAAACAAACTGACAAATATTATATAATAAGGTGTTTTTTACTATTCGTAAATAGTGACGACGCAGGGTCAGACCTTGAATAGGGCAGGGCCAGGGTAAGGCCATATATGGTAGGGACAGGTCAGGCTTAGAGAACGTAGTGGACAGGTCAGGCCTTGATGTTGAGGCAGGAAGGTAGCCTTGATGAGGCAGGGCAGGTAGCCTTGAGTGAAGGTAGGACAGGGGTTACAGGCCTATGAGTGAGGAGGGACCAGGGTCTAGCCATGAATGAGCGAGGGCCAGGGGTAAGGCCTAAGTGAGGTAGGCAGGGTCAGGTTCTTGAGTTGAGGCTGGGAAGGGTCAGGCTGAGTGAGGTAGGGAACAGGGTCAGCCAATAGTATGAGGCAGGACAGGGGTTAGGCCTTAGAGTGAGCAGGCCAGGGTCAGCCTTGAGAGAGCAGGACGGGTCAGTCTTGAGAGCAGGACAGGGGTCAGCCTGAGTGAGCATGACATGTGGTCAGGCTTGAGTAGCAGAACAAGGGTAGCCTTGAGTGAGCAGATGGAAAGGTAAGGCCTTGAAGTGAGGCAGTGTACTAGGTTCAGGCTTGAGTGAGGCAGGACAGGGGTCAGCCTTGAATAGGCAGGACAGGGTCAGGCTGAGTGAGCAGGCAGGGGTCAGCCTTGAGTGAGGCAGGGCCAGGGGTCAGGCCTTGAGTGAGGCAGGGACAGGGGTCAGGCCTTGAGTGAGGCAGGGCCAGGGGTCAGGCCTTGAGTGAGGCAGGGACAGGGGTCAGGCCTTGAATGAGGCAGGGCCAGGGGTCAGGCCTTGAGTGGGGCAGGGACAGGGGTCAGGCCTTGAGTGAGGCAGGGCCAGGGGTCAGGCCTTGAGTGAGGCAGGGCCAGGGGTCAGGCCTTGAGTGGGGCAGGACCTGGAGTCAGGCCTTGAGTGAGGCAGGGCCAGGGGTCAGGCCTTGAGTGAGGCAGGGCCAGGGGTCAGGCCTTGAGTGGGGCAGGACCTGGAGTCAGGCCTTGAGTGGGCGTCTGTCCGAGATAGGATGATTTGTGCAAGAGGTTTTCACCCCTGATTTTCTTCTATGTTGTTACATGTTTGAATGGCTTCTACTTCCATGCACCTTCTCTTTATTAATGAATGTTGCATTACTTCATGACTTGAGGAAGGTATGTCTGTAAGAGTGGATGACTCGTGCATTGCTTGTGATGTGGGGTTGCCTTGCATGTTTGTGTTCAAGAATGTGTTAATGTTGAATGCCATTTCATCCGAAGAACATTCATCACATCATGTGCACGTAGTACTGCTAACTCTAGATTTGATGTCAAAATAGCTAGAAATGATGTTTCTAGCATATTTACAAATGGGTCTGAAAGTTATGAAGGTGAGAGTAACGTTACATTTCTGTTATATCCTTGATGGTGATGGGTGTCGTGATGGTGGTTATTATGGTGATGGAGGTGATAATTATTAACGTGCTGGTGGATCTCATGGTAGAGGCATGGTGTTAGTGGTAATATGTGTGGTTGGCGGTCATAGTGTAATATAGCTTAGAGTATACGATTATTATATCATTGTTAATAGATATAAAGAATTTATGTAGTTGTATTAGTATTGAGAGCATCTGGTATATTCACGGGTAGGGGTGATATAATCATATTAGTTTTAGCTGGGTTATGCAATGGAGATTAGAGAAGGTTGCTATAATAGAGTAATTTTTTATGAGAATTTAAAGGAGAGGTTTTTAAGTTTTATCAAGGGTGAGGAGTAACATTGTTGTCCTTATCTATTTTTGAGATGTGTATCAGTTTTGGAAAAAAAATATATATACTAGTAGGGTTCTCTGATGCTCATAGTGTGGTTTTTTAATAGATTGTAATAAGGTAGGTTTACAGAAATATTTAGGATTTTTGTAATGTAGGTATAAACTCAAAAACATATTACAGATTTGGTTTATATTTATTAATGATGCTAGAATATTCTAATTATTTTATAAATGGTTAAGGAGCTAGTAATCTGCTGCTTTAGTGTTATTTACAAATTTTCGTGTAGGGTAGAGTTAGGGGAGAGTATCAGACACTCTTGAGTTAGTGACTTGAGGCAGCATCAAGGAAAGACGTCCTGGTCTGTGCTCTTAGTTTGAACACCCTTATCTCTGCCATGGTTGAAGTTAACGGTGTAAGTGAGAGGCCTGGGAATGTGTGAAGGTCTGGTAAACATCAGGCCAAGGGAAGGAACACATTCTTGAAGCTGCGGGCTAAGAGATGAGTATCCATCATAAGATTGTAGCGGAGTAAGGCAAGGGAAGGGGGGGGGGGGGAGGGTTATGTTGATTCTTGCCTCGGGTCTCAAAATTTTTAAAAGAGTGTAGCCTACAAGCGGGATTATTACAGTATGATTATTGAAGGAGGGACGGGGGTTGGATATTTACACTTTGGAGGGAGCCTCTGACTGTAGTATCGACCCTGCAAGACATATTATGGTGAATGTTAGTGAGCGTTCTACTTTTGGTCGCCCACGGTGGGGAGGCCAATTTGTTAAAAATAAGACTATCATTCTAAAAGCTATTATAGCGAAACGTCATAACTGTAGTTTTGGGCTGGATTATATTGAAAATATTTTGACTGTGTTAATTTCCTTCTGTTTGATTATGCATTTTCTTTTACTTATTTATTCATTCTGGTGGCAGCTGCCAATTATTAATATAATAATATATATATATATATATATTAATATATAGATATATATAATATCCTTTCAGATGGTTGATTTGCATATATTAGTCTTTTGATATATAATTATATAATATTTATATAGTTATAATTTACTATATTATTTATTATATATATTATATATATATATTATCCTTTCAGTTGGTGTTTTGCATATATTTATATAATATATATATATATATATATATATATATATATATATAATATATATATATATATATATATATATATATATATATATTATATTATATGAAAGCTGCCACTAAATGTAATTAATAAGTTATAAGACAAATATATAAACTACTTCAGCTACGGGACTTCTAATAGGGAAGATTCTGTACGTTTCCATTAGAGACACCAAGTGTAGCCCAACTGAATTCCTCCTTACAGTCCATGAGCTTTAGCAGTAAACCCCTCAAGGGAGGTTCCTTGAGGCTGGTGAGGAGCTCTTGATGTAGGGAATTGGATCTGTGCTCCGGTTCCCTGGATTGAGAATGAATGCCTTCCATCCCCCCCTCATAGGCGCTGTATAATCCTACGGGTTTAGCGCTCATAATGATTATAATAATGATAACTTAGCAGTAAATCTAAGATTCGTGTGTGAGCTGTAGGTGTAAGTCTGTTGTGTAAGCCGCGAATGTGAGCTCCAGGTATGAGTCTATCGAATAAACCTCAGGTGTGAGTCTGTTATCTGAGCCTTATGCTTGAGCTCCAGGTACACGAGTCTATTATTTAAGCTTCAGGTGTGAGCTCCAGGTATATGAATCAGTTGTTTAACCTCATATGTGAAGACCAAGTGTAAAAGTTTTTTATTAAAGCATCAGGAAAGAAGTGTAGGTGTGAGAGTCTATTATGTGAACCTCAGGTGTGAGCTCCCAACATAACCGGTAAGAGCAGCAGCCTCGGTATAACCAGGGTAACATTTTCCTGTTAAGTCTTCAAAATTATTCCTCCCGATTTTCACGAAGCCAGCGATCTAATCCATAAATTTACATATCATTATTTGTATTGAACACTCGTCCAATTTTCCTTCCACAGCCGGGGAAGAATTCCATGAATTTTCCCCGCCAGAAGATATATTCCTGGAACCCTTTTCCCCCTCCTCCCTTCCCTCCAGGTTTTCACTGCTGCATCGTGAATGATTAAAGAACTGTGTGAATGCTTTCAGGTTTTCACAGCTGCATCGTTCTGATTTGAAAGGGGATAATAAAAAAATAAATATATGCTGATTTGCAGGTCTCTATTCTTGTTGGATATTCGATTTGAAAGAGTGATAATAAATGTTATTTGCGTTTTTGCTTCTCCTTCCCTTTGAGGAAATCAAGTTGCTTTTATGCTTCAGTACCTGCTGCTTACAGACGATAATTTCCAAGGCGCCATTATGCGAGAGTATTGCCGTAATTCTCAGAATTCTCTAGCGCTTTCCTCCAGAGATGTCTATACCTATTCTGGAGAGGAAATCCCTCGGTAAATCTGGATATATTCGTCCTGATATATCTGAAGGCGTCGTCGCTCATCCTAGGAGAGAGAAAAAAATCTCTCCGCTTCTCTTGTGCCTCTGGTGACTCCCAGTGAAGAGGCGGGTAAAGGCTGGAAATGTCAATTCCACTCACAGGAGCCCTGGAAGAGTCAGACCTTCTGTTGAAGGGTGGAACACTGCTGGAGGCAAACCTGTTGAAGGGTGGAACACTGCTGGAGGCAGACCTGTTGAAAGATGGAACACTGCTAGAGGCAGACCTGTTGAAGAGTGGAACACTGCTGGAGGCAGACCTGTTGAAGGATGGAACACTGCTGGAGGCAGACTTGTTAAGGGATGGAACACCGCTGGAGGCAGACCTGTTGAAGGATGGAACTTCTGGAGGCAGACTTGTTAAAGGATGGAAGTGTGTCTCAATACTGGGAGATTCTACTTTCTGGGAAAAATGGAAATAATTATTCCACCATCTGATTGGTAGCAGGGAGAATTATCTACCTCTACACACTCACAATAATATACAAGTTGGAGATGAAACTCAACGACGTTTCGATCCTGGAGGTGTTCGAGGGAGACAGGTTTGAACCTCAAAGAGGATCCATGGTAGCTAGTGTCTCAGAAGTATAAGTTTCTGACATTTGCTTTTCCTCAGTGTGTTCTTGGAATACACTGACGTGTGTCGTCGAGAAGACTACTTTAAAAAAAAGTACTGTTCTTCAAGGATAGGAGGTACCAGATCCACACATGACGTTGGATCTGCTAGGTCCTGTCTCTCTGTTCCTCGTTGAGGAAACATCTCTCTCTCTCTCTCTCTCTCTCTAGGCAAGGAAATGGAGCAACTCTCCCATTTATCGGATCAAACCTGATTACCTCCCATACCCCCTGCCATCGTACGAACTGCTACATAAGAACTGTAATTTGTATATTGTCAGACGCACGCACACACACACACACACACACGCACACACACACACAACCACCACACACCACAACACCACACTACACACGCACACACACACACACACCACACACACACACACCACACACACAACCACCACACACACACACACACACAAACACACACACACACACACACACACACACACACCCACACACACACACACACACAACACACACACAACACACACCCCACACACAACACACACACACACACACACACACACACACACACACAACACACACACACACACACACACACACACAACACAAACACAACACACACACACACACCAACACACACACAACACACACACATGCACACACATATACAACAGGCCTAGTGTCTTACAACATGGCCAGGACCAAATGAACAACACACACACACACAACACACACACACACCACACACACACAACACACACACACACACACACACACACACACCACACACACACACACACACACACACACGCATGCACATACAACAGGCCTAGTGTCTAATCGACATGTGCCTAGGACCAAATGGTAACTAACTAACTAACACAGAAAGTTTCACAAACATTATAACCTGAGCAAATCTACAAAAATTTCAAACGAAACACAATGGAAAATCAAAACCACAAAGAAATAAAGTTTTGAAAAACCTGAAAAATCTTGATACGACGAAAGCTGTGGAGTCAGGTAATGTATCAGTATGGATACTGAAAGAAGGAACTGAAATTCTGTGGGGATACAGGCAGTGTATCACTCTTGATACTTAAAAAATAGCAGTTGAAGTCCTGTGTGGGCTAACAGTTCATCAAGTGGATACTGAAAGAAACAGCTGAGGTCCTGTATGGGTTCAGACAATGGGTCACCCTAGACATTGAAAGAACGAAATGAAATCCAGTGTGGATTCAGGCATTGTATCACCGTAAATATTGAGTCAGACAATATTTTACCCTAGATTCTAAAAAATGGACTAAATGACCATCAATTATTTACAAATCATTAAAATCAGGACAGCTACCAGAGAGATAAAAATGAATATATTTAGTATCAGTGTATAGAGGAGATAGAAATAAGGTAATAAATTAGAAGCCGCTAACACAGACATTCATACTATGCAAAATTATGAAATAAATAATCAGAAAGAGACTGGTTGAATACCTGGAGAGAGGCTTTTTGTTAGGGAGGTCAACACGGTATTAAGAGAACAAATATTGTGCTAATGTTTTAGGTGTAGTGTTGTGATGTGTGTGTGTGTTGACGATTGTTGTGTTGATATGTGTTGTGTTGATGGATGTTGTGATGTATATGTTGCGTTGATGTGTGTGTTGTGTTGATTGATGTTGTGTTGATGTGTGTGTTGTGTTGATGGATGTTGTGTCGATGTGTGTTGCGTTGATGGATGTTGTGTGGTGTTGTGTATTGATGTTCTATCTTCTTTTCCTGCTGTTGCCCCCTTCGTTTCTCTCTCTCTCTCTTTCTCTCTCTCTCTCTCTCTCTCTCTCTCTCTCTCTCTCTCTCTCTCTCTCTCTCTCTCTCTCTCTCTCTCTCTCTCTCTCTCTCTCCCCTTCTCTTCCTCTTATTCTAGTCTCCCTACCTGGGTTGGAGAGGTTAAGTAATGAGTTCCATACTCCCTGGTGTGTGTGTACAAGTGCAGCAGTTATACCTCGCATGAGTCGCTTCTCTCTCTCTCTGTATTGATTTTCCTCAGTGCTCAGAGGAGACACACTTGTCTGTGTTACTTCCATTTATGGCCCAATGACTGCACGTTAATTCCAAAACTCACAATTAGACTCAACAATAATATAAAAATTACGTTCATTAATCTAAAATCAACGCACTTCTCAGTTCATTACGTTGATTCTCTTACACAATTTCCGATGGCAACTCCTGAACGTTCCCTTTATTTTAAGTAAGATTTGATTAGTTTATAAAGAGGTACATGTAGCTAGGCATAGGCTAATTATAAAATTGGCCGCAGTGCATCTGGCAGAGCTGTGGTTGAGCAGCACCAGGAAACATTTAAATCTAGACGAGTATCACTGGTGTTGCGAGAATGGGTTACTAAAATAGGTATTAAAGTAAACCTTGGGTGGTGTACATAGCCTTGTTCTGTGTCTGTATTGATCTGCTGCCAGTGGTCAGCGGCGAGGCACCTGTGTATCTGTCTCTTTCTGTTGCTCTGTCTCTCAGTACAGCCTCAGCAAAGAACTCTCGGAGTACACCATAGTATACTCTCATACAACATGTAAACCACCTGGCTACACGTACAGGATTGCTTTTACCTAAGTGGATGTGACTTGGCTTGACCTAACTTTTATAATGGCGTAACCTGTGGTTCCATTTAACATGTACAGATCTTTGAACGTATTTGAAAAGATATTTGAGTCGTGTTTGAGAGGATATTTGAGTCGTGTTTGAGAGGTTATTTGAGTCGTGTTTGAGAGGATATTTGAGTCGTATTTAGCTCAGGATGGATCAGGAATAAACCAGAAAGTGCCTGCTGGAGCACATCAGAGACAATAAAACTCACAGAGAATGTCGAAGTCGAAAAGGAAAGTGCCGGGATGTTTACGTTTTGACATCATTGGGCACATGGCTACCTTTAACACAACATTTAAGCACTTGATGAGTAAGACACTTGTGCAACAGTTTGGTATCTTTATTGTTGAAACGTTTCTGGCTTCTTCAGTCAGATACGGAGGCAATAGGTGTAGTTGTGAGGTAAAGATGATGTAATCTGTCCATCAACCTTGGAGAAATAGTATTTAAGGTGGTCAGTCCCTCAGCTTCACGGAGCTGAACTCTTCTCCAGGCTGAGGGACTCATCACCTCAAATACTATTTCTCCAAGGTTGATGCACTGATTACGTTATCTTTACTTCGTTACTACATCTAGTACCTCTGTATGTGACTGAAGAAGCTTACTGTGTAGGCGAAACGTTTCAACAATAAAGTTACCAAAGTGCTGCACATGTATCTTACTCATCATTGTTATTATTATAATCAAACTAAGCGCTAAACCCACCAGGGTCATACAGCGCTGCGTCTTACTCATCAACCTGTCGGTATTTATACCATTTTCAACATGTGAGTACTTCCAGCAGGTACTGGAGAGTTTTCATACACAGGACACACAATGCAAGGGAAGAAACAGAGAGCTGTTAACTTTTTCTCGGAAAACTGCAGTGTGCACAGTGAACATGTTACAAAACAACAGTGTGTATTTGTTAAATATATGCCGGTGAACAACACAGCTGGTTGCTCGATCGTAGAGTGTTTGGCTTTTAACAGTAAGAACCCACGTTCGAGTAAGATGGAAAAAAATAATAACCGGGAAATAAAGAGTCATTTAAATGATAAGAGCTGATTTTTAACAAGATTTTTGTTAATAATCAGTCACGTGAATGAAATTCCTGTATAGCCTAAAGGTCATTCAACATCCTACTATTTGGTGAGGCGCCACTGAGTTATGTATTCATAAAACTACCTGGGATCGTATAGTGAATGATCTACATTTGGAAAACTGGCCTGAGTACTGCTCCCAATCTTGAAGACGGCGAGTTACTCGATGAGGCTTCTGCCACGTCATATTTTACGATCTCCAGTGCTTCTGTTGTGGGCCTGCAGTGCCAAGTTGTACTATAAGTAATGACCAGTAACAGTCAAAATTATCTCTCAACAAAGAAAGAAGTTAGACTCAGAAATAACTTGTGTGATTTATGTTTATATAGTTCCTTCACAATATTGCTCTTTTCAGTATTTTCAAATATACAAGAATTTTCATCAGTATCCAAATTAGTAATGAATAACGAATACAAGTTGTCGCAAAGAACTAGATATCACAATGGTAGGATAATGGTCTGACTGGATGGAACATTTACCTAGACAAAGTAACTAACTAAATCATCTCCCAGCTGCTTCACTGACACGTCAGGAGTACAACGGCCCACCTAATGGTTACCAGATGATCTAGGGTTGTATACTACTGCCGGCAAATATAACTGCAGGATTGTAGTTGGTCTTGTGCGTACTGAATATGTACATTCATACTCAGCGGCGCAGGCGACAGACAGACGATAGATGGCTACCTTTTCATAATAAACTGTATTTGGTCAGGGAGCTGAGTCTTCTTTATGGATCCAACCAGCACCTCCCTGGATAGAAAAGTTTTTGACTGATGAAACGTCCAATATAATAATACGTACACTAACACAGTGCATAGAGACATTACCAGTTCCCATCTTCATGCGTAGCTAGACCACGGACCGAAGGCTGTGAGAACACAATACCGAGAGGTAAAGTAAACACAAGGTTGAAGGTCAGGGTATTAGAGAATACCTTACAAGTGAAGTATGGAATGCTACCAGGAACTTTTAACAAACAGAATAAATGACTATGTCAACATATCAAAAAACTCCCAAGAATCAAACATTGCTGACGTGGACTGACTTGCGGGTGAAGGTGAAGTGAGTAGTCAAAGATCCATATAACGAAGGAAAAAATGCGTAGAAATAAAAAAAAATAAGAATAGAGAGAGAAAATTAAGATATCAGACGTCGAAACATAGTAAAATTAAATTATTATGGGGGAGGCCTAACATGTAAGCGCCTGTGGGGAAGGGGGAGATGGAAGGCATTCAGGCTCAATTCAGGGAACTGGAGCACAGATCCAATTCCCTAGATCAAGAGCCCCTCACCAGCATCAAGGAACCTTCCTTCAGGGGTGGCGCCCCATATAGTCCCTCAGGGGTAGCCAAAAACCCTAACAGCCAAGTCACATAATGTATAATGTTTGAAGTACCCTTTTCTTTCCTTTACACAGGATAAATGACATTCCAGCAAGACTTGAGTGTCCTAACATATTTTTCCCTGGATGTGACCCAAAACAGTCTGCTCGCACAGGTGAATATTATTTGTGCTAGGTAGGTAGGGGTGTACGGTAACATACCCATATGTTCTTCCGTGCCAGGGAATCTAACCCTTGATCTTGCTAATGTGAGCTACGTGTCTTCCTTTCACAATGTCTGAGGGAAGGGGGCTCTTTTGGTCCTGGACCTGGTCACAAACTCAACAAACTGTGTAAACTAAGTCCTCTGCCATTGTGAGATTGGATTGGGGCCGAATGGGGAGGAGGCGGAGTGGTGGGGGGAGGGAGCAAATGGGACGAAATGGGTAAGAAGTGAGGCGGTGGAGTGCCATCATGCAATGTCCCTGAGAGCTGGCACTGCCTGGAGTGTCGGCCTTTCATTTTGGTGGGTGAATCTGCCTGCCCAGCTGAGCAGCGATTGTTTACCTTGGTGACGTCAGAGGGCGAGGCCACCCCGCCCACAGTCCCTCCTCACTCACTTATACTCTCCTGTTTCCTGTGTTGATGGACAGGCTGTAGCGGATTTTCTCTCTCTCTCTCTCTCTCTCTCTCTCTCTCTCTCTCTCTCTCTCTCTCTCTTCTCTCTCTCTCTCTCTCTCTCTCTCTCTCTCTCTCTCTCTCTCTCTCTCACACACACACACACACACAGTGTGCCTAGGACAGAATAGTAACTAACACACACACACACACAAAGATGTATCACCTAACACAACATCTCATCAGGGTCAACACCTGGCTGGCGGCTTGGTACTTTGATGCCTCATTCACCTTTTAAGCCACAGTCCTTGGAGTGGTGAATCTTCAATTACATCTCCATCCTTCTCTCCTCTTGCCTTCCTTCACCCTCACTCCCTCCCTCCCGCCTTCCCACTCCTGTCCTCGCCGTATTCAGGGAACAACAGGTTAGTTCTTATGGTAATTATTTGCATTGTGAGAAAGGGTAGGTAAATTATCTAGGTTCCACCTGGACGCCTGTCTGTGCCTCATCTTTATCAGTGTTCCACAGCTTGGCTTCACACGTGTGTCTTGCTCTCTCTAATTCTTCACACGTCGGTTGGTACACACTCGGCTCACACACTGAGTGTCCGTGGTTCGATCCCCGGTATGGGTGGAAACATTGGGCGTGTTTCCTTAAGACACCTGCTGTCCCGGTTCACCAAGCAATAAAGTAGGTACCTGGGTGTTAGCCGACTAGTGTGGGTCTCATCCTGGGGACAAAATTAACCTAAGTTACCTGAAATGTTCTGCATAACCAGGGACTTACTTTTTGCAGTATGTCATTGATGTCGGCTGTGGTCTGTATAAGTAGTATCAAGTACTTGCAGAAATATAGATTATTATTATTATTATATTATTTTATCATCATCATCATCATCATCATCATTTTGAGTCCTTCAGGTATTTTCCCCGTCGGTGCTGGTGGAAATTGTCACCATTAAACGAAGCATTGCTTGTTGTGCAGTGCAATTTATTTTTGAAATCAGATTGTAGTGTGTTAGTGTCTTCTAATGAGGCAATTTTCCTTTATATTTTGGTATTATCTGCAAAACATGATACGACGCTTGGCTTATGTTTTTTGTCTGTGAATGTCAGAGTATAGGTGCTAGGACAGTGCCTTTTGGCACTGAAAGTTTTTACTGCTATCATATTGGATTTGGTTTTGTTTACTGTCACGCTAGGCTGACCTTGACCTGGCTTGGTTTTCACCTCACCTGACCTAAGCTTTCTCTTAACATCATTAATCAGTCTGACTTCCTCCGTGTTGTTTCACGCGCTGTGTGTGTTGCTTCACTCATCGTGTGTTACCACACCGACCCAGTGTGTTGCTTCACTCATCGTGTGTTACTACACCGACCCAGTGTGTTGCTTCACTCAGCATGTTACCACACCGACCCAGTGTGTTGCTTCACTCATCGTGTGTTACCACACCGACCCAGTGTGTTGTTTCACTCATCGTGTGTTACCACACCGACCCAGTGTGTTGCTTCACTCATCGTGTGTTACCACACCGACCCAGTGTGTTGCTTCACTCAGCATGTTACCACACCGACCCAGTGTGTTGCTTCACTCATCGTGTGTTACCACACCGACCCAGTGTGTTGCTTCACTCATCGTGTGTTACCACACCGACCCAGTGTGTTGCTTCACTCATCGTGTGTTACCACACCGACCCAGTGTGTTGCTTCACTCATCGTGTGTTACCACACCGACCCAGTGTGTTGCTTCACTCATCGTGTGTTACCACACCGACCCAGTGTGTTGCTTCACTCATCGTGTGTTACCACACCGACCCAGTGTGTTGCTTCACTCATCGTGTGTTACCACACCGACCCAGTGTGTTGCTTCACTCATCGTGTGTTACCACACCGACCCAGTGTGTTGCTTCACTCATCGTGTGTTACCACACCGACCCAGTGTGTTGCTTCACTCATCGTGTGTTACCACACCGACCCAGTGTGTTGCTTCACTCATCGTGTGTTACCACACCGACCCAGTGTGTTGCTTCACTCATCGTGTGTTACCACACCGACCCAGTGTGTTGCTTCACTCATCGTGTGTTACTACACCGACCCAGTGTGTTGCTTCACTCATTAAGTCATAATGAAGACTCAACTGCTGCTATATTATATACCAGCTGAGACACAATCTACAGATGTCTCTTGAATTATTTTCATTATCATTATTATTATTATTATTATTATTATTATTATTATTATTATTATTATTATTGTTGTTCTTATTATTATTATTATTATTATTATTATTATTATTATTATTATTATTACGGTGGTAGAAGGACACTTTATAAAGAAACCTGTTATTGATGCGACGTTTTACCCACTGGGGCTTTATCTACGAGTAAAACGTCGCTT
Organism: Cherax quadricarinatus; assembly: GCF_026875155.1. Classification (NCBI taxonomy): domain Eukaryota; kingdom Metazoa; phylum Arthropoda; class Malacostraca; order Decapoda; family Parastacidae; genus Cherax; species Cherax quadricarinatus. Next base: position 38,604,387 of record NC_069414.1, on the reverse strand, counting down.
TAATAAATATCTTTGTTCTATCTGTCGACTCACTGCCATTCGTTTGCGTCTTATAATTATGCGCTAAACCCGTGTGGGCCATTTCAGTGCAAGGAGGGGTGGAGGCTCGATCCTCAGTCCTCTAATGGCGACACAGGTGCCAAGGAAGACTGTTATCGATGTAGGTGGAGGGCTCTTCATCCAAGGAATTGCAGTTACCTTCTCCTTCCTCGGATGAAACCTGGTTGTCCCAGATGCTGTCATTGTTTTAAGGCTGAAAATATCAGTAGTTGATTATATTTGTATTGACCGGAAGCTAAAACTTAGGTCTTCAATATATTTATAAATACTAATTATGCAGATAGGTAAATAGGTTTGTTTATATGTAGGTAGAAGCGCTGTATAGCCCTTGTGGCTTAGCGCTTCTTTTTTGATTATAATAATAATAATATGTAGGTAGATATAGTTGTAAATATTTAAAGACGTAGGTTGCAGGGTAATTATAGATAGGCAAGTAGGTAGGCAAGAAGTTACATATATAAATACATATGTACACTAGTAAGTAGATAGGTAGACAAGTAGGTTAAATATATAGGTAGACTAGTAAGTAGGTAGGTAGACAAGTAGGAAAATGTATAGGTAGACTAGTAAGTAGGTAGGTAGACAAGTAGGGTAAATGTATAGGTAGACTAGTAAGTAGGTAGGTAGACAAGTAGGGTAAATGTATAGGTAGACTAGTAAGTAGGTAGGTAGACAAGTAGGGTAAATGCATAACTACACCGGCAAGTAGATGGGTAGATAGGTAGACAAATATGTACTGTGAGAGTGTTTGAGAGACACACATGATGGAGTACCGGTGAGTCTGGTTCACACAGTGGTGAGACCAGGATCTGGACCAGCCATTCCCAACGAATTCCAATTCTCCATTCCAATATATGGAATTCTGGCAGCAGCAGCAGCAGCAGCGTGCCGACTCTGGCCAGGAGAACACATAATTCTCAGGGAACACAAATGTAGGAGAAGGATGGTGTTTAAAAAGTCATTTGTGAAGAAGAAGACGAAAAAAATGTGAAATATAATAAGTGAAGAAGAGAAAAAAATGGAGCCAAATAACTATAAAACAGCAGCAGCAGGAATATAAATAACGGAAAACGGAATATAAATAACAAAAACGTGGAATAGTTGACCTTAATAACAGCAAAAATGGAAGAAGATATAAGAATAATAAGAAATATATATATATTAATAATGAAATTAACTAATAATAATAATAATAATAATAATAATAATAATAATAATAATAATAATAATAATAATAATCGTCTTTGGTTCACTAGAAATTAATAATTGTAATCTTGCTAAATAATCGTGATTATAAATACGAACAAGGTCAATGTTGCACTCAAGACGGGGTAAGTGATGCACCCACAGTGAGAGAGGTGATGCACTCTCACACACAGTGAGAGAGGTGTTGCACTCTCACACACAGTGAGAGAGGTGTTGTACTCTCACACACAGTGAGAGAGGTGTTGTACTCACACACAGTGAGAGAGGTGTTGCACTCTCACACACAGTGAGAGAGGTGTTGTACTCACACACAGTGAGAGAGGTGATGCACTCTCACACACAGTGAGAGAGGTGCTGCACTCTCACACACAGTGAGAGAGGTGTTGCACTCTCACACAGTGAGAGAGGTGTTGCACTCACACACAGTGAGAGAGGTGTTGCACTCTCACACACAGTGAGAGAGGTGTTGCACTCTCACACACAGTGAGAGAGGTGTTGCACTCTCACACACAGTGAGAGAGGTGTTGCACTCACACACAGTGAGAGA
>NC_069414.1:38525074-38597574 GCF_026875155.1 Cherax quadricarinatus | reverse complement strand
GTGTAAGACAAGATATTAAATTAGAAGCGTCAGCCACTGAATCTGTTTGGTTACAGCTTCTCGAGGGCCGAGAAAAACTAATTTTGGGTGTGATTTACAGGGCCCCAAATCTTGATAGGGAGTGCAGTAAACTTCTATGGGACGAAATTCGTAAGGCATCTACATACGAAAATGTTGTGCTAATGGGAGATTTCAACTATAGACAGATTGACTGGAGCAATTTGACAGGAAATTTAGAGTCAGGTGACTTTCTTGATACGATCCAGGATTGTTTTTTAAAACAGTTTGTGGCAGAGCCAACTAGGGGAAATAACCTCCTTGACTTGGTTCTTGCCAGTAGGGAAACACTAATTAATAATCTTGAGGTTAATGATGAGCTTGGGGAAAGTGATCACAAATCACTCAGTTTTAATATATCATGGAATTCCCCTAATAATGGCAATCAAGTCTCCGTCCCTGACTTTCGCTTGGCTGATTTCATAGGACTGAAAAATTACTTAGGTGGGCTGAACTGGAATGACCTGACTAAGGGTCAGGTAGGTGGTGATGGTTGCCGATATGATGCTTTCCAGGGCATAGTTCTAGCTGCTCAGTTAAATTATGTTCCAAATAGGGAAATCAGATCAAACAAAAATGATCCTAAATGGATGAACAATAGATTAAAATATCTGATTGGTCAAAAGAGAGGCATATATAGGCAAATCAAAAGAGGAGAGGGGCAATTGAGAAATCGATATATTCAGTTAAAGAGAGAAATAAAAAAGGGAATTAGAAAAGCAAAAAGAGATTATGAGGTTAAAGTTGCAAGAGAATCAAAGGGACAAACCCCAAAAGGATTCTTTCAGGTATACAGAAGTAAGATCAGGGACAAGATAGGCCCACTCAAAAGTTCCTCGGGTCAGCTCACTGACAGTGTTAAGGAAATGTTGTAGAATTTTTAACACATACTTCCTCTCAGTTTTTACACAGGAGGATACCAGCGATATACCAGTAATGATTAATTATGTAGAACAGGACGATAAAAAAACTGTGCACTATTAGGGTCACAAGGGGACATGGTCCTTAGGCAAATAGATAAATTGAAACCTAAAAAAATCCCAGGATTTGTTAGGTAAAGAGGGAGCTTAGCACACCTTTGGCTAATCTTTTCAACATATCACTACAAACTGGCATGGTGCCAGATAAGGGGGAAAATGGCAAATGTGATACCTATTTTCAAAACAGGTGACAGGTCCTTAGCTTCGAACTATAGACCAATAAGCTAACCTCCATAGTGGGAAAATTTTATGGAATCAATAATTCCCGAGGCATTTCGTAGCCACCTTGGGAAAAGCATAAATTAATCAAACGAATCTCAGCATGGTTTTAAAAAGGGGCGTTCCTGCCTTACGAATTTATTAACTTTTTTCATAAAGGGATTTGAGGAGGTGATCATGGTAATGAATATGATATTGTGTATATGGACTTCAGTAAGGCCTTTGACAGGGTCCCACATCAGAGTCTATTGAGGAAAATTAAAACCATGGAATAGGAGGAGAAATTTTTTCCTGGATAGAGCCATGGTTGAAAAATAGGCAGCAGAGAGTTTGCATAAATGGGGAGAAAAATCAGAGTGGGGAAGCGTCACGAGCGGTGTTCCACAGGGGTCAGTGTTGGGCCCCCTGTGTTCACAATCTACATAAACGACATAGATGAGGGCATAAAGAGCGACATCGGCAAGTTTGCCGATGACACCAAAATAGGCCGTCGAATTCATTCTGACGAGGACATTTTGAGCACTCCCGGAGATTTGAATAGACTGATGCAGTGGTCGGAAGAAGTGGCAGATGCAGTTTAATATAGACAAATGCAAAGTTCTAAATGTTGGACAGGACAATAACCATGCCACTATAAACTAAATAATGTAGATCTTAATATTACGGATTGCGAAAAAAATTTTGGAGTTCTGGTTAGCAGTAATCTGAAACCAGACAAAGTGCATAAGTGTTCGCAATAAAACTAATAGAATCCTTGGTTCATATCAAGAAGCATAAATAATAGGGGTCCTCGGTTTTTCTTTTTATGCCTCATTTAGATTTTGCGCACAGTTTTGGTACCCTTTACGAATGGATATAAATTCTCTGGAAAATTCAAAGGGGATGCAAAGTGATCCCCTGTTCAGAAAAATTCCCTAAAGAGGATAGACTAAGGGCCCCGAAACTGCACTCTCTAGAAGCCTCACTAATCACCGTCACCGACACTATAGAACGCAACACTGGAAACTACAAAAATTTCAAAAAACTTGGCATACATGATACTTAAGCAGCACCAACCCAACAACACAGGAGTCACATGATTTCATCGTCTACTGGTCCTCTCATAGGCAGAGGTTGTTTTGATAAGGACCTGCCTCGCATGGGCCAGTAGGCCTTCTACAGTGTTCCTCCATTCTATGTTCTTATTGACATTCCTCAGGTCACGTGCCTCACATCTCACTCTCCGCCTATATATATAATGTCTTTCTACCTCTGTATGTTAGAAGTTGATCAAGGTCCCAGGACCGAAACGTTTTCTAATAAATATGTTATAGTGTTTGCTTACGTGTCTTTCTAAACCATATATATATATATATATATATATATATATATATATATATGTCGTGCCGAATATGATAAAACTGGTCAATTAGCAAGAACTCATTTAAAATTAAGTCCTTTCTAAAATTTTCTCTTATACGTTTAAAGATATATTTTTTTCATTTAATATTGATGTAAAAAAAATATAATTTTGCACCAAAAGAATCTTAGAAAACTTACCTAACCTTATTTTAACAAGAACAATTTATTTTAGGCTAACCCAACTAAATATATTTTTAGATTTGTTTACAATAATTTAATATTAAACAAACACATTGAAAATATATTTTTTTCGTTAGGTTCAGAATGATTTTGGCGAAATTATTGCATGGTCAAATTTTTCACTTGTCCTATATGCAAGATGAGCGTTGCTATTTAAGCCAAGATCGCAAGTTCTGCGTATTCGGCACGACACACACACACACACACACACACACACAACACATTTATATATATATATATATATATTATATATATATATATATATATATATATATATATATATATATATAGCAACAGGAGCCGAGTTACGCTCGCGATGTTCCGTCTTCAGAAATTTTATAGTATTTTTCTTATATTTCCAGTGGTTGTAACACCTACTTACATATTTAATTCAATCCCGTTATTCCCTCACTTACTTAAGACAGTTTTTCTGGTGTTTTCTCTGGCGCTATTATTGTCTCATTATACAACTGTGATTCTCGTGTTATTCCTCTTGCAGATATCAAGAAGTCTTCTTTATTCTTTCATATTATTTTACGCCCTTGAATGTGGTTATCATGTCTGACCTTATCCTCGTCAGTCAGGGTGGACATCATTGGGTGTTTTTCAGCCTTTCATTATAAACCACATTACTTTTTTTATAACCTGTTATGGGTCATTTTTAAGTTCTAAGAACGTTTACCATCCTGTCGCGGTTTTTTTATAGGTTTGGTCGACCACACAGTCGCTGCTGTATATTCTTATCTTGGGTTAACATACTTTGTGTTCTTTGTTGCAAGGTGGATTCTTGGGTAAGTTTTAATAAATATTTATATAACGTAATAAATCATACGTTTTTTTGAGTATAATCCATTACATTCAGCAAAATAATCTTATACCTGGTCAGATTTGGTTTTGACCTTGCAGGTAGACTGTTGTCATTGATGAAACACGGGTCGATAACAACAAAAATCGTTGATAAAGATATTTGAAGGTATACAGGGTGTTTTGGGGGTTGCTGAATTCGAAAATGGCAGTAGGTGTTTCAAATCGGCTCTAGTTTGAGATATTACATACCTACCCTCTATTAACAAGGAACTTAGCCATAACGAGTTTATATGTAGTGACAATTTTCATATACAGATAGTTTTAATAAAGATTAGAATTATATTTTGAAATGATTTAATATTTAACGAAAGGACTTGTTTCAGCAACGACCACGTGACCACAGCGACCACACTTCGGTGTGCCTATGGTGTGGAAAGAACCGATAAACCAGACGATTGTTATTTCTTTATTGGGGATGTGAAAAGATTCAGTCGATACAAGAAATTCAAGTGGGAAGACGTTCGCATACCAGTGTTTACAACACTGTCTGACCTTCCGTTGTCAAATGTTGAAAAAACTCAGGATTTAGGATGTAGCACAGATGATAGCAGTGGAAGGGTACAGGAAGTAAGCATTTCAACAGCCCAGCAGTTCTCCCAACAAGAACTCAATGATTTGATACGTGACCTCGGTCTGTCAAAGCAAGCAACTGAACTTTTAGCATCCAGACTAAAAGAAAAGAACTGTCTACAACATTAAGTTAAAGTAACAGCTTATCGAACTTGTATACTGATCAATAACATCCCTGGACTTCTTCGAATGGGACTTGAATATCGACCAGGAGATTGGCGGCTGTTTATAGACAGCTCCACTAGAAGCTTGAAATGTATCTTATTGCATAATGGTAACCAGTATGCATCTCTTCCAATTGCTCACTCAACAAAACTGTGCTGATTACCAACATTGAAGAAAAATCGTACAAACAACGTTTTCATATGCAGTAATTAGTGGTATCTGAATTATCTTACGAAGTTAATTTGTTATTATATAGAATGAAGTACCAGTATGTATTACATGATTTGACTTTTGCATGATCTAGAAAATAATTTCATTGGGATTTGCAATTTAGCCCCACCTGATCAATATATTTTTCACATCTTTTATGTTTTTTCAGTGGAATTCCAAGTTTATTAAAAACTGGAGCCAGTCAAGCAAAACCGATGACGTATTCGCAATTTGCACCACAAACTTACCATAAAATCGACGTTAGTATCATTGACCAGAAAATGAGTATTGACCTATCACGTGATAAGTTTAAGCGCGGGGTTGAGACATAATAAAATACGGCCAGGATACCTCCACCTTGTTCCCACACCATCACAATCACAAACAGGAAAAAATGGAGAAAGCCAAAATATTGTACCAAATAAATACATCCACAAGACAAAAAAAAAAAAATCGAAGGCGCACAAAGAGAAATAAATCCTAATTTTAACAGCTTAATTACAAGTACTTCTGGCAGTTTGACAGACACACAGATTATGATGAAACTAAATGTCAATTATGTTGTTATCCATGTGATCACTCTCATGAAAACTACGTCTGAATTGTTAATTTATTAAGGACTGGATAACAAAAAGGCACAATACCATGGCTGGAACAGTACACAAATAACCCGCACATGGGAGAAAGAAACTAGTTAACGGTCCAAGTCGGACCGAAGTGTCGTCAAAAGTTTCTTTCTCCTATGTTTGAGTTATTTGTGTACTGAGGAATAGAGAGACAGTATAATAACCTATGTGATATGCTAAAACATCGTCAGCTGTTACAAATCAAGATGTACTCCTATTAACCCTTTTGGGGCCTAGTTCCTAGGGCTTTTGTGTATCCATATGTTCTTGTGCGCTCCACATCCACAGGATGGATATGGACCGCACAATAACCTAGTCACTTCGGCGGCAATATCTAAATCTAATCAAGATAAATGTATTCCTGATGGAATTTCAAAATTGTTCTTGGAGATACCTGCAAGCTCCAGACTGAAGATTCCCACGGCCTGATCACACACCTGTGAATACCATCTCGTAACTACATTCGACACACTTGGAAGTGTGTATGTTAGTTACTGCTCTCTCGAGTCCACTTACTCTGCTTGTTGTTAGTCTAAGTTGATTGTCCCATTCTTTTCAACATTCAGTACTCGTGACGTCTCTCAAATCAAGATACCCAAGTGTTGCACATGTGTCTTATTCATCAACTTGTTAGTATTGTATACTGTTATTGTCATGTTACTTACCTGACACAGCAACACTAGAGAACCTTGTTATAGTGGATGCCTTCTTCAACTCTCTCTCTCTCTCTCTCTCTCTCTCTCTCTCTCTCTCACTCTCTCTCTCCTCTCTCCTCTCTCATCCTCTCTCTCTCCTCTCTCTCTCTCCTCTCCTCTCTCTCTCTCTCTCTCTCTCTCTCTCTCTCTCTCTCTCTCTCTCTCTCTCTCTCTCTCTCTCTCTCTCTCTCTCTCTCTCTCTCTCTCTCTCTCTCTCTCTCTCTCTCTCTCTCTCTCCTCTCTCCCTCTCTCTTTCTCGTTTCCATCCCACTCTGTTTTTTTTTTTCAAGTCGCTTTTAGTGTCCACAAAATCTAATTTCACAGCGGCCAGCGTTGTTTTGCGTTGAACATCAGTGAGAGTGCTGCAGGGAAGGTGTGCTCTGCACTGCCTTGTGCAAGTATCTATTGTACATGTATTGTGCACTCCATGGTGTTAGTACCTAGGCAAGGGCACACAGGCTAGTATCCTGGTGTTAGCACCTAGGCAAGGGCAAATAAGCTAGCACCTAGTCTGGCAGCGAGGGGCATAGTGGCCGGTGTTAGATAGTGTTAAAACAAGAAACTACGGACAAAATATCTGTTGCTGTGTACCGTTCATTTTCTTGTTGTGTACTGGTCACTTTCTTGTTGTGTACTGGTCACTTTCTTGTTGTGTATTGGTCACTGTCTTGTGTACTGGTCACTTTCTTGTTGTGTACCGCTCGCTTTCTTGTTGTGTACTGGTCACTGTCTTGTTGTGTACTGGTCACTGTCTTGTGTACTGGTCACTGTCTTGTGTACTGGTCACTTTCTTGTTGTGTACTGGTCACTGTCTTGTTGTGTACTGGTCACTGTCTTGTTGTGTACTGGTCACTGTCTTGTTGTGTACCGGTCGATTTCTTGTTGAGTACTGGTCACTGTCTTGTTGTGTACCGGTCGCTTTCTTGTTGTGTACTGGTCACTGTCTTATTTTGTACCGGTCGCTTTCTTGTTGTGTGCTGGTCACTGTCTTGTTGTGTACCGGTCGCTTTCTTGTTGTGTACTGGTCACTGTCTTGTTGTGTACTGGTCACTATCTTGTTGTGTACTGGTCACTGTCTTGTTGTGTACTGGTCACTGCTTTGTTGTGTACTGGTCACTGTCTTGTTGTGTACTGGTCACTGTCTTGTTGTGTACTGGTCACTGTCTTGTTGTATACTGGCCACTTTCTTGTTGTGTACTGGTCACTGTCTTGTGTACTGGTCACTGTCTTGTGTACTGGTTATTGTCTTGTGTACTGGTCACTTTCTTGTTGTGTAGTACTCGCTTTCTTGTTGTGTACTGGTCACTGTCTTGTTGTGTACCAGTCGCTTTCTTGTTGTGTACTGGTCACTGTCTTGTTGTGTACCGGTCGTTTTCTTGTTGTGTGCTGGTCACTGTCTTGTTGTGTACTGGTCACTGTCTTGTTGTGTACTGGTCACTGTCTTGTTGTGTACTGGTCACTGTCTTGTTGTGTACTGATCACTGTCTTGTATACTGGCCATTTTCTTGTTGTGCACTGGTCACTGTCTTGTGTACTGGTCACTGTCTTGTGTACTGGTCACTGTCTTGTTGTGTGCTGGCCACTTTCTCGTTGTGTACTAGTCCCTGCCTTGTTGTGTACTGGTCACTGTCTTTTTGTGTACTGGTCACTGGCTTGTTGTGTACTGGAAACTTTCTTGTTGTGTACTGGCCACTTTGTTATTGTGTACTGGCCACTTTGTTGTTGTGTACTGGTCACTTTCTTGTTGTGTACTGGTCACTTTCTTGTTGTGTACTGGCCATTTTCTTGTTGTGTACTGGTCACTGTGTTGTGTACTGGTCACTTTCTTGTGTACTGGTCACTTTCTTGTGTACGGTCACTGTCTTGTTGTGTACTGGTCACTGTCTTGTTGTGTACTGGTCACTGTCTTGTTGTGTACTGGTCACTGTCTTGTTGTGTACTGGTCACTGTCTTGTTGTGTACTGGTCACTGTCTTGCTGTGTACTGGTCACTGTCTTGCTGTGTACTGGTCACTGTCTTGTTGTGTACTGGTCACTGTCTTGTTGTGTACTGGTCACTGTCTTGCTGTGTACTGGTCACTGTCTTGTTGTGTACTGGTCACTGTCTTGTTGTGTACTGGTCACTGTCTTGTTGTGTACTGGTCACTGTCTTGTTATGTACTGGTCACTGTCTTGTTGTGTACTGGTCACTTTCATCTCAATGGTCTTTTAAAAATACAAAAAAATGTTTTTTGTATTTTTAAAAGCTGGTTGATGTAGGACGGTGTAGCTTGAATCTTTGCACCTGTAAGCGCCTCTACAGCTACTGTAAACACTTACAGTTGTACACACTCACGGGTCTTCACTGCTTTTTGAAACACATTTAGAGTTTAGAACTCCCTTTTCAACAGTATTAAAGGTGTTCACAGATGTTTGAAATTTACGCATGTGTTTACTTGTTCTTAAAAAAGCTTTACAGGTAAATACAGGTGTTTGTAGCACTTTTACTCTTTTGCAGGTGTAGACAAGTGCCCTACAGTTATAAAGATGTTTTCAGATACCTGAAAGTGTTTAACTAGGGTTCTGCTGTGATTAAATCGGATTTACAGGTATATACAGAGCTTTTATAAAGTTTATATAGGTTATACAGCTTACTAGTGTATACAGGTACTTATAAAGCTTGCAGGTGTATGCAGGTCCTTGAAAAGGGTCTTTATATACACACAGAAGCAGTAAAAAGATTTACTGAGTTTGGAGCAGTTTTCTCAGGTGTATACAGGTGTTTGGAACAGTTTTTCAGGTGTATACAGGTGCTTAAATAGCACTTATGGATTTATACAAGTGCCTGGAACAGTTTCACAGCGTTCAAAATTAAAACAGCTGTCAGTGTGTTTATACGTTTTTTTTAAAGCTTTATCATTATTTACAGGTTTATGGAAAAGTTTTACAGTTATATACAGGTTGATGGAAAAGTTTTACAGTTATATTCAGGTAGATGGAAAAGTTTTACAGTTATATTAAGGTAGATGGAAAAGTTTTAGTTATATACAGGTAGATGGAAAAGTTTTAGTTATATACAGGTAGATGGAAAAGTTTTAGTTATATACAGGTAGATGGAAAAGTTTTAGTTATATACAGGTTGATGGAAAAGTTTTAGTTATATACAGGTAGATGGAAAAGTTTTACAGTTATATTCAGGTAGATGGAAAAGTTTTAGTTGTATACAGGTTGATGAAAGAGCTTTAAAGTCCTATACATTGCTTTAAATAGTTGTACAGTCCTTTACAGGTGTTTGAAGCCATGTTTTTCAAGTGATGGAAACTTGACATGTTGATACAGGTGTTTGAAGGGTATTTACAGGTATGAGGGAATGACTAAAATTGGTTTAATGCTGTTTATAGGTAATTCTAGGAGTTTTGCCTGTGTACTCAGATAAGTGGAAGAGTTTAACTATATGGGCAGACACAGTGCAAGAATAACAAGCATTCATCACTAGGGCAATAACTGAAATGTCTTTGGTCTCTCTAGAGACCCTCTTCAGGAAACTATTGTATATACCGATGCGTGAAGTATAAAAGAAGAGAGCACTGCAGGAGGCTTACTGCACAAGGTACGAGCGTCAGTCATTCTACTTGGCAACTTCTACAATTCCATTGAAAACAACCAAATTCTTCTCCTCACGAATCTGAATTTATTCAGCTGAAGCAGTTACGGGAGCCTTTACAGTTCCTCTTGGTCTGTCAGTCACTCATCTTTTTTGACTGAGATTATTTTTTTCCCACTTGATTATGGATTTCAAATTATGTACACTCGGTAGTCACTTTATTAGATGCACTCTTCTAGTAGGGGCTTCCTTTTGACCGCAGAACAGCCTGAATTCTTCGTGGCATGGATTCAACAAAGTACTGCAAACAATCTTGAGAGATCCTGGTCCATGTTGACATAATAGCATCACACAGTTGCTGCAGATTTGTCAGCTTCTCACTGATATTGCTAAACTCCCGTTCCATAACATCCCGAAGGTTTACGCCAAATTCTGCTTGTCGCAGAAGAAATCGGGATTCGTCAGAGCAGGCGACGTTTTAATAAACTAATTGTTAGACAACTGTAATTGATAAACTAATTGTTAGACAACTGTAATTGATAAACTAATTGTTAGACAACTGTAATTGATAAACTAATTGTTAGACAGCTGTAATTGATAAACTAATTGTTAGACAACTGTAATTGATAAACTAATTGTTAGACAACTGTAATTGATAAACTAATTGTTAGACAACTGTAATTGATAAACTAATTGTTAGACAGCTGTAATTGATAAACTAATTGTTAGACAACTGTAATTGATAAACTAATTGTTAGACAACTGTAATTGATAAACTAATTGTTAGACAGCTGTAATTGATAAACTAATTGTTAGACAACTGTAATTGATAAACTAATTGTTAGACAGCTGTAATGGTAGATAATTGTACATAGAGGAGGAAATGTATTGTAGAGGTGCTATAATGTTTCAACATGTATTTGGTACATTAATTATAGAAGTGGAGACACCAGCAGCGTAACTTTGCTCCTGAATCTAAACGCATGTTAGCACATGCGTCATGATGTATAATATACTTAATTAATTGCAAACAGGGAATTTTACACACACACACACACGGATAGACATACACACACACGCATGCACATACAACAGGCCTAGTGTCTAATCGACATGTGCCTAGGACAAAATGGTAACTAACTAACTAACACACACATACACACACACACACACACGCATATACTACAGGCCTAGTGTCTAATCGACATGTCCTTAGGGCAAAATGGTAACACACACACACACACACCACACACACACACACACACACACACACACACACACACACACACACACACACACACACACACACACACACACTCACACACACACGCATATACACAGGCCTAGTGTCTAATCGACATGTGCCTAGGACAAAATGGTAACACACACACACACACACACACACGCAGTAGCGATCAGTGAAGAGGCGGGGCCAGGAGCTGAGTCTCGACCCCTGCAACCACAATTAGGTGAGTACAATTAGGTGAGTATACACACACACACACACACACACACACACACACACACACATACACACACACACATACACACACATACACACACACACACACACACACACACACACACACACACACACACACACACACACACACACACACACACACACACACACACACACACACCAACACGCGTGCACACACACGCAACACACACACACACACACACACACACACACACACACACACACACACACACACACACACACACACACACACACACACACACGCACACACGCATATACTACAGGCCTAGTGTCTAATCGACATGTGCCAAGGACAAAATTGTAACTAACACACACACACACACACACACACACACACACACACACACACACACACACACACGGACAGACATACACACACACGCATGCACATACAACAGGCCTAGTGTCTAACGACATGTGCCAAGGACAAAATGGTAACTAACACACACATACGAAAGTAGATTTAATTTTTACTCTTAATATTAAATTGTTTAGAATCCTTTGAATAGTAATTAAAAGCAAGTTTTTGATTCATTGAGAGACCCCGTTCATTCACACGCCTCTCCTTTCATGTCTGATGACGGTTTTTCACGAGGAGTCTGTCAGCTCGTCGTTTGTCACTACTGGTTCATCCATTCATGCTCCTCCCATGCCACTACCCACCTTTCCATTCATCATTCATACTGTTTGTTCACACACAGTCATTCTTCTGCACACAACCATGTCCATTCGTCACAAAGTCATTTTTCTACTCATCTCTACCACACGTGAAATTTGAAATATAAGAACTTAAGAATCATGAAAGACTATAGTGGGCTGACTGTTCCAGCTAGCCAGGTCCAAACTCACACCCAACCATTCCTACTCATGACTCACGAAATCATAATAACACGATAGCAAGCAAATCATGCGGGTGGGGTTCGAACTCGCGGCAAGTGAGTCGAGCCCCACCCATACCGTGTTGTTTTTCATTCCTACTCTTCTTTGCTTAATCTCGCTCGTAAAGCTTCTCAGGGTATTCCCTTCAGTGACGCTAATTGGCAGTTTGTTTCACTCATCTACAACTGCCCTGTCAGTAAATTCATTCTCACGCTAACCAATTCGGAGGAAATATGTACCAGTCATTGATTCATGTGGACATTTTTACATACATTCATACTGACGTGAGTGCGTGCATTCAGTCACTTGTGTGTGTGTGTCGCCTGGTCTTCTGTAACATTAAACAAATACCTCTTGATGTATTGTAGTAGCTTGATGTATGATGTTATTGATGAATGTATAAAAACAATGTTAATCTATCAGCTGACTTGTGAAAAATTCTTGTTGGTCGATCAGATGACTTGTATTGACAATCTTGTTGGTCGATCAGATGACTTGTATTGACAATCTTGTTGGTCGATCAGATGACTTGTATTGACAATCTTGTTGATCGATCAGATGACTTGTATTGACAATCTTGTTGGTCGATCAGATGACTTGTATTGACAATCTTGTTGGTCGATCAGATGACTTGTATTGACAATCTTGTTGGTCGATCAGATGACTTGTATTGACAATCTTGTTGGTCGTTCAGATGACTTGTATTGACAGTCTTGTTGGTCGATCAGATGACTTGTATTGACAGTCTTGTTGGTCGATCAGATGACTTGTATTGACAGTCTTGTTGGTCGATCAGATGACTTGTATTGACAATCTTGTTGGTCGATCAGATGACTTGTATTGACAGTCTTGTGGTCGATCAGATGACTTGTATTGACAATCTTGTTGGTCGATCAGATGACTTGTATTGACAATCTTGTTGGTCGATCAGATGACTTGTATTGACAATCTTGTTGGTCGATCAGATGATTGTATTGACATCTTGTTGATCGATGATACTTTATGACATCTGTGGTCGATCAGATGACTTGTATTGACAATCTTGTTGGTCGATCAGATGACTTGTATTGACAATCTTGCTAGTCGATCATTTGTGTTGACTGTGTTGGTTGCACTTGTTCAGTGTTTGATTCCTGCGTCAGTTTTAAATTTGCTTCATTTTGCTTGACGCCGAATACATTCTTTCATTTCGCTCATTATTCTCGTTCTTTCCACTCACAACTCATTTTTATTGGCTCGTTCTTCACACAATGATATCCGCACGACTTGCCCGTGTATCGAACACCTGATTTGTGTTGACATCTCTTCCACTTCCTCTTCCCTAATATCCCAAAGTTTAATTGCTGGTGTCACATGTGTGGGAGAGAGATATGGTGTGTGTGTGTTTTGTGTGTTTTGTGTCGAGTGATGTGTGTGTGTGTGTGTGTGTGTGTGTGTGTGTGTGTGTGTGTGTATGTGTATGTGTATGTGTATGTGTATATGTGTATGTGTGTGTGTGTGTGTGTGTTAGTTAGTTACCATTTCGTCCTAGGCACATGTCGATTAGACACTAGGCCTGTAATATATGCTTTTCTGTGTGTGTGTGTACTCACCTAATTGTGGTTGCAGGGGTCGAGACTCAGCTCCTGGCCCTGCCTCTTCACTGATCGCTACTAGGTCCTCTCTCTCTGCTTCCTGAGCTTTGTCATACCTCGTCTTAAAGCTATGTACGGTTCCTGCCTCCACTACATCATTTGCTAGGTATTCCACTTCCTGACGACTCTGTGACTAAGAAATACTTTCTGTGTGTGTGTGTGTGTGTGTGTACTCACCTAGTTGTACTCATCTGGTTGAGGTTGCAGGGGTCGAGTCCTAGCTCCTGGCCCCGCCTCTTCACTGGTCGCTACTAGGTCACTCTCCCTGAACCGTGAGCTTTCATCATACCTCTGCTTAAAGCTGTGTATGGATCCTGCCTCCACTACATCGCTTCCCAAACTATTCCACTTCCTGAATACTCTGTGGCTGAAGAAATACTTCCTAACATCCCTGTGATTCATCTGTGTCTTCAGCTTCCAACTGTGTCCCCTTGTTGCTGTGTCCCATCTCTGGAACACCTGTCTTTGTCCACCTTGTCAATTCCTTTCAGTATTTTGTATGTCGTTATCATGTCCCCCTATCTCTCCTGTCCTCCAGCGTCGTCGTCATCGTGTGTGTGTGTGCGTGTGTGTGTGGTGTGTCGTGGTGCGTGTGTGTGTGTGTGTGTGTGTGTGTGTGTGTGTGTGTGTGTGTGTGTGTGTGTGTGTGTGTGTGTGTGTGTGTGTGTGTGTGTGTGCTGATGCTGTATGCGATGTGTTTTTTTAACAATGCATTTACGTAAACTGAAGAGACAAGAGCTAGATCTCGTCGCTGGTTATGTAGGCAGTAAGAATCTTTCTTGAAACCTTACATCTGTGGTCGCAGTGGCGGTTAAGGTTGGTTGGTTGGTTAATTGGGTTTAAACATGCCCACTATACGAGGGTCATTAATGCTGCAAGCAGTCTGTTCGCCATCAGTCGAGAATAATTTAATCTGTAAATTAAGGATTAAAGTAAATTCTGTGCATGTACACTGAGAGCTACACGCCTCTCAGTGTACATATCCTGTGTCTCATTCTGACCCCTTTACAGTGTGTTAGTTACCATTCTATCCTAGGCACATGTCGATTAGACACTAGGGCTGTTAGTTTGGTGTGTGTGGGGTGTGTGTGTGTGTGTGTGTGTGTGTGTGTGTGTGTGTGTGTGTGTGTGTGTGGTGTGTGTGTGTGTGTGTTAGTTACCATTTTGTCCTAGACACATGTCGATTAGACACTAGGCCTGTAGTATATGCGTGTGTGTGCGTGTGTGTGTGTGTGTGTGTGGTGTGCGTGTGTGTGTGTGTGTGTAGCTTATTACTGTGGTTGTTATGTAACGCTTGTTAAATAGGGTGTGAAGTAAAGGTGTTAATATACACGTACGAAGTGCAGCTATGATGTGCAGGAGTAAGGCACAGGTGTGAGGCACAGGTGTGAGGCACAGGTGTGAGGCACAGTGTGAGGCACAGGTGTGAGGCACAGGTGTGAGGTGGAAATATAAACACAAATGCAGTATAATGTGATCCTTTATTGACAACGATTTACCCACGCAGTGGGCTTTTTCAAGTCACACACGGATCCGTGTGTGACTTGAAAAAGCCCACTGCGTGGGTGAAACGTTGTCAATAAAGGATCACATTATACTGCATTTGTGTTTATATTTCCATTGTGTCGGTATTTTATACCATTTATTTCCACAGGTGTGAGGTACAAGTGTGAGGTACAGGAAAGAAAATAAAAGGAAAAGAGAAAGAGAGAGAGATGAGTGTGAGGGAGGGGGCCCTAATATTTGCCCTGCCGAGAACAACAAGAATATCAAAACCTCCTTAGGGAAAACAGACCCTCTGGACCTTCCTAGAAAGGCCCTACGCGAGGGGCAGCCGCTGAAGCTCCCTAGGGGAAGCAGAGCGACAGGAGCCATCCAAATCGCCGCTCACATACCACAGATTGTGGCGCAAAGAAGTGGAAGGTGAGGGAGGTGCGAGGGGAAAGAGGCAGACGTCTGGGAGAAAGAGAAAGGAGGGGGGAACACAGTGTCTGAGCAGTAGACGAGGGAGAGCAGTGTTAATATTTGGAACATAAGAAGGAGCACTGCCTATTGGCCCATGCTAGGCAGGTCCAAGTCACCTACTGGCCCAAGCCGGTCAGGTCTAAGTCACATCCACTTAAGGAAGAAGCAATGCATCAGACCCACTGGCCCAAGCCAATAAGGTCCAATTCACACCCACCCACACCCGTTCATGTATTTGTCTAACCTATTTTTAAAACTACACAACGTTTTAGCTTCAATTACGTTACTCGGGAGTTAGTTCCACTTATCCACAACTCTCTTAACAAACCAGTGCTTTCCTACATCCTTTCTGAATGTAAATTTTCCTGTATTGGTTAGATACTTTTAGCACGTTATTTACATTCCCTTTATTTTTTCCTGTTTTCCAGTTATACACCTCAATCACATCCCCCCTAAATTCCACGCCTTTCTAGAGAGTGCAAATTCAGTGTCCTCAGTCTATCCTCGTAGGAAAGATTTCTGATACTGATATTTACTGTCTTGTGGAGATATATATATAATTAACAATAAGGAAAATTATATTAATCCGTGTCTTTATAAGGAAAAGTAAATTAATCAAAGTTTTAACTATAATGAAAATTATATTAGTGTTGTCCTTGTTGTTTAAGTGTATATATGTCTGTGATATGGTTTACCACTGATACCTTCTGCCTTGCCTCGGATAATTTCCCTTCCTATCTGTTGCTGTCTTGCATCATTGCAAAGCTCCTGGCAACGCACGAGAGTGCGTCTTGCCACAGGTTCGATTCCTCCTCATATCCATTGAATTATTATTCAAAATTAAACTAAATTTCTCTTAATCCATTATTTTTCGAGTATTACACATGATGTACGAGAACTGTTTTAACTTTCTCAAATTTCTTATACTTTACAATTATTAACTTTAAAATTTCGTTATCTTTCTGTCATTCCAATATTTTCAGTCTCACAGCAGAATTTTACAATCTTCTTAATCTAATATCTTGAATGATATTTTTTATGTCAGCTGCAGATATTTATGTAATATTAAATCGTACC
The DNA here is from genome assembly GCF_026875155.1 of Cherax quadricarinatus. Taxonomy (NCBI): domain Eukaryota; kingdom Metazoa; phylum Arthropoda; class Malacostraca; order Decapoda; family Parastacidae; genus Cherax; species Cherax quadricarinatus. The sequence continues at coordinate 38,580,963 of NC_069414.1, read as the reverse complement.
TAGAAAAATAGGTAATAGCAAATAGGTGATGAAGCTTAGATTAAAATGTGCAAATAGCGAATTACACACACCGGTACGTACGCACACCACCACACACCACACCACACAACACACACCACACACAAACACACACACACAAACAAAACCACACCACCCACACACAACACACCCCGGGCCCTGTGTTAATCGAATGTGCCTGGACAAAATGGTAATAACAAAATGGTAACAAACAAACACACACACACACAAGAGGCTTTGAGTGAGTTAGTCCTCAAAGGAAAGGGGGGGGGGTCAAAATAACATCTATCGAAACAGGGAAGTTGGGAAGACAGCAAATGTAGTCACAATCTTTAAAAAAGGGAGACAAAAATAAAACACAAAACTACAGGCAGCAGTGACATGTATGGTTGCAAAGTCGGAAAAGATTGTCAGGAAAAGATGGTGGAACATCTAGAAGGAATGATCTCTCAAGAGCACCCAACTGGTTTCGGGAGGGGAAAAATCCTGTGTCAAAACCTACGGGAGTTTTATGACAGGTGACAGCAGAAAGACAAGGAGACAGGGGGGGGGGATTGCATTTTCTTGGATTCAAAAAAGGGCGTTTGACACAACCCCACACAAGAAATTAGTGCAAAACTGGGGGCCCAAGCAGGGAAAAACGGGGAAGGCACTACAAGGGAAAGGGGGGGAAATTTGTCGGGAAAGACAGCAGCGAGTATGGTACGGGCGAGGTGTCAGAGTGGGCGCCTGGCCCCAGAGGGTCCTAAGACCCAGTCTAGGACCGTGCTGTTTCTGGTATTGTAAACAACATGACGGAAGGAATAGACTCAAATTTGCCCCCTGTTTGCGTGCGTGAAGTTGAGAGAAAAAACATTCGATCGAAGACAGGCCAGAACTACAAAGGGATCTGGACGGCTTAGAACTGGTCCAGCAATTGGCCCCTGGAGTTAAAACCCCCACCAAGTGCAGAGTCATAAAGATTGGGGAAGGGCAAAGAAGACCGCAGACGGAATACAGTCTAGGGGGAGGGGGTACAAATTCCTAAAGGGAAAAAAAGATTTGGAGTGAGTATAACCCCGGGCACATCCCTGAAGCGCACATCAACCAAATAACTGCTGCAGCTAGGGGCCCCTGAAAACCTCAGAACCCCTTCCAAATTTTTTTAAGGAATCTTTCAGGCCCCCGTACAGGGGTTAGGTTCCCCTCATTGGAGTATGCGCACCAGTTTGGAACCCCCCCTAGCCAAAAAATAAAAAAAACTAAGAAAGTGCAAAGGTATGCAACAAGCTGTCCCAGAGCTAAGAGGTATGTACTACGGGAGAGGGTAAGGGAAATCAACCTGACGACACTAGAGGACGGGAAGATGGGGGGACATGAAAACGACTTAAAAAATACTAAAGGGAATTAAAGGTGGACAAAGACAGGATTTTCCAGAGATGGCACAGCAACAATGGGACACAGTTGGGAGTAAAGAACAGTGAATCACAGGGATTTAGGAAGTATTCTTCAGCACGAGTTCAGGAAGTGGAATAGTTTGGGGGAAAGATGTAGTGGAGGAGGATCCATACATAGCTTTAAGCAGGGTACGTAAAGCTCATGGTTCAGGGAGAGTGACCTAGTGGGACCATGAAGAGGGGGGGCCAGGGTTGGACTCGACCCCTGCAACCAAAACTAGGTGAGTACAATAGGGGGTTTCACACACACAACAACAACCCCCACCACACAACACACACACACACATGCCACACACATATAAAACACCCCTAGGTCTAATCGCATGTCCTGGACAAAAAGGGTAACAAACACCACACGCACGCAGCACACCGCACAAACACGCACAACACCCAAAATGGAAACAACTAACCGGCCCAGTGTCTAATGACATTGCCTAGGACAAAATGGTAAACACACACACACACCACACAAACACCACACACACAAACACCCAAAAAACACACACACACCCACACACACCACCACACACCCAAGTTTGAAGTCAAAAGTCGGTATTAAAAAACATTCCTAGGTGAATGCCGGGTGATGGTCGTTTTCTCCGTTTACATCTCGGGGACACGCGATTTTCCCCCCCATCCTGGCCAATTGGATAGCTGGGGGTGCTGCCTGAGACCTCATCGCTGGGGGTTCCCATATCCCCCTTGCTCCCCAAAGATTACCCAATCATTGCCCCCTTTTTGCTAGTAAAAAAATATATAGCCCCCACAACTCGAAAATTTTGGGAAATCTGTATTTTTTCAAAATTTTTTTTTTTTTAGTATATTCAGAAAAATAGGCACAAAAAACCCGTATGGGATGTAGGCACCTTTGTTTTTAGAGGTTGGGTGGGTTTGTAAGAGCGAGAGAGTAAAACCAAAAGCGGGCAACTTCGTTAAGGGGGCACAGGGGAAGGCTGTGTGGAGGTAAGGGGCAAGGTTGAAGGCCCCACTTGGGTTAATAGCCGCTCGCTGCTTCACTTTACTCCCACCACAGTCCCTTTAGTACCAGTGACGCGACTTTTTAAAGTCGCCACACCACCAGCGCATTCGGCATACTATTTACTATGCAAGCCCCACCATCGTACGAAAGCCCACCATGTAGAAAGCACCATCACTGCTCGAAAGCACCATCTCGCTAGTAAGCACCCAGTGTTTAGGCAGTACTAGTGCTATGCAACCCCTAGTATTATGGTACTTTCCTAGTTCACTCATACGGCAGACACTCTCTCGCGACTCGGTTTAGAGTAGGCACCCCCCGGGGCAGTCAGTCATGAGCCAGGACTCGGTCACTCAGTCATAGAGCCGGGCCCCACTCTCGGTCATCAGTCAAAACCCCCAGGCATCGGTCCTCGTCATAGAGCCGGGCACTCTCGGGCATCAGTCGTAAAGCTAGGCACTCTCGCGCCTCATTATAGGCTGGGCACCCTTCGGGCAGTCGTCATAGAGCTAGGCACTCTTCGGGCACCCTTCATGAGCGGGTACCTTCGGGCAGCGTCGGGGCCGCACTCCTTTTGGGGCACTCAGTCATTGAGCTAGGCACTCGGACACTCAGTCATAGCTGGGCACTCTCGGGCACTCAGTCATAGGTAGGCACTCTCTGGGGCCCCCGTCATTGAGTAGGTACCCCTTTGGGCGTCAGTCATAGACCCGGCATTTTTCTTGGGACTCACTCATTGAGTAGGCCTCTGGGCACTCGTCATAGCTGGCACCCTCGTGCACTCAGTCATAGAGCCAGGAGCTCTTTTCGGTCAGTATGAACAACACTCTCGGGCACTCAGTCTTGGGGCCAGGCATTTTCGGGCATCATCTTTAGGGGCCCCCCTCTGGGCACTCATCGTTGACCGGCATCTCGGGACTAATCGAGACTAAAAAAACCCCGGCACCCCAGTATAGAGCCAGGCACTCTCTTGGCCATCAGTTTAGGCTAAGACTCTTGGGCACCAGTATAGAGCTAGGCACTCTGGGCACTCAGTATTTAGGCACCCCGTCCACTCAGTCTAGAGCTGGCACTCTCTCGGGCACCAGTCATAGACCCACACAATCTTCGGCCACTCAGTTTTAGAGCGGTAATCTCGGGCACTCAGTCATGGAGCCGGGCACTTCTGGGCCCATCATCATGAGCAGGGCACTTGGGACTAGTTATAGACCCAGGCACTCTCGGCCACTCATCAAGAGCAGGCACTTTTTGGGCACTCAGTATTAGCCGGCCTTCGCCACTTGTCTAGAGCAGGCACTCTCGGGCACTCTTTCTGGCCAGGCACTGGGGCACCCCCCCATGAGCCAGGCACTTTCGGCCACCAGTATAGAGAGGCACTCTCGGGCATTTTAATTCATAGAGCCAGGCACTCTGGGGCCACTCGTATAGAGCGGGCACTCTTTGGACCCCCCTTTTCATACGCCGGGACTCCGGGCACTCAGTCATAGACCCGGCAATCTCTGGCATCAGCTAGACCCAGGCACCTCGGGCCTAGCATAGAGCCAGGCACTTCTGGGCCCCCTTCGTACATTCACTCGTTAAATGAGGGAAATGGAGTCTGTCTCAAGGAAATGTATTTCTTCAGGTGTAATGAACTAGTTAGTTGGGGGGGTCTTGTGCAAAGAAAATAGTTGTGGGGGTAATGGTAGTGAGGGTGGTGGGGGGTATAGGTAGTGGGTGGTAGTGTGGTGGTGGGTGGCAGCGTTGAAAAGGGAATAGGTGGTAGGATGGGGGGGGGGGAGGCAGTCTTTTATGGGTAATAGGTGTAGTGATGGTGGTGGATGGGTTCGTCGTGAGGGTAATGGTTTGGTAGTGTGGTGGTGGTGGCAGTCGTCGATGATGGTAAAGTGGTAGTTTTGGTGGGGGATGGCATCTCGATGAGGTAATAGGGGTAGTGATGGTGGTGGGGGCAGTGTGATGATGGTAATAGGGGGTAGTGATGGGGTGGATGGCAGCCGTCGATGATGGTATAGGGTGTGATGGGGGTGGGTGGCAGTCGTTGAGAGGGAAATTGGTGGTAGTGATGGTGGGGGAGGGCAGTGTGATGATGGAAATTTGGTGGTAGTGCCTGGGGGTGGTGGCAGTGTCGATGAGGTAATAGGTGGGGGTATGGTGGTGGATGGCAGTCTTTGTGATGGAATAGGGGGTAGTGATGGTGGTGGATGGCAGTCGTCGATGATGGTAATAGGTGGTAGTGATGGTGGTGGGTGGCAGTCGTTGATAATGGTAATAGGTGGTAGTGATGGTGGTGGATGGCAGTCGTCGATGATGGTAATAGGTGGTGTGATGGTGGTGGGTGGCGTCTTTGAAAATGGAAATGGGGGGTAGTATGGGGGTGGGGGCAGTCGTTTTTTGATGGAAAATAGGTGGTATGTGGTGGTGGATGGCAGTCGTTTGATGATGGTAATGGGTGGTAGTGATGGGGTGGATGGCAGTTTTTGATGAGGTAATAGGTGGTAGTGAGGTGGGGATGGCAGTCGTCGATGATGGTAAGGGGGTAGTGATGGTGGTGGGTGGCGTCGTGAGTGGTAATAGGGGGTTTGGGGTGGGGTGGGGCAGTCGTCGATGATGGAAATGGTGGTAGTGATGGTGGTGGGTGGGGGTCGTTATTGGTGGTGGGGGGGTAATGGTGACAGTGGTTGGGTTGTTTGGTTTGCTAGCTACTTGTGCTTTTTTAGTTTTTACTGCTTCATTTTTGGGTAGTTTTGACTTCATTATTGGTAGTTATTGTTTTCATTTTGGTAGTTTTTGATTTTCATTATCACTATTCATGACTTCATTATACTATTCACTGATTCATTATCATTTTCATGACTTCATTTACTTTTCCTGACTTTATTATCACTATTCACTGACTTTTTTTCACTAATTCATGACTTTATTACCCACTATTCACTGATTTCTTAAACAGGAGTTATGACTTTTTCATCAGTTACTTGCATTATCGCGCAGTGTGATCTTAGGAATTTGCTCTTACCACAAAATCATCGAAATATAAAAAAAATAAGAATTATGTTCAGTAACTTTTTTACTGTGGTCGTTAACTAATTCGGCAAAAAAAACCATCTGAGAAGTCGAACAATGTTAGGGAACTATTTGCCCCCGATAAATCATATAGAATTTTTTTTCCCGCAACAAAAATTTAGACAAAAAAAAAAATTTTCCCCCAAATTTGTTTTAAAAGTAATACTTTTTTTTTTTGGTCGGCAAGCATTTTTATGTATTTTGAGAGTTTATCTTGACGTGTTTGAAATAAGAGGGTTGAAGTATCCTTGACTGGTGGTGAAAAACTGGCTTCAAAAATTAATAACCCTCGTGTTTTCGATACGCCTTAATACGGGAAAACCCAAACAAGTTGATACTGACTTTTACAGTATCATGAAGAGTGATTGGCGGGGAGATTTATGACCTGTACAATGCTGTGTGAGCTTTTATCTGCCCGTTATCATTTAGAGATTAAAGCCTGTCGTTAAAATTGTGGCACAAATTGCCTCTCACCTGGTGTTTTTTCCCAGCTCATTCATTCATTGCCTTTTTCTGTCACCATCTTTTCCCCCTCATTCCCCCTAGCTATCCCCCATTGCCTCTCCTAGTCATCCCCCATCTCCCCCATGCATCTTTTTGCCATCCGTCTCCCTCATTGCCCCCTCCACTCTCCATCTAAATCCCCCATTGCCCCTTCTAGCCTCCATCTATCTCCCCCCTTTTCCCCGTTTCTTACTCGTAATTTTTCTTTTCCCCTCCTAACTCCCACTGTTCCTCATGTAGTTTCTCCGCATTTCCGTATCGCCCCCTCTTCTTTAACCCCCTCCACTTTATCTGTCCCACACCCTTTTCCCCCCCCGTTTTCCTCCCTCTTCTCCTTTCCTTTTCCCCTCCCAAACTCTAACCCTTTCCCAAAAAAAAAATTTCTAGGAATTTGGACGTTTCCGAAATTTTAAATTTAATATTCAGGTCAGGGGAAAAAAAAAAATTTAGTGTTTTTTTTTAGGTATTTGGGTTTTTAATTCTCGACTCCGCTCTCTCAGTTAAACTGGGGGTCGTTTTCGGGTCACCAGAATACTTTGGGAAATTTTTTTTTTTGCCTCAGTAAACCCCAGTGGCTCAAGGTTTTGCAGGAAAACGCAGACTGTCTGGACGATTTTGGAATGAAATTTTAGAAGTTTATTCAATTTTGAAATTTTCTTGGGGGTGGGGGAATTGTTTTTGATGGTGGTTTGTTACATGGGGGGAATTGTTTGGTGGCTGTGCGTTGACGGAGACGTCTTGGTGGCTATGTGTTGACTTTTGGGGGGGAATTAATTTTTGTTTGGGGTGGGGTGGGTTTACTTAGAGGGGAAAGTATGGGGGTTTGTGTTTGATTGGAGGGGGGAAATTTTAGGGGTGGTAGTGTTGACTTGGGGGGAATTTTTAATGGTGGTAGTGTTTACTTTGGAGGGGGAATTGTAGTGGGGGTAGTTTGTTGCTTGGAGGCATTCTCTCATATTGGGAAATTTATAACTTTTAAATTGCGTGAATAAAAGCAACTAAAAAAAGGGTAGGGTAAGAGGGAGGGGGAAGGGGTTTTTAAAGGGGGAAAATAAAATAGGTGGAGAGGGTGTAATGAGTGTAACGTTGTTCCCTTGTTTTTAAAGGCCCCAACAAAAGACAGTGTGGTATGGAGACTTAAGAAGCAAAGCGGCTCTTAAAAAAGAACGTTTTACTGGAGAAGAGCGTTATCACGCTCTGCCCCGGGTGAAAAGTGTTTAAAAAAAGCTTTTTTGCAGATTGCTCTTTTTTCCCCCCCCCACACCCTTTTCGCCCTAATGGGCGATGCTTAAAGAAATGGGGGTACACGAGTCCGCAGGTTGTACCCCTTGGCATCTCAACTTCGGGGATTCTTTACAAAAACCCTTTTTCCCTGTGTTTTGGGAAATCCTTTCCCGTGAGATAGTTACTCCAGGGTTTAAAAAAACTTCATCTGCTGGAAAGAAAAACCCCGTATTCCTGAAACCCACAGTGGTTTTCCACCCTTTCTCTTTGCCTTATGAAGTCTCCCGTTGAGGCCGAACCCTTTTAATAACCGATGTATGAGGCCCATCCCATGTGACGAATTAATCTGGGAATATAGGTAGTTTTTTTTTTCCCCTAGTTAACTCAATAGGAGGGTGCAGCCAAAGCCCGGGGTTCTAGTTTGTTAAAAAAAGTAGGCCCTAACAGAGAATCGAACCCGATTGCCTACCATTTACCAGGCGCTGTATTTTGACTGGTTTTTTAAAACTCTTCCCCACGAAAATTTAAAAGTAATACTACTGCTATACTAAAAATTTTAAAAATAAGTTTTTAGATGAAAGGTGTTCAGGGAAAACAAAATAAAAAAAGACCGAAAAAAAAGTTGCACGGGGTTTTTTTAAAAGAATTAGGGTGGATGTGAAGTAGTGGGGGGAGTACGACCCGACACATGAAAAAACCCCAGAAATTGAGGGGCAGGGGGGGTAAGACCATAGTAGATCAAAAAATTTTGGGGAAGACTAAATCTTAAGAAAGATTTAAAAAGAAAAAACTGAGATTGTACATCTTTTAAACCTGGCTACCAGTACACATTAAAAACACTTTTATCCACTACAAAAGAAAACAATACAAAAATAACAACACACCACACACACACACACAACACACACACAACACACACACACCACAAACACGGCAAAAGTAGTTCCCATTTTTTAAAAAAGGGGACAGAAAAAAAGGCATTAAACTATAGACCTGTGTCATTGACGTGTATTATGCAAAATTATGGAGAAGATTTTCAGGGGGGAGTGGGGGAGCACCTGGGAAAGGAACGGGTATAAAAAGCCCAACAGCACGGATTCACGGAAGGCAAAAACCTGTGTCACAAACCTTTTGGAGTTTTATGATAAAATAACAGAAGTAAGGGAAAAAGAGAGAGGGGGGGGGTTGATTTCATCTTCTTGGACTGAAGAAGGGGCCCTTTTACACAGTTCCCACAAGGATTAGTCAGAACTAGAGATCAGGCGCTATAACAGGAAGGGCACTGCAATGGGTCAGAGAATACCTGACAGGGAGGCAACAAGAGTATGGGGCGTATGATGTATCACAGTGGGGACCTGTGACGAGCGGGGTCCCCCGGGGCGGTTTGGACCAGTGCATTTTTGGTATAGTGAAGACATGACGGAAGGGTTAGACTCAGAAGTGTTCCTGTTTGGATGATGTGAAGTTAAAGAGGGGAATTAAATTGAGAGGACCGCAGGGCTTCAAAGAGACTGGACAGATGGACACCGGTCCCGCAAAAAGGTTTTCGAATTTAAATTCCCGCCAAAAAGCAAAGTCAGAAATAGGGGAAGGGCACAGAAAAACACAGACAGAGATAGGCTAGGTGGCAAAGACTGAAACCTCATCAAGGAGAAAGATCTTGGGGGGGTATAAAAACCAGCATGTCTGGAAGAACACAATAGATAACTGCTGCAGTATGGGGGCCCGGGAAACGAGAACAGTTTTTCCCTACCTAGTAAGGAAACATTCAAGAAATGTACACCCTTTATGTCGGCCCCTACTGGAGTTTAGCACCCGTTTGGAACCCGCACTTGATAAAGCACGTCAAGAAACTAGAGAAAATCAAAGGTTTGCGACAAGGTTTGTTCCCGAGCTAAAGGGGAAGTCCATGAAGAAAGATTAAGGGAAAGGGCCTGCGGGCATGGGGGGCAGGGGGGGCAGGGGACATGAAAACGCAATAAAATACTGCGTGGGGAAAGACAAGGTGGACAAAGACAGGATGTTCCAGGAGGGGGGACACAGAAACAAAAGGCCACAAATGGGTTGAGACCCAAATGAGTCAGGAGATAGTAGGAAGTATTTCTTCAGTCATGAGTTGTAAGGCAGGGAATAGCCAGAAAATGAGTGTGGAGGGAGGAAATACACAGTTTTAAGACGAGGTTTGATAAAGCTCATGGAGCGGGGAGAGAGAGGGCCTAGTAGCAACCGGTGAAGAGGCGGGGCCAGGAGCTAGGACTCGACCCCTGCAACCACAAATAGGTGAGTACACACACACACACACACACACACACAACACACACACACACACACCACACACACACACACACACACACACACATACACACACACACACAAAACACACACGCACACACACACACACAAACACACACACATAAAAAGCTCACCACACCAAAAGGAGAGCGAATACAACCATTAAATTCCCTGTTGTATTATTCTGCCCCTGCACCCGGCAACTCTTGGGGAAATTCCCCACTCCAGGAAATTGTAAGGGGGAGAAATTTTCCAGTTCAAATACCGTCTATTTTGCCTCTCAGCAAGTGCAGGGAATTGTCTTACTTTTTTTTTTTCCCTAAACGTCATTTTTTACGACACCCGTTTGGCTTTGATTAGTTGATTTGTTTGTTCAAAAAGGGGTTTTTTAAATATATTTTTTAAAATTATATATATAAAAATATATATTATTTATTTATTATAAATATATATATATTTTATATATAATATATATATATATTTTATTTTTTTATAAAATTTTTAATTTATTTATATTATATTTTTAAAATATATTTTAATATATTTTTAAAATATATTATTATATATAAATTTATATATAATATAATATATAAAGGGGGGTCCCCCCTTTGGGGAAAATTTGGGGGGGGGGGGGCCCCATAGCTTGGGGGGAAAGTGGAAAAAAAAGGCTTAAAGGGAAGAATTTTTGGGGTTTCTTCCGAAGCCTTTTAAAAATTTTCCCAAATTCCCCCTACCCCCCCCCCTTCTTTTCATTTTTTTTTAACCAAAAAAGGGTAAATTTTTTTGCATAATATGGTACAAAATTTTTAAAAGAGATACATTGTTGATACAAAGATGGCCATACTTTTACATGAGGTGTGAGGGAACATGCCCAAAGTACATATTTTTACGTGTTTGTTTTGATTATAATGGGGAAAATTTTCCTCCAGCTTTTCAGAATTTGGGCGCTTTCCCCCAAAAATTTAACGCGGGCATTACCCCTCTGAAAAAAACAGCGCCAAATATTTGGGGTTTCTTTCAAAATTTGGGTTTTCAAGAAGGCTTTAAATAATATTAAGAAAAGAATTAGAACATCTAGAAATCATTTTAAAATGTTTTGGTTTCTCCCCATAAATGAAAACTTGTCAAAACCTCTCTCAATTTGGGGAAAGCAAAAGCAAAAAAACTGATTAAGAACTCTCCTAACATGTGGTGGGAAGTAGGAAACCTTGTAAAAGGGGTTTATTCTTAGTAAATAGGTTAAAGGGGAGAATTCCCAAATTTTTGCGTTTGAAAAAACCACAAAATTGTATTTTTATCTAAAGAGGAGTCTAACACCTTGGTGTTGACTGGGACCTTGCAGTTCATATACTTTGAATCTTCTCTTGTCCGCACCCCAGGGGCCAAAAAAGTTTGTTAGTTTGGGGAGCCCTTGGGTTTTTCTGAGAAAAGGATAGTTATTTTTTAATAATGTTTTGGGGTTTTTTTACAAAATGCTCATCAGCAGTTAAAAAAAAGTAAATTGGGCTTGTGTTGTAAATCAAAAATACTTGTCCTTTTTTGAGCCTAAATAATATAGGCTTTTAAAAAAAAAAAATTTAAAAAACGATTTAAACCTGTCAGGTTTTTTCATTTTTTGCAGGGCTCCTTGGGGGCAGGTAAAAAAAAATGTAGAACTCAGTGATATTAAAATGTAGATCCACTGGGTCAAACTAAGTCTTATTAAGTTATTTGTTCAGTTGTACTATCTACCTTGTTTCTGTGAGCCAGCCCTTGTTGTGTAATAGAGAGAAAATGGTGAGTTGTTTGGTGTTTCCACTGCCTTTGCTGCTTTTCTCTTTATTGTATTTATTGGGAAAGTTTCCTTATCACTTGATATGCTGTTACATTGTCCTGCTCTCGCTTAGCCTCGTCTGGGAACTCCAGAAGGCAAGGAAACAACCTCGTAACTATACTAATAATTCCATCTGGAAGGTGCATGTTTTACTCCAGAGATATTATGCTTACTGAGAGGTATAAATGGATAAGTAGTAGTTTCATATTTGATGATTTTGTTTGTAGTATACAATATAAAAAAATTTTTATTGAAACTTTTATAGAAATAGAGAGGTATACAAGTCTGTCTTTACGTCAAAATATTAATTTCTTGACTTAAATTATTTCAGTGAGTTTAATATCTAAGATGTTATTTCTTAAATATAGGCATATAAATTTATGGCTATAAATTGTCTACGGTCATTTATTGAGCATAAAATTACCAGTTTTATTGTTACTTTTCTAATAGGAGTGGAATTGTAAATAGAGATGTGCCAAAGTATCGTTATTGGAATTGGTGGGTATCGGCCATTTTTACGGTATCGGTGAAGAAACGGCTGATACCAGGCGATACTTTTTTTAAAATAATAATATAACATTTGTGCTTAAAAATATCAACATTAACACTCTAACTCACGATTGTGAGAGTATTAACACTAACTCACGGTTATGAGAGTATTAACACTAACTCACGATTGTGAGAGTATTAATACTAACTCACGATTGTGAGAGTATTAACACTAACTCACGATTATGAGAGTATTAACGCTGACTCACGATTGTCAGAGTATTAACACTAACTCACGATTTTTATTTTATTAACACACTGGCCAATTCCCACCAAGGCAGGGTGGCCCGAAAAAAAAAAACTTTCACCATCATTCACTCCATCACTGTCTTGCCAGAAGGGTGCTTTACACTACAGTTTTTAAACTGCAACATTAACACCCCCTCCTTCAGAGTGCAGGCACTGTACTTCCCATCTCCAGGACTAAAGTTCGGCCTGCCGGTTTCCCTGAATCCCTTCATAAATGTTACTTTGCTCACACTCCAACAACACGTCAAGTATTAAAAACAATTAGTCTCTATTCACTCCTATCAAACACGCTCACGCATGCCCGCTGGAAGTCCAGGCCCCTCGCACACAAAACCTCCTTTACCCCCTCCCTCCAACCTTTCCTAGGCAGACCCCTATCCCGCCTTCCTTCCACTACAGACTGATACACTCTTGAAATCATTCTGTTTCGCTCCATTCTCTCTACATGTCCGAACCACCTCAACAACCCTCCCTTAGCCCTCTGGACAACAGTTTTGGCAATCCCGCATCTCCTCCTAACTTCCAAACAACGAATTCTCTGCATTATATTCACACCACACATTGCCCTCAGACATGACATCTATACTGCCTCCAGCCTTCTCCTCGCTGCAACATTCATCACCCATGCTTCACACCCATATAAGAGCGTTGGTAAAACTATACTCTCATACGTTCCACTCTTTGCCTCCAAGGAGAAAGTTCTTTGTCTCCACAGACTCCTAAGGGGCACCGCTCACCCTTTTCCCCTCATCAATTCTATGATTCCACCTCATCTTTCATAGCCCCATCCGCTGAAAACGTCACCCACAAATATCTGAATCCATTCACTCCTCCATACTCTCTCCCTCCAGTCTGATATCCAATCTTTCATCACCTAATCTTTTTGTTATCCTCATAAGCTTACTCTTTCCTGTATTCTCTTTTAATTTTCTTCTTTTACATACCCTACTAAATTCATCCACCAACCTCTGCAACTTCTCTTCAGAATCTCCCAAGAGCACAGTGTCATCAGCAAAGAGCAACTGTGACAACTCTCACTTTATGTGTGATTATCTTTTAACTCCACGCCTCTTGCCAAGACCCTCGCATTTACTTCTGTTATAACCCCATCTATAAATATATTAAACAACCACGGTGACATCACACATCCTTGTCTAAGGCCTACTTTTACTGGGAAATAATCCCCCTCTTTCCTACATACTCTAACTTGAGCCTCCTCGTAAAAACTCATCACTGCTTTCAGTAACCTACCTCCTACACCATACACCTGCAACATCTGCCACACTGACCCCTATCCACCCTGTCATACACCTTTTCCAAATCCATAAATGCCACAAAAACCTCTTTAGCCTTATCTAAATACTGTTCACTTATATGTTTCACTGTAAACACCTGGTCCACACCACCCCTACCTTTCCTAAAGCCTCCTTGTTCATCTGCTATCCTATTCTCCGTCTTACTCTTAATTCTTTCAAAAAATAACTCTACCATACACTTCCCAGTTATTCTCAAACAGACTTATCCCCCTATAATTTTTGCACTCTCTTTTGTCCCCTTTGCCTTTATACAAAGGAACTATGCATCTCCCCTGCCAATCTCTGGGTTCCCTTTTACCCCCCTTCCATACATTATTAAATAATAGCTCCAACCCTCCAAAACTATATCCCCACCTGCTTTTAACATTTCTATCTTTATTTCCCCTCAATCCCAGCTGCCTTACCCCTTTCATTTTACCCACGGTTCACGACTTCCCCTACACTCATAACCGGCTCTTCCCCACTCCCTACAAGATGTTATTCCTCCTTGCCCTATACCGAAATCACAGCTTCCCTATCTTCATCAACATTAACAATTCCTCAAAAAATTCCTCCATCTTCCCAATACCTCTAACTCTCCGTTTAATAACTCTCCTCTCCTATTTTTAACTGACAAATCCATTTGTTCTCTAGGCTTCTTAACTTGTTAATCTCCCCTTTTCCCAAAAATTTTTCTTATTTTTTAACAAAAATTTTTTGATGACATCTCACCCACTCTCTCATTTGCTCTCTTTTTACATTGCTTCACCACTCTCTTAACCTCTCTCTTTTTCTCCATATACTCTTCCCTCCTTGCATCACTTCTACTTTGTAAAAACTTCTCATATGCTAACTTTTTCTCCCTTACTACTCTCTTTACATCATCCCTTCCACAATCGCTCCTCTTCCTTCCCGCCCCCCCACTTTTTCCCGTAAACCACAAACTTCTGCTGAACACTCTAACACTACATTTTTAAACCTACCCCATACCTCTTCGACCCCATTGCCTATGCTCTCATTAGCCCCTCTATTCTCCAATAGCTGTTTATATCTTACCCTAACTGCCTCCTCTTTTAGTTTATAAAAACATTTACCTCTCTCTTCCCTGATGCTTCTATTCTCCTTGTATCCCCTCTACCTTTTTTCTCTCAGTGTAGCTACAAATAAAAAGTGATCTGAATATCTGTGACCCCTCTATAAACATGTACATCCTGAAAATCTACTCAGGGAGTCTTTTACCTACCAATTACATAATCCAACAAACTACGTCATTTCGCCCCACATCATATCTTGTATACTAATTTATCCTCTTTTTCTTAAAATATGTATTACCTATAACTAAACCCCTTTTTATACAAAGTTCAATCAAAGGGCTCCCATTATCATTTATACCTGGCAACCCCCAAAATTACTTACCACACCCTCTCTAAAAGTTTCTTTTTAAATTTAGCATTCAGGTCCCCTAACACAATTAAATCTCTCACTTGGTTCAAAGGTTCCTATACATTTATTAACATCTCCCAAAATCTCTCTTTCTCCTCTGCATTCCTCTCTTTTCCAGGTGCATTCACCTTTTTATGACCCACTTTTCGCATCCAAAACCTTTACTTTTTAATCCACATAATCCTTGAATTTACACATTCATATTCTCTTTTCTCCTTCTATAACTGATCATTCAACATTATTGCTACCCCTTCCTTAGCTCTAACTCTCTAAGATATTGCAGATTTAATCCCATTTATTTTCCCCCACCGAAACTCCCCTACCCCCTTCAGCTTTGTTTCGCTTAGGGCCAGGACATCCAACTTGTTTTCATTCATAACATCAGCAATCATCTGTTTCTTGTCATCGCACTACACGCACATTCAAGCATCCCAGTTTTATAAAGTTTTTCTTCTTCTCTTTTTTGAGAGTATTATGAGAGTATTAACACTAACTCACGATTTTGAGACTATTAACACTAACTCACGATTGTGAGAGTATTAATATTAACTCACGATTGTGAGAGTATTAACACTAACTCACGATTGTGAGTGTAATAATACTAACGATTGTGAGAGTATTAACACTAACTCACGATTATGAGAATATTAACACTAACTCACGATTATGAGAATATTAACACTAACTCACGATTGTGAGAGTATTAATACTAACTCACGATTATGAGAGTATTAACACTGACTCACGATTATGAGAGTATTAACACTAACTCACGATTGTGAGAATATTAACACTAACTCACGATTATGAGAGTATTAACACTGACTCACGATTATGAGAGTATTAACACTAACTCACGATTGTGAGAATATTAACACTAACTCACGATTATGAGAGTATTAACACTGACTCACGATTATGAGAGTATTAACACTAACTCACGATTGTGAGAGTGTTAACACTAACTCACGATTATGAGAGTATTAACACTAACTCACGATTGTGAGAGTATTAATATTAACTCACGATTGTGAGAGTATTAACACTAACTCACGATTGTGAGTGTAATAATACTAACGATTGTGAGAGTATTAACACTAACTCACGATTATGAGAATATTGACACTAACTCACGATTGTGAGAGTATTAATACTAACTCACGATTATGAGAGTATTAACACTGACTCACGATTATGAGAGTATTAACACTAACTCACGATTGTGAGAGTGCTGACTCACTGACTCGCGATTTTGAGGGTTACTTATACTCTATCTCTCTATCTCTCTCTCTCTCTCTCTCTCTCTCTCTCTCTCTCTCTTCTCTCTCTCTCTCTCTCTCTCTCTCTCTCTCTCTCTCTCTCTCTCTCTCTCTCTCTCTCCTCTCTCTTTTTTGTCTCTTTCTCTTTCACACACACACACTATCGACAAATGCATTTGACGACTAGTAACTATCACAATAGATTTCACTTTTACAACTCACTCCCCAGGGGTTCTAACCCCACCAGTTCCGTTGTTTGACTATGTAATGAGTAATTACATTATATTCTCAGTCGTCTCCTGCTTGACGAGTTTCCATGAACTGTTTTTGTAGTCGCGTATAGACATTTACTAAAGCATTGTTGCATGTAGAATTAATACCTGTATCCCCTGCTGGAAGCTAAGATCCTTACTCTTTTCTGGGTTTTTTTTCTCTTATTTTGGCTCGATGAAAGATTCTTAACGATTCTGAAAAGTTCTGTTAATCATTTTCCAATTTCAGGATGGTATTTTGATTTTTTAATATCCAGAAGACCGGTGAAGTTTTGTCGTAAATATATCTCTATCTATATCTCTGATATTATAGCCAGAGTTTTATACGCTTTTTATACAAGTTTGTATGACTTTTACCCCCCCAAAACACACACACGCACGCACGCACGCGCGGACACACACACACACACACACACACACACACACAAACACACACACACAACCACACACACACACACACACCCCACACACACACACACACACACACATACACACACACATACACACACACATACACACACACATACACACACACATACACACACGCATACACATAAAATACTGAGAGGCGTAGACAAGCTGGACGGAGACAGGATGTTCCAGAGATGGGACACAGCAACAAGGGGTCACAGTTGGAAGATGAAGACTCAGATGAACCACAGGGATGTTAGGAAGTGTTTCTTCAGTTACAGAGCTGTCAGGAAGTGGAATAGCCTGGGTAGTGATGTAGTGGAGGCAGGTTCCATACATAGCTTTAAGAAGAGGTATGATAAAGCTCACGGAGCGGGAAGAGTGTCCGGGTAGCGGCCAGTTGAAGAGGCGGGGCCAGGAGCTGTGACTCGACCCCCGCAACCACAACTAGGTGAGTAGAACTAGGTGAGTACAGTAAACGAAATGATGGAATATGTAACAACAAAATGCATGGAGGCAGAGGAAAGGTTTGTTCCCAAGGGCAACAGAAATAATGGGAAGACTAAAACGAGTCTTTGGTTTACCCGAAGGGGTATGGAGGCAAAAACTAAGTGCATTAGAGAATGGGAAAGGTACAGAAGGCAAAGGACCCAGGAAAATAAGGAGATCAGTCGAAGGGCCAGAAACGAATATGCACAGATAAGGAGGGAGGCCCAGCGACAGTACGAAAATGATAAAGCATCGAAAGTCAAGTCTGAACCGAAACTGCTGTATAACCACATTAGGAGAAAGACGACAGTCAAAGACCAGGTGACCAAGTTGAGGAAAGAAGGTGAGGAACTCACAAGAAACGATCGAAAGGTATGCGAGGAGCTCAACACGAGATTTAAGAAAGTATTTACAGTGGAGACAGGAAGGGCTCTGGGAAGACAGGACACAGGGGGACACCAACAAGTGTTGGATGACATACACACAACTGAGGAGGAGGTGAAGAAGCTGCTAAGTGACCTTGATACGTCAAAGGCAATTGGACCGGACAACATCTCCTCGTGGGTCCTTAGAGAGGGAGCAGAAAAGCTGTGTGTGCCACTAATCAGAAGGAAAAGATTATCAGTAGGAGAGTGGTGGAGCACCTGGAACGGAACAAGAGTATAAACGACAACCAGCACGGACTCATGGAAGGCAAATCCTGTGTCGCAAACCTTATGGAGTTTTATGATAAAAGTAACAGAAGTAAGGCACGAGGGAGAGGGGTGAGTTGATTGCATTTTCTTGGACTGCAAGAAGGCCTTCGACACAGTTTCTTACAAGAGATTAGTGCAGAAACTAGAGGATCAGGCGCATATATAGATAGATAGAGGCATGGTTGACAAATAGGCAGCAGAGAGTTTGCATAAATGGGGAGAAATCAGAGTGGGGAAGTGTCACGAGCGGTGTTCCACAGAGGTCAGTGTTGGGCCCCCTGCTGTTCACAATCTACATAAACGACATAGATGAGGGCATAAAGAGCGACATCGGCAAGTTTGCCGATGACACCAAAATAGGCCGTCGAATTCATTCTGACGAGGACATTCGAGCACTCCAGGAAGATTTGAATAGACTGATGCAGTGGTCGGAGAAGTGGCAGATGCAGTTTAATATAGACAAATGCAAAGTTCTAAATGTTGGACAGGACAATAACCATGCCACATATAAACTAAAAATGTAGATCTTAATATTACGGATGCGAAAAAGATTTGGGAGTTCTGGTTAGCAGTAATCTGAAACCAAGACAACAGTGCATAAGTGTTCGCAATAAAGCTAATAGAATCCTTGGCTTCATATCAAGAAGCATAAATAATAGGAGTCCTCAGGTTGTTCTTCAACTCTATACATCCTTGGTTAGGCCTCAATTTAGATTATGTTGCACAGTTTTGGTCACCTTATTACAGAATGGATATAAATTCTCTGGAAAATGTACAAAGGAGGATGACAAAGTTGATCCCATGTATCAGAAACCTTCCCTATGAGGATAGACTAAGGGCCCTGAATCTGCACTCTCTAGAAAGACGTAGAATTAGGGGGATATGATTGAGGTGTATAAATGGAAGACAGGAATAAATAAAGGGATGAAAAATAGTGTGCTGAAAATATCTAGCCTAGACAGGACTCGCAGCAATGGTTTTAAGTTGGAAAAATTCAGATTCAGGAAGGATATAGGAAAGTACTGGTTTGGTAATAGAGTTGTGGATGAGTGGAACAAACTCCCAAGTACCGTTATAGAGGCCAGAACGTTGTGTAGCTTTAAAAATAGGTTGGATAAATACATGAGTGGATGTGGGTGGGTGTGAGTTAGACCTGATAGCTTGTGCTACCAGGTCGGTTGCCGTGTTCCTCCCTTAAGTCAATGTGACCTGACCTGACTAGGTTGGGTGCATTGGCTTAAGCCGGTAGGAGACTTGGACCTGCCTCGCATGGGCCAGTAGGCCTGCTGCAGTGTTCCTTCGTTCTTATGTTCTTATGTTCTTATAACAGGAAGGGCATTGCAATGGATCACAGAATACCTGACAGGGAGGCAACAACGAGTCATGGTACGTGATGTGGTATCACAGTGGGCACCTCTGACGAGCGGGGTCCAACAGGGGTCGGTCCTAGGACCAGTGCTGTTTTTGGTATATGTGAATGACATGACGGAAGGGATAGACTCAGAAGTGTCCCTGTTCGTAGATGATGTGAAGGTAATGAGGAGAATTAAATGAGATGAGGATCAGGCAGGACTTCGAAGAGACCTGGACAGACTGGACACCTGGTCCAGCAACTGGCTTCTCGAATTTAACCCTGTCAAATGCAAAGTCATGAAGATCGGGGAAGGGCAATGAAGACCGCAGATAGAGTATAAGCTAAGTGGCCAAAGATTGCAAACCTCGCTCAAAGAGAAAGATCTTGGGGTGAGTATAACACAAAGCACGTCTCCGGAAGTACACATCAACCAGATAACTGCTGCAGCCTATGGGTGCCTAGCAAACCTGAGAATAGCGTTCCGATACCTAAGTAAGGAATCTTTCAAGACACTGTACACCGTGTACGTCAGGACCATACTGGAGTATGCAGCACCAGTTTGGAACTCACACCGGGTCAAGCACGTTAAAAAATTAGAGAAAGTGCAAAAGTTTGCGAGAAGGTTAGTTCCGGAGCGCAGGGGAATATCCTATGAAGAAAGGTTAAGGGAAATGTCCTGACGGCACTGAAGGACAGGAGGGTTAGGGGAGACATGATAACGACATACAAAATACTGCGCGTTCGTTAATAACGAAAAACATTTATAATCACTTAATTGTAAAGAAATAACCAAACTGCTAAATGTATATGTCGTTCACATTTGTAAATTCTCACGGTAAACATGACGGAGCAAAATCCGTCACAATTTACAGATTTATGGAATCAGTTGTGAATTTACAGGAGGCGGACAGATGCGAAGGAGTGAGGATGAAGAGATTAGTGGGAGGTTTTTGCGAGATGCTGAGGATGGTGGGAGAGAGGAGAAAGTGAGGATGGTGGGACAGGGGAGAGAGTGAGGAAGGTGGGATGGTGGGAAGAGTGAGGATTGTGGAACAGGGGAGAGAGTGTAGATGGTGGGAGAGGGAGAGAGTGATAATGGTGGGAGAGGGGAGAAAGTGAGGATGGTTGGAGAGGGGTAGATTGAAGACTGTGGGACAGGGGAGAAAGTGAAGATGGTGGGCGAAGGGGGAGAGTGAGGATGTTGGGAGAGGGGAGAATGAGGATGGTGGGAGAGGGGAGAAAGTGAGGATGGTGTGAGAGGGAGGAGAATGAGGATGGTGGGAGAGGGGGAGAGTGAGGATGGTGGGACAGGCGAGAGAGTAGGGATGGTGGGAGAAGGGAGGGAATGAAGATGTTGGGAGACGGGAGAGTGAAGATGGTGGGAGAGGAAGAAAGTGAAGATGGTGGGAAAGGAATGTGAGGATGGTGGGAGCGTGGAGTGAGGATGGTGGGAGAGAATGAAGAAGGTGGGTAAGGGGATAAGTGAAGATGGTGGGAGAGGAGAGGATGCCGGGAGAGAGAGAGTGAGGATAGTGGAAGAGGAGAGTGTGGATTGTGGAGAGGGAGAGAGTATGGTGGGAGAGGGAGAAATGAGGATGATGGGAGAGGGGAGAGAGTGAGGATTGTAGAGGGGAGAGTGAGGATGGTGAGAGAGGGTATAGACTGAAGATAATCAGAGAGGGGAGAGAGTGAGGAGGATGAAGAAGGTGAGGGAGAGAAAGAAAGGTAGAGTGGGGATGTGGTAGGTAGAGTGGGGATGTGAAAGGTAGAGTGGGGATGTGATAGGTAGAGTGGGGATGTGAAAGGTAGAGTGGGGATGTGAAAGGTAGAGTGGGGATGTGAAAGGTAGAGTGGGGATGTGAAAGGTAGAGTGGGGATGTGAAAGGTAGAGTGGGGATGTGAAAGTAGAGTGGGGATGTGAAAGGTAGAGTGGGGATGTGAAAGGTAGAGTGGGGATTGTGAAAGGTAGAGTGGGGATGTGAAAGGTAGAGTGGGGATGTGAAAGGTAGAGTGGGGATGTGAAAGGAAACAAGATGGAAATAATGAGAAAACAAGACAAATAATTGAGTAATGGTATACAATACCGACAATATGATGAATAAAGACACACAACAAACACCTGGATATCTTTATTTAGAAGACGTTTCGCCAGTCAGTGGTTTCAGCATTTAATACAGAGGATAAATGGAGGTCTTGGTTGGCGAAACGTCTTCAGAATATAGATACCCAGGTGTTGCTATGTATTTTATTCATGAAGAGAAATGAGAGAGGAAATAAGAACGTGGATATATATAGATGTAAAAGTGTATATAGTTTATATATATATGTTTCCAAATCTTCCTTATTAGGCTCTGTACTCACGGGTTTTTCATTGGACCCTGCAACTCCTGACCACAGTTCAACACTCCGTCCATGTTTCTGTTTATTCATTTAAAAGTCGTTTATTACGACTAAACCGAGTTCATTTATAAAAATATATATATATATATTATATATATATATATAATATATATATATATAAATATATTTTATATTATATAATTTATATTTTATATATATATATATATATTTTATTATATAAAAATATATATATTAAAATATATATATATATATATTTTATAAATACATATACAATACATATACATATACATATATATATATATATATAAAATATATATATATATATATATATATATATATATATATATATATATATATTTTATAATATAAATACATACATATATATATAATATATATATATATATATATATTATATAATATATAATATATATATATAATATATAAATAAATAATATATATATTAAAAATATATATATAAGATGCAAAATAACCACAAGGGGAGTTGAAGGATAGCTGTCACTGAACTTCGTCTCTAGTTATTTTGAATATATGCTGTATTGTGCAGATTAATTGGAAAAGGAGTAAATTTTGTGATTAATTCTTAATATGTCTTGAGTCTCCGACTTAATGTAGTTCGGGTTTTTTTTCTTTGGCAACCATCCATCTCTGGTGTTACCCCTGCAACTCTTGTCAGTACTACAACAGCTGTTGTTCTCTAAGGCTATTCCGGCAAGTGTGCTTCGTGAGTGAATGTGGTGTTGCCAAATTCTTCCGTTCAGTCCATGATTACTACTGAAATTTATGATGGATGTTACACCTAGGAAGCGTGCAAGTATTGTAGCTCATAGAAAACATGCTGATTTGAGTATCAGACAGATCGCCGAAAATTTGAGCGTAGCAAAGTCAACTGTTGTCGGATTCTCGAGAAAGCTGACGACACTGGTGACTGCGGAACGTTGCGTCGAGGAAGATGTGGAAGAAAACACAAGACAGCGCCTCACGATGGCAGGTTTATTATAAGAAATAGAGTGAAGGATCCCAATAAAACCAGCAGAGATCTACAGACAGATTTTGCTTCAGCTGGCGAAAAAGGTTAATTTTTCAACTGTTCGACGAAGACTCCTTGAAGTTGGCAGAACTGCTGGAAAGCCAGTAAAGAAACAATTACTGACTGCTGCTGTGAAAAAAAAACGGTTGTGGTGGGCACTCAATCATAAGGGATGGACGAAAGATGAATGGAGAAAAGTTATTACATTTTCAGACGTGGCGTATTTTGAAGTACATGGGTACAAATCAGTGCTAGTGAGACGAAACAAAGGCGAACCTCTTTGGAATGGATACATTTGACAAGCGCTAAAACACCCACCTAAGAAGAGTTTTGGGGTAGTTTTACTGCTAAGGCTCTGGACGGCTTATTATTGTATAGGGAACGATGAACAGTGGCAAATAGAAGGCAATTCTGGCAGTTCATTTGCTTCCCATTATGAATAGAGACTTTACTGATGGAGATGGCATTTTTAGCAGGATCTTGCTCCATGCCAAACTTCCAAAAAATTTCTGACATTCTTCGAGGAGAGTGGGCTCAGCGTTCTAAATTGACCTGGAAACTCTCCTGACCTCAACCCAATTGAGAATCTGTGGGCAATAACCAAACGCAGAATCATAAAACAGAACTGTTCAATTGTGGAGAAGCTAATTTCTGCTATTTAATAATAGCAATTAGCTTCTCCACGAGGAAGAACTTGCCAAAGTATGTTCAACATTGGTCAAATTTATTCCAAAGCATGTAACAATTCTTATGAAAGCAAATGGTAGTATTATATGAATTATATGTCATGTCATTGCCGTGTATTTTTCAGATAAACATTAATTTTCCAAATAAATATCTTATTCCTCAGTCTTACTTCTCAAGTCTTACCAGTGCCATGATCACTAGGATGTACAGTAATGGTGTACTACCCACATGTTTGACTACACTCCCACCTCTTGAAGTGAGGAGCAGAGGTGTCGGCCATTGCAGGCCACACTACCACTTTATGAACTAGTGGAAGGTGCAGCAGCTGTTTTAGGAGGACAGAAGCACACGCAGGATCCTAGAGGCTGTCATCATTCATCTTACTGACACCATTGAGCAGAACAAGGAAATGTACATGCTAGCTACACTTACACTCATATCATCCATCATTCTTATATAAGAACATTAGAATGGAGGAACACTGCAGAAGGCCTACTGGCCCATGAGAGGCATGTCCTTATCAAAACGACTACTACCTAAAGCTTCCCTAGAAATAACTCCCGTACCCAATGACACCAATCAAACCCAGCCCCTCCCACTCATATATTTGTCCAGTCTCTTCTTAAAGCTACCCAAGGTCCTAGCCTCTATCACCCCACTGGGAAGACTGTTCCACGCATCTACAACTCTGTTAGAAAACCAGTACTTACCTATGTCCTTTCTAAATCTAAATTTATCCAACTTAAATTCATTATTCCTGGTTCTTACCTGGTTCGACACCCTCAGTACTTTCTTAATATCTCCCTTCTTTATGCCCGTCATCCACTTATACACTTCAATGATATCTCCCCTCATTCTACGCCTCTCCAGAGAGTGGAGATTTAAGGCTTTGAGTCTGTCTTCATACGGGAGGTTCCTTACACAGTAAATCATTTTAATCATTCTTCTCTGTATGTTCTCTAATGAGTCTATATCCATCCTGTAGTAAGGGGACCAAAACTTAGCAGCATAATCTAAATGAGGCCTCACTAGTGATGTATAGAGCTGTAAAATAACTTTTGGACTTCTGTTACTTAAACTTCTTGAGATAAATCCAAGTAATCTGTTGGCCTTGTTGCGCACACTAAGGCACTGCTGTCTTGGCTTTAGATTTCTGCTTACCATGACTCCCAAGTCTTTTTCACATTCTGTATGATCAAGCTCTACTTCACCTAGATTATAGCTTCGAGGGTTATTTTCATTACCAAGGGCAAGTACCTTACACTTATCCACATTGAACTTCATCTGCCATTTTTCAGACCAAGACATTAATTTGTCCAAATCGTCCTGGAGTTCATTGATATCCTCCTCAGAGTGAATTATACGGCCTATCTTTGTATCATCAGCAAATTTACTCATGTCACTCGTATCCCTTCATCAAGGTCATTAATGTAAATTATGAACAAGAGAGGGCCTAAAACTGATCCTTGTGGGACGCCACTAGTGACTAATCCCCATTCAGATTTCACTCCATTAATGGTAACTCTCTGCTTTCTATTGGTAAGCCATGCCTCAATCCATGCTAGAACTTTACCTCCTATACCATGAGCTGCCACTTTTCTTAAGAGTCTCTTGTGAGGTACTCTATCGAAGGCTTTACTAAAATCCAAATAAACAATATCATATTCCTTATCACTGTCAACTGCCTCAAATGTTCTATTGAAGAACATCAGTAAGTTTGTCAGGCAGGAACGACCTCTCGTGAATCCATGCTAAGATTCATTTATCAAGTTATGCTCTTCAAGGTGACTTCTGATAATGTCAGCTATAATTGATTCTAATAACTTCCCCACTATAGATGTCAGGCTTATTGGACGGTAATTTGAAGGAGTGGACTTATCCCCTGATTTGAATATAGGTACCACATTAGCCATCTTCCACAACTCTGGCACAACACTGGTAAGGATGGACGCATTGAATACACTCGTTAATGGCTGACTAAGCCATCTCCATCTTGCATTCCTTAAGTACCCTGGAAAACAACTCATCGGGTCCCGGGGACTTATTTTGCTTCAGTTTGTCTATCTGTTTAATAACCATGTCCCTCATGACAGTAACATTAGTTAACTTAAATTCATCAGGAACTAAATAATTGTTAATTACTGGAATCTCATTTACATCTTCCTGTGTAAAAACTGACAAAAAATAGTCATTAAATAAGGAACACATTTCCAGTTCATTATCCGTCAGCTGTCCATTCCAGCCACTTGTCACTTGACCTTACCTGCCTGACCTACCTCACATTGACCTCACCTTCCTGACCTTCCCGACCTTGGCCTCACCTCCTAACGTTGACCTCACCTGAATGACCTCCCCCACCGTGACCTCCCCACCTCGACCTCCATCACCTTGGCCTCACCTCCCAGACCTCCCACCTTGACCTCCCTCACCTTGACCTCCCTCACATTGACCTCCCCACCTCAACCTCTCCACTTTGACCTCACCTCCCTCACCTAACCTAGGACGGGAGAGAAAGGGAAAAAGGTAAGGTAGAGGAGATAAGAGGGGAGAGAAATGGAAAAGAGAGAGAGAGAGAGGGGTAGGAAATAAAAGGGAGAGATGGAGAGGAGATATGTTATAAAATATTGGTTACCACTGTCTCCCCCACCAGGGAAAGCGTGTGTGTGTGTGTGTGTTAGTTGCCATTTTGTCCTAGGCACATGTCGATTAGACACTAGGCCTGTAGTATATGCGTGTGTGTGTGTGTGTGCGTGCGTGTGTGTGTGTGTGTGTGTGGTGTGTGGTGTGTGTGTGTGTGTGTGTGTGTGTGTGTGTGTGTGTGTGTGTGTGTGTGTGTTTCCTTTGTGTGTGTGTGTGTGTGTGTATAACGGAAATGACTGTATTTAGAAAATGTGAATTAATTCTAAAACAGGAACAAGAATGGTAGCTCTAATTCCTTGGATCAAAGTCCTTCAGCAGCATCAAGGCACAATTAGAAAGGATACACAGAGACAAGTATCACCAATTAAAGTTTACACAGCCGTGTTGATGCTACATACAGTAGCATCAACGCTGGGAGTAACAGTAATGTTCATAAATTAGACACATGTGCAACTCTTGGGTATCTTATTGAGGAAACGTTTCGCCACACAGTGGCTTCACAGTCCATACATAGGAGAAAACTTGAAAGAACAGGAGGAGAATGAGGTAATCAGTCCCTCAACCTTGAGTCGATGTGTTCAGTCCATCAATCTTGAGTAGAATACGGCAGATGAGCGGAGAAGCAGCTTATAAACCGTATGGCAGAGAGGTGTAGCAGTCATAGGTAGTGTCCACATTTGTTTCAATGTGAAGTAGGTTTGTGCCCAAGTTTTCTCCTATGTATGGACTGATGAAGCCACTTGTGGCGAAACGTTTCCTCAATAAAGATACCCAAGTTTGCACATGTTCTCTAATTTATCAACATGTTCGTGTTTCTTCTGAACCATTCATCTACAAACCTGTCAGACACTGCAACTTCTTGGGTTCTAATTACTTAGGAATTCATTCGCTTGCCTAATTCTTGAGCACAACCTACTTCCACATTGAACAAATGTGACACCACCTATGACTGCTACACCTCCCTGCATACGGTTTTAAAGCTGTCTCCCTCATTGCGATATAAAGAGATGATGATAAGACGACAAGGTTGAGGAAAAAAGAGGGGGGCTTTTATTTTTTGGGTTGTGTTTTTTGGGTGGTGTTTTTTTTTTTTTTTTTGGGGTTGGGTTTTGGGGTTTTCCTTTTGTTTTGGTGTGGAAAAAGGAATTTCTGTTTTAAAAATTGAATTAATTCAAAAAAGGGAAAAAGGGTAGCCCTCAACTTAAAAAGCCTAGCAGCATCAAGCACAATTAGAAAGGATACACAGAGACAAGAATCACCAATTAAAGTTTAACAGCCGTGTTGTGAAACAACGTAGATCAACGCTGGGAAGTAACATTATGTTGCTCACCTAGTTCACCTAAAAAGGAAGGGGAGAGACGCAGCTCAAACAAAAACTGAAAAATATTTTGCAGAAAAGTGAGGAAATAGATATAGAAGAAACCTTGAGCGAATATTTGGTTGAAACAAGAGATGGCAAGAGACGTAGAGGTAGATGGAGGTCTCTCCGTTTGTCCTCTCTCCTCTCTCTCTCTATCTCTCTCTCTCTCTCATCTCTCTTCTCTCTCTCATCTCTTCTCTCTCTCTCTCTCTCTCTCTCTCTCTCTCTCTCTCTCTCTCTCTCTCTCTCTCTCTCTCTCTCTCTCTCTCTCTCTCATACTCTTATGAGATATTGCTGTGTTTGTTTACTATTCTGGTTCTAACTTATCACGTCTCTCACTTTATGTTCGTTTGATTCTTGACTCCCAGTCACTCCTGAAGGTAGGAGGCTCTAGCGTGAGGGAAGGAGAGAGAGAGAGAGAGAGAGAGAGAGAGAGAATGATAAATCAAGCTAAATAGGGGTGAGGTAAAATGATGTGCGAAGGGGAGCTGATAAACGAGACACAGATGATAAGGGGAGAGAAAGAGATAGAGGAAAAAAAAGAGAAAGAGAGAAGCAGTTAAAAATGGATGAAGGAAATAGCGACTAAACTATTCCTATTTCATAATATAAAATTTATCCATAAAAAACGGTGCTATGACTGTTATTACTTAATTAACACACCTGAAGAAGAAGAAGAAGAAGGAGGAGGAGGAGGAGGAGGAGGAGGAAGAGGAGAAGATGAAGAAGGACCAGGAGAACTTTTTAGGGTGATTTACCATTTTTACGAGGGATAATTTACCTTTATGTGGGTGAGTGTGAGTTAGACTTGCCTAGTATGGGCCAGTAGGCCTATTCCACTGTTCCTTTAATGTTGTGTTCTTGTGTGTGTGTATGTGTGTATTTTTTGTAATATGCTTGCTGTGTTTTCATTTTCTAATTGAGTTTTGGTTTGTGTTGGTGTGTATGTGTGTATTAGCGTGCAGGGTGTGTGTGTGTTAGTGAGTATGGTTGTGTGTAAATGTTAGTGCATAGGCTTGGTTATGTATGTATTAGTCTTAGCGTGTAGTGAGTGGTAGTGTACAGGTGACATGAAGTCTTAATGACCCTCGCTTCACTGAGTGTATACACACCTCACTGAGTATACACATTTTCTTCGGTGTATGCAGAGACGTGTATCTTTTGCTATATATATGCAATAAGATCACAGTAAACAGGTGATTTTAAAATATGCAAAACAACCACTGTGAAAGAGTAGTGAAATTCCAAGCTCTTTCGTGACTACTCACATTGTCAAGGAACTATGAAGTTCCTTGATAATGTGAGTAGCCACGAAATCGCTTGGAATTTCACTACTCTTTCACAGTGGTTGTTTTACCTTATATATATATATATATATATATATTATATATATATATATAATATATATATATATATATATATATATATATATATATATATATATATATATATATAAAATATATATATATATAATATATATATATATATTATATATATATATATATATATATATATATATATATATATATATATATATATATATATATATATATATATATATATATATATATATATATATATATATATATATATATATATATATATATATATATATATATATTCAATAAGATGAAAGCAAATAGGTGATATATGAAAATATGTGGAACAACCACTATGAAAAAATAGTGAAATTCCAAGCGCTTTCGTGATTTCTCACATTATCAAGGTTCAGAATGATTTTGGCGAAATTATTGCATAAACAAATTTTCGCTTGCCTTATTCGGCAAGAAGAGCGTTGCTATGTAAGTCAAAATCGCAAGTTTTACCTATTCGGCACGACACCAGTGTATATATATAATGAGTATTTTTTTAATAATTGAGGTAATCTTAATGTTAGCACTCAGGTGAGACACAGTCTTAAAGACTCTCATACATTCAGCTCTTAAACAGTCTTAAAAAGTCTCAAACATTCAGCTCTTAAACACTGTCTTAAAAACTCTCAAACATTCAGCTTTTAAACAGTCTTAAAGACTCTCAAACATACAGCTCTCAAAAGTAAATTAACTTTGTACAAAACTCCTCTGTCGTCTTCAACTCCGTTCAGAATTTCTCCTTTGTTATTACGACATGATTTGTTTCAGACATGATTTGTTTCAGACATGATTTGTTTCAGACATGATTTATTTCAGACATGATTTGTTTCAGACGTGATTTATTTCAGACATGATTTGAAGTAATTATTTTTTCCAGAGCCATGAAGTGAAAATATAAACACAAATGCAGTATAATGTGATCCTTTATTGACAACGTTTCACCCACACAGTGGGCTTTTTCAAGTCACACACTGATCTGTGTGTGACTTGAAAAAGCCCACTGTGTGGGTGAAACGTTGTCAATAAAGGATCACATTATACTGCATTTGTGTTTATATTTCCATTGTGTCGGTATTTTATACCATTTATTTCCAGCCATGAAGTGAATTGTGTGCAATATTGAAGCCTCAGTTGTCTGAATTGTACACAATATTGAAGCCTCAGTTGTGTGAATTTCTTGTGTTCAAACAAGTATGAGAACAAGGACACAAGTTGAGGAGGAAGTTTTTATTGTGACAACATTTAGCTCTGTGTAGGACTTTATCAAGTTGTGATAAAGCTCTACACTCTGTAGAGCTTTATCAAGTCAATTATTTAATCACTACTCTAGACTTAAAATTGTTTAAATTTCATTATTGTAAATTGTGCTAAATTGTAATACTGTAATTTTTATTATATACTATGTCACAGCTATAAATTTTAATTAGTGTAAACAATTAACTGCCTCTATTAATAAGAAACACCATGTATAATAAAAATCTACTCTACTCAAAACACTAATATTAAGCAATCTGTATGAATTAGGCTGAGTCTGCCAGAAATGTCCCGGCATGATAGTGACTTTCCTGGTACTTAACAAATCAGAATTGTAATTATACATTGTAAATATTGCAAATAAATAAATAAATCTTTAGATCCTTAACATAAAACAACTCGTGTCTGAGACATAATACTGGTGGGTA
Source organism: Cherax quadricarinatus (assembly GCF_026875155.1). NCBI lineage: Eukaryota > Metazoa > Arthropoda > Malacostraca > Decapoda > Parastacidae > Cherax > Cherax quadricarinatus. The sequence goes on along the minus strand of NC_069414.1, from coordinate 38,550,470 downwards.
ATACCTTATTTAATCAAAATATTCTGATGAAGATCACCACACGAATACAACATTATATATATATATATATATATATATATATATATATATATATATATATATATATATATATATATATAATATATATATATATATATATATATATATATATATATATATATATATGTACTCACCTAATTGTGGTTGCAGGGGTCGAGACTCAGCTCCTGGCCCGGCCTCTTCACTGATCGCTACTAGGTCCTCTCTCTGCTTCCTGAGCTTTGTCATACCTCGTCTTAAAGCTATGTATGGTTCCTGCCTCCACTACGTCACTTGCTAGGCTATTCCACTTCCTGTTGACTCTGTGACTGAAGAAATACTTCCTAACATCCCTGTGACTCGTCTGAGTCTTCAGCTTCCAATTGTGACCCCTTGTTTCTGTGTTCCCTCTCTGGAACATCCTGTCTCTTTCCACCTTATCTATTCCACGCAGTATCTTGTATGTCATTATCATGTCTCCCTTGACCCTTCTGTCCTCCAGTGTCGTCAGTCCGATTTCCCTTAACCTTTCATCGTAGGACATTCCCCTGAGCTCTGGAACTAGCCTTGTTGCAAACTTTTGTACTTTCTCTAACTTCTTGACGTGCTTGACCAGGTGTGGGTTCCAAACTGGTGCTGCATACTCCAGTATGGGCCTAACGTACACAGTATACAGTGTCTTGAACTATTCCTTATTAAGGCATCGAAACGCTATTCTCAGGTTTGCCAGGTGTCCATATGCTGCAGCAGTTACCTGGTTGATGTGTGCCTCCGGAGACGTGCTCGGTGTTATGGTCACCCCAAGATCTTTCTCCTTGAGTGAGGGTTGTAGTCTTTGTCCACCTAGCCTATACTCTGTCTGCGGTCTTCTTTGCCCTTCCCCAGTCTTCATGACTTTGCATTTGGCAGGGTTGAATTCGAGAAGCCAGTTTCTGGGCCACGTGTCCAGTCTGTCCAGGTCTGTTTGTAGTCCTGCCTGATCCTCATCCGATTTAATTCTTCTCATCAACTTTACATCATCTGCGAATAGGGACCCTTCAGAGTTTATTCCTTCCATCATGTCATTCACATATCTCAAAAATAACACTGGCCCTAGAACTGACCCCTGTGGGACCCCGCTCGTCACAGGCTCCCACTGTGATACCTCTTCACGTACCATGACTCGTCGTTGCCTCCCTGTCAGGTATTCTCTGATCCACTGCAGTGCCCTTCCTGTTATATGCGCCTGATCCTCCAGCTTCTGCACTAATCTCTTGTGAGGAACTGTGTCGAAGGCCTTCCTGCCCTTTCTCTCGTGTCTTACTTCTGTTACCCTGTCATTAAACTCCAGATGGTTTGTGACACAGGATTTGCCTTCCATGAATCCGTGCTGGTTGTGATTAATAATCTTGTTCCGTTCCAGGTGCTCTACCACTCTCCTCCTGATAATTTTCTCCATGACTTTGCATACTATACACGTCAGAGACACTGGTCTGTAGTTTAGTGCCTCGTGTGTGTGTATGTGTGTGTGTGTGCGTGTGTGTGTGTGTGTGTGTGTGTAAAAGTTTTAGACAAAATCTTGGTGAACTCATGTAACACGTGCTTAATTTTTAATTACCATGTATTTAAGATAGATCGTACGGGTGTTTACAGGTGTGTAAAATAGGTCTCTCAGGTGAGCTACAAAAAATGTCAAGGTTTTCACCTGGAAACAAGAAGACTGGAAATTAAGTGTCAAATCCCCCACCCCCCGCCTCGCCTTCCCCCGGTTGACAACACTCACACACACACATACACACACACACAATTTTTTGTTTAAAAATTTGTTTGAGGAACCTGAAGAAGGAAATATTTAAAACATACATCAGTTGCATCAGACTCCTCGAGTCTGGATCACCAACATGCAGCCATCATCTAGTCATGTTCAGAGTTTTGCTTCCGCACTGATCTGAGGTTCAGTGTAAAAGAATTACAAGGAAAAGTTAAAGCCCAATTTGAGTTAACGAAATCTGATCTAGATTAATCTGAATCAGCTTAACCTATCCTACCCTATCCCAGCTCAAAGTAACCTAACTTAATTTTAAAACTCCTAAACTAGCCTAATATAACCTATCCTAGGTTATAACCTATTCTAGGTTATATTAGGCTAGAATAGGTTATATTAAATCTCGATGTCTAATTCAGTACTGGAAAAAATAGAACCCAAAAAGTTAGGACTTTATTGCACAAGTTAGATTTGAATAGGCAGACCAGGAGTTGTGATTGTACCCTCGGGCAGGGGGGGGGTTACTCACCCTGAGAGGGGATGAAGGAGGGGCAAAGCGGGGAGGAGGGGAAAGGAACGGAGCAAGGAGGGAAGGGGGAGGGGAGGATCAATTGGGAGAGGGAAGGGATGGGGTGGTCACAGACTGAGAACCTTGTAAGAGCTTAAATATTTGATTGTTATCACACCTCTCCCTCTTCTCTTGCTTCTCTCTCTTGTGTCCTTCTCCCCTCCGCTACCTTCTCCTCCCATCCCCCTAGGATCAAGCTTTTTAGATGGTAGCTATACAGGAAATATGACAGATTTAAACATATGGTTACCAAGCAGACATCTCTCTAATTTCCGATATAACTGACCACACTTGACTTCGAAGAAGCCTTTGATTGCACGCCCATGCACTCTGCCTGAGGTCAAAACTTGTGGAATCCGATATTCGTCAAGAATTGCAATAACTCTTATCGCGTGCCTTGAATATTCTATTGAGAAGAAGCCTGGACGCTGGAGTCATCCCACAATCATTAAAACCCACTATTGCCCACTCCATAAAGGTGGCACTGAAACATTGGCAAAAAACTATACGCCAACAGCCCTAACATCCCACATTTTCAAGATTTTTGAAAGAGTTTTAAGAAGCAAAATTACTAATTGCATGGAATCGAAGCAGTTGCACAGCACAGGTCATCACGGATTCAGAACAGGTTGCCGCTTCCTTTTTCAGTTATTGGACCATTACGACATGATCTTGGATGCACTCAAAGACAAGCAAAATGTTGATGTATAAAGAATTAAAAGGTACAATACCGTGACTGGAACAATACACAAATACACCCACACACAGGAAAATGAAACGTCGTCATAAGTTTCATTTTCCTGTGTGCGGGTTATGTGTACAGATGTAGTACACACTTTTTTTGTGAAAGCCTTTGACAAGTGCGACCATGGGGGTAATTTCACCCAAAATGCGTGCAAAGGAAATAACTGGGAAGGTGGGCAGTGGATTTTAACTTAATAACAGATATGACCCGAAGAGTAATACTAAACAGAATTAAATCAGGGGCTGCTAGAGTGAAAAGTTGGCCCCCAACGCACGGTACTCTCCCCATTTCGCTTCCCTTTCCTTATTTCTGACAGAGACATCAGTCCTAGTACTGTATCATCCTTTGCAAACGATACTAGAATTTGTATGAAAGTGTTATCCATGGAAGGCACAATGAGCCTCCAAGCTGATATAAACCAAGTCTTCCAGTGGGTCACTGACATCTATCTGATGTTCAATGAGAATAAATTTCAGTTACTACGTCACGGAAGAATAGAGGACATAAAACAAGATGGGAGTACAAGAGAAACTTACACCACTTTTTCTCGAAATGCAGTGCATACTTATGGCTTTCTTTTGTGCCTAACAGTGTTTTATTACAGGTTACCTACATTATTTTTATACCGCATTAAAATAAACAAAAATTTGAGTTTGAACTCAGTAGAACATGTCAGATGTGAGAGAGACCTGGGCGTGATAATGTCAGACGATCTCACAGTCAAGGAACACAGCAATGTTATTATTGCAACTGCAAGAAAAATAATAAGTTGGAAAACTAGAACCTTCAGAACAAGAGATGCCAAGCCACTGATGATGCTCTTCAGACGACTCGTTCTCTATATGCTAGAGTATTGCTGTTTTTTAAGGCTCCATTCACGTCAAGACAGGCGAAATAGTTGAGTTGGAAAATGTACAGAGAACCACCTTTATAGCTCGTATATACTCAGTCAAGCATCTAAATTACCAGGAGCGCTTGAAGTTCCTAAAACTGTACTGCATAGAACCTAGGCAAGAAAGATGCATCATAATTTACACCTGGATGATGCTGAAGGGATTGGTTCCAAATCTGGACTCCAAAATTACTACTTATGAACACAAAAGGCTTAGCAGACGATGCAAGATACCTCCAATAAGTAAGTGTTAAGGGACTCATCACTCTCGCCACGACTCATCACTCTCCCTACATACATAAAGGGGGATTACCAACAAAACCCTACCTGTCTTCAAGAGGGAACTCGATAGATTCCTCGAAACACTTCCTGATCATCCGGGTTGTGGTGCATACGTTGAGCTGCGGGCTGCGTGCACTAACAGCTTGGTCGATCAAGCCAGTAACTAGGAAGTCTGGTCTGGGACCAGGCCGCTGGGGCAGTGACCACCGGAAGTGACTCCAGATAATATTGGTACGTACTGGCAATCATATTGTATATTGTATTTTATAAAGTTCTAAACTCGTATGGATCATTCAGAACCTGGGCTGGTGAAGGCTCGGTCCTCCGTCTGCTCATCATCGCCTGGTCACTCTCCAGTCAAGGTTTCACTTTCGAAAAGCAATACGAGCATTAAATATCTCCAAACATTTTTAGTTAGTTAAGAAAGTGATAGAGTACTGTATAAACACACTGGATTCATGAATGTAGGCGACGTTTCGCTCTATGTAGAGCTTTATCTACTTGGGATGAAGCTCTTCACACAGCTTTCTAAGTGAGGCTTGTGTGGGAAAATTATTTGAAGTTAGTTTAGTTGTACGAACTGTTCTCTGTAGTAGTGAAGACGTCACAGTGTATCACTTAACAGTTGTTGTAGAGAAACTACCATCCAACGTACCACCCAATGTACCAGCCAACGTACCATCCAACGTACCATCCAACGTACCATCCAACGTACCACCCAATGTACTACCCAACGATACATTCCAACGTACCACCCAATGTACTACCCAACGTACCATCCAACGTATCATCCAATGTACTACCCAACGTACCATCCAACGTACCACCCAATGTACTACCCAACGTACCATCCAACGTACCACCCAATGTACTACCCAACGTACCATCCAACGTACCACCCAATGTACTACCCAACGTACCATCCAACGTACCATCCAATGTACTACCCAACGTACCATCCAACGTACCACCCAATGTACTACCCAACGTAACCATCCAACGTACCATCCAATGTACTACCCAACGTACCATCCAACGTACCACCCAATGTACTCCCCAAACGTACCATCCAACGTACCACCCAATGTACTACCCAACGTACCATCCAACGTACCACCCAATGTACTACCCAACGTACCATCCAGCGTACCACCCAATGTACTACCCAACGTACCATCCAACGTACCAGCCAATGTACTACCCAACGTACCATCCAACGTACCACCCAATGTACTACCCAACGTACCATCCAACGTACCACACATGTATATCCTAATGAGTACATTAATTTTGATGTGTACGTACTGAGAGCAACAACTCAGTTAAGCGTGGAAAGAGGAGAGAGAAAAGAGAGAGAGAGAGAGAGAGAGAGAGAGAGAGGGAAGAGAGAGAGGAGAGAGGAGAGAGAGAGAGAGGAGAGAGAGAAGAGAGAGAGAGAGAGAGAGAGAGAGAGAGAGAGGGGAGAGATAGATAGATAGATAGATAGATAGATAGATAGATAGATAGAGAGAGAGGGGAGAGAGAGAGAGAGAGAGAGAGAAGAGAGAGAGGAGGATGAGAGAGGATAGAGGAGAGGAGAGAGAGAGAGAGAGAGAGGAGAGAAGAGAGAGCAGTAGAGAGCAGTATTCACAACAAGACAGTCATGGGTCGGGTCAAATATTCAACAACAACATTAGGAACAAAACCGTAACATTTTTTTTTTAGTTGAGGAGACGAGAAGGATGAAGGAGGACCATCCGTGCGTTACACAACACTGTGTAAATGTATTAACATTCCCTTAAAAAATACGAGGAAAGTCTGTGAAATATGCAAGTACTTGTGTAAATGTGTATATATTTCGGTAAATGGGCATTTATTTGCGTAAATATTAGTTTACGTGTGTGTAAATGTGCATGTACATGTGTAAATGGTAACTTATTTGTGTAAATATTAATTTATTTTTTATATTAATTTATTTGCATAAATGTTAATTTATTTGCGTAAATGTTCATTTATTTTTGTAAACGTTTATTTGTGTAAACGTTTATTTTTGTAAACGTTTATTTTTGTAAACGTTTATTTTTGTAAACGTTTATTTTTGTAAACGTGCATTAGTTATGTAAATGTACATGTATGTTACACTGTGCGTTTATTTATGTAAATGAGGGAAGTGACTGGAGACGTAGAAGAACTCTGAGACACTTATGATGAAAATTGTAATAAGCGAGTATGTGGCAACATAAGCGAGTATGTGACGACATGAGCGAGTATGTGACGACATGAGCGAGTATGTGACATCATAAGCGAGTATGTGACGACATGAGCGAGTATGTGACAACATAAGCGAGTATGTGACGACATGAGAGAGTTGTGACAGCATGAGCGAGTATGTGACAACATTAGCGAGTATGTGGCGACATGAGCGAGTATGTCACAGCATGAGGGAGTATGTGACAACATAAGCGAGTATGTGACAACATAAGCGAGTATGTGACGACATGAGCGAGTATGTGACAGCATGAGCGAGTATGTGACAACATAAGTATGTGACGACATGAGCGAATATGTGACAGCATGAGCAATTATGTGACAGCATGAGCGAGTATGTGACAACATAAGCGAGTATGTGACAGCATGAGCGAGTATGTGACAACATAAGCGAGTATGTGACGACATGAGCGAGTATGTGACAGCATGAGCGAGTATGTGACAACATGAGTGAGAATATGACATGAGCGAGTATGTGACAACATGATCGAGTATGTGACAGCATGAGCGAGTATGTGACAACATTAGCGAGTATGTGACGACATGAGCGAGTATGTGACAGCATGAGCGAGTATGTGACAACATAAGTATGTGACGACATGAACGAATATGTGACAGCATGAGCAATTATGTGACAGCATGAGCGAGTATGTGACAACATAAGCGAGTATGTGACAGCATGAGCGAGTATGTGACAACATAAGCGAGTATGTGACGACATGAGCGAGTATGTGACAGCATGAGCGAGTATGTGACAACATGAGTGAGAATATGACATGAGCGAGTATGTGACAACATGATCGAGTATGTGACAGCATGAGCGAGTATGTGACAACATAAGCGAGTATGTGACGACATGAGCGAGTATGTGACAGCATGAGCGAGTATGTGACAACATAAGCGAGTATGTGACGACATGAGCGAGTATGTGACAGCATGAGCGAGTATGTGACAACATAAGCGAGTATGTGACGACATGAGCGAGTATGTGACAGCATGAGCGAGTATGTGACATGAGCGAGTATGTGACGACATGAGCGAGTATGTGACAGCATGAGCGAGTATGTGACATGAGCGAGTATGTGACGACATGAGCGAGTATGTGACGACATGAGCGAGTATGTGACATCATAAGCGAGTATGTGACGACATGAGCGAGTATGTGACAACATAAGCGAGTATGTGACGACATGAGAGAGTTGTGACAGCATGAGCGAGTATGTGACAACATTAGCGAGTATGTGGCGACATGAGCGAGTATGTCACAGCATGAGGGAGTATGTGACAACATAAGCGAGTATGTGACAACATAAGCGAGTATGTGACGACATGAGCGAGTATGTGACAGCATGAGCGAGTATGTGACAACATAAGTATGTGACGACATGAGCGAATATGTGACAGCATGAGCAATTATGTGACAGCATGAGCGAGTATGTGACAACATAAGCGAGTATGTGACAGCATGAGCGAGTATGTGACAACAAAAGCGAGTATGTGACGACATGAGCGAGTATGTGACAGCATGAGCGAGTATGTGACAACATGAGTGAGATATGACATGAGCGAGTATGTGAAAAACATGATCGAGTATGTGACAGCATGAGCGAGTATGTGACAACATTAGCGAGTATGTGACGACATGAGCGAGTATGTGACAGCATGAGCGAGTATGTGACAACATTAAGTATGTGGACGACATGAACGAATATGTGACAGCATGAGCAATTATGTGACAGCATGAGCGAGTATGTGACAACATAAGCGAGTATGTGACAGCATGAGCGAGTATGTGACAACATAAGCGAGTATGTGACGACATGAGCGAGTATGTGACAGCATGAGCGAGTATGTGACAACTGAGTGAGAATATGACATGAGCGAGTATGTGACAACATGATCGAGTATGTGACAGCATGAGCGAGTATGTGACAACATAGCGAGTATGTGACGACATGAGCGAGTATGTGACAGCATGAGCGAGTATGTGACAACATAAGCGAGTATGTGACGACATGAGCGAGTATGTGACAGCATGAGCGAGTATGTGACAACATAAGCGAGTATGTGACGACATGAGCGAGTATGTGACAGCATGAGCGAGTATGTGACATGAGCGAGTATGTGACGACATGAGCGAGTATGTGACAACATGATCGAGTATGTGACAGCATGAGCGAGTATGTGACAACATGAGCGAGTATGTGACGACATGAGCAAGTATGTGACAGCATGAGCGAGTATGTGACAACATGAGCGAGTATGTGACGACATGAGCGAGTATGTGACAGCATGAGCGAGTATGTGACAGCATGAGCGAGTATGTGACAACTTAAGCGAGTATCTGACGACATGAGCGAGTATGGTACAGCATGAGCGAGTATGTGGCAGCATGAGCGAGTATGTGACGGCATGAGCGAGTATGTGACAACTTAAGCGAGTATCTGACGACATGAGCGGGTATGTGACAGCATGAGCGAGTATGTGACAACTTAAGCGAGTATCTGACGACATGAGCGAGTATGTGACAACTTAAGCGAGTATCTGACTACATGAGCGGGTATGTGACAGCATGAGCGAGTATGTGACAGCATGAGCGAGTATGTGACAACTTAAGCGAGTATCTGACGACATGAGCGAGTATGTGACAGCATGAGCGAGTATGTGACAACATGAGCGAGTATGTGACAACATAAACGAGTATGTGACGACATGAGCGAGTATGTGACAGCATGAGCGAGTATGTGACAGCATGAGCGAGTATGTGACAACATAAGTGAGTATGTGACATGAGCGAGTATGTGGCGACATGAGCGAGTATGTGACAGCATGAGCGAGTATGTGACAACATAAGCGAGTATGTGACATGAGCGAGTATGTGACAGCATGAGCGAGTATGTGACCAAATAAGTATGTGACGAGCGAGTATGTGACGACGCGAGCGAGTATGTGACAGTATGAGTATATGACAGCATGAGCGAGTATGTGACAGTATGAGTATGTGACAGCATCAGCGAGTATGTGACAGTATGAGCGAGTATGTGACGACATGAGCGAGTATGTGACAGCATGATCGAGTATGTGACAGTATGAGTGTGTGACGACATGAGCGAGTATGTGACAACATAAGCGAGTATGTGACACCAGCGAGTATGTGATAAGATGAGCGAGTATGTGACAACATAAGCGAGTATGTGACAACATAAGCGAGTAAGTGACGACATGAGCGAGTATGTGACAACATAAGCGAGTATGTGACACCAGCGAGTATGTGATAAGATGAGCGAGTATGTGACAACATAAGCGAGTATGTGACAACATAAGCGAGTATGTGACAACATGAGCGAGTAAGTGACGACATGAGCGAGTATGTGAGGAGGTGAGAACATAAGGAGTATGACATGTGTGTAATATTGTGGAAATGTTGGTAAATGCGTGGAGGGTGGCAGGTGCCTTGAGAATCTGCCATGGACAAGCCTGCTTTAAACGCTGCACTGTGCTTATCGGATACAGATAAATATATATTGAAAGTTGGAAGAGGAGACACAGGAGATGAGGAGGAGGAGGAAGAGAAAGAAAGGGAGGTAGGAAAGGTAATAGTCGGCCAGAAGTGCTGGTGTTCAATATTCACATAGACTTGGCACGCAAACACACATACATACGCACGTACGCGCGCACACACACAGACATACACGCACACCCACACCCACACACACATGCGCAGTCGCGCACACCCACACAGGCACACAACCCCCCCCCACACACATACACACACACACACACACACACACACACCTTTTTTTAAAGCGATCCCTGTTATAAACTTCTCAACATTCCTTGCAGTTAGAAGAAAAAATCCTGAGTTTAATTTCGGTTAAGACAGGGTAGATTGAGTTAGTTTTGATATAACTTTAATGATCAACCTTACGACGAACACACACTCAGTAGAGGATTATTTTCAGTAACATTTCTATTCGTCCAGAACCATTAGCGGGACACTTGAGTCGAAAACTAGAAGACCAGGATCAGACTTTATGTAAATGGTTTATAAAATCAACAAGTTGTGGAAAGACACACTTGTACAACATTTGGTAATCGTTTTTGTGGAAACGCTTCTCCAGCCAGTGGCTTCTTCAGTCCAGTACATTGAAGAAAGGTGGAAGAGGAGGAGTTTGAGGTAATCAGTCCCTCAACCTGGAGTCGATGTGTTCAGACCATCAGCCTCAAACTCCTCGTCTTCCACTGTCCTTCTCTGCATTGGACTGAAGAAGTCACTGACTGGCGGAACATTCCGACAATAAAGATTCCCAAATGTTGAACATGTGTCTCATTTTTTAGGAGAGGTCAATACAACGTCAAGCTCAGGACAACGTCAAGGTCAGGACAACGTCAAGGTCAGGACAACGTCAAGGTCAGGACAACGTCAAGGTCAGGACAACGTCAAGGTCAGGACAACGTCAAGGCCAGGACAACGTCAAGGTCAGGACAACGTCAAGGTCAGGACATGTATCTGACTATTAGATTTTGTATTTCTGTTTTCCTTGTTCTGTGAGGCTTTCTTGTAGTGCCAGTTGGTCACTATGTCACGTGTCACCTGGTCACTGTGTCACGTGTCACCTGGTCACTGTGTCACGCGTCACCTGGTAACTGTCACGCGTCACCTGGTCACTGTCACGCGTCATCTAGTCACTGTGTCACACGTCATCTGGTCACTGTGTCACACGTCATCTGGTCACTGTGTCACGCGCCACCTGTTACTAATACTGAGACCACTCAGTAAATGTAAGTAGTCGTCAGACACAACGTTTAAACGCTACTTCTTATTACGTTGATCACTTGTCACCATCAGATCAAACACTCCCTGTCACCATCAGATCAAACACTCCCTGTCACCATCAGATCAAACACTACCTGTCACCATCAGATCAAACACTCCCTGTCACCATCAGATCAAACACCACCTGTCACCATCAGATCAAACACTACCTGTCACCATCAGATCAAACACTACCTGTCACCCTCAGATCAAACACTACCTGTCACCATCAGATCAAACACTACCTGTCACCATCAGATCAAACACTACCTGTCACCATCAGATCAAAACACTACCTGTCACCATCAGATCAAAAAACTACCCGTCACCATCAGATCAAACACTACCTGTCACCATCAGATCAAACACTACCTGTCACCATCAGATCAAACACCACCTGTCACCCTCAGATCAAACTCCACCTGTCACCCTCAGATCAAACACCACCTGTCACCATCAGATCAATCACCACCTGTCACCATCAGATCAAACACTACCTGTCACCATCAGATCAAACACTACCTGTCACCATCAGATCAAACACTACCTGTCACCATCAGATCAAACACTACCTGTCACCATCAGATCAAACACTACCTGTCACCATCAGATCAAACACTACCTGTCACCATCAGATCAAACACTACCTGTCCATCAGATCAAACACTACCTGTCACCATCAAATCAAACACTACCTGTCACCATCAAATCAAACACCACCTGTCACCCTCAGATCAAACACCACCTGTCACCCTCAGATCAAACACCACTTGTCACTATCAGATCAAACACCACCTGTCACTCAGATCAAACACCACCTGCCACCATCAGATCAAACACCACCTGTTACCCTCAGATCAAACCCCACCTGTCACCATCAGATCAAACACCACCTGTCACTGTCAGATCAGACACTGCCTGTCACCCTCAGATCAAACACCACCTGTCACCCCTAGATCAAACACCACCTGTCACCAGATCAAACATCACCTGTCACCCTCAGATCAAACACCACCTGTCACCATCAGATCAAACACCACTTATCACCCTCAGATCAAACACCACCTGTCACCATCAGATCAAACACCACTTATCACCATCAGATCAAACACCACCTGTCACCCTCATCAAACACCACCTGTCACCCTCAGATCAAAACACCACCTGTCACCCTCAGATCAAACACCACCTGTCACCCTCAGATCAAACACCACCTGTCACCATCAGATCAAACACCACCTGTCACCCTCAGATCAAACACCACCTGTCACCATCAGATCAAACTACCTGTCACCCTCAGATCAAACACCACCTGTCACCATCAGATCAAACACCACCTGTCACCATCAGATCAAACATCACCTGTCACTCTCAGATCAAACACCACCTGTCACCCTCAGATCAAACATCACCTGTCACTCTCAGATCAAACACCACCTGTCACCATCAGATCAAACATCACCTGTCACTCTCAGATCAAACACCACCTGTCACCCTCAGATCAAACACCACCTGTCACCCTCAGATCAAACACCACCTGTCACCATCAGATCAAACACCACCTGTCACCCTCAGATCAAACACCACCTGTCACCCTCAGATCAAACACCACCTGTCACCATCAGATCAAACACCACCTGTCACCATCAGATCAAACACCACCTGTCACCATCAGATCAAACACCACCTGTCACCATCAGATCAAACATCACCTGTCACCCCCAGATCAAACACCACATGCCACCATCAGATCAAACACCACCTGTCACAGTTAGGTCACACACCACCTGTCACCATGACATCAAGCAACCATCTGGTACCATCAGGTCAAACACCATTTGTCAGCATCATTCTCAGGTCACAGGTCAAACACAACCTGTCACCATCAGGTCAAACACCACCACTCACCATCAGGTCATACACCACCTGTCACCACCAGCCTCAGATCACCCGTCAAACACCACCTGTCACCAGCTTCAGATCACAGGTCAAACACAACCTGTCACCATCAGGTCAAATACCACCAGTCACAATCAGGTCATACAACACCTGTCACCATCAGCCTCAGGTCACGGGTCAAACACCCAGTGAAGCATCTTCTCTTCATCAGTCTAGAGCCTCGGGGTTAAAGGTCACACACAGGTCACGGTAAGAGCTCTGGGCTTTCGACTGATCAGTTAAAAAACAGAAAACTTCATCCTCTAAAGCGGTCTGTGAAAGCAGGAGTGGTGGCCCCATCCGGCTCCATTATGTGTGGGCACGTGGCGGTAAAGTGCATTAAGCCGGATGTGTCCCCTAGCTCAGCGTCCCTTTTAAGTGCAGAGCCTCATTATCAGCCACCCCAGACCATGGCAACCTTTTTATTCCCGCTCTCAGCTCTACTCTATGATAGTGATGGTGATTACAATAATAATAATAATAATAATAATTCTTAAATTTTATTACGTATTATTGTTATTAGAAGTAGTAGTAGTATTAGTATTAACAGTAACAGTAGTAGAATTAATAATAGTGTAACATCAGAGGAATAGTAGTGATAGTATAATAGTTGCATTAAACCAATCACAACTTCACCACAACTACCATAAACACTACCACTTGCACTCTGATATACAACTACCACCACACCTTCAGCATTTTCTGACCCGCCACTTACCACCAACTCTGACAGGCTGATAAATGTATGTTTAAGCATGCATAGATACCCAGGGCACTGTATTTGTGACAGCGTACTTGTGGTAGGCGGCAGTGACAGGCACTTCTCTGAAGTGTACAATAAACATGTTTATTTACAAATGTTTCTTCAGACTTCTGGGTTAAAATTCCTTAGTGAAGAAGAAGAAGAAGAAGAAGAAGAAGAAGAAGAAGAAGAGGAGGAGGAGGAGGAGGAGGAGGAGGAAGAAGAGGAAGAGGATACTACGACTACTACTACTACTATACTACTACTACTACTACTACTAATAATAATAATAATAATAATAATAATGATAATAATAAATTATTGGTAATATTATAAATAAAAAATAAAGAGTGTGGGTAACTAACCACTGAGGGTTATTAACTTCGGAGGGTTAATCGTTATGTTCGTCAGCAAGTTTTGTCATCCAGGACGACCCAGGATCAATCATCCTTATTACGGAAGTGACTGACTGCACCCAGAGACGAGGATACTGATCTTGTCGTCGCTGACAACCGTCAGTGTTCTGTGTATTGTATGTCAAGGTAACAGTCGCAGCAGTCACGTGCGTTCATTGTACGTCAAGGCAACATTCGCAGCAGCCACGTGCGTTCATTGTATATCAAGGCAACAGTCGCAGCAGCCACGTGCGTTCATTGTATATCAAGGCAACAGTCGCAGCAGCCACGTGCGTTCATTGTATATCAAGGCAACAGTCGCAGCAGCCACGTGCGTTCATTGTATATCAAGGCAACAGTCGCAGCAGCCACGTGCGTTCATTGTATATCAAGGCAACAGTCGCAGCAGCCACGTGCGTTCATTGTATATCAAGGCAACATTCGCAGCAGCCACGTGCGTTCATTGTATATCAAGGCAACAGTCGCAGCAGCCACGTGCGTTCATTGTATATCAAGGCAACAGTCGCAGCAGTCACGTGCGTTCATTGTATATCAAGGCAACAGTCGCAGCAGTCACTTGCATTCATTGTATGTCAAGGCAACATTCGCAGCAGCCACGTGCGTTCATTGTATATCAAGGCAACAGTCGCAGCAGTCACGTGCGTTCATTGTACGTCAAGGCAACATTCGCAGCAGCCACGTGCGTTCATTGTATATCAAGGCAACAGTCGCAGCAGTCACGTGCGTTCATTGTATGTCAAGGCAACAGTCGCAGCAGTCACGTGCGTTCATTGTACGTCAAGGCAACATTCGCAGCAGCCACGTGCGTTCATTGTATATCAAGGCAACAGTCGCAGCAGTCACGTGCGTTCATTGTATATCAAGGCAACAGTCGCAGCAGTCACGTGCGTTCATTGTATGTCAAGGCAACAGTCGCAGCAGTCACGTGCGTTCATTGTATATCAAGGCAACAGTCGCAGCAGTCACGTGCGTTCATTGTATATCAAGGCAACAGTCGCAACAGTCACGTGCGTTCATTGTATGTCAAGGTAACAGTCGCAGCAGTCACGTGCGTTCATTGTATGTCAAGGCAACAGTCGCAGCAGTCACGTGCGTTCATTGTATGTCAAGGTAACAGTCGCAGCAGTCACGTGCGTTCATTGTATATTAAGGCAACAGTCGCAGCAGTCACGTGCGTTCATTGTTATCAAGGCAACAGTCGCAGCAGTCACGTGCGTTCATTGTATGTCAAGGCAACAGTCGCAGCAGTCACGTGCGTTCATTGTATATCAAGGCAACAGTCGCAGCAGTCACGTGTGTTCATTGTATGTCAAGGCAACAGTCGCGGCAGTCACTTGCGTTCATTGTATGTCAAGGCAAAGTCGCAGCAGTCACGTGCGTTCATTGTATGTCAAGGCAACAGTCGCAGCAGTCACGTGCGTTTTATTTTTATGTAAGGTAACAGTCGCAGCAGTCACGTGCGTTCATTGTATGTCAAGGCAACAGTCGCAGCAGTCACGTGCGTTCATTGTATGTCAAGGCAAAGCCGCAGCAGTCACGTGCGTTCATTGTATGTCAAGGTAACAGTCGCAACAGTCACGTGTGTTCATTGTATGTCAAGGCAACAGTCGCAGCAGTCACTTGCGTTCATTGTATGTCAAGGCAAAGTCGCAGCAGTCACGTGCGTTCATTGTATGTCAAGGTAACAGTCGCAGCAGTCACGTGCGTTCATTGTATGTCAAGGCAACAGTCGCAGCAGTCACGTGCGTTCATTGTATATCAAGGCAACAGTCGCAGCAGTCACTTGCGTTCATTGTATGTCAAGGCAACAGTCGCAGCAGTCACTTGCGTTCATTGTATGTCAAGACAAAGTCGCAGCAGTCACGTGCGTTCATTGTATGTCAAGGTAACAGTCGCAGCAGTCACGTGCGTTCATTGTATGTCAAGGCAACAGTCGCAGCAGTCACGTGCGTTCATTGTATATCAAGGCAACAGTCGCAGCAGTCACTTGCGTTCATTGTATGTCAAGGCAACAGTCGCAGCAGTCACTTGCGTTCATTGTATGTCAAGGCAAAGTCGCAGCAGTCACGTGCGTTCATTGTATGTCAAGGTAACAGTCGCAGCAGTCACGTGCGTTCATTGTATGTCAAGGCAACAGTCGCAGCAGTCACGTGCGTTCATTGTATGCCAAGGCAACAGTCGCAGCAGTCACGTGCGTTCATTGTATATCAAGGCAACAGTCGCAGCAGTCACGTGCGTTCATTGTATGTCAAGGCAACAGTCGCATCAGTCACTTGCGTTCATTGTATGTCAAGGCAACAGTCGCATCAGTCACTTGCGTTCATTGTATGTCAAGGTAACAGTCGCAACAGTCACTTGCGTTCATTGTATGTCAAGGTAACAATCGCAGCAGTCACTTGCGTTTATTGTATGTCAAGGTAACAGTCGCAACAGTCACTTGCGTTCATTGAATGTCAAGGTAACAGTCGCAGCAGTCACTTTCATTCATTGAATGTCAAGGTAACAGTCGCGACAGTCACTTGCGTTCATTGAATGTCAAGATAACAGTCGCAGCAGTCACTTGCGTTCATTGTATGTCAAGGTAACAGACGCAACAGTCACTTGCGTTCATTGTATGTCAAGGTAACAATAGCAGCAGTCACTTGCGTTCATTGAATGTCAAGGTAACAGTCGCAGCAGTCACTTGCGTTCATTGAATGTCAAGGTAGCAGTCGCGACAGTCACTTGCGTTCATTGAATGTCAAGGTAACAGTCGAACAGTCACTTTCATTCATTGAATGTCAAGGTAACAGTCGCAGCAGTCACTTTCGTTCATTGAATGTCAAGGTAACACTCGCAGCAGTCACTTGCGTTCATTGTATGTCAAGGTAACAGTCGCAACAGTCACTTGCGTTCATTGTATGTCAAGGTAACAATCGCAGCAGTCACTTGCGTTCATTGAATGTCAAGGTAACAGTCGCAGCAGTCACTTTCGTTCATTAAATGTCAAGGTAACAGTCGCGACAGTCACTTGCGTTCATTGAATGTCAAGGTAACAGTCGCAGCAGTCACTTGCGTTCATTGTACGACAAGGCATCAGTCGCAGCAGTCACTTCCGTTCATTGTATGTCAAGGTAACAGTCGCAGCAGTCACTTACGTTCATCCATGGCAGAAATATTTTTACCAGAGTAGTCCCACTCTAGTGAGCATCGTTCACTGCTCACACCCTTCAGTGTTCCCACTCTGGTGAGCATCGTTCACTACTCACACCCTTCAGAGTAGTCCCACTCTGGTGAGCATTGTGCACTACTCACACCCTTCAGAGTTTAGAATGAGATTAAAGAGAGCACTTGACTCTTATATTTTCCATGTAGTTAAGAATGTTGATATTAAATTATTAATCTTTGGACACTACAGGATACTGCTCCTCTGATTTTTGAGTTGGGTATAAAACCTTGCTTTGGCAGTTACAGGTCTGGAGAGAAACCCATGTTAGGAGACAATTGTTTCCTGGATAATACACCATTCCTCTTTTCCTTACAGACTTTCTTGAAGTAAATGTGGATCTTTTGGTGGATTTTGGTGATAGTGGGAATATTTCTCATTGAGTGGCGAGGAGTTATATCGCTTATCCACCAGAAAGAAGACTAGTGTACGGACCAACTTTCAAGGTTCCTTCATTCTCAACCTGGATTTGCTAAACAACTAATTGAAGGTGTAATTAAAAAGGGCGCTTTTGAAAACATTAATGAAGATGGTGTCATTGAAACCATAATCGAAGATTTTGACATATAAAGCATATTCAGAGGTGGGTTTTTTGTACGTTGAACGTCGTACATGGATCAGGATCAGGACAAGGTTAGTCACACCAGTATAATATAAATATAAAACCAGACACTATAAAAGTAGTAAAGTTCGATTATTTCAATGTAAACACGTTAATTGTAGTTTCATTGCTCTTAAGTCTAGTTTTAAGTTGTCTAGTATATAAGCTCTCTCTCAAATTCTGAAATTTAAAGTTTCCTTGATGTTGGTGAGGGGCTCTTGATTTAGGGAATTGGATCTGTGCTCCAGTTCCCCGAATTAAGCCTAAATGCCTTCCACATCCCCACCAGGCGCTGTATAATCCTCCGGGTTTAGCGCTTCCCCCTTGATTATAATAATTCTGAAATTTAAAGTATTCTGTGCTTAGCATTGATTTTAAAATTCTCTGAACCTAGGGCATGTGTGTAGTGTACAGAATCAGTTCTCATTACTGATATTAAAGAAAGTCCTTCCGATATAACTAACATTAGAATTAGAGGATTCACTACCTTTAGTAAGATCATTAATTAAAATTAACTTGAGTTTAATTTGCAGGTAACTAGTTTGTAATGTGGAACATTTCTTCCTAATATTATAGCTCTGGTGATCATAGAAAGGAAGCTTAATGCAATGGACATCCAGAGGAATTGCAACTCAAAGTATTGAGTGTAAAACATGTGTTCCAAGAATGATTTTAGTGTTTTTTGTAACAATATGCAGCGTCAAGAAGGGCAAACACAAGACGGTGAGGAGCATCCTGTAATTGTTTTACATGGCATTTCTAACAAAAGAGTTGGTTAAAAGGATAAAATGTGTATAATCTGGTGAATATGAACTAAATGTTTACTGCGCTGAAAAAATATATCGTTAAAATGCTCAACATTAATATAAAAAGAATAACTTGGTATCATCTTTCGTTTTTGGTACTTCAGGTTTAATTGTTGAAAATGTCTGTGTTAATAAGGGCCTCAGAAAGCAAGATTCTTCACTCACACATCTTGTTAAGTGTTGCTTTAAAATCACTTCGATATTCATTGGACCAAATTTTCGCATAATAGCAAAGAAATATTTTAGCAAGAGTTGTCTCCAGGGAGAGCCTGGCGCTGTCACATCTGTTAATCTATTAATGGAAGTCAAAAATGAAACCTGAACTGCTAGCTCAAGTATATTTTTTTATTTAAACCTTTAACTATTTAAATAAATAGTGGAAATCAATAAAAATATGTCTTGTATTTTAGCGGAATGTACTACTACTACTACTGTACTGCTTTACTACTCTACTACTATCTTACTACTACACTATACTACTACTACTCTATTACTACTATACTACTACTACTACTACTTTACATACTACTACTATCTACTATACTACTATCTACTACTATACTATTACTACTATTACTACTACTACATACTAACTACTACTAATATTATACTTACTTACTATTATATACTATTACTATTATATACTACTATTACTAACTATACTACTACTATTACTTTACTATTACTATACTACTACTATCTACTACTACTACTACTACTACTACTATCTACTTACTATTACTACTTACTACTACTACTATTACTACTACTATTACTACTACATTACTACTACTACTACTACTACTATACTATACTACTATTACTATTACTATTACTACTACTACTATTACTACTACTACTACTACTACTACTACTATTACTATTACTATTACTACTACTACTATTACTACTACTATTACTACTACTACTACTACTACTACTACTACTACTACTATTACTATTACTACTACTACTGCTACTACTACTATTACTACCACTATTACTACTACTATTACTACTACTACTATTACTTCTACTACTACTATTACTACTACTATTACTACTAATACTACTACTACTACTACTACTACTACTAACTACTATTACTACTACTAGCACAAGAAGCTCAAGTTGCTTCCGCCACCTGTCACAGTCACTACCTACCACAACCACCACCTACTACAATCTACGACTACCACCTACCACACTCCACAACTACCACCTACCATAATCAACAACTACCACCACCATCTAGTAACTCCATCACTAAAACCTACCACTACGTTCTACCTCATCCACCACCACCACCTACCAGCAGCAGCAGCAGCACCAGCTAACCACTCCACACAAGAGAGGCAGCTCGATAATTGGACGGGAACACTGGGAAAAAGTGGCAGGGCGCGCAAACTGCCAGATTCAACAGATGTTTTTTGTCGCCTGAGGTATGTCAGAAGAGGTAATTAAACTGGAATACTCTCTCCAGGTATGTTGTCTTCTATACTCTCCCCAGGTATTCTACCTTCTATACTCTCCCCAGGTATTCTACCTTCTATACTCTCCCCAGGTATTCTACCTTC
The DNA here is from genome assembly GCF_026875155.1 of Cherax quadricarinatus. Lineage (NCBI taxonomy): Eukaryota > Metazoa > Arthropoda > Malacostraca > Decapoda > Parastacidae > Cherax > Cherax quadricarinatus. The sequence goes on along the minus strand of NC_069414.1, from coordinate 38,529,873 downwards.
TATACTCTCCCCAGGTATTCTACCTTCTATACTCTCCCCAGGTATTCTACCTTCTATACTCTCCCCAGGTATTCTACCTTCTATACTCTCCCCAGGTATTCTACCTTCTATACTCTCCCCAGGTATGTTGTCTTCTATACTCCCCCCGGGTATTTTACCTTCTTTACTCCCCCCAGGTGTGTTGTCTTCTATACTCTCCGAAGATATGCTGTCTTCTATACTCCCCCAGGTATTCTTCCTTCTATACTCCTCCCAGGTATTCTACATTCTTTACTCTCCCCAGGTATGCTGTCTTCTATACTCCCCCCAGGTATTCTACCTTCTATACTCTCCCCAGGTATTCTACCTTCTATACTCTCCCCAGGTATGCTGTCTTCTATACTCTCCCCAGGTATGCTGTCTTCTATACTCCCCACAGGTATTCTACCTTCTATACTCTCCTCAGGTATTCTACCTTCTATACTCTCTCCAGGTATGCTGTCTTCTATACTCTCCCCAGATATTCTACCTTCTATACTCTCCCCAGGTATTCTACCTTCTATACTCTCCCCAGGTATGTTGTCTTCTATACTCTCCCCAGGTATGCTGTCTTTTATACTCTCCCCAGGTATGCTGTCTTCTATACTCTTCCAGGTATGCTGTCTTCCATACTCTCCCAGGTATGCTGTCTTCTATACTCTCCCAGGTATGCTGTCTTTATACTCTCCCCAGGTATTCTGTCTTTTATATTCTCCCCAGGTAGGCTGTCTTCTATACTCTCCCCAGGTATGCTGTCTTTTATACTCTCCCCAGGTATGCTGTCTTCTATACTCTCCCCAGGTATGCTGTCTTCTATACTCTCCCAGGTATGCTGTCTTCTATACTCTCCCCAGGTATGCTGTCTTCTATACACTCCCCAGGTATGCTGTCTTTTATACTCTCCCCAGATATGCTGTCTTCTGTACTATGTTGTGTATGGTGTCTTGTATACTCTCTCCAGGTATGTTTTTTTATACTCTGCTGTGTATGTTAGCTTCGGTGTATAAGCTGCGTGATCATGTATGATTGCTTAATTCTTATGAGTTATTGATGATTGTATTGTTATTTATAATTACATATGCTGATTACCTATATGTAATTGCCTATTCGTTATTTGTGTTTATTTTGTGTCGTCTCGTTGCGATTACCTGCTGTTTTATTAGCTGTGTGTGTGTGTGATTACCTGCTTGTGTAAGATACTTGAGATGAGGGGAGGGAGAATGGGTAAGGATATTTAATGGTTAGATGAAAGCTAGATTTAGATTTTGCCATCGAAATGGCTAGTTTATTGTGCACCCCATATCCATCCTGTGGAGGGTAGCGCAAGAACATATCCATCCTGTGGAGGGTAGCGCAAGAACATATCCATCCTGTGGAGGGTAGCGCAAGAACATATCCATCCTGTGGACGGTAGCGCAAGAACATATCCATCCTGTGGACGGTAGCGCAAGAACATATCCATCCTATGGAGGGTAGCGCAAGAACATATCCATCCTGTGGAGGGTAGCGCAAGAGCATATCCATCCTATGGAGGGTAGCGCAAGAGCATGTCCATCCTGTGGATTATTATTATAATCAAGGGGGAAGCGCTAAACCCGGAGGATTATACAGCGCCTGGGGGGGATGTGGAAGGCATTCAGGCTTAATTCGGGGAACTGGAGCACAGATCCAATTCCCTAAATCAAGAGCCCCTCACCAACATCAAGGAACCTTCCTTGAGGGGCCCATCCTGTGGAGGGTAGCGCAAGAGCATATGGATACACAAAAGGCCTAGGAAATAGGCCCCAAAAGGGTTAACAGGAGTACGTTTGGATTTATATTTACAGTTCACTTATCTGTTATAAACAAATATAGGAAATTTGCTTAATATATCTGGTATCTTATTTTCATTAATAAGATGTCTTGACATGTAACATAGGTTATTATACTGTCTATCTCTATTCCCCAATAACTGAACAATTAAGCACATAGTATTCAAGATAGTGGCCATACGGATGAAGGTAAGAGGTAGTACTGGGGTTAGAAGGGGAGAGTGCATCCAAGAGTGTAGGCACTCTCGTGCGAGTGAAAAAATGACACAGGATGCAGAACAAGGTTTTATTGTGACAACGCTTCCCTCTGTCTAGAGCAGTGGTTCCCAGTTCGTTTCAGCCCATGGATCACCAACACAATTATAAAAATATCGTGGACCATTTCGTTTTTTGAGTAATGATACATAAAGGCAAAGCAAAGACAACAGACAATTTGATATGGAATATATTTCTTATAAACAGAAATTCGAGAAGTTACATAAAATAGATATTTCACATTTTGGTCTGAAATATATTTCATCCAAACATAATTTCCTGGAAATAAATGAATACATATCTAACGTTATGCTGTGAAATTTCTTTCTAACGAACATAATTTTGAAATTATGAAGTATACAGCCAACATTTTTCTTTGAAATATGATTATTTCACTTTTCCTGGCAACCAGACTTTTGGATTCTCTTCTCACTGATAAGTTTTTCAGTGTCAGAAGTAATACTTGATAATGCACAACGAATATCGCTTTCTGTTTGGACTTAATGCGCAACAAACATGAAAATCCACTCTCACACATGTAAGTAGATGCAAATGGCAAAAGAAATCTGACTGCATGTGTTGACAGATTTGGGTAAGTTGAAATCATACTGGCCCAAATTTTTTCCATGGTAGAATGCTGGACACACCTCTTTAGCTGCCAGATCATTTTTCAGGTCCAAGAACTCCTCCTACATAGCCTCTTGAACACCATGAACATTTGTTACGAATGGATTCCTGACGAACGAAAACCCATCCCTTGTCATGTTCACTTCCAGAAAGTATCGCTGCAGTTCATCCTGCAGCTTTTGTGAATGCTCGAGACTATGCACCTGAATGGCTTCCTTTTCCCCTAGAATGGAATCCACACATGGAAATTGAACTAAATTTTTACCTTTGACTTTTCCGATCCTGAATTCTAATTTTTCAAGAAAAGTCTTGATTATTCCTTAATGAGAGAACAGATTTGCCCCTTTCCCTTGCATCTGAAGATTCAGTTTGTTCAAGATACCAAAAATATCGACAAAGTATGCTAATTCTTAATCTGAGAGGTCTAGCATTTTGTAAAGCGTTCTTTCCCTTGAAACCGGAGAAATAGAATCAATTTTTCTCTCAGTTCAAAAATTCTGTTGACTGCATTCCTTGCTGACAACCACCGTACAAAAGTGTAGAACAGCAACACCTCAAAGCCAGAACCCATGTCCTGATATAACTTTCTCAACAGTCTGGTCAGTCTCCGGTCACCAATGGAGCACGCTGTTTCACCAACGCTTGAAAGCCTGATCGTGAGCCTAGCATCGCAGGTGCATCATCAGTGGTAACATCTACCAACGCAGGTGCACCATCAGTGGTAACATCTACCAAATTTATCCAATCCATACCATTTACTTCAAAGAAATTGTTAATAATTTCTAGCACATCCTGAGCCCTTCTGGTGGTATCAAGAACCTTACAAAAGAGAAACTCGTCTTTGAAGTCTCCCTCAGCCATTTATCGTGCAAATACCAATAGCTGAGAAGACAGTGAGACAATAGTTGATTCATCCAACGGTATGGTAAACAATGGAGATACTTTATTTCATCCACAGCTTGTTCACTGATGTTTTGTGAGATCTCATTTATCCGTCTCGACACTGTGTCATTAGAAACTGATACATCATTCAGCTTCCATGCTGCGTCCTCGTCGACAACAAGCCTCATCATTTCTGTTGCACAGGGTAGCATAAGTTTCTCTACAGTCGTATGAGGCTTCTTGGCCTGTACGACTTTTTATGTGACAATGCAGGAAGCTCGCACTGCATTAATGGTTTTTTCATAGAATGTACTTGTCTCGTCAAGGCGCTGCCACTTGAAAAGTAATAACTGCCGATCGAAATAATCTTTATCCTTTAGCAACAAATTGGGGTGGCACTTCTCGAGATGGAGTTTAAACTTAGCTGGCTTCAGTGAGTCATTACCCAAAACTTTGAAACAAATAACACACTGGTAATTCCATACCATCATTTTCTTGACAGGTGAAGCTGAATTTAGTGCAGTTCTCAGAATACTTGCGCTTAACAGTCATTCCTACCATTGCCATATATCTATATCTGTGGAAAATATAACGACATATATTTATTATATGTCGAGTTTGGCGTTAAAAAAGATATGAAAAACAGAAGATAATAATACACATGCAATAATAAAACACCATCAGTTTCATAAACAGCATAAACCAGCACAACACAGCAGCACAACACAGCAGCACAACACAGCAGCACAACACATCAGCACAACACAGCAGCACAACACAGCAGCACAACACAGCAGCACAACACAGCAGCACAACATCAGCCAACACAGCAGCACAACACAGCAGCACAACACAGCAGCACAACACAGCAGCACAACACATCAGCACAACACATCAGCACAACACAGCAGCACAACACATCAGCACAACACATCAGCACAAACTCAGCACAACACAGCAGCCACAACACTGCAGCACAACACACGCACAACACATCAGCACAACACATCAGCACACAATCAGCCACACATCAGCACAACACATCAGCACAACACAGCAGCACAACACAGCAGCACTAACCAGCAGCACAACACAGCAGCACCAACACAGCAGCACAACACATCAGCACAAACACATCAGCACAACACATCAGCACAACACATCAGCACAACACATCAGCACAACACTAGCAGCACAACACAGCAG
>NC_069414.1:38497574-38520074 GCF_026875155.1 Cherax quadricarinatus | reverse complement strand
TCTCTTCTTAAGACTTTTAATATTAAAGTTGTATTTAAAAATCTTGATACAGTAAAAAAAACTTTTGATAAAGAATTCCCCCCAAAATGCTGATGGATGTGTCTATAAGGTTCCTTGTAAAATTTGCGATAAAGTTTATTACGGTCAAACTGGCAAAAATCTCGAACTTAGATTAAAACAACATAAATATAGCATTAGAGCTGGACAAGATTCCAATGCTCTATTTATTCATGTGAGAGATTTTAACCATCCAATTGATTTTCAAAAAGTTGAGAAAGTAGTATCAAGCAAGTCCATGGTCGACAGGAATATAATTGAATCTTGTTTCATAAAAAGCAGTTTTGACAATAATATGAGTATTTCCTTAGGTTTATATAAATTAGACTCATTTATAATTAATAAAGTTTGGTTAGAGTTTTATAATACATTGGACAAATAATAAACCTTATTTCTTGGGTAGAATATTTTGTTGGTGGGATGTCGTGAGGACCTGTCTAGTTGGACCAGCGGACCTACTGCAGTGTTCCACGTCAGGTGTTTCTTTGTTGTGGGGGTTGACTGTGAGGTGTAGTCTAAGCCCTTTAATTGCCTTCTTTTGATGTATTACTTTCATAGTTCCTTGACAATGTGAGTAGTCACGAAAGCGCTTGGAATTTCACTACTCTTTCACAGTGGTTGTTTTGCATATATATATATATATATATATATATATATATATATATATATATATATATATATATATATATATATATATATATATATATATATATATATATATATATATATATATATATATATATATATATACATATATATATATATATATATATATATATATATATATACATATATATATATATTACATATATATATATATACATATATATATATATATATATATATATATATATATATATATATATATATATATATATATATATTATATATATATATATATATATATATGCGAAAAGTTCGTCATAACAAGTGTGTATGCACCTGGAGAAGAGAGGAATGTAGAGGAGAGAGAGAGATTTTGGGAGATGTTAATAAGTGAATGTATAGGAACCTTTGAACCAAGTATTTGTGGTAGGGGACCTGAATGCTAAAGTAGGAGAAACTTTTAGAGAGGGTGTGGTAGGTAAGTTTGGGGGTGCCAGGTATAAATGATAATGGGAGCCCTTTGATTGAACTTTGTATAGAGAGGGGTTTAGTTATAGGTAATACATATTTTAAGAAAAAGAGGATAAATAAGTATACAAGATATGATGTAGGGCGAAATGACAGTAGTTTCTTGGATTATGTATTAGTAGATAGAAGACTGTTGAGTAGACTTCAGGATGTACATGTTTATAGAGGGGCCACAGATATATCAGATCACTTTTTAGTTGTAGCTACACTGAGAGTGAAAGGTAGATGGGATACAAGGAGAATAGAAGCATCAGGGAAGAGAAAGGTGAAGGTTTATAAACTAAAAGAGGAGGCAGTTAGGATAAGATATAAACAGCTATTGGAGGATAGATGGGCTGATGAGAGCATAGGCAATGGGGTCGAAGAGGTATGGGGTAGGTTTAAAAATGTAGTGTTAGAGTGTTCAGCAGAAGTTTGTGGTTGCAGGAAAGTGGGTGCGGGAAGGAAGAGGAGCGATTGGTGGAATGATGATGTAAAGAGAGTAGTAAGGGAGAAAAAGTTAGCATATGAGAAGTTTTTACAAAGTAGAAGTGATGCAAGGAGTGAAGAGTATATGGAGAAAAAGAGAGAGGTTAAGAGAGTGGTGAAGCAATGTAAAAAGAGAGCAAATGAGAGAGTGGGTGAGATGTTATCAACAAATTTTGTTGAAAATAAGAAAAAGTTTTGGAGTGAGATTAACAAGTTAAGGAAGCCTAGAGAACAAATGGATTTGTCAGTTAAAAATAGAAGAAGAGAGTTAATAAATGGAGAGTTAGAGGCATTGGGAAGATGGAGGGAATATTTTGAGGAATTGTTAAATGTTGATGAAGATAGGGAAGCTGTGATTTCGTGCATAGGACAAGGAGGAATAACATCTTGTAGGAGTGAGGAAGAGCCAGTTGTGAGTGTGGGGAAAGTTCGTGAGGCAGTAGGTAAAATGAAAGGAGGTAAGGCAGCTGGGATTGATGGGATAAAGATAGAAATGTTAAAATCAGGTGGGGATATAGTTTTGGAGTGGATTGTGCTATTATTTAATAAATGTATGGAAGAGGGTAAGGTACCTAGGGATTGGGAGAGAGCATGCATAGTTCCTTTGTATAAAGGCAAAGGGGACAAAAGAGAGTGCAAAAATTGTAGGGGATAAGTCTGTTGAGTACACCTGGTAAAGTGTATGGTAGAGTTATTAATGAAAGAATTAAGAGTAAGACGGAGAATAGGATAGCAGATGAACAAGGAGGCTTTAGGAAAGGTAGGGTGTGTGTGGACCAGGTGTTTACAGTGAAACATATAAGTGAACAGTATTTAGATAAGGCTAAAGAGGTTTTTGTGGCATTTATGGATTTGCAAAAGGCGTATGACAGGGTGGATACGGGAGCAATGTGGCAGATGTTGCAGGTGTATGGTATAGGAGGTAGGTTACTGAAAGCAGTGAAGAGTTTTTACGAGGATAGCGAGGCTCAAGTTAGAGTATGTAGGAAAGAGGGAGATTATTTCCCAGTAAAAGTAGGCCTTAGACAAGGATGTGTGATGTCACCGTGGTTGTTTAATATATTTATAGATGGGGTTGTAAGAGAAGTAAATGCGAGGGTCTTGGCAAGAGGCGTGGAGTTAAAAGATAAAGAATCGCACATAAAGTGGGAGTTGTCACAGTTGCTCTTTGCTGATGACACTGTGCTCTTGGGAGATTCTGAAGAGAAGTTGCAGTGGTTGGTGGATGAATTTGGTAGGGTATGTAAAAGGAGAAAATTAAAAGTGAATACAGGAAAAAGTAAGGTTATGAGGATAACAAAAAGATTAGGTGATGAAAGATTAGATATCAGATTGGAGGGAGAGAGTATGGAGGAGGTGAATGTATTCAGATATTTGGGAGTGGGCGTGTCAACGGATGGATCTATGAAAGATGAGGTGAATCATAGAATTGATGATGGAAAAGGGTGAGCGGTGCACTTAGGAGTCTGTGGAGACAAAGAACTTTGTCTTTGGAGGCAAAGAGGGGAATGTATGTGAGTATAGTTTTACCAACGCTCTTATATGGGTGTGAAGCATGGGTGATGAATGTTGCAGCGAGGAGAAGGCTGGAGGCAGTGGAGATGTCATGTTTGAGGGCAATGTGTGGTGTGAATATAATGCAGAGAATTCGAAGTTTGGAAGTTAGGAGGAGGAGGTGCGGGATTACCAAAACTGTTGTCCAGAGGGCTGAGGAAGGGTAGTTGAGGTGGTTCGGACATGTAGAAAGAATGGAGCGAAACAGAATGACTTCAAGAGTGTATCAGTCTGTAGTGGAAGGAAGACGGGGTAGGGGTCGGCCTAGGAAAGGTTGGAGGGAGGGGGTAAAGGAGATTTTGTGTGTGAGGGGCATGGACTTCCAGCGGGCATGCGTGAGCGTGTTTGATAGGAGTGAATGGAGACAAATGGTTTTTAATGCTTGACGTGCTGTTGGAGTGTGAGCAAAGTAACATTTATGAAGGGATTCAGGGAAACTGGCAGGCCGGACTTGAGTCCTGGAGATGGGAAGTACAGTGAACTCTGAAGGAGGGGTGTTAATGTTGCAGTTTAAAAACTGTAGTATAAAACACCCTTCTGGCAAGACAGTGATGGAGTGAATGATGGTGAAAGTTTTTCTTTTTCGGGCCACCCTGCCTTGGTGGGAATCGGCCAGTGTGTTAATAACAATATATATATATATATATATATATATATATATATATATATATATATATATATATATATATATATATATATATATATATATATTATATATATATGTATATATATATATATATATAATATATATATATATATATATATATATATATATATATATATATATTTATCCATGTACATTAATGTGCATCCATTTATTCCCATGTACTCTCATGTACATGGGGTACATGAGAGTACCTGGATAAACATGGGAGTACATTGATGTACATGGGAGTAATGAGAGAAACAGAAAGCAGACCTTTTTAAAGTCCACATCGTGGTTATCTGCTGAGAAGGACTGTCTGCTGAGGACTACCTGCTGGGAAGGACTATCTGCTAACTACTATATACTGAGGATTATCTGCTGGATAGGACTACGTGTTGAGGACTATCTGCATAATAGGATTATCTATTTCTAATTGGATAAAGGGCTGTTAGGCATGATGTAGGTGTGTATGTGTTAAGGATAGTGAAGCAGAAGGTTCTCTCTCCACCCTCCAATCTCTTCGCCCACTGTTGCTATGAAAAAACTTATGACATGGAGTCTGCGGGAGAGCACGAGGGAATTAGCTACTGATCAAGGAACGGGCGGGACTCGAACCTGCTCTGCCAGGTTTAGGACACACTTGTTATTGGCTGTAAACTATTTCTATCTTACAAATGAATTGTACTTGTGAGTACCCTGGTGAAGGTGGACGTCTACCACGACAACCACCGCTACCTACCTGGAGTCTACCTGAAGGATGTTCCTGGGAGTCAGCGCCCCTCCCCCCGGTCTGCTCCATGACCAGGCCTCCCAGTGGATTAGGCATTGATCCACCAGGCTGTTACTGCTGACCGCATGTAGTCCAACGTTTGAACACTGGTGGTTCATTGTTAACAGTTGGTGTTGATGGATGTTGATTATTGTTTGACTCAGTATGAATGTTGATATAATTTACATCACCAGAGTTGTTGATAGAGACAAGAACAATAACAACACAAGAACAATAACAACACAAGAACAATAACAACACAAGAACAATAACAACACAAGAACAATAACAACACAAGAACAATAACAACACAAGAACAATAACAACACAAGAACAAAAACAACACAAGAATAATAGCAAAACTTCTTGAAATAAATACAACCAGATTTTGCACATGTGTCTAATTCTTCATCTTGTCGGTAATAAATTCTCCGAGTTGTGTTTTCGTGAGGGAGAGTCTCATCTCCTGGCCCTTCCTCTGAACCTTGAATTTTGGCCGGCATAAACTCCTACGCTCTTGGGCCCTATCGTACCTATAGTTGAAGCTGTGTATTGAGTTTGCCTCCACCAACCCCTCATTGAGATTGTTTACCACCTGGTATTATTACCTTTTAGTGATCACGTGTTTGCAGTTATAGGTTACATTGATGCATCTCAGTGTAGTGTATACCTGCAGGTTGTGGTTACAGTACTTGCTGGTACATCTCAGTGTTGTGTGGTTGTAACACTTGCTACTTTCTGGTACATCTCAGTGTTGTGTGGTTGTAACACTTGCTACTTTCTGGTACATCTCAGTGTTGTGTGGTTGTAACACTTGCTACTTTCTGGTACATCTCAGTGTTGTGTGGTTGTAACACTTGCTAACTTTCTGGTACATCTCAGTGTTGTGTGGTTGTAACACTTGCTATTTTCTGGTACATCTCAGTGTTGTGTGGTTGTAACACTTGCTACTTTCTGGTACATCTCAGTGTTGTGTGGTTGTAACACTTGCTACTTTCTGGTACATCTCAGTGTTGTGTGGTTGTAACACTTGCTACTTTCTGGTACATCTCAGTGTTGTGTGGTTGTAACACTTGCTACTTTCTGGTACATCTCAGTGTTGTGTGGTTGTAACACTTGCTACTTTCTGGTACATCTCAGTGTTGTGTGGTTGTAACACTTGCTACTTTCTGGTACATCTCAGTGTTGTGTGGTTGTAACACTTGCTACTTTCTGGTACATCTCAGTGTTGTGTGGTTGTAACACTTGCTATTTTCTGGTACATCTCAGTGTTGTGTGGTTGTAACACTTGCTACTTTCTGGTACATCTCAGTGTTGTGTGGTTGTAACACTTGCTACTTTCTGGTACATCTCAGTGTTGTGTGGTTGTAACACTTGCTACTTTCTGGTACATCTCAGTGTTGTGTGGTTGTAACACTTGCTACTTTCTGGTACATCTCAGTGTTGTGTGGTTGTAACACTTGCTACTTTCTGGTACATCTCAGTGTTGTGTGGTTGTAACACTTGCTACTTTCTGGTACATCTCAGTGTTGTGTGGTTGTAACACTTGCTACTTTCTGGTACATCTCAGTGTTGTGTGGTTGTAACACTTGCTACTTTTTGGTACATCTCAGTGTTGTGTGGTTGTAACACTTGCTACTTTCTGGTACATCTCAGTGTTGTGTGGTTGTAACACTTGCTACTTTCTGGTACATCTCAGTGTTGTGTGGTTGTAACACTTGCTACTTTCTGGTACATCTCAGTGTTGTGAAGAAAAGTTTAATGTATTTTCGGCAACTTAATTTTCCTATTTTGTAATTGGTTTTTCTGTTCTCTCTGATGACGGGGCCCAGCAGACACTGTCTGGGGCCCAGCAGACACTGTCTGGGGCCCAGCAGACACTGTTTGGGGCCCAGCAGGCACTGTCTAGGGCCCAGCAGACACTGTTTGGGGCCCAGAAGACACTGGGGCCAACAGACACTGTCTGCGACCCAACAGACATTGCGTGGGGCCCAGCAGACATTGTCTGGGACCCAGCAGACAGTGTCTGGGACCCAGCAGACAGTGTCTGGGGCCCAGCAGACACACAAAACAACGACATGATATATACCTCTCCAGGGATGAAATTTAGGTTAAACACTTACATAAACAATCTTCACCTTCCTCTTCCTCACTCTTCTCTTTATCTTTCTTTTCCTTTTCCTATCCCTCCCTTCCCCTCCTCCCCCTCTTCCTCTTCCCTCCACTTTAGCAAGCCTTTAAATCATCTCTATGCACCTCAGGGCTATATTTTAGCAAGTTTTAAATTGCCTACCTGAAAGACATTACTTTTAGCAAAAATGACGACGAAAAGTTTGTCGCAGGACCGTAAGACGTGTTAATTCCCACGTAAACTTTGTATTCTGTCTTGTGTGTTCCTTAAAACGTTCTAATTCCCACGTAAACTTCGTATTCTGTCTTGTGTGTTATGTGGAGAGGAGAGACGAAAGTAGAGAAGGTGGGAGGGGGATTTAGTGGAAGAGGAGGTTGGGAAGGGAGGGGTCTAAAAAAGGGAAAAGGTGCTCCATTGTTGTCTTTTCGTCGTATTTGTCAGAATTTAATTCTAACAGTCATTTTCCTGACTACGTTTTTATGGTTATCCGAACCCCTTCTTGTCTTTTTCACTTATCTTTCTCACTTTAACATCATTGGCAGTGGGAAAACAACTAAAAAATGGGAGTGGGAAAAAGAGATATCAGTGGTAGCGAGGGAAATTGAGAATAACTTATTGTAAAATCTAGGTGTATAACGTGGGAAATATGACTTATTCTAGATGGTGTTGACACAGTCAGTCTCCAGAGTCTCATCTGCATTACGGTCAAAGAGAAAAAAGCCAAGACACGAGGAAGTCAACGATATAATGAAGCGAAGCCTCACTAGCGCCTCTTGTCCGTCACTGAAGGAAAAAGTGATACCTAGAAACGTCCAGGTGAAGTCATCATGCAAGCCTGGACACAGGGTAAGCAGATACCATGAGGTTACTTTCGTGCTTCTACTGTGATCGGATGACTGTCGTAAGTTGAAGATAAACTGGTTGTGACGCCGGCACAACCACTTCCAATACCATAAGTAACCTCATGGTATCTGCATACTGTGTGTCCAGGCTAGCATGATAACCTCACCTGGACGTTTTTAGGTGTTACTGTTTGTATACACTGTTTCTGTCAGTGAAGAACAAGAGGCGCTAGTGAGGTTTCGCCGCCACTTCATTACGTCCATCAACCCAAAGAACTTTAGTTGCATAAAACAGCTGCAACTTCATCCCATGGATCACAGAATTTGAATTATGCGAAAGTATGCACTAAAGTTTCCAGAAATATTACATGGCAAAGCGATTGGACAAATTTCCCAGTATGTTTGATTTCCCTAAAAGCAAGTTTATTCTTTCTCTGAGGATGAGGGTCCCTATAACAGTTCTAGGGGGTACCTCCTATATTTATATATTATATATAATAATATTATATAATATATATAAATAATATATTATAATATATATATATATATATAAAATATACTTAAAATTATATTTACAGTTCGTATATTCCAAAAATATAATAGACCCTCTTTAAACATCACGAAACCATTTCAGTAAATTAAAGTACAGAGATGCACGACTAGACAGTTGGGTTGTATCTGATATGAAAAGAACAAAAGCTAAGGCATTATTGTCTTAGAAAATAAACATTCATATAATACCAAGACTTGGACCAAAACTATATGGATTAAAATGCACTCACCTGAATCGCTTCTCTTTTGTTAATAATGGGGACAATCAATACCGCCCACCTGACTAATACTGTAACACATGTAACTTGAATATCTAAATAACAGCTCTAACATTGACCTTCATACACATGATGGTACTTTAGCACTAACACTAATCTTCATACACATGATGGTACTTTAGCACTAACACTAACCTTCATACACATGATGGTACCTTAAGCACTAACACTAACCTTCATACACATGATGGTACCTTAGCACTAACACTAATCTTCATACACATGATGGTACCTTAGCCTAACACTCCCTCATACACATGATATACCTTAACACACACTAACCTTCATACACATGATGGTACCTTAGCACTAACACTAACCTTCATACACATGATGGTACCTTAGCACTAACACTAAACTTCTTGTACAAGAGTGGTATACAATACCGACAAGATGAAATTAAAAAACATGTGCAACATCTGGGTATCTTTATTGTAGACGTTTCGCCATCCAGTGGCTTTATCAATACAAATTCCAGAACATAATTTGAAGACAGTAGAACTATATACACATGATGGTACCTTAACACTAACACTACCTTCATCACATGATGGTACCTTAACACTAACACTACCTTCATCACATGATGGTACCTTAACACTAACACTACCTTCATCACATGATGGTACCTTAACATTAACACTAACCTTCATCACATGATGGTACCTTAACACTAAGACTACCTTCATCACATGATGGTACCTTAACACAAACACAAACCTTCATCACATGATGGTACCTTAACACTAACACTAACCTTCATCACATGATGGTACCTTAACACTAACCTTCATACACAGGATGGTACCTTAACACTAACACTAACCTTCATCACATGATGGAACCTTAACACTAACCTTCATACACATGATGGTACCTTAACACTAACACTAACCTTCATCACATGATGGTACCTTAACACTAACCTTCATACACATGATGGTACCTTAACACTAACACTAACCTTCATCACATAAAGGTTACCTTAACACTACCTTCAACACATGATGGTACCTTAACACTAACACTAACCTTCATCACATGAGGGTACCTTAACACTAACCTTCATACACATGATGGTACCTTAACACTAACACTAACCTTCATCACATGATGGTACCTTAACACTAACACTACCTTCATACACATGATGGTACCTTAACACTAACACTACCTTCATCACATGATGGAACCTTAACACTAACCTTCGTACACATGATGGTACCTTAACACTAACACTAACCTTCATCACATGATGGTACCTTAACACTAACCTTCATACACATGATGGTACCTTAACACTAACCTTCATACACATGATGGTACCTTAACACTAACCTTCATACACATGTATGTACCTAAGCACTAACCTTCATACAAAATGATGGTACCTTAACACTAACACTAACCTCATCACATGAGGGTACCTTAAACCTAACCTTCATACACATGATGGTACCTTAACACTAACCTTCATACACATGATGGAACCTTAACACTAACCTTCATACACATGATGGTACCTTAACACTAACACCCTCATCACATGATGGTACTTAACACTAACATACCTTCATCACATAAATGGAAACCTTTAACACTAACACTCCCTTTCACACATGATGGTACCTTAACACTAACCTTCATACACATGAGGGTACCTTAACACTAACACTAACCTTCATCACATGATGGTACCTTAACACTAACCTTCATACACATGATGGTACCTTACCACAAACCCTTTTTCAACACATGATGGTAATTAAACTACCTTTCATACACAGAGGACCTTAACACTAACCTTCATACACATGATGGTACGTTAACACTAACACTAACCTTCATCACATGATGGTACCTTAACACTAACCTTCATACACATGATGGTACCTTAACACTAACCTTCATACACATGATGGAACCTTAACACTAACCTTCATACACATGATGGTACCTTAACACTAACACTACCTTCATCACATGATGGTACCTTAACACTAACCTTCATACACATGATGGTACCTTAACGCTAACACCAACTTCATCACATGATGGTACCTTAACACTAACACTACCTTCATCACATGATGGTACCTTGACACTAACCTACATACACATGATGGTACTTTAAACACTAACACTAACATTCATAAAACATGATGGTACCTTAACACTAACCTTCATACACATGATGGTACCTTAACACAAAACACTAACCTTCATCACATGATGGACCTTAACACTAACAACTCCCTTCATCACATGATGGTACCTTAACACAAACCCACCTTCATCACATGAGGTACCTTAACACTAACCTTCATACACTATGATACTTAACACTAACACTAACCTTCATACACATGATGGTCCTTAACACTAGCCTTCAACACATGATGTAACCTTAACACTAACCTTCATACACATGAGGGTCCCCTTAACACAAACCTTCATACTCATAAATGGTCCCTTAACACTAACCTTCGTACACTTTGATGGTACCTTAACACTAACACTACTTTCATCACATGATGGTACCTTAACATAACCTTCATACACAGATGTATTAAACCCACAACCTTAAACACATGATGGTACCTTAAACACTAACCTTCATACAATGAGGGTACCTTAACACTAACACTAACCTTCATACACAAATGGTACCTTAATAACACTAACCTTCATACAAAATGATGGTACCTTAACACTAACACTAACCTTCATACAGATGATGGTACCTAATTCTAACACTAACCTTCATACACAGAGGGTACCTTAACACTAACCTTCATACCAGAGGTACCTTAACATAACCTTCATACACATGATGGTACCATTAACACAAACTTCATACACATGATGGTACCTTAACACAAACACTAACCTCATTACACATGATGGTACCTTACCGAACACTAACCTTCATAAAGTGGTACCTTAACACTAACACTAACCTTCATACACATGATAGTACCTTAACACTAACACTAACCTTCATACACATGATGGTACCTTAACACTAACACTAACCTTCATACACATGATAGTACCTTAACACTAACACTAACCTTCATACACATGATGGTACCTTAACACTAACCTTCATGCACATGATGGTACCTTAACACTAACCTTCATACACATGATGGTACCTTAACACTAACCTTCATACACATGATGGTACCTTAACACTAACCTTCATACACATAATGGTACCTTAACACTAACCTTCATACACATGATGGTACCTTAACACTAGCACTAACCTTCATACAGATGATGGTACCTTAATTCTAACACTAACCTTCATACACATGATGGTACCTTAGCACTAACTTTCATACACATGATGGTACCTTAACACTAACCTTCATACACATGATGGTACCTTAACACTAACACTAACCTTCATACACATGATGGTACCTTAACACTAACACTAACCTTCATACACATGATGGTACCTTAACACTAACACTAACCTTCATACACATGATGTACCTTAACACTAACACTAACCTTCATACACATGATGGTACCTTAACACTAACACTAACCTTCATACACATGATGGTACCTTAACACTAACACAAACCTTCATACACATGATAGTACCTTAACACTAACCTTCATACACATGATGGTACCTTAACACTAACCTTCATACACATGATGGTACCTTAACACTAACCTTCATACACATGATGGTACCTTAACACTAACACTAACCTTCATACCATATGGTACCTTAACACTAACACTAACCTTCATACACATGATGGTACCTTAACACTAACACAAACCTTCATACACATGATAGTACCTTAACACTAACCTTTATACACATGATGGTACCTTAACATTAACCTTCATACACATGATGGTACCTTAACACTAACACTAACCTTCATACACATGATGGTACCTTAACACTAACACTAACCTTCATACACATGATGGTACCTTAACACTAACACTAACCTTCATACACATGATAGTACCTTAACACTAACCTTCATACACATGATGGTACCTTAACACTAACACTAACCTTCATACACATGATGGTACCTTAACACTAACACTAACCTTCATACACATGATAGTACCTTAACACTAACACTAACCTTCATACACATGATGGTACCTTAACACTAACCTTCATACACATGATGGTACCTTAACACTAACCTTCATACACATGATGGTACCTTAACACTAACCTTCATACACATGATGGTACCTTAACACTAACACTAACCTTCATACACATGATGGTACCTTAACACTAACCTTCATACACATAAAGGGTATTTTTGCACTAACACTAACCTTCATACACATGATGGTACCTTAACACTAACACTAACCTTCATACACATGATGGTACCTTAACACTAGCACTAACCTTCATACACATGATGGTACCTTAACACTAACACTAACCTTCATACACATGATGGTACCTTAACACTAACACTAACCTTTTTTACAACAGATGGTATCTTAGCACTAACACTAACCTTCATACACATGATGGTACCTTAACACTAACCTTCTTACACATGATGGTATCTTAGCACTAACACTAACCTTCATACACATGATGGTACCTTAACACTAACACTAACCTTCTATTTTAACAGGGATGGAAACCTTAACACTAACACTAACCATCACACACATGATGGTACCTTAACACTAACACTAACCTTCATACAGATGATGGTACCTTAATTCTAACACTAACCTTCATACACATGATGGTACTTTAACACTAACCTTCATACACATGATGGTACCTTAACACTAACCTTCATACACATGATGGTACCTTAACACTAACACTAGCCTTCATACACATGATGGTACCTTAACAGTAACACTAACCTTCATACACATGATGGTACCTTAACACTAACCTTCATACACATGATGGTACCTTAACAGTAACACTAACCTTCATACACATGATGGTACCTTAACACTAACACTAACCTTCATACACATGATAGTACCTTAACACTAACACTAACCTTCGTACACATGATGGTACCTTAACACTCACTTTCATACACATGTTGGTACCTTAACACTAACACTAACCTTCATACACATGATGGTACCTTAACACTAACCTTCATACACACGATGGTATCTTAGCACTAACACTAGCCATCACACACATGATGGTACCTTAACACTAACACTAACCTTCTTACACCTGATGGTACCTTAACACTAACACTAACCATAAAAACACTGATGGTATCTTAGCATTTAACATTAACCTTCATACACATGATGGTACCTTAACACTAACACTAACCTTCTTACACATGATGGTATCTTAGCACTAACATTAACCTTCATACACATGATGGTACCTTAACACTAACACAAAACCTTCTTACAAAATGTGTCCCTTTAAAACACAAACACTAACCATCACACACATGATGGTACCTTAACACTAACACTAACCTTCATACAGATGTGGTCCCTTTAATTCTAACACTAACCTTCATACACAGGGATGGTACTTTAACACTAACCTTCATACACATGATGGTACCTTAACACTAACCTTCATACACATGATGGTCCCTTTAACACTAACCACTAGCCTTCATACACATGATGGTACCTTAACGTAACACTAACCTTCATACACATGATGGTCCCTTTAAAACACTAACCTTCATACACAGATGGAAACCTTAACAGTAACACTAACCTTCATACACATGAGGGTACCTTAACACTAACACTAACCTTCTTACACCTGATGGTCCCTTTAAACACAAACACTAACCATCATACACATGATGGTATCTTAGCACTAACACTAACCTTCATACACATGATGGTCCCTTTTAACACAACCTTCTTACACATGATGGTACTTAGCACTAACACTATCCTTCATACACATGATGGTACCTAACACTAACACTAACCTTCTTACACTTGATGGAAACCTTAACACAAAACACTAACCATCACACACATGATGGTACCTTAACACTAACACTAACCTTCATACAGATGATGGTACCTTAATTCTAACACTAACCTTCATACACATGATGGTACTTTAACACTAACCTTCATACACATGATGGTACCTTAACACTAACTTCATACACATGATGGTACCTTTTAACACTAACACAGCCTTCAACACATGATGTACCTTAACAGTAACACTAACCTTCATACACATGATGGTACCTTAACACTAACCTTCATACACATGATGGTACCTTAACAGTAACACTAACCTTCATACACATGATGGTACCTTAACACTAACACTAACCTTCATACACATGATAGTATCTTAACACTAACACTAACCTTCGTACACATGATGGTACCTTAACACTCACTTTCATACACATGTTGGTACCTTAACACTAACACTAACCTTCATACACATGATGGTACCTTAACACTAACCTTCATACACACGATGGTATCTTAGCACTAACACTAGCCATCACACACATGATGGTACCTTAACACTAACACTAACCTTCTTACACCTGATGGTACCTTAACACTAACACTAACCATCATACACATGATGGTATCTTAGCACTAACATTAACCTTCATACACATGATGGTACCTTAACACTAACACTAACCTTCTTACACATGATGGTATCTTAGCACTAACATTAACCTTCATACACATGATGGTACCTTAACACTAACCTTCTTACACATGATGGGACCTTAACACTAACACTAACCATCATACTCATGATGGTACCTTAACACTAACACTTAACATCATACACATGATGGTACCTTAACACTAACACTAACCTTCATACACATGATGGTACAGCTCCATGGAGCTTAATTCTTCTCCAGGATGAGAGACTGACTTCCTCAAATTCTTTTTCTCCAAGGTTGTTGGACTGATTACATCATCTTCATTTCGCTTCTATACCTGCTGTCTCTGTATTTGACTGAAGAAGTCTGCTGTGTAGGCGACACGTTTCAATAATAAATGTACCCAACAGTTGCACATGTCTTAATGATCAACTTTTGGGTATTTTTTACCATTTTCAACAAGATACGAGATACACTAGGAACGTGGTGTATGTAAGACAACAAGTGTTATGGCAAACTCTCGCTCTGTGTAGAGTTTTATCAACTCTTAGGAGTACTTCATAAATCTTTACACAGAGCAAAACTTCGTCCCAATAAAAGTTTGTTCTGCATCGTTTGTCTTTTCCTCACTATCAGGGAGGCACAGAACATTACAAGTCTGTTCTGTTCCTCAAAGCATCCGGCACACAAAACAGGCCAAGTGTCTATCGACAAGCATCTTTGATAACTAACCGACAGCGGTTAAGATTACAATATATGGCACTTATAAACGGAATAATATATATCTCAATTTCTCTAAATGCGAAACAGTTTTGGGAATTCTGGTTAGCATTACTGTAAAACCAAGAGAACAGAGTGTAAGTGTTCTAAATAAAGCTAATATCAAGAAGTATAAATAACAGGAGTCCTCAGGTTATGCTTCAGCTCTATATATTGTTGATAAGATGTCATTTACGTTATACTGTACAGTTCTGGTCACCGTATTACAGAATGGACATAAATGCGCTAAAAAATATACAGAAAAGGTTGACGAAGTTAATCCCACGTATCCTATGAGGATAGATGAGGGCACTGAATCTGCATTCTCTCGAAAGGCGAAGAATTGGGGAAGATATGATTGAGGTGTTTCCTGGAGTTTACCTGGAGAGAGTTCCGGGGGTCAACGCCCCCGCGGCCCGGTCTGTGACCAGGCCTCCTGGTGGATCAGAGCCTGATCAACCAGGCTGTTGCTGCTGGCTGCACGCAAACCAACGTACGAGCCACAGCCCGGCTGATCCGGAACTGACTTTAGGTGCTTGTCCAGTGCCAGCTTGAAGACTGCCAGGGGTCTGTTGGTAATCCCGCTTATGTGTGCTGGGAGGCAGTTGAACCAGTCTCGGGCCCTGACACTTATTGTATGGCTCTCTAACGTGCATAGTAACACCCCTGCTTTTCATTGGGGGGATGTTGCATCGTCTGCCCGAGTCTTTTGCTTTCATAGTGGAGTATTTTCGTGTGCCAAGTTCGTTACTAGTTCCCTCTAGTGATTTTCCATGTGTATATAATCCATGTATCTCACCCCTCCCTGCGTTCCAGGGAAACAGGTTTAGGAACCTCAAGCGCTCCCAATAAATTGAGGTGTTTTATCTCCGTTATGCGCGCCGTGAAGTTCTCTGTACATTTTCTCAGGTCGGCAATTTCACCTGCCTTGAAAGGTGCTGGTTAGTGTGCAGCAATATTTCCAGCCTAGATAGAACAAGTGACCTGAAGAGTGTCATCAATGGCTTGGCCTCCCTAGTTTTGAAGGTTCTCATTATCCATCCTGTCATTTTTCTAGGCAGAGATTCGATTGATGACAATGTATGGGTCCTTGAAGGTGAGAATCCTCCGGACATGATCACTAAATAAAAGTCTTGACGTTGGTGTTTCGCTCTATTTTGAGTGCCAGTAATTTTTGTTTTGGTACTCTGATGAAATTTCTCATCGGTTGAACTTCATATAGTTTTCTATATTGCACCCACTGAAAGATTTGGTTGATGTCTGCCTGGAGCCTTGCGTGTCCTGCAATGGAAGACCTGGGTTCATTCAGATTCGGGTGTCATCTGCAAAGGAAGACACGGTCTGTGGCCTGACATCCTTTGTCCTATGTCGGATATGAGGATGAGGGAACAAGATGGGAGCGAGTACGTGCCTTGTGGAACAAGCTTTTCACCGTAGCTGCCTCGGACTTTACACTGTACGCCTACTCTCTTCTCTCTGTTCCTGTAGTGAGGAAATTATAGATCCATCGACCGACTTTTTCCAGTTATTCCTTTAGCAACGCTTTTGTGCGCTATTACGCCATGGTCCACAACTTGTCGAAGGCTTTTGCAAAGTCTGTATATATTACATCTGCATTCTTTTTGTCTTCCTATGCATTAGGACCTTGTCGTAGTGATCCAATAGTTGAGACAGACAGGAGCGCCTGTTCTAAGACCCATGTTTCCCTGGTTTGTAACTGAGGGTTTCTAGATTGGGGTGGTGATCTTGCTTCTAGGAACCCTTTCAAAGATTTTTATGATATGGATGTTAGTGCTATTGGTCTGTAGTTCTTTGCTGTGCCTTTACTCAACTGCCCCTTTGTGAGTGGGGCTATTCTGTTGTTTTTAGTAACTGTGGGACGACCCCCGTGTCCCTATGCTCCCTCCCATAGATGGAAAAGGCTCGTGATAGGCTTCTTGCATTCTCGATGAACACAGAGTTCCAATGATTTCTGGCCCTGGGGCAGAGTGCATGGTCATGTCATTTATCGCCTGTTCGAAGTCTTTGGCGTCAGGATAACATCGGATAGGCTTGTGTTAATCAAATTTTGTGGCTCTCTCAAATAAAAAATTCATTTTGATCTTCGACTCTCAGTCCTGGTTAGCGGCTTGCCTAAAACTGAGTCATAATGGGACTTGAGTAGCTCACTCGGATTTCCCTGCTGTCATCCTGTGTAGGACCCAACTTGTTTAAGTAGGGCCAATACTGGACGTTTTCTCAGATTTTGATTTGGCATAAGCGAAAAATACTTTGGTTTCTTTGCGATTTCAATTTATGCTTTTAGTTTCTTCCCCGCGATTCCTGACTCCTAAAGGATTCTTTTGCTTAAGTTTCGAGCTTGCTATTTCTCTGACCAGTGTATCCCCTACAGTACACATATCTAGCTGGCCATATATTGACCTCTTTTAGGCCGCTCTGTTTATTCTTTTCCCGTCCCTGTAAAGGGAGCGCCCTGTCTCTTTTCTGTTTTACATCTACTCTTCCTTTTCTTTAGAGGAATAAGCCTTGTGCATACATCAAGTGCCACCGAGTTAATCTGTTTCTAGGCATAAGTTTGGGGTCTGTTTGCTAGTATATCTTCCAGCTTATATCGGTTAGGACTTGGTTTACTTGGTCCCCCCACTTTATTTTATGTTTTTGTATTGAAGTTGAATTTGGTGAATGCTCCCTCGTGACTAAATCTCATTATGAGTTGATCGTCTGGCTCCGCACATACAGACTGAAACCCTCAATTATGTTGTGATCTGAGTTATATTGTTTTTTGATATGGGATATTTCTTATCAATTCATCATGTTAGTGAAGATGGTCTAGTGTATTCCTCCAGTCAAAATAGGAAGGCTCTATTATTTGCTGTTTAATAAATTGAATTTTTGTGGGCAGAGATTTAAAAGCTCGCGTGAGTGGGTGAGTTTTCATCAAGCTGCCTCCCTGGTGTATTACTGCAACAATATTATTTGCTAATATTCCTCCTTTTAGGTGCCTTAAAGTTGAAATCCCCAGGAGCAAGATGTTGGGTGCAGAGCTGGAAGGTTTCCAGACAGTGGTCAATTTTTAACAGCTGTTCCCTGGAATTGCTGGATGTTGCACATCCGGAGGCTTGTAGACTACCACAATGACAGGTTTTGTTCTCGACCTTTACTGCTAAAAACTTCCACTACAATCATTTGAGGCATTTAGCAGTTCTGTGCAAAACAAGTGACTCTGCAATGTACAGAGGCCAACCCCCCCCCGCCCCTTTTGCCTGTTCAAACTCTGTCAGACACCTGTATAGGTGTAACCTGGGATCCATATTTTTCGTTGTCCAAGTGATCCTTTATTGGAGGTCCTCAGTGAAAGCCCCGAGCGAACATTGCCTTGCCTCTGCAAGCATGTCCACGGATGAAAGGTATTGTGTGGGGGGGGGGGGGTGGGGGTTTGTTGTTTTGCTTTAGACCCCTGTATATTTGCAAAGAGAATGTTATCGGACTGGTGGTATTGTTTGGTGGACTATCTGGGGGGGGGGGGATTTTTTTCCGGCATTAGTATCTGTATCTGTTGGTTTGGAGTGGAGGCCATCGACTGTGGTTCCACTCCAGGGAAGACAGAAATAAATATAAAGGGATGTAAATAACGCACTTAAAATATTTAACCAAGACAGAACACGCGCAGTGGTTTTCAAATTGGAAAAAAATTAGATTTAGAAAGGATGCAGGAAAGCACTGGTTTGGTAATAGAGTTGTGGATAAGTGGAACAAACTCCCAAGTAGCTTCATTGAAGCAAGAACTTACTGTAGCTTTAAAAATAGGTTAGAAAAGTACATGAGTGGATGTGAGTTTTTTAAGGAAACCCTTTGCCTAGAGCATGGGCCAGTAGGCCTGCCGCAGTGGTCCCTCCTTTCTTATGTTCTTATGTTAGCACTATCATCAAGAGAAGGAGTTTTTTGCTCTAGAAGACTGACTACAGCCTCTTGCCCAACAATGAAGAAATCGCCCAAACTAGACTCAGTGATAGCCAGAAACGTCCAGATGGTGTTACCATTCTACCCTGTATAGATAATCTTGTGCAATTTCATTGGAAAACATACATCTGCAATACAGTGGAGTCCCAAAAAGTCTAGAAAATACAGGAACTTGTTCATCATTACATCTTTTACCCAATAGATTTGAGACCCTTGACTCGTTGGGGAACTACGCATTCAACTTCCTTAAAGCTCACAGTTGGGGAAAAATCTCATTAGAGAGGCTGTCTGCTCCCAGAGCAGATAGTTGTCTTTGTTCCAGTGCCTCAGTATTGCTATCAATGAAGGTAATGTTTGTGTATCCTAGGTATACGACCCAGCTCGAAAGATTTAGATGAAGTACGTAAAATTTTAAATACAACATGAATTGCGAACCGTAAAGCATTTGTACTCAATAAATAAATAATGCATCTCAAAAAAGGGTAGGCAGAGAAGGCACAAGAGAGAGAGAGAGAGAGAGAGAGAAAGGAAGGGAGAGAGAAAGCAAAACAGACAAGTCCTCCTCTCTCTCTCTCCTCTCCTCTCTCTCTCCCCTCTCTATAAAAATATAAAAATATAAAATAAATATTATATTATATATAATATATATATATAGAAGAGAGAAGAGAGAGAGAGAGAGAGAGAGAGAGAGAGCGAGGAGAGAGAGAGATCTTTCAACACGTCGGCCGTTTCCCACCGAGGCAGGGTAACCCAAAAAGAAAGAAAAAAAACGTTCATCATTCAACACTTTCACCATCACTCATACATTATCACTGTCTTTGCAGAGGCGCTCAGATACGACAGTTTAAAAGATCCTCCAAACTGCCAATATCCCAAACCCTTCCTTTAAAATGCAGGCATTGTATTTCACATTTCCAGGACTAAAGTCCGACTAACTGGTTTCCCTGAATCCCTTCTCAAAATGTTACCATGCTCACACTCCGACAACTCGTCAGGTCTCAAAAACCATTTGTCTCCATTCACTCCTTTCTAACACGCTCACGCATGCTTGCTGGAAATTCAAGGCCCTCGCCCACAAAACCTCCTTTATCCCCTCCCTCCAACCTTTTCGAGGACGACCCCTACCCCGCTTTCCTTCCACTACAAATTTATACGCTCTCCAAGTCATTCTACTTTGTTACATTCTCTCTAAATGACCAAACCACCTCAACAACCCCTCTTCAGCCCTCTGACTAATACTTTTAGTAACTCCACACCTCCTCCTAATTTCCACACTCCGAATTTTCTTCATGATATTTACACCACACATTGCCCTTAGACAGAACATCTCCACTGCCTCTAGCCGCCTCCTCGCTGCAGCATTTACAACCCAAGCTTCACACCCATATTAGAGTATTGGTACCGCTATACATTCGTACATTCCCTTCTTTGCCCCCATGGATTACGTTTTTTTTTGTCTCCACAGATACCTCAACGCACCACTCCCCTTTTTTTTTCATTAATTCTGTGGTTAACCTCATCTTTCATCAACCCATCCACTGACAACTCAACTCCCAAATATCTGAAAATATTCACTTCCTCCATACTTCCTCTCTGGACTGTGATATCCAATTTTTCTTTTCTAAATCTATATTTTAAATAATATATATAATATAAATAAAATTTTAAATATAAAATATATATATATATATATAAATATAAAAATAATAAATACATATATATATGTATACACACACACACACAACACACACACACACACCAACCGGCCAGTGTCAAATCGACATGTGCCTAGGACAAAATGGAAACTAACACACACACACACACACACACACACACACACACACACACAACACACACACCAACACCAAAACCACACCACACACACACACACACACACTAATAATATATATATAAAATATATAATATATTATATATATTTTATATATATATATATATGCAAAATAACCACTCGAAAAAAATAATGAAATTCCAAGCGCTTTCTGACTACCCCACATTATCAAGAAAAATAAAAATAATACATCAAAGGAAAAGGCATAAAAGGGGTCTAGACCACACCTCACTATCACGTCCCACAAAAAGAAACCCCTGTGCGCGACCAAGAAGAGAACACTGCAGCGGGCCCCGCGGGCCCCAAACAAAAGGGCCCCCTTTCACGCAACCCACAACTTTTTCTACCCAAGAATTAAATTTTTAAATTTGTCCAGTGATATTAAATTTTTCCCAAATTTTATTAATTAAAATGGATCAATTTATATAAACCAAAGGAAATATTCAATTATTGTCAAAACTGTTTTTTTTATGAAAAAAAGATTCAATTATATTCCTGTCGACCGGGACTTCTTGATACTATTTTTCTAAATTTTTTGAAAATCAATTGGATGGTTAAAATTTTTTTACATGAAAATAAGCATTGGAATCTTGTCCATTTTTCAATGCTTTTTTATGTTGTTTTAATCTTATTTCGAATTTTACCAGTTTAAAACCGTAATAAATTTTATCCAAATTTACAAGGAACTTTTAGACACACCGTCCCCATTTTGGAAGAATTCTACAAAATTTTTTTTTAAACTGTTTCAAAAGTTTTTTTAAATAAATTTTGATATTAAAAGTTTTAAAAAGAAAGGGCATATCAACCAAGTTTTCAGGGAAAGGGGAAAACCCAAAATATTTTTAGTTGAATAAAAATTGTTTTTTTTC
>NC_069414.1:38455074-38492574 GCF_026875155.1 Cherax quadricarinatus | reverse complement strand
AGTGTGTGAGCTGAGTGAGCTAGCGATCGAGCTAAGTGATGGGACAGGACTCTGCCCAGAGTGGGCTGATAGGCCTCCTGCAGTGCTGCTCTGTTCAAAGTGTTATTTGATAGCATTGTCACTGATGAGTAAAAATTGTTTGGCCAGGGTTTTACCCATATTGTAGCTGCCTGACTCCCGTGTTGTTGGTGATTGCTGTTAATGGCCCCTTCCAAACACTTCTGTTTCCGTGAATTGTTATTTGATTACCAGTTCGGCTTGGTTCCACTTGGGGATGTGACGCTGTGCTCCTCTGTGTTGAACACAGCCATTACTGCTTGTCGCAGCTTGTGTTGAACACAGCCATTACTGCTTGTCGCAACTTGTGTTGAACACAGCCATTACTGCTTGTCGCAACTTCCGCAAGTTATGATGTAGACGACAACCGACACACCCAAAGTAATATACCTTTTGTATACGTCGAAGAAGCTCCACATTGCCACTCTAACAATCATGTAGACCAGGATATCTGTACAGTACCAATGTAACAATCGTATAGCTGCACAGTACCACTGTAACAGTCATAAACACCAGAATACCTGTACAATACCACTGTAACAATCATATAAACCAGAATAACCACACAATACCGCTGTAACACTCGTATAGAACAGTGTTACATAAAGACCAGAAAACCTGTACAATACCACTGTAACAGTCATATAGACCACGATACCTGTACAATACCACTGTAACAGTCATATAGACCACGATACCTGTACAATACCACTGTAAAAGTCATATAAGAACATAAGAACATAAGAACGAAGGAACACTGCAGAAGGCCTACTGGCCCATGCGAGGCAGGTCCAAGTCCCTACCGGCTTAAGCCAATGCACCCAACCTAGTCAGGTCAGGTCACATTGACTCAAGGGAGGAACACGGCAACCGACCCGTTAGCACAAGCTATCAGGTCTAACTCACACCCACCCACATCTACTCATGTATTTATCCAACCTATTTTTAAAGCTACACAACGTTCTGGCCTCTATAACGGTACTTGGGAGTTTGTTCCACTCATCCACAACTCTATTAACCAAACCAGTACTTTCCTATACCCTCCTGAATCTGAATTTTTCCAACTTAAAACCATTGCTGCGAGTCCTGTCTAGGCTAGATATTATCAGCACACTATTTACATCCCCTTTATTTATTCCTGTCTTCCACTTATAAACCTCAATCATATCCCCCCTAATTCTACGTCTTTCTAGAGAGTGCAGTTTCAGGGCCCTTAGTCTATCCTCATAGGGAAGGTTTCTGATACATGGGATCATCTTTGTCATCCTCCTTTGTACATTTTCCAGAGAATTTATATCCATTCTGTAATACGGTGACCAAACTGTGCAGCATAATCTAAATGAGGCCTAACCAAGGATGTATAGAGTTGAAGAACAACCTGAGGACTCCTATTATTTATGCTTCTTGATATGAAGCCAAGGATTCTATTAGCTTTATTGCGAACACTTATGCACTGTTGTCTTGGTTTCAGATTACTGCTAACCAGAACTCCTAAATCTTTTTCGCAATCCGTAATATTAAGATCTACATTATTTAGTTTATATGTGGCATGGTTATTGTCCTGTCCAACATTTAGAACTTTGCATTTGTCTATATTAAACTGCATCTGCCACTTCTCCGACCACTGCATCAGTCTATTCAAATCTTCCTGGAGTGCTCGAATGTCCTCGTCAGAATGAATTCGACGGCCTATTTTGGTGTCATCGGCAAACTTGCCGATGTCGCTCTTTATGCCCTCATCTATGTCGTTTATGTAGATTGTGAACAGCAGGGGGCCCAACACTGACCCCTGTGGAACACCGCTCGTGACGCTTCCCCACTCTGATTTCTCCCCATTTATGCAAACTCTCTGCTGCCTATTTGTCAACCATGCCTCTATCCAGGAAAAAATTTCTCCTCCTATTCCATGTGCTTTAATTTTCCTCAATAGTCTCTGATGTGGGACCCTGTCAAAAGCCTTACTGAAGTCCATATACACAATATCATATTCGTTACCATGATCTACCTCCTCAAATACCTTAGTGAAAAAAGTTAATAAATTCGTAAGGCAGGAACGTCCCTTTGTAAAACCATGCTGAGATTCGTTGATTAATTTATGCTTTTCAAGGTGGCTACGAACTGCCTCGGCAATTATTGATTCCATAAATTTTCCCACTATGGAGGTTAGGCTTATTGGTCTATAGTTCGAAGCTAAGGACCTGTCACCTGTTTTGAAAATAGGTATCACATTTGCCATTTTCCACTTATCTGGCACCATGCCAGTTTGTAGTGATATGTTGAAAAGATTAGCCAAAGGTGTGCTAAGCTCCTCTTTACATTCCTTTAGAACCCTTGCATACAGTTCATCAGGGCCTGGATTTGTTTAGGTTTTTAATTTATCTATTTGCCTAAGGACCATGTCACTTGTGACCCTAATAGTGCACAGTTTATTATCGTCCTGTTCTACATAATTTATCATTACTGGAATATCACTGGTATCCTCCTGTGTAAAAACTGAGAGGAAGTATGTGTTAAAAATTCTACACATTTCCTTATCACTGTCAGTGAGCTGACCCGAGGAACTTTTGAGTGGGCCTATCTTGTCCCTGATCTTACTTCTGTATACCTGAAAGAATCCTTTTGGGTTAGTCTTCGATTCTCTTGCAACTTTAACCTCATAATCTCTTTTTGCTTTTCTAATTCCCTTTTTTATTTCTCTCTTTAACTGAATATATCGATTTCTTAATTGCCCCTCTCCTCTTTTGATTTGCCTATATATGCCTCTCTTTTGACCAATCAGATATTTTAATCTATTGTTCATACCATTTAGGGTCATTTTGTTTGATCTGATTTCCCTATTTGGAACATAATTTGACTGAGCAGCTAGAACTATGCCCTGGAAAGCATCATATCGGCAACCATCACCACCTACCTGACCCCTAGTCAGGTCATTCCAGTTCAGCCCACCTAAGTAATTTTTCAGTCCTATGAAATCAGCCAAGCGAAAGTCAGGGACGGAGACTTGATTGCCATTATTAAGGGAATTCCATGATATGTTAAAACTGAGTGATTTTGTGATCACTCTCCCCAAGCTCATCATTAACCTCAAGATTATTAATTAGTGTTTCCCTACTGGCAAGAACCAAGTCAAGGAGGTTATTTCCCCTAGTTGGCTCTGTCACAAACTGTTTTAAAAAACAATCCTGGATCGTATCAAGAAAGTCACCCGACTCTAAATTTCCTGTCAAATTGCTCCAGTCAATCTGTCTATAGTTGAAATCTCCCATTAGCACAACATTTTCGTATGTAGATGCCTTACGAATTTCGTCCCATAGAAGTTTACTGCACCTCCCTATCAAGATTTGGGGCCCTGTAAATCACACCCAAAATTAGTTTTTCTCGGCCCTCGAGAAGCTGTAACCAAACAGATTCAGTGGCTGACGCTTCTAATTTAATATCTTGTCTAACACAACAATTTAAATTGTCTCTGACATACATCGCTACTTCCACCACCTTTCCTGTTGACCCTGTCAGTGTGGAATATTTATAGCCTTGTAAGTGACATTCAGATGGCATCTCTCTATCTTTCAGATTGAGCCAGGTCTCTGTTATAGCAATAATATCTATGTTTCCTGCACTTGCAATTAATCTTAGCTCATCTATCTTATTTCTAACACTCCTGCTATTAGTAAAGTAAACCTTAAGGGAGCTAGTCCCTTTCTGCCCTCTGCTGTCCCCCTTGTTTTCTGACCTGTTCTATTGTCTTTATTTATAACTTCATGCTGAATGCCTTTTATACATTTACTGTTTCCAACCCTAGTGTTTGCAACCCCGCTTGTTTCCCACACACACCCATACCTCTATCTTCCATCAGTTTTTAAAATCATGGGCAATTTCAAATGCCTTTTCCAATATCTCAAGGTACCCTCCCAAGAGATGAACCCCACCCCAAATTATTTTTGGCCTAAAAGTTTTCCAGATTAAATGTGGTTGAAGTTCCTTTAATATCTGCCCTAACACAACAATTTAAACCCAATTGCCTCAACAACCTTCCTTTCCCTTCTATCCCTTTAGGCAAGAGGGCTCATATTTTGTTTCCCTCCCTGTATCAATAAATCTATAGTTTCCTGTACGTTTATCTACCCATTTTCTTTTCAAACCCTACCCAATATAATACCAAGGGACTAGCCCGATATGGCTTTTTTTCCATTTCCTATTTTTTTATTTATACTCATCTGTCCTTTAAATTCCCAACCCAGTCCAAGGAACACACCCTATCCTCATTTTCCATCCATTTAAAAAAGGGCACTAAACCCAATCCTTCCTGAGCCATCAACCAACCACAAAAAATCCCTTCCCTTCATTAAGTTAAAAAGGTTTTTGGCAGAGGGTTTAAGTCCCTTATTTCTGCAGCTTTCACCAACCCTGAAACTTTTCCATCCCTTTTGGAAGAACAAGAGGATTTCCCCTATTTTAAAAAATCTTCCACATTTTAACTTTCCTTCCTAACCCTCCCATTACTTTAAAAACCGCCAACGTAAATGGGTTTGTTCACCTACTGTTACCCTTTGCAATTCCCCACCCCCACCCTCCCAAGGGAGCAACTCAACCTCACTTTTTATCCTATTCCCCAAACATATTTTCCAACCACCCAAAAACTCCTTTTACCCATTGAGGGGGACCCTTACCTCCCTAATCTCATCCTGGAAAACAAGACGTCCTCCTTCAATTTTCCCAAATTTTTCCCACTGTTTAAAAAAACTCCCCAGAAGGGGGGCCTGCTGAACCGTCCCCCCCGTGCAAATCCCCACCTAAAAGGCCTTTCCTCACGTGAAAAGACAGCCCTGACCTCCACTGTAAAGTCTTTCCCCACATCTTCAACCCCCTTAACATCTTGGGACCAGGATACCTTCCCCCAATTCCCCATGAAAAAGCCCCCCATTAATAAACCAGTAAACCTGAGAAAACCACTGTAACCCATAACCCCAAACAAGATAGCTTCCCCAGTACAACGCCACAAAATGACAATACCAAAGGGTAACATCAAAAGACCACGAAGCAAAATTACACTTAACATCTTATCCAAATACCTTGGAATCAATGAACGTAATTAACCGGAAACCGTACCATAAAACCGTCACCGGGCCTAAAATAAAGAAAATAATCCCACGGCCCCAACGATATTAAGTAATAATGGCCGTTCCAACAAAATTTGACATTTAATATCCCACTTTTGTAATTAAAATAAATGTAATTTAGGGACAGAGAAAAAACAGGGTATTAGTAATAAAATTGGTACAGGGGGTTAAGTGAATGGGTACAGTGGTTAGTGTTCAATTGTAGTGTAACCCGCAGTGGTGGTAGTGTACATGTAGTGTACAGTGGTGGTAGTGTACATGTAGTGTACAGTGGTGGTAGTGTACATGTAGTGTACAGTGGTGGTAGTGTACATGTAGTGTACAGTGGAGTGTACATGTAGTGTACGTGGGGGTTTAGTGTACATGTAGTGTAAGTGTGGTAGTGTACATTTTAAGGGGTTAGGGGTACAGTTTTAATGAATTAATGTACAGTGGTGGTAGTGTACATGTAGTGTAAGTGGGAGTGTACATGTAGTGTAAGTGGTGTGTACAGTGTTTATGTGGTAGTGAACATGAATGTAAGGGGTAGTATATATGTTTGTCGTGGGGGTAGTGTAATGTAGTGTCAGATGGTAGTGTCATATGGTATGGGGCTGTATTAACGGGGGTTAGTGGTACTGAACATAGGTGTGCAGTGGTATTTAAAATTTGGGGTAGGTGAATTTTTGTTCAAGTGGATGTAATGTGATAGTGAACATATGGTGATGGTAGTGTCATGTATGAACATAGGTGTGCAGTGGAGTGTACATTTGTAGTGAACATATGGTGTGCAGTGGTAGTGTACATTTTGTAGTGAACATATGGTGTGCAGTGGTAGTGTACATGTGATAGTGAACATATGGTGTGCAGTGGTAGTGTACATTTTGTAGTGAACATATGGTGTGCAGTGGTAGTGTACATTTTGTAGTGAACATATGGTGTGCAGTGGCAGTGTACATTTGGTAGTGAACATATGGTTGCAGTGGAGTGTACATTTGTAGTGAACATATGGTGTCAGTGGTAGTGTACATTGGTATGAAACATAGGGGTGCAGTGGAAGTGTACATGTGGTAGTGAACATATGGTGTGCAGTGGCAGTGTACATGTGGTAGTGAACATATGGTGTACAGTGGTAGTGTACATGTGGTAGTGAACATATGGTGTACAGTGGTAGTGTACATGGTTGGAAGGGGGAACATTGTAGGCATTGGGAATGTACATGTGGTAGTGAATATGGGTGTACAGTGGTAGTGTACATGTGGTAGTGAACATATGGTGTACAGTGGTAGTGTACATGTGTGCAGTGGGAATGTACATGTGGTAGTGAACATATGGTGTGCAGTGGTAGTGTACATGTGGTGATGAAACATGTGGTAGTAACATATGTGTGCAGTGGTGTACATGTGGTAGTGAACATATGGTGTACAGTGGTAGTGTACATGTGGTAGTGAACATATGGTGTACAGTGGTAGTGTACATGTGGTAGTGAGCACATAGTGTGCAGTGGTAGTGTACATGTGGTAGTGAACATATGGTGTGCAGTGGTAGTGTACATGTGGTGTGCAGTGGGAGTGTACATGTGGTATGAACAATGGTGTGCAGTGGTAGTGTACATGGGCAGTGGAATGTACATGTGGTAGTGAACATATGGTGTGCAGTGGTAGTGTACATGTGTGCAGTGGGAATGTACATGTGGTAGTGAACATATGGTGTGCAGTGGTAGTGTACATGTGTGCAGTGGGAATGTACATGTGGTAGTGAACATATGGTGTGCAAGTGGTAGTGTAACATTGTGCAGGGGGAATGTACATGTGGTAGTGAACATATGGTGTGCAGTGGCAGTGTACATGTGTGCAGTGGGAATGTACATGTGGTAGTGAACATATGGTGTGCAGTGGCAGTGTACATGTGTGCAGTGGGAATGTACATGTGGTAGTGAACATATGGTGTGCAGTGGCAGTGTACATGTGGTAATGAACATATGATTTGCAGTGGGAGTGTACATGTGGTAGTGAACATATGGTGTGCAGTGGTATTGAACATATAGTGTGCATTGGTAGTGTACATTTTGGTAGTGTACATGTTAGAGTGTAAAAAGTGTAGTGTACATGTGTATTACATTGTAGTAAAATGGTGTGCAGTGGAAAGTGACATGTGGTAGGAACATATGTGTGCAGTGGGATGAAACATGTGGTAATGAACATATGATTGCAGTGGAGTGTACATGGGTAGTGAACATATGGTGTGCAGTGGTATTGAACATATAGTGTGCATTGGTAGTGTACATGTGGTAGTGTACATGTGTTAGTGTACATGTGGTAGTGTACATGTGGTAGTGTACATGTGGTAGTGAACATATGGTGTGCAGTGGTAGTGTACATGTGGTAGTGAACATATGGTGTGCAGTGGTAGTGTACATGTGGTAATGTACATGTGGCGTGCAGTGGTAGTGAACATATGGTGTGCAGTGGGGGTGTACGTGTCGTAGTGAACATAAGGTGTGCAATGGTAGTGTACATGTGGTAATGTACATGTGGTGTGCAGTGGTAGTAGTAGTAGTAGTAGTATACGCATGGAAATGTACATATAGTATACGGTGGTCATAGTGTATAGAGGGGGAGTGTACATGTAATGTGCAGTGGTAGTAGTGCACAGCGGTAGTAATGCACAGTGGTGGTAGTGTACATGTAGTGTACAGTGGTCGTATTGTACATGTAGTGTACAGTGATCGTGGTGTACATGTTGTATGCATTGATAGTAGTGGAAATGTACATGTGGTATGCAGTGGTGGTAATGTACATGGTGTAATGTGCGTGTAGTGTGCATTTATGATAGTATACGGTGATCGTAGTGCACAATGTTGATAGAATATATGTAGTGTGCATTGGTCGTAGTGTACAGTGATAGTAGTGTACTGTGTTGGTAGTATTTATGCAGTGTACCACCCTGTCTGTGGACAGACCAATGTCTGTGTTCATTGAGGTGTGTATGCTCTCCTAATTGTGGTTGTAGGGGTCGATTCACAGCTCCTTTGTATGTGTACTCACCTGATTGAACTCACCTAACTGTGGTTGCAAGGGTCGAGTCTCAGCTCCTGGGCCTTGCCTCTCTGTTGGCCACTACTGATTTCACTCCTGGCCGCGTGAGCTCTATCATGCTTATTCTTAAAGCTATGTATGAATTTTGCCTCTGCCACTTCCCTGTCTAGGCCGTTCCACTTCCTGATCACTTTAACCCTAAAGAAGTATTTCCTAATATCCCTGAGACTCATTTGTGCTTGTAAGTTCCAGTTGTGACCTCGTGTACACTCAGACCCGCCTCTCAAACAGACTCTCCCTGTCAATTCTTTTGAGTATTTTGTACGTCGTAATCGTATCAAATATTTTCCTTCTGTCTTCTAGTGTCATCAGCATCCAGCCTCTCCTCATAGTTCATAACCCTCACCTCTGAGACTAGTTTCGTTGCAAACTTTTGCACCTTTTTCAGCGTCTTGACTTGCTTTACTAGATGCGGGTTCCATACTGGCTCTGCACACTCAAGAGGGGCCTGACATAGGCCGTGTGTAAGGTCGTGAATATCTACTTGTTGATGTTCCTGAAAGCTACCCGTAAATTTATCGTTTCCGCGTTTGTTGCAGCAGTTATTCGGCTGAAGTGTACCTCAGGTGAGATACTGGGAACTATGCTCACCCCGAGGTCCTTCTATTTCAGGGAGGTTTGCAGACTTTGTCCCCCGAGCCTGTATACTGTTGATGGACGTCTAATATTTTCATAATTTTGCATTTGTTAGGGTCAAGTTCCAGTAGCCACTTGTCAGAGCACCCCTCCATCTTGTCCAGATTCATCTGTAGTCTTTCCTTCTACTCCGGTTTGTATTCTCCTTAGTTTTATATCGTCTGCAAACAGGCACACCTCTGATGCATTTTCTTATGTCACGTCGTTTACATACACTAGAAACAGTCCTAGACCAAGTATTGACCCTTGTGGAACCCTGCTCGTCACACTCGCCCATTCCGACACCTCCTCATCGACAGCAACTCGTTGCTTTCTTCCCGTGTGTGTCTTAGCTACCAGTATGCAAATGAACTTATCGGTAGACACTTGGCCTGTCTTGGGTAGACAGTAGCAAAAGCCTACAAGTGTGAATAAAAACAATGGCAACAGATGATTCTTTTAATACAACGTTTCGCCATTCCTGTTTACTTTATCGACTACACATGAATGAGCAGGTAGGTTCGCTGAGACGGATCCTGGCCTGGGTTTTCTCCATGCAGTGACCCAGCCCTGGAATGAAGACACTGGTAACAATGAATTCTTTTAATACAACGTTTCGCCCAAGGCTGGGCTTTATCGACTACACAGGAATAAACAAATTCACCGTCTTATATATAAGGCAAACGAGCACCTTGAGGTCAAGCTCAGAGATCTTAAAACACGTCACAAGTAAGATCATTGCGAGAGCAGGTCACACCAGCTTTGTGACCTGCTCTTGCAGTGGCCTTACCTGTAAATGTATTTCTCTGAGATTGACTTCCTGGTGTTCGTTTGCCTTATAAGCCGTTGAATTGGCTTACTCTTGTGTGGTCGATAAATCCCAGCCTTGGGCGAAACGTTGTATTAAAAGAATTCTCTGCTATCAGTGTCTTCATCCACACTCCTTGTCCTTTTGTGTGTGCGCGCGCGCTCACCCATATGTGGTTGCAGGAGTCGACTGAGGGATTGATTACCTCATCTTCCACTGTCTTGGAGAAGAGCATTCCAATCGGTGGTGGCGAGCTCAGAGCAAAGGGCTGGCCAATTACCTCTTTCCCATAGCTAGGTTGTGCGTGTGGACTCCTCACCTCGTTCTGTTGGGATCTTAAGTGTCGTAAAAACAGCCTTGTGGTCAGACGATCCAACGTAGCCGAGGGGTTGACAAGTGACTATGCCTTCTGCCAGATCACTCACTACTGGGTCAAGGGAGGAGCCAGAGATGTGAGTAGGGAAATCAACAAAGTTTCTCATGTCAAACACTGCAATAAGGTCATCAAAGTCCCTCTGTATAAGGTGCTGGTTGAGGTCACCAACAATTCTGATATGTTGACAGTTGTGTTGTAGCAGAAGGGAGTCAATATTTTCCATTAGGAAGTTGATGGGGTCTGCATGTTGCCACTGAGGTCTGTGCATTGCACATGTTAGTACAGAGGAACTAGTGTTTATGCAGAGCTTGAAGAACATCATTTCAAGATGTGTAGGGGTGGCAACATCAATGTGCTGGGCATGAACACTTTTAGAGAAGCACACAGCAACACCTCCTCCTTGCCCTTGCCTGTCTCTTCTCATCCATGAGGTGTAGCCAGCAATTCTTGCAAAATTTCCTGGAGTCCTGTCATCCAAAAATGTTTCAACAACAGCTATCATGTCGGGACGTCGAGTGTTCACAAAACTATGTGTGAGCTCTCCAACATTAGTATTGAAACCTCTAATGTTGGCCGACAGGATGCTGATAGACTGGCTCCTCATGATGATGTGGTCAGCTTGAGGTGGTGGGTGTGTAGGGCATGTAAGGTGCCTGCCCTTGAGAGAGGTAGGGTACTGAGGCAGCTGCAGGGATGTAGGTCTGTGGTCTTGTATAAGGCACAATACCACCTGCTGGGCTGGGATAGGAGCAGCTGAGTGGGTGACGTGTGAGAGTGTTCACCAATTCAGAGATCCTGCTGGTTTGTTCTGAGAATAGGTCTCTAAACAGGTGGTCCTTGTCTGTCAAGTTCCTTTTTCTTCCGACACTGGTCCTCCTGATGTCCTTTCTTGTAGCAGTAATTGCACCTGGTATCTCGCAGGCAGTTGTTGGCAGTGTGCCCCTTCCGGTGACAGCGAGAGCACAGCCTAGGTGCCTGGGAGGGTGGACTATGATTTGTTGCACCTCTTGTGTTTTGCAGATTTGTCCTCAGGTTCTGCCGCTGGAACTGTGTTAGTGGAGGGTGAGACGGCTATAGATGTCTTCCTCCTCCACGTCCTCTACCAGTTCTGACAGATGTGTCCCTGCTGTTCGTACTTTGGCGCAGTAGGTGATCAGGTGAAGTGATAGTTCCCTGATTATTAACTGCACCAATCTCTGGTGGAGAAACTCCTGACTCAGAACTTGCTGATGAAGCACTGCTGCCAGATGCTGGAATAGTGTCGGCAGGTGTGCTGACAGGTGTAGGATCAGAGATGGTATGTGCACTGTCAAGTGGACTGGCAGTGGCTGAAGCAGAGATGTCAGGTGTAGGAGAATTAACAGATCCAAGGCTTCCCTCGTTGCTGGGAAGAGGATTTGTTCCCTCTGTGGTGGTCAGAGGAATTGTGTTAGAATTCCCAAAGGTAGTGTTTTGAACTCTGTCAGTCTGTGGGACCTTAGCGATGACAGAATTCCACCAGTTATTTACCCCTGAGTTAAGCTCAGTGTGGGACTTCCAGTCTTTGTCAATAGTGTCACCATCAGCTGAGCAACTTACGTCACCTCTCTCTCTCTCTCTCTCTCTCTCTCTCTCTCTCTCTCTCTCTCTCTCTCTCTCTCTCTCTCTCTCTCTCTCTCCTCTTCTCTCTCTCTCTCTCTCTCTCTCTCTCTCTCTCTATCTCTCTCTCTCCTCCCCCTTTCTCTCTTTTTTTTTTTTTTTTTTTTTTTTTTTTCTCTCTTCTTTTTCTTTTTTTTTTTTTTTTTTTTTTTTTTTACACAGGGTTTGACAAGGTTAAGGATCCCTAGCTTTATTGACAGCTATTTACAGGTTAAGGATTCCTAACTTTATTGGCAAGCTAAGAGCTGTTACCTACATCAGCTCATTTGAAAGCATTTTTATTGTTATGAGACATACAAGTAGGGAACAGGATGAAGTTGGAGCCATCTGTGGGCAAGCATATTCATTTGATCAACTGACTTTATCTCGTTGACATCATTATGCTGTACGAATGTGTTCCATACTCAAGTCATCCTGGGTATGTATGATCTCAGATGGAGTGATGTTCTTGAGAAGGGTACAGCCAGAGTGAAGTTGCTGCTTTCTGCCCGTCTTGTGGCATAAAAGCTTGTTTCACGCTGTCTCTCTCTCTCTCTCCCTACTCCCAGAGTTCTCCATCACCCTCCATCTCCCCCTCTTCCCATCCCTCACTCCTCCATCATCATCATCCCCTTCACTCTCCCTCACACACTGAATAATTAAGTTTTGTTATGTAATTCCTTGAGTACATGTCAACAGCAGCAACTAACATGCTCACATTATTAATTGAGCCAGTTCCCCAAGTCAGTCCCCCAAGTCAGTCCCCCAAGTCAATCCCCCAAGTCAATCCCCCAAGTCAATCCCTAAACCAGTCCCCCATGTCAATCCCCAAGTCAATCCAGCAAGTCAGTCCCCAAACCAATTTCCCATGTGAACCCCCAAGCCAATCCCTCAAGTCAGTCTACTAAGTCAGTCCACCAAGCCGTTCTCCCAAGCCAATCCCCCATGCCAGTTTCCCAAGTTAATTCCCTAAGTCAGTTCCCTAATTCAGTCTCCAAGTCAGTTCCCTAATTCAATCCCCAAGTCAGTTCCTCACGTCAATTCAAGCCAATCCCCCCAGGTCAGTCCCCAAATCAGTTCCCCTAGCCAATTCCCTAAGTTATTTCCCCAAGTCAGTCCTCAAGTCAGTTCTCCAAGTCAGTCCACCAAGTTCGCCCAAGTCAGTCCCCAAAGTAATCCCCCAGGTCAGTCCTTAAACCAATCCCTCAAGTCAGTTACTAAGCCAGTCACCCTAGTCAGTCCCCAAGTCAGTCCCCCAAGTCAGTTCTCTAAGTCACTTCCCCAAGTCAATAATTGATAAAAAAAAAATAAAGCTCACATGACCTTGTTTTTATAATTCATCTGGAAGAGCTAAACTCTTAGGAATCATACACTACATGGGGATGAGAGACACTCAGGTTCGATGCGAGGAAGGGGAAGGTGGCTCCAGTTGCTGTGTTGGGGAGCTCTTCATCAGTATGAAGGCGCCGCCACCTTGAAGGGCATGTGATGAAATAATCCACAAGGCGAAAAAAATACAAACAGTTGCTTATTTTGACCTCTAATTCAGGTACTCCTCTTCAGATCTGCTGAAAAGGACCTCAGATGGAGGAGGAAATATACTGAGAAGTATTTCTCCTCTTTTTCTCTCCATGCAGGTTAATTCCTCTCACTGACAAGTGTTCACTCCACTTGGATGTACCTGTGGTCAGTTACTAAGTGGAATTAATACACCAACAGCCAGTTATCAAGTAGAATTAAAACACTAATAGTTAGTTATCAAGTTGAATTAATACACTAACAGTTATCAAGTAGAATTAATACACCAAC
The DNA here is from genome assembly GCF_026875155.1 of Cherax quadricarinatus. Taxonomy (NCBI): domain Eukaryota; kingdom Metazoa; phylum Arthropoda; class Malacostraca; order Decapoda; family Parastacidae; genus Cherax; species Cherax quadricarinatus. Next base: position 38,479,098 of record NC_069414.1, on the reverse strand, counting down.
AGTCAGTTACTAAGTGGAGTTAATGCACCAACAGTCAGTTACTAAGTGGAGTTAATACACCAACAGTCAGTTACTAAGTGGAGTTAATGCACCAACAGTCAGTTACTAAGTGGAGTTAATACACCAACAGTCAGTTACTAAGTGGAGTTAATGCACCAATAGTCAGTTATCAAGCAGAATTAATACACTAACAGTCAGTTATCAAGTGGAATTAAAACACTAATAGTTAGTTATCAAGTAGAATTAATACACCAACAGTCAGTTACTAAGTGGAGTTAATACACCAACAGTCAGTTACTAAGTGGAGTTAATACACCAACAGTCAGTTATCAAGCAGAATTAATACACTAACAGTCAGTTATCAAGTGGAATTAATACAGCAACAGTCAGTTACTAGGTGGAATTAATGCGCCAACAGTCAAGTTATCAAGTGGAATTACTGCGTCAGTTCAGTAAAAACCAGGTCATCTGTGTAAGGTAATTACTTTTAAGTTTATTATCTACTTGGGTTCAATGGACCATAATTATTGTGTCATTAAGTTTATTGTTATTACCAGAGTTATAAAAGTTGAGAAAGAAAGATGGTAGAGAATAACTGTCTAGTACATGTTGGTCAACTTGACCCCTCTATGGTGTACTCTAGTATACGTTGATCATCCTGACCCCTGTGTGCTGTACACTCTCTAGTACACGTTGGTCAGTCTAACTCCTCTGTAGTGTACACTTATATAGTATTCACTTTATGGTGTACACTTTTCTATTGAGAGAGAGAGACGAGGGGGGGGATTTAACAAGCGAAATAAGAGAGTATTGTGAAGTGTTAAGTCATCCTTCAACGCTGAATATCTTGGTGAAACTGTGGAGAAGTTACAGTAACACTAGCTTTAAGGAAGTTACAGTAACACTAGCTTTAAGGAAGTTACAGTAACACTAGCTTTAAGGAAGTTACAGTAACACTAGCTTTAAGGAAGTTACAGTAACACTAGCTTTAAGGAAGTTACAGTAACACTAGCTTTAAGGAAGTTACAGTAACACTAGCTTTAAGGAAGTTACAGTAACACATGCTTGGAGAAAGAAAGTTACAGGGTCACAGGCTTAGAAGAAATTACAGAATTAGAAACTTAGAGGAAGAATACAGCAGTAGAAACATATGGGAGGTTACATGAACATGAACACTAAAGTTACAAGGGAAAGTTAAAAGAATACAAATAGTAAATAACCTAGAACACTGGAACAAATTACCTTTCGGTGCTGTAATCCCAGATATAAATACTGAACAGTAAATAAATAGACGGCGGGAGAATTAACAACTTTCACTAAACACGATATCAACGAGGAACCTACAATTCGCTTGGTATATTCAAACCTGAATTGTGTTAGCTTCCTCCCCAGAGATGATTGATGGCAGGCGTCTGCCTGCTACCTCGTACTTCACACAATCAATACCGCACAATGGATTCAAATGTACTCAAGGAACAGAGAATGTCGGTGCAAGAGAAAGTGGGTGCGGTGCAGGGGGCTAGCTAGAGTTTTATGGTAGCAGTAACAGCAGTGATACTATGGAAAGTTGATGTAGCAGTAGTAGTAGTAGTAATAGTAGTTTTGAGATGGAAGTAGCAGTGACACTATTGAAAGTCGCAGTAGTTGCAGTTGCTGTAGTAGTAATAGTAGTAGTAGTAGCTTTATAGTCACAGTAGTAGTAACAGTTAATGTAGTTGTAGCAGTTTACTAGTAGTTGTAGAAGTAGTGGTAGTGATGTTAACACATGACATGGTGGTGTGTAGATGGCGTGGTTCTCAACACAGCTGGTTCAAATACCACCATCTTCCAGTTCGGGCTATACTGATTCGTTTGCAGTCACGTTATTACGACTTCGTGCGTCTTCAGTAAATGTTAGTTAGTTGTTATTTATTCGTTACTCCCACTTTTTAAACGCCTGATCTCTCCTTCCATGGATCGTTCTGATTGTCTCCCATTCTTCCTCCAAATGCTGTAAAATCCCCTGGGGTTTAGCGCTTCCACGTGGATATTACGGTGTATGGTAGAACTGAAGGTAGCTGTGTGTGTGAGAGAGAGAGAGAGAGAGAGAGAGAGAGATAGAGAGAGAGAGAGAGAACTCATGTGAGCAAAGAATCGCTTTAACACAATTGACTAAAATTACGCAAAACTGGTAGAGGGAAAAATATATTAATGATAAAATAGAGCGTTCTCGTAAGTTCAGACACTCATCTTCGGGTATGTGAGGTTAAGAGAAATGGAGAGATGAGGAAAGGAGCGAAGAGAGACGGAAGGAGAAGAGTAAGGAAAAAAGGGAGAGAGAGAGAGAGAGAGAGAGAGAGAGAGAGAGAGAGAGAGAGAGAAGGGGGGACTTTTACCTAATTAAGGGGAGTATAGCCTGGAGCAACAAGTGGAGGGGCGTGACCTGCCATGGTGGAGGGGAGGGAGGGAGGAGGACCACTGAAGGGAATGGAGACCAAATTAATGGGGGGAGGGAGGTGCCCAGTGGATGAGGAGATGAGACCAGTAGTGGGGGTGGGGAGGGGAACCAAAAAGAGGGAATGGGTGAAATGAGAACCAAGGTGGGGAGGAGGAACGGGAGACTAGTAAGTACATGGGGAAACAAAGCAAGCAAAAAACTATGCATGCTTCTCCGAGGCTATCTGCAGGTGACTATCTGCTACTATCTCGGTGGAGGGCTATCGACTACTATCAGATGTTTGAAGTAAAGATCTTAATACCAAATGCTCTCTCCCCACCCTTCACTCCCTCCTACCCCCATGGCGGCATGACAGCTACTACATCATAATCGATAAACCCGCATGAATATCGATAAGAAAGAAAGTGATTAATGGAAGTAGCAGGTATGACCACCAGTATTACTCAGTGGCACACTGAAACACTGAGTCTACCGCTATTTCTATCACTAAATGCTGTGATATGGGTTGATGTTGATCAGTCGGACTTCCTGTGTTGTTTCAGAGCTGCCATTACGGCGCTGATGGCCAATGTCTCATGTCAAGAGTATAAATCAAGTTTTTTTCTCAGTTGAGTCTTGAAAGACTGGATTAATTTAGCACTAACACTTTCAGAAGAGAAGACTAATTCAGTGATCCAGGATCTTACTAGTATATTCATAGTAAAGTACTTCCTGTGAGTTTTATATCAATGTTTAGTGTAATATTTCTTTCCCACCACACACTCCATCACAGGTACTCAGGGGATCCTTTCTTGATTCAATACTTTTCACAACTTATATAAATGATCTTGAAACAGGTCTAACATCAATAATCAATAATCAATAATTGGGGGAATTGCAGCATGCAAAGCAGTTGCTTGAGTATTGAGAGAGTGACCTGGATATATGTTGGTGCTGGATGGAGGGAATGTGGCAGATTAGTTTCATTGTTGACAGGTTCAGAGTGACGCATTTTGGATTTAAGTCTCAAACATGAGTACAAATTATTTGTCAATAAATTAACTGAAACAAACCACGGTAAAAGAGGGGATCTGGAGTCTACCTGGAGGGCATTCCGGGGATCAACGCCTCCGGTCCACGACCAGACCTCCCGGTTGATTAGGGCCTGATCAACCAGGCTGTTACTGCTAGCCGCACGTAGTCCAATGTACGAACCACAGCCCGGCTGATAGAACCAGTGGCGAGTGAGTCGCCATGGGTTCAACCCCACCCGTTCCTTGGTTTGTTTGCAACCGTGTTATTACGATTTCATGAATAATTGAAAGAAGAGATGATTGAGTAATCATAAACATTGGCACCAGGTGTCCCGTAGCTCGGTTTGTAATGCACTCAGCTGACACATTGAGGTCCATGGTTCGATCCCCGGTACGGAATGGAAACATTAGAGAGTGTTTCTTTAAGATACCTACTGCCCCTTCTCACCTATCAGTTAAATAGGTACCTGGGTGTTAGTGGACTGGTGTGGGTCGCATCCTGGGGAGAAAATTAACGTAACCTTCCTGAAATGCTCTGCATAACCAGGGTTTTACTATATAGTAGTATGTCACTGACGTCAACTAGGCCTGTATAAGTCGTATCATGTACTTGTAGAAATGAAGATCACTATTTACCATCATCATTATAACAGTACCAGACAGTGTGTGGCTGTGAGCAGCAAAGACAACACAATGCTTAGAAATTTCTAATAAAAAACACCAGAATCAATACTGAGTATCATGTTCTTGTAGATGAGTAGTTCAGAGAACAGAGAAGTTGATAAATTAGACATGTGCAACACTTGGGTATCTTTATTGTGGAAACGTTTCGCCACTCCAGGCTGAGGAACTGATTACCTCAGTCTTCTTCTGATCGTCAATATTCTTGATATTGTACTGATGAAGCCACTGCGTGGCGAAACGTTTCCACATGCTCTTGTTAGACGGCTTCACCACACCACACCTTGTTATTGATCTTCTTGCTGAATCTGTAAGTGCAAATATGAGGCCGTTATTTAAGAACCAGGGGAAGAATAAGTTTACAAGCATATTATTCAACGTCTTCCTATACAGAGTCAGACTGTGGTCAGTAGATTCCTGATGATAATTCAGCAGCTACATCAGGAGCATTAGTGGACAGTAAGCCACTCAGGTAATGATGATAGTAGTGTGTAAGAAGTAGAGGTAGCGATGGTGATTAGTGGTATTCGGAGCAGTGGTCACCGGTATCTTGGTGTTTCCTCCAGAGCAGCGTAGAATATCTGGTTGTTTGCATCCACCCGTAGCACAGTATTTAGTAAGTAAGTAAGTAAGTAAATTTATTCAGGTATACACAATACAGTTACATAGAATTATCATACATAGCAGCATATGTGTAGAGAACCTAGGATAACCCAAAAAAGTCAGACAGAGTGAATTATTTCCATTGGGGTCCTTTAGAAGTACAACCTGTGGTATACACAGATCTGTGGGTAGCATTGGAATATTGTCATGTGCGGTAGTAGTGACAAGCAGTGAAGGTAATTTGAGGTCCGCCTGCCTTCCATTCGCTCAAATCTCCTATAAATTCCATAATGTTTATCAATATGGTATAGTATGTTTTTCCTCCTGTTTTATCCGGAAGTGACCATAGGGGAAGAAAGGTAGGAAGAGAGCCTTCTACTTCACTGTCTTTACCTTAGACATCTAGATGACGGTAGACGGTCCTTAATGAAGACTAAGTAGCAGTATTCAATAGATATTCCAGTGTTAACTTTAAATTCTGCTATCTCTCTCTCTCTCTCTCTCTCTCTCTCTCTCTCTCTCTCTCTCTCTCTCTCTCTCTCTCTCTCTCTCTCTCTCTCTCTCTCTCTCTCTCTCTCTCTCTCTCTCTCTCTCTCTCTCATTGTATCCTTCAAAGGGGATCACCTTGGGTCATCTCACCAGCCGAATGGCCGTCAATACCTCGTTGTCAGAGAGTGGTTATATGATGTGAGGGAGAGTGTTGAAGTAAAGTGTGTAAGGAAGAGTGTTGAAGGAAAGTGTGTAAGGAAGTGTTTGAAGGAGGTAGAGCTGTGAGGGAGTAGTTTGGGGAGGAATAGTGTGAGAAGAATGTGAGTGAAGGAGAGGGAATGTGTTTGTGAGAGTGGGAGAGAGGAGATCGTGGGGAAGTGTGTAATTCAGGAGAGGGTGAGTGTGTGCATGTGAGAGTGCAACAGTACTAATACTCGCAGTACAAATACTTGCGTTACTTCCCTGTCAACTACATCACTGTAACTACAACTAATGGTACTGTACTGTGCCGCAGATATACCATGTTGAACCAAATATCCTGTGTGAGCCTAGACTTAATGTCAGGGAAGCCTGTGTCCTCTACCACCAGCACCTGTGTCCTCTACCACCAGCACCTGTGTCCTCTACCACCAGCACCTGTGTCCTCTTCACCAGCACCTGTGTCCTCTACCACCAGCACCTTGTTCCTCTACACCAGCACCTGTGTCCTCTACCACAGCACTTGTGTCTCCGTCACCAGCACCTGTGTCCTCTACCACCAGCACCTGTGTCCTCTACCACCAGCACCTGTGTCCTCTACACCAGCACCTGTGTCCTCTGTCACACAGCACCTGTGTCCTCTACCACCAGCACCTGTGTCCTCTACCACCAGCACCTTGTGTCCTCTGTCACCAGCACCTGTGTCCTCTACCACCAGCACCTGTGTCCTCTACCACCAGCACCTGTGTCCTCTACCACCAGCACTTGTGTCTTCCGTCACCAGCACCTGTGTCCTACCTTGACCACCAGCACACCTGTGTCCTCTACCACCAGCACCTGTGTCCTCGTCACCAGCACCTTGTCCTCTACCACCAGCACCTGTGTCCTCTCCACCAGCAATGTGTCCTCTCACCAGCACCTGTGTCCTCTACCACCAGCACCTGTGTCCTCTACCAGCACTGTGTCCCTACACCACACTGTGTCTCTACACCACACTTGTGTCTTCCGTCACCAGCACCTGTGTCCTCTACCACCAGCACCTGTGTCCTCTACCACCAGCACTTGTGTCCTCCGTCACCAGCACCTGTGTCCTCTACAATCAGCACCTGTGTCCTCTACCACCAGCACTTGTGTCCTCTACCACCAGCACCTGTGTCCTCTACCACCAGCACTTGTGTCTTCCGTCACCAGCACCTGTGTCTTCCGTCACCAGCACCTGTGTCTTCTGTCACCAGCACCTGTGTCTTCCGTCACCAGCACCTGTGTCTTCCGTCACCAGCACCTGTGTCCTCTAAGACCAGCACCTGTGTCCTCTACCACCAGCACCTGTGTCTTCCGTCACCAGCACCTGTGTCCCTCTACCACCAGCACCGGTGCCCTCTGTCCACCACACTTGTGTCCTCGTCACCAGCACCTGTGTCCTCTACCACCCAAGCACCTTTTGTCCTCTACCACCAGCACTTGTGTCCTCTTCCACCAGCACCTGTGTCCTCTACCACCAGCACCTGTGTCCTCTACCACCAGCACTTGTGTCCTCTACCACCAGCACGTGTGTCCTCTACCACCTGCACTTGTGTCCTTCCGTCACCAGCACCTGTGTCCTCTCCCAACCACACCTGTGTCCCCTACCACCACCCCCTGTTCTTCCGCAACCAGCACCTGTGTGCTGTACCACCAGAAACCTGTGTTTTCCGTCGCCAGCACCTGTGCCCTTCCTCACCAGCACCTGTGTCCTCTGCCACCAGCACCTGTGTCCTCTACCACCAGCACCTGTGTCCTCTACCACCAACACCTTTGTCTTCCGTCACCAGCACCTGTGTCCTCTACCACCAGCACCTGTGCCCTCACCACCAGCACCTGTGTCCTTTCCACCAGCGCCTGTTCTTCCGTCACCAGCACCTGCGTCCTCTTCCACCATAACCGTGTCCTCTACCCCCAAACACCTGTGTCCCCCTACCACCAGCACCTGTGTCTTCCGTCACCAGCACTTGTGTCTTACACCCAGCACCTGTGTGCTGTGCCACAGCACCTCTGTCTTCGCCACCAGCACCTGGTCCTCCGTCACCACACCTGTGTCTTCCGCACCAGCACCTGTGTCCTCTACCACCACACCTGTGTCTTCCGTCCACCACCCCTTGTCCACTAACCACCACCCCACCTGTGTCCTTGTCAACCAGCACTGTGTCTTCCGTCACCACACCTGTTGTACTCACCTAGCACCCTGTGTCCTCCGCACCAAGCGCCTCTGTCTTCCGTCACCAGCACCTGTGTCCCTACCACCAGCACCTGTGTCCTCCGTCACCAGCACCTGTGTCTCCGTCACCAGCACCTTTTGTCTTCCGTCCCAGCACCTTGTCTTCCGTCACCAGCACCTGTGTCCTCTACCACCACACCTGTGTCCTCCGTGCCACAAGTGTATCCTCCGCCCACCAGCATTTGTGTCCTCCGTCGCCAGCACCTGTGTCTTCCGCCCCAGACCTGTGTCCTCACCACCAGCACTTGTGTCCTCTTCCACCCCCTTGTCTCTACCACCACACCTGTGTCCTCTACCACCACCAGAACCTGTGTCCTCTACCACCAGCACTTGTGTTTTCCCGTCACCAGCACCTGTGTGCTGTACCCCCAGCACCTGTTCTTCCGTCGCCACACTGTGTCCTCTACCACCAGCCCCTGTGTCCCCTACCACCAGCACCTGTGTCTTCCGTCACCAGCACCTGTGTCCTCTACCACCAGCACTTGTGTCCCCTACCCACAGCACCTGTGTCTTCCGTCACCACACCTGTGTCCCCTACCACCAGCACCGGGTGTCTTCCGTCACCAGCACCTGTGTCCTTCCACCAGCACCTGTGTCCCCTACCACCACACCTGTGTCTTCCGTCCCAGCACCTGTGTCCTCTAAACCAGCACCTGTTTTTCCTACCCACCAGCACCTGTGTCTTCGTCACCAGCACCTGTGTCCTCTACACCACACCTGGTCCTCTACCACCAGCACCTGTGTCCTCTACCCCCAGCACCTGTGTCTTCCCCTCACCAGAAACCTGTGTGCGTCCCACCAGCACCTGTGTCTTCCGTCGCCAGCACCTGTGTCCTCCGTCACCAGCAGCTGTGTCTTCTGTCACCAGCACCTGTGTCCTCTACCACCAGCACCTGTGTCTTCCGTCACCAGCACCTGTGTCCTCTAACACCAGCCCTGTGTCCTCTACCACCAGCACCTGTGTCTTCCGTCACCAGCACCTGTGTCCTCTACCCCCAGCACCTGTTCCTCTGTCACCAAAGCACTTGTGTCCTCCGTCACCAGCACTTGTGTCCTCCGTCCCCAGCACCTGTGTCCTCTACCACCAGCCCCTGTGTCCTCTACCACCAGCACTTGTGTCCTCTTCCCCCGCACCTGTTCCTCTACCACCAGCACCTGTGTCCTCTACCACCACCCACTTGTGTCCTCTACCACCAGCACGTGTGTCCTCTACCACCTGCACTTGTGTCTTCCGTCACCAGCACCTGTGTCCTCTACCACCAGCACCTGTGTCCCCTACCACCAGCACCTGTGTCTTCCGTCACCAGCACCTGTGTGCTGTACCACCAGCACCTGTGTCTTCCGTCGCCAGCACCTGTGTCCTCTACCACCAGCACCTGTGTCCCCTACCACCAGCACCTGTGTCTTCCGTCACCAGCACCTGTGTCCCCTACCACCAGCACCTGTGTCTTCCGTCACCAGCACCTGTGTCCTCTACCACCATCACCTGTGTCCCCTACCACCAGCACCTGTGTCTTCCGTCACCAGCACCTGTGTCCTCTACCACCAGCACCTGTGTCCTCTACCACCAGCACCTGTGTCCTCTACCACCAGCACCTTTGTCTTCCGTCACCAGCACCTGTGTCCTCTACCACCAGCACCTGTGTCCTCTAAAACCAGCACCTGTGTCCTTTACCACCAGCGCCTGTGTCTTCCGTCACCAGCACCTGCGTCCTCTTCCACCAGTACCTGTGTCCTCTACCACCAACACCTGTGTCCTCTACCACCAGCACCTGTGTCTTCCGTCACCAGCACTTGTGTGCTATACCACCAGCACCTGTGTGCTGTGCCACCAGCACCTCTGTCTTCCGCCACCAGCACCTGTGTCCTCCGTCACCAGCACCTGTGTCTTCCGTCACCAGCACCTGTGTCCTCTACCACCAGCACCTGTGTCTTCCGTCACCAGCACCTGTGTCCACTACCACCAGCACCTGTGTCCTCTGTCACCAGCATCTGTGTCTTCCGTCATCAGCACCTGTGTCCTCTACCACCAGCACCTGTGTCTTCCGTCACCAGCACCTGTGTCCTCTACCACCAGCACCTGTGTCCTCCGTCGCCAGCACCTGTATCCTCCGTCACCAGCATTTGCGTCCTCCGTCACCAGCGCCTCTGTCTTCCGTCACCAGCACCTGTGTCCTCTACCACCAGCACCTGTGTCCTCCGTCACCAGCACCTGTGTCCTCCGTCACCAGCACCTGTGTCTTCCGTCGCCAGCACCTGTGTCTTCCGTCACCAGCACCTGTGTCCTCGACCACCAGCACCTGTGTCCTCCGTCGCCAGCACCTGTATCCTCCGTCACCAGCATTTGTGTCCTCCGTCGCCAGCACCTGTGTCTTCCGTCACCAGCACCTGTGTCCTCTACCACCAGCACCTGTGTCCTCCGTCACCAGCACCTGTGTCCTCCGTCGCCAGCACCTGTGTCTTCCGTCACCAGCACCTGTGTCCTCTATCACCAGCACCTGTGTCCCCCGTCGCCAGCACCTGTGTCTTCCGTCACCAGCACCTGTGTCTTCCGTCGCCAGCACCTGTGTCTTCCGTCACCAGCACCTGTGTCCTCTACCACCAGCACCTGTGTCGTCCGTCGCCAGCACCTGTGTCTTCCGTCACCAGCACCTGTGTCCTCTACCACCAGCACTTGTGTCCTCTTCCACCAGCACCTGTGTCCTCTACCACCAGCACTTGTGTCCTCTACCACCACCAGCACCTGTGTCCTCTACCACCAGCACTTGTGTCTTCCGTCACCAGCACCTGTGTGCTGTACCACCAGCACCTGTGTCTTCCGGGTCGCCAGCACCTGTGTCCTCTACCACCACACCTGTGCCCCCTACCACCAGCACCTGTGTCTTCCGTCACCAGCACCTGTGTCCTCTACCCCAGCCTTGGGGGGGGGCCCTACCACCAGCACCTGTGTCTTCCGTCACCAGCACCTGTGTCCCCTACCACCAGCACCTGTGTCTTCCGTCACCAGCACCTGTGTCCTCTACCACCAGCACCTGTGTCCCCTACCACCAGCACCTGTGTCTTCCGTCACCAGCACCTGTGTCCTCTAAGACCAGCACCTGTGTTCTCTACCACCAGCACCTGTGTCTTCCGTCACCAGCACCTGTGTCCTCTACCACCAGCACCTGTGTCCTCTACCACCAGCACCTGTGTCCTCTACCACCAGCACCTGTGTCCTCTACCACCAGCACCTGTGTCTTCCCTCACCAGCACCTGTGTGCTGTACCACCAGCACCTGTGTCTTCCGTCGCCAGCACCTGTGTCCTCCGTCACCAGCACCTGTGTCTTCTGTCACCAGCACCTGTGTCCTCTACCACCAGCACCTGTGTCTTCCGTCACCAGCACCTGTGTCCTCTACTACCAGCACCTGTGTCCTCTACCACCAGCACCTGTGTCTTCCGTCACCAGCACCTGTGTCCTCTACCACCAGCACCTGTGTCCTCTGTCACCAGCACTTGTGTCCTCCGTCACCAGCACCTGTGTCCTCTACCACCAGCACCTGTGTCCTCTACCACCAGCACTTGTGTCCTCTTCCACCAGCACCTGTGTCCTCTACCACCAGCACCTGTGTCCTCTACCACCAGCACTTGTGTCCTCTACCACCAGCACGTGTGTCCTCTACCACCTGCACTTGTGTCTTCCGTCACCAGCACCTGTGTCCTCTACCACCAGCACCTGTGTCCCCTACCACCAGCACCTGTGTCTTCCGTCACCAGCACCTGTGTGCTGTACCACCAGCACCTGTGTCTTCCGTCGCCAGCACCTGTGTCCTCTACCACCAGCACCTGTGTCCCCTACCCCAAAATGCACCTGTGTTTTTCCGTCACCAGCACCTGTGTCCCCTACCACCAGCCCTGTGTTTCCGTCACCAGCACCTGTGTCCTCTACCACCATCACCTGTGTCCCCTACCACCAGCACCTGTGTCTTCCGTCACCAGCACCTGTGTCCTCTACCACCAGCACCTGTGTCCTCAAACCACCAGCACCTGTGCCCTCTACCACCAGCACCTTTGTCTTCCCGCACCAGCACCTGTGTCCTCTACCACCACACCTGTGTCCTACCACCAGCACCTGTGTCCTTTCCCCACCCAGCGCCTGTGTCTTCCGTCACCAGCACCTGCGCCTTTCCACCAGTACCTGTGTCCTCTACCACCAACACCTGTTCCTCTACCACCAGCACCTGTGTCTTCCGTCACCAGCACTTGTGTGCTGTACCACCCACCTGTGTGCGGTGCCACCAGCACCTCTGTCTTCCGCCACCAGCACCTGGGGTCCTCCGTCACCAGCACCTGTGTTTTCCCGTCACCAGCACCTGTGTCCTCTACCACCAGCACCTGTGTCTTCCGTCACCAGAAACCTGTGTCCACAAACCACCAGCCCCTGTGTCCTCTGTCACCCAGCATCTGTGTCTTCCGTCACCAGCACCTGTGTCCTCTACCACCAGCACCTGTGTCTTCCGTCACCAGAAACCTGTGCCCCTCTACCACCAGCACCTGTGTCCTCCGTCGCCAGCACCTGTATCCTCCTTCACCAGCATTTGTGTCCTCCTCACCAGCGCCTCGGGTCTTCCGTCACCAGCACTGTGTCCTCTACCACCACACCTGTTCCTCCGTCACCAGCACCTGTGTCCTCCGTCACCAGAAACCTGTGTCTTCCCCGTCGCCAGCACCTTTCTTCCGTCACCAGCACCTGTGTCCTCGACCACCCCACCTGTGTCCTCCCGTGCCACACCTGAAATCCTCCGTCACCAGCATTTGTGTCCTCCGTCGCCAGCACCTGTGTCTTCCGTCACCAGCACCTGTGTCCTCTACCACCAGCACCTGTGTCCTCCGTCACCAGCACCTGTGTCCTCCGTCGCCAGCACCTGTGTCTTCCGTCACCAGCACCTGTGTCCTCTATCACCACACCTGTGTCCTCCGTCACCAGCACCTGTGTCCCCCGTCGCCCAGCACCTTGTCTTCCGTCACCACACCTGTGTCTTTTCCGTCGCCACACACTGTGTCTTCCGTCACCAGCACCTGTGTCCTCTACCACCAGCACCTGTGTCCTCCGTCGCCAGCACCTGTGTCCTCTACTACCAGCACCTGTGTCCTCCGTCGCCAGCACCTGTGTCAAGTCAACCTGTGTCTTCCGTCACCAGCACCTCTGTCCTCTACCACCAGCACCTGTGTCCTCCGTCGCCAGCACCTGTGTCTTCCGTCACCAGCACCTGGTCTCTACCCCCGCACCTGTGGTCCTCAAACCACCAGCACCTGTGTCCTCCGTCACCAGCACCTGTGTCCTCCGTCATCAGCACCTGTGTTCTCTACCACCAGCACCTGTGTCCTCTACCACCAGCACCTGTGTCCTCCGTCACCAGCACCTGTGTCTTCCGTCACCAGCACCTGTGTCCTCTACCACCAGCACCTGTGTCTTCCGTCGCCAGCACCTGTGTTCTTCGTCACCAGCACCTGTGTCCTAACATAAGAACATAAGAAAGGAGGAACACTGCAGCAGGCCTGTTGGCCCATACTAGGCAGGTCCTTCACAATTCATCCCACTAACAAACATTTGACCAACCCAATTTTCAATGCCACCCAAGAAACAAGCTCCGATGTGCAAGTCCCTCTCAAATCCAACCCCTCCCACTCATGTACTTATCCAACCTAAATTTGAAACTACCCAAAGTCCTAGCCTCAATAACCCAACTAGGTAGACTGTTCCACTCATCAACTACCCTATTTCCAAACCAATACTTTCCTATGTCCTTTCTAAATCTAAACTTATCTAATTTAAATCCAATTACTGCGGGGTTCTCTCTTGGAGAGATATCCTCAAGACCTTGTTAATATCCCCTTTATTTATACCTATCTTCCATTTATACACTTCGATCAGGTCTCCCCTCATTCTTCGTCTAACAAGTGAATGTAACTTAAGAGTCTTCAATCTTTCTTCATAAGGAAGATTTCTAATGCTATGTATTAATTTTAGTCATCCTACGCTGAATGTTTTCTAACGAATTTATGTCCATTCTGTAATATGGAGACCAGAATTGAGCTGCATAATCTAGGTGAGGCTTACTATGATGTATAAAGCTGCAGTATGACCTCTGGACTTCTGTTGCTTACACTTCTTGATATAAATCCCAGTAATCTATTTGCCTTATTACGTACGCTTAGGCATTGCTGTCTTGGTTTAAGGTTGCTGCTTACCATAACCCCCAAGTCCTTTTCGCAATCTGTATGGCTAAGTTCTACATTATGTAACTTGTAAGTGCTAGTGTTATGGACACTCCCGAGCTTCAGAACCTTGCATTTATCTACATTGAACTGCATCTGCCACTTTTCTGACCAAGAGTAGAGTTTGTCTAAATCCTCCTGAAGTTCCCTAACATCTACGTTTGAATCAATTATCCTACCTGTCTTCGTGTCATCGGCGAATTTGCTCATATCACTAGTAATTCCTTCATCAAGATCATTGATATATATTATAAACAACAACTGGCCCAAGACTGATCCCTGTGGAACGCCACTTGTTACTTATCCCCACTCGGATTTAACTCCATTTATGGACACTCTCTGTTTCCTGTCTGTGAGCCATGATTCGATCCACGAGAGCACTCTTCCCCCAATGCCATGAGCTGCTACTTTCTTCAACAGTCTTTGGTGCGGAACTCTGTCAAATGCCTTACTAAAATCTAAGTAAATAATATCAAATTCTTTATCGTGGTCAACAGCCTCAAAAGCTTTACTGAAGAAAGTTAATAAATTAGTTAGACAAGACCGGCCTCTTGTGAATCCATGCTGAGTATCATTAATCAAGCTATGCTTATCGAGATGGCTTCTTATAATTTGAACTATAATTGACTCTAGTAATTTGCCTACAATTGAGGTCAGGCTTTTTGGGGCGGTAATTTGACGGTAACGACTTGTCCCCTGTTTTAAAAATAGGAATTACATTAGCCATCTTCCACATATCAGACACTACACCTGTTTGAAGAGATAAATTAAAAATATTAGTTAATGGTTCACAGACTTCCATTTTGCATTCCTTCAGAACCCTTGAAAAAACCTCATCAGGACCCGGTGACTTATTTTGCTTCAGTTGGTCTATCTGCTTCACAACCATTTCACTAGTGACTGTGATGTTACATAATTTATTTTCTTCTGGCCCACTATAAAAATTAATTACCGGAATATTATTATTTGTCTTCCTGTGTAAAAACCGAGAGAAAATAATTATTTAAAATCGAGCACATTTCATTCTCTTTGTCAGTAAGATGCCCATAGTTATTTTTAAGGGGACCTATCTTATCTCTGACTTTTGTTCTATATACATGGAAAAAACTTTTTGGGTTAGTTTTAGAATCCCTAGCAACTTTAATTCATAGTCCCTTTTAGCTTTTCTTATCCCCTTTTTAATGTCCCTCTTAATGTCAATATACTGATTCATAAGATGACCCTCGCCTCTTTTGATACGCCTATAAATTCCTTTCTTATGCCCTAGTAGATATTTCAGCCTATTATTCATCCATTTTGGGTCATTTCTATTTGATCTAATTTCTTTATAAGGGATAAACGTTCTTTGAGCAGTATGTATTGTGTTCAGAAAACTGTCATATTGATAGCTCTCTTCGTTACCCCAGTCAACAGATGATAAGTGTTCTCTAAGCCCATCGTAATCTGCTAAGCGAAAATCTGGGGCTGTTACTGAGTTATCCCTACTATCATACTTCCATTCAATTCTAAATGTAATTGATTTGTGGTCGCTAGCACCCAGTTCCTCTGAAACTTCTAAAATTATTAACAAGGGATTCATTGTTTGCAAGAACTAAGTCAAGCAGGTTATTACCCCTTGTAGGTTCTGTCACAAACTGCTTCAAAAAACAATCCTGAACTACTTCTAAGAAGTCGTATGATTCAAAATTCCCAGTCAAGAAATTCCAATCAATATGACTAAAGTTAAAGTCTCCTAGAATTACTACATTATCGTGCCTTGTGGCCCTAACAATTTCCTCCCATAGTAGTCTCCCCTGGTCCCTATCTAAATTTGGGGGACGGTATATTACACCTCTCCTCTACCACCAGCACCTGTGTCCTCTACTACCAGCACCTGTGTCCTCTACTACCAGCACCTGTGTCCTCCGTCACCAGCACCTGTGACGGTATATCACACCTGTCCTCTACCACCAGCACCTGTGTACTCTACTACCAGCACCTGTGTCCTCCGTCACCAGCACCTGTGTCCTCCGTCGCCAGCACCTGTGTCTTCCGTCACCAGCACCTGTGTCTTCCGTCACCTGTGTCTTCCTGTGTCTTTAAAATGGTATAAAATACCGACAGGTTATTAGGTAAGACACATATGCAACAGTTAGGTATCTTTATTTCGAAACGTTTCGCCTACACAGTAAGCTTCTTCAGTCGAGTACAGAAAAGTTGATAGAAGCAGAAGAGACTTGAAGACGATGTAATCAGTCCATCACCCTTAAAGTTTTGAGGTGGTCAGTCCCTCAGTCTGGAGAAGAGCATTGTTCCATAGTCTGAAACAATATCGTTTCAGACTACGGAACAATGCTCTTCTCCAGACTGAGGGACTGACCACCTCAAAACTTTAAGGGTGTTGGACTGATTACATCGTCTTCAAGTCTCTTCTGTTTCTATCAACTTTTCTGTACTCGACTGAAGAAGCCTACTGTGTAGGCGAAACGTTTCGAAATAAAGATACCTAACTGTTGCATATGTGTCTTACCTAACAGCACCTGTGTCCTCTACCACCAGCACCTGTGTCTTCCGTCACCAGCACCTGTGTCCTCTACCACCAGCACCTGTGTCCTCTACCACCAGCACCTGTGTCTTCCGTCACCAGCACCTGTGTCCTCTACCACCAGCACCTGCACTGTATGTAGTCATCCCTCCATTGTGATTATAAGTATCTTGTTTTAGTAAAGTAAATGTCTGGTCAGCTCTTAAGAGGACCGGATTGATTTCCTGCAAACTACTTCAGAGGAAAGACTGTTATGTTGTTCAATAAATTTGCGAAAAGTTCTTAAACCCTTCGTTTGTGTTATTCCGCTTGCCACGGTGTTTCCTTTAACTGGTTCGTTTTGCGCCTCAATAAAATCTTCTTCCTTTAGTATTTGTGAATTGTTTTAGTACCTTTACTTGAGGTCACCTCGTTGTCTCCACTCTCTTAGTAATAAAGTCGCACCTTCAGTGTTATTTGATGTTATTGATTCAACACCATTTCAAGATAATTTCTAAGTTATTTTTGTATGTTACGAATAAGTTGGGGAGATGGACAGACGACTGAAGAACCTCGCTCGCTGTATCGCTATATATCATCAGATTAATGGTCTGGAATGATATGAAGCTGAAGCATAAGAATGGAGTCTTAAATACTGTCGAATGTGAGGTGTAAGATCTCGAAGACGTTGCAAGGGACGAGGTTCACTAGTAGAAGCAAGAAAGCAAGAACCGAGGAGCACAACAACAAGCCTACTGGCCCATGCTAGGCAGGTCCCTCTGGAACCCAAACCTCCTCAACCATAACTAGTAGTTAAGTGATAAAGTTGTGGAAGATATCCTCTGTACCTAGATACCATTGTATTGAGTAACTGCTAGTTGTGAGCGAGAAGGGTTGGATTCCAGAAGGATCTGTCTAGGATGGGTCAGTAGGCTTGCTCCAGTGCTCTTCAGATCTTGTGTTCTTGCCTTTACTAATGAACTCTGTCCCCTGCAACGTCTTCGAGATCTTCCATCTCACCTTCTACAATATTTAAGACTGTTCTAATGCTTCAGCTTCATATTGTTCCAGACTATGAAGCTTAACTTTCTCCAGGCTGAGAGACTGACCACCTCAAACTATTTCTCTAAGATTTATGGACCTATTACATCATCTTTACTTCCCCACCACTTCTGCTGCACACAATACATTCTCCCCTGCATTTGACTGATGAATCCTACCGCACAGGTGAAACGTTTGAACAGTAAAGATACCCAACTGTTCCACATGCTTCTTACTTATTAATAAAACCGTCACTATCACCACTACGACTGCACTACACTTAGAACTATTACAAGAACCACTACTCAAGCTATTTTAACACTACTAGCATCACCACCATCACCTCCTCAAGCACTACTACAACAAAGACTACTAAAATTACTACAGCCACCTCCATCATGTTCTCAGCTATCACCAACACAACCACCATCACCGTCACCACCACCACCACACCGTCACCACCACCACCACCACGACCATTACCATTACCACCACCCCCACCACTAATAAAGATTTAAGAAATAACTTGTGTCGTGTTGAAGGAAAACTAAAAAAGTGTTGATGGAGTTGGATTAAGATTCTTAAAAATGTAAGGAGAAGATGGAAGTTGAGATGTTTCCCTGGGAGACGCTGAGTAGTGATGCTCTGAGACGTGATGGAAGCTGAGATGTTCCCTGGGAGACGCTGAGTAGTGATGCTCTGAGACGTGATGGAAGCTGAGATGTTCCCTGGGAGACGCTGAGTAGTGATGCTCTGAGACGTGATGGAAGCTGAGATGTTTCCTGGGAGACGCTGAGTGGTGATGCTCTGAGACGTGATGGAAGCTGAGATGTTTCCTGGGAGACGCTGAGTAGTGATGCTCTGAGACGTGATGGAAGCTGAGATGTTCCCTGGGAGACGCTGAGTGGTGAAGCTCTGAGACGTGATGGAAGCTGAAATGTTTTCTGGGAGACACTGAGTGGTGATGCTCTGAGACGTGATGGAAGCTGAGATGTTTCCTGTGAGACACTGAGTGGTGATGCGCTGACAGGGGATGGAGGCTGAGATGTTTCCTGGGAGACACTGAGTGGTGATGCGCTGACAGGGGATGGAGGCTGAGATGTTTCCTGGGAGACACTGAGTGTGATGCCTGAGACGTGATGGAAGCTGAGATGTTTCCTGGGAGACGTGAGTAGTATGCTTGACTGATGGAAGCTGAGTTTCCTGGGAGACCTGAGTGTGATGCCTGAGAGGGATGGAAGCTGAGATGTTTCCTGGGAGACACTGAGTGGTGATGCGCTGACAGGGGATGGAGACTGAGATGTTTCCTGGGAGACACTGAGTGGTGATGCGCTGACAGGGGATGGAGGCTGAGATGTTTCCTGGGAGACACTGAGTGGTGATGCGCTGACAGGGGATGGAGGCTGAGATGTTTCCTGGGAGACACTGAGTGGTGATGCGCTGAACGGGATGGAAGCTGAGATGTTCCCTGGGAGACGCTGAGTAGTGATGCGCTGACAGGGGATGGAGACTGAGATGTTTCCTGGGAGACGCTGAGTAGTGATGCTCTGAGACGTGATGGAAGCTGAGATGTTTCCTGGGAGACGCTGAGTGGTGAT
Source organism: Cherax quadricarinatus (assembly GCF_026875155.1). Taxonomy (NCBI): domain Eukaryota; kingdom Metazoa; phylum Arthropoda; class Malacostraca; order Decapoda; family Parastacidae; genus Cherax; species Cherax quadricarinatus. Next base: position 38,460,024 of record NC_069414.1, on the reverse strand, counting down.
GCTCTGAGACGTGATGGAAGCTGAGATGTTTCCTGGGAGACGCTGAGTGGTGATGCTCTGAGAGTGATGGAAGCTGAGATGTTTCCTGGAGACGCTGAGTGTGATGCTCTGAGAGTGATGGAAGCTGAGTGTTTCCTGAGACCTTGGAGTGTGATGCTCTGAGAGTGATGGAAGCTGAAGTGTTTCCCTGGAGACGCTGAGTGGTGATGCTCTGAGAGTGAATGGAAGCTGAGTGATTCCTGGGAGACGCTGAGTGGTGATGCTCTGAGACGTGATGGAAGCTGAGATGTTCCCTGAGACACTTGAGTAGTGATGCTCTGAGCGGTGATGGAAGCTGAGATGTTTCCCTGGAGACACTGAGTGAGTGATGCCTGAAGGATGGAGCTGAGATGTTTCCTGGGAGTACCTGATGTGATGTGAGAGGATGGAAGCTGAGATGTTTCCTGAGACACTGAGTGGGACCTGACGGAATGGACGAGATTTCCCTGGCGCTGAGTTTGACTCTGGCGTCGATTGAACTGGATGTTCCTGGCCTGGTGTATCTTCTTCAACCTGATGCAGCTAGATGTTCCTGGACCTATGTGATGCTAGACCTCATGAAGCTAGATTTTCCTGGGAGAACTCTATGGTGATGCCTGAGACTGATGAGCTGAGATGTTTCCTGGGAGACACTGAGTGGTGATGCTCTGAGAGGTGATGGAAGCTAAGATGTTTTCTGGGAGACGCTGAGTGGTGATGCTCTGAGAGGTGATGGAAGCTGAGGTGTTTCCTCTGAGACACTTGGGTGGTGATGCTGTGAAAAGTGATGGAAGCTGAAGTGTTTCCTCTGAGACACTGGAGTGGTGATGCTCTTGAGAGGTAATGGAAGCTGAGGTGATTCCTGGGAGACGCTGAGTGGTGATGCTCTGAGAGGTGATGGAAGCTGAGGTGTTTCCTCTGAGACACTTGGGTGGTGATGCTCTGAGTGGTGATGGAAGCTGAAGTGTTTCCTCTGAGACACTTGAGTGGTGATGCTCTGAGAGGTAATGGAAGCTGAGATGTTTCCTGGGAGTCACTGAGTGGTGGTGGAGCGCATGTTCCTAGACTACCAGAAGGACTTGGACACTGCCACACAGGAGAGTATTTCCTTCCTCAGTCTTTAACTTCTTCATTTGATCTCTTCTCCTTCTGTTCCTCTTCTTCTATCCCCTTCCCATCAGTTCTTCCCTTTATCTAACCCTCCTCCCTCATTTCTCAACTCCTTCCCACTTTCTTCTCCTTCCATCTCTTTCTCAACCTCTATTCAACCCACCTTTCCCTCTTCACATCCTCTTCCTTCCCACTAGTCCTCCCTCACTCCCTCAATCCCTCCCTTTCTTGCTCTCTATCTCAGAGGCCCAGAATTAATTCCTCAAGAGACATCTCGCCTTCTGTATGGCATTGAAGAGCTTCTGTGGCGAGGAAATTAGTTCATAGAGGAAGAGAGGCAGGGTAGGAGATGGATAGTAGGAGAGGAGGCAGGGTAGGAGATGGATAGTAGGTGAGGAGGCAGGGTAGGAGATGGATAGTAGGTGAGGAGGCAGGGTAGGAGATGGATAGTAGGTGAGGAGGCAGGGTAGGAGATGGATAGTAGGTGAGGAGGAAGGGTAGGAGATGGATAGTAGGAGAGGAGGCAGGGTAGGAGATGGATAGTAGGTGAGGAGGCAGGTAGAGATGGATAGTAGGAGAGGAGGCAGGGTAGGAGATGGATAAGGAGAGAGGCAGGGTAGGAGATGGATAGTAGGTGAGGAGGCAGGGTAGGAGATGGATAGTAGGAGAGGAGGCAGGGTAGAGATGATTAGTAGGAGCAGGGTAGGAGGAGGCAGGGTAGGAGATGGATAGTAGGGAGGAGGCAGGGTAGGAGATGGATAGTAGGTGAGGAGGCAGGGTAGGAGTTAGATAATAGGTGAGGAGGCAGGGTAGAAGATGGATAGTAGGTGAGGAGGCAGGGTAGGAGATGGATAGTAGAAGAGGGCAGGGTAGGAGATGGATAGTAGGAGAGGAGGCGGGTAGGAGATGGATAGTAGGTGAGGAGGCAGGGTAGGAGATGGATAGTAGGTGAGGAGGCAGGGTAGGAGTTAGATAATAGGTGAGGAGGCAGGTAGAAGAATGATAAAGACAAGGTTGAAAGGATGAAGGTAATAGGAGGAGGAATAGTAGGAGAGGAACAGACGGTACAGATGGGAAGCAGCAAGAGCTTTAGAATGGATAGTAGGGTGGGACTGGGAACCTCAGAGCACAGTGGAATGGTCAGTATGGGAAGGCATACACATGGAACCTAGCTCAGTTGGAAGCAGGGGGACTGGATTAGCTCACTTGAACTCAGCTCAGGAATCTCAGGCTCAACTTGGAACTAGGGCGACACTGGAAGTCAGCACACTTGGACTCAGTACTGGAAGCTCAGCAGCACTGGAACTAGTCACTTGGAAGCTCAGACACTGGGAACTAAGCTCATGGAAGCCTAGTCACGAAAGCTCAGCAATGGAATAGCTAGCTGGAATCTCAGCTCACGGAATTCAGTCACTTGGAAGTAGCTCACTTGAATCCATGTACGGAACCTCAGCCACTGGAAGCTAGCATGGTGGAACCCAGCTCACTTGGAATCTCAGTATGGAACCTCAGCTATTAGGAATCTTAGCACTACTTGAAGCTCAGAACACTTGGAAGTCAGACACTTTGGGAACTCAGGACACTTCGAAACTCAGAACACTGGAAACTCAGAACATTGGAAAATCAGAACACATTGGTCAGACACTGGACTAGAACACTTGGACTCAGAACATGGAACTCAGCACGTGAAAATCAGACATTGGAATAGAACACTGGAACTCAGAAACGTGAACGGGCAGGGAACACTGGAAACGCAGGACAGGGTGGAATATCAGAACACTGGAGCACTCAGGAAATGGAAGTACGTAGCACTTGGAACGGTCAGAGCATGGACTCATACTGTGAGAGACCAGGTAGACATTGGAACTCAGGAGGACACTGGTGGAGATAGAACACTTGGAAAGCAGAAGACACTGGACTCAGACCTAGGAGGCACTCAGGACACTTGGAATATGGAGAACACGGAATAGGAACATGGAAACTCATGAACACGTGGAAACTCAGAACACTGAACTCAGAACACTTGGAATCAGAGACTGGAAACTCAGAAGGAGCAGTGGAACTAGATGGAATCAGTAGTGGAAACGAGCATGGTCAGAACTTGGAAACTCAGAACACTGGAAGCTCAGCATGTAGGAACATGGACTCGAGCTAGGTAAGACGCAGGAGACGATTGGATAAGGTCAGGAGCATTGGAAAATGGACATGAAATAGCGACGACTGGAGGTAGAGCATGGGAAATCACAGTGAGGAGAGCGGTAGGAGCACTGGAAATAGAACACGGACCAGGAACCGGAACTCAGGAAATATGGAAACTCAGAACATTGGATAGACTAGAGGACATGAAGTCAGAAATTGGAAACTGAACACTTGGGAACTCAAACATTGAAACTCGAACACTTGAAACTCAGAGGAACAGAATGGGAAACTCAGAACACTTGGAACCAGAACACTTGAAGAAACTTGAAAAGGAACACTTGAAACTACAGACACTTGGAAACTCAGAACACTTGGAAACTCAGACACTTGGAACTCAGACACTTGGAAAGCTCACGACACTTGGAAACTCAGACACTTGGAAACTCAGATCACTTGGAATCTCAGAACACTTGGAAACCGAACTTCAAAACTAAAAACTTGGAAATCGACAGCTCACTTGGAAACTCAGAACACTTGGAAACTCAGACACAACCACTTGGAAACTCAGCTCACTTGGAAACTCAGACACTTGGAACTCACTGCTCAACACTTGGAAGCTCAGCACACTTGGAAACTCAGACACTTGGAAACTCAGAACACTTGGAAGAACTGAACTCAGAACACTTGGAAACTCAGAACACTTGGAAACTCGACAGGAACTCACACTTGGAAACTCAGTAACACTTGGAAACTCAGAACACTTGGAAACTCAGAACACTTGGAAACTCAGACACTTGGAAACTCAGAACACTGGAAACTCAGGAAAACTGAAACTCAGACACATTGGAACTCAACTAACTCAGAACACTTGGAAACTCAGACACTTGGAAACTCAAACACTTGGAAACTCAGAACACTTGGAAACTCAGAACACTTGGAAACTCAGAACACTTGGAAACTCAGAACACTTGGAAACTCAGAACACTTGGAAACTCAGAACACTTGGAAACTCAGAACACTTGGAAACTCAGAACACTTGGAAACTCAGAACACTTGGAAACTCAGAACACTTGGAAACTCAGAACACTTGGAAACTCAGAACACTTGGAAACTCAGAACACTTGAAATCACACTTGGAAACTCAGAACACTTGGAAACTCAGAACACTTGGAAACTCAGAACACTTGGAAACTCAGAACACTTGGAAACTCAGAACACTTGGAAACTCAGAACACTTGGAAACTCAGAACACTTGGAAACTCAGAACACTTGGAAACTCAGAACACTTGGAAACTCAGAACACTTGGAAACTCAGAACACTTGGAAACTCAGAACACTTGGAAACTCAGAACACTTGGAAACTCAGAACACTTGGAAACTCAGAACACTTGGAAACTCAGAACACTTGGAAACTCAGAACACTTGGAAACTCAGAACACTTGGAAACTCAGAACACTTGGAAACTCAGAACACTTGGAAACTCAGAACACTTGGAAACTCAGAACACTTGGAAACTCAGAACACTTGGAAACTCAGAACACTTGGAAACTCAGAACACTTGGAAACTCAGAACACTTGGAAACTCAGAACACTTGGAAACTCAGAACACTTGGAAACTCAGAACACTTGGAAACTCAGAACACTTGGAAACTCAGAACACTTGGAAACTCAGAACACTTGGAA
>NC_069414.1:38430074-38450074 GCF_026875155.1 Cherax quadricarinatus | reverse complement strand
ACAGTACATGGTGTCTGCATTAAAGCATGCATAATTAACACAATGTTAGTTTCTCTGCTCCAACTGATATCTGCACTGTACCTCTGGACTGGCTGTGACTGTACCACTGTCTCAGCTTCACACCAAACGTCACTAGTTATGATTGTATCACTGTTACACTCCCAAACGGCACATTACCAGTTGTTACTGCATCACTATTAGAGTTCAACACAACACATCCCTGGTTGTGACTACACCCCTTTACACTTAAAAATGACACATCACCAGTTGTCACAGTTTCACTGCCACAAAACACACCACACCAGTAGATATCACTGTCCTGAAAGTGGGGAAAACTATATGCTCGATACTGTTGCTGGATGTCCACTCAGTACATGTGCGTGCGTGTGTGTGTGTGTGTGTATTATTATATATATATATATAATATATATATATATATATATATATATATATATAAATAAATATAAAATATATATATATATATATATTAGATAGATAGATAATAGATAGATAGATAGATAGATATTATATATATTGCATGTCCTCACTGGAGAGGGAAAGCGAGTTCATAAGTTATCGTTCAACGCTCAGTTGTTGTATTTTATTAACGAGTATGCAGAAATAATTGACAAATAAAATGACAGAGTGATTAAAATTGATTAAGTTTTCTGTTTTCCCAAGACTGACCAACACGCGCCTCCAGTTGCATGTCTAGTATGTGGTCTTGAAGCCTCCAGTTGCATATCTAGTATGTGGTCTTGAAGCCTCCAGTTGCATGTCCAGTATGTGGTCTTGAAGCCTCCAGTTGCATGTCTAGTATGTGGTCTTGTAGCCTCCAGTTGCATGTCCAGTATGTGGTCTTGAAGCCTCCAGTTGAATGTCTAGTATGTGGTCTTGAAGCCTCCAGTTGCATGTCTAGTATGTGGTCTTGAAGCCTCCAGTTGCATGTCTAGTATGTGGTCTTGAAGCCTCCAGTTGCATGTCTAGTATGTGGTCTTGAAGCCTCCAGTTGCATGTCTAGTATGTGGTCTTGAAGCCTCCAGTTGCATGTGTAGTATGTGGTCTTGAAGCCTCCAGTTGCATGTCCAGTATGTGGTCTTGAAGCCTCCAGTTGCATGTCTAGTATGTGGTCTTGAAGCCTCCCCGTTGCATGTCTAGTATGTGGTCTTGAAGCCTCCAGTTGCATGTCCAGTATGTGGTCTTGAAGCCTCCAGTTGCATGTCTAGTATGTGGTCTTGAAGCCTCCAGTTGCATGTCTAGTATGTGGTCTTGAAGCCTCCAGTTGCATGTCCAGTATGTGGTCTTGAAGCCTCCAGTTGCATGTCCAGTATGTGGTCTTGATGCCTCCAGTTGCATGTCCAGTATGTGGTCTTGAAGCCTCCAGTTGCATGTCCAGTATGTGGTCTTGAAGCCTCCAGTTGCATGTCCAGTATGTGGTCTTGAAGCCTCCAGTTGCATGTCTAGTATGTGGTCTTGAAGCCTCCAGTTGCATGTCCAGTATGTGGTCTTGAAGCCTCCAGTTGCATGTCTAGTATGTGGTCTTGAAGCCTCCAGTTGCATGTCTAGTATGTGGTCTTGAAGCCTCCAGTTGCATGTCCAGTATGTGGTCTTGAAGCCTCCAGTTGCATGTCTAGTATGTGGTCTTGAAGCCTCCAGTTGCATGTCCAGTATGGTCTTGAAGCCTCCAGTTGCATGTCCAGTATGTGGTCTTGAAGCCTCCAGTTGCATGTCCAGTATGTGGTCTTGAAGCCTCCAGTTGCATGTCTAGTATGTGGTCTTGAAGCCTCCAGTTGCATGTCTAGTATGTGTCTTGAAGCCTCCAGTTGCATGTCTAGTATGTGGTCTTGAAGCCTCCAGTTGCATGTCCAGTATGTGGTCTTGAAGCCTCCAGTTGCATGTCCAGTATGTGGTCTTGAAGCTCCAGTTGCATGTCCAGTATGTGGTCTTGAAGCCTCCAGTTGCATGTCTAGTATGTGGTCTTGAAGCCTCCAGTTGCATGTCCAGTATGTGGTCTTGAAGCCTCCAGTTGCATGTCCAGTATGTGGTCTTGACGCCTCCAGTTGCATGTCCAGTATGTGGTCTTGAAGCCTCCAGTTGCATGTCCAGTATGTGGTCTTGAAGCCTCCAGTTGCATGTCCAATATGTGGTCTTGAAGCCTCCAGTTGCATGTTTAGTATGTGGTCTTGAAGCCTCCAGTTGCATGTCTAGTATGTGGTCTTGAAGCCTCCAGTTGCATGTCTAGTATGTGGTCTTGAAGCCTCCAGTTGCATGTCTAGTATGTGGTCTTGAAGCCTCCAGTTGCATGTCTAGTATGTGGTCTTGAAGCCTCCAGTTGCATGTCCAGTATGTGGTCTTGAAGCCTCCAATTGCATGTCTAGTATGTGGTCTTGAAGCCTCCAGTTGCATGTCTAGTATGTGGTCTTGAAGCCTCCAGTTGCATGTCTAGTATGTGGTCTTGAAGCTCCAGTTGCATGTCCAGTAAAGTGGTCTTGAAGCCTCCAGTTGCATGTTCAGTATGTGGTTTTGAAGGCTCCAGTTGCATGTCCAGTATGTGGTCTTGAAACCTTCAGTTACATGTCCAGTATGTGGTCATGAAGCCTCCAGTTGCATGTCTAGTATGTGGTCTTGAAGCCTCCAGTTGCATGTCTAGTATGTGGTCTTGAAGCCTCCAGTTGCATGTCCAGTATGTTGTCTTGAAGCCTCCAGTTGCATGTCCAGTATGTGGTCTTGAAGCCTCCAGTTGCATGTCTAGTATGTGTTCTTGAAGCCTCTAAGTTGCATGTCTAGTATGTCGTCTTGAAGCCTCCAGTTGCATGTCTAGTATGTGGTCGTGAAGCCTCCAGTTGCATGTCCAGTATGTGGTCTTGAAGCCTCCAGTTGCATGTCCAGTATGTGGTCCTGAAGCATCCAGTTGCATGTCCAGTATGTGGTCTTGAAGCCTCCAGTTGCATGTCTAGTATGTGGTCTTGAAGCCTCCAGTTGCATGTCCAGTATGTGGTCTTAAAGCCTCCAGTTGCATGTCCAGTATGTGGTCTTGAAGCCTCCAGTTGCATGTCCAGTATGTGGTCTTGAAGCCTCCAGTTGCATGTCCAGTATGTGGTCTTGAAGCCTCCAGTTGCATGTCCAGTATGTGGTCTTGAAGCCTCCAGTTGCATGTCTAGTATGTGGTCTTGAAGCCTCCAGTTGCATGTCTAGTATGTGGTCTTGAAGCCTTCAGTTGCATGTCTAGTATGTTGTCTTGAAGCCTCCAGTTGCATGTCTAGTATGTGGTCTTGAAGCCTCCAGTTGCATGTCTAGTATGTGGTCTTGAAGCCTCCAGTTGCATGTCCAGTATGTGGTCTTGAAGCTTCCAGTTGCATGTCTAGTATGTGGTCTTCAAGCCTCCAGTTCCATGTCTAGTATGTGGTCTTGAAGCCTTCAGTTACATGTCCAGTATGTGGTCATGAAGCCTCCAGTTGCATGTCTAGTATGTGGTCTTGAAGCCTCCAGTTGCATGTCTAGTATGTGGTCTTGAAGCCTCCAGTTGCATGTCCAGTATGTGGTCTTGAAGCCTCCAGTTGCATGTTCAGTATCTGGTCTTGAAGCCTCCAGTTGCATGTCCAGTATGTGGTCTTGAAGCCTCCAGTTGCATGTCCAGTATGTGGTCTTGAAGCCTCCAGTTGCATGTCCAGTATGTGGTCTTGAAGCCTCCAGTTGCATGTCCAGTATGTGGTCTTGAAGCCTCCAGTTGCATGTCTAGTATGTGGTCTTGAAGCCTCCAGTTGCATGTCTAGTATGTGGTCTTGAAACCTCCAGTTGCATGTCCAGTATGTGGTCTTGAAGCCTCCAGTTGCATGTTCAGTATGTGGTCTTGAAGCCTCCAGTTGCATGTCCAGTATGTGGTCTTGAAGCCTCCAGTTGCATGTCCAGTATGTGGTCTTGAAGCCTCCAGTTGCATGTTCAGTATCTGGTCTTGAAGCCTCCAGTTGCATGTCCAGTATGTGGTCTTGAAGCCTCCAGTTGCATGTTCAGTATGTGGTCTTGAAGCCTCCAGTTGCATGTTCAGTATGTGGTCTTGAAGCCTCCAGTTTTCATATCCAGTAGTGGTCTTGAAGCCTCCAGTTGCATGTTCAGTATGTGGTCTTGAAGCCTCCAGTTGCATGTTCAGTATGTGGTCTTGAAGCCTCCAGTTGCATGTTCAGTATGTGGTCTTGAAGCCTCCAGTTGCATGTCCAGTATGTGGTCTTGAAGCCTCCAGTTGCATGTCCAGTATGTGGTCTTGAAGCCTCCAGTTGCATGTCTAGTATGTGGTATTGAAGCCTCCAGTTGCATGTCTAGTATGTGGTCTTGAAGCCTCCAGTTGCATGTCTAGTATGTGGTCTTGAAGCCTCCAGTTGCATGTTAGTATGTGGTCTTGAAGCCTCCAGTTGCATGTTCAGTATCTGTCTTGAAGCCTCCAGTTGCATGTCCAGTATGTGGGTCTTGAAGCCTCCAGTTGCATGTTCAGTATGTGGTCTTGAAGCCTCCAGTTGCATGTTCAGTATGTGGTCTTGAAGCCTCCAGTTGCATATCCAGTATGTGGTCTTGAAGCCTCCAGTTGCATGTCCAGTATGTGGTATTGAAGCCTCCAGTTGCATGTTCAGTATGTGGTCTTTAAGCCTCCAGTTGCATGTTCAGTATATGGTCTTGAAGCCTCCAGTTGCATGTCCAGTATGTGGTCTTGAAGCCTCCAGTTGCATTTCTAGTATGTGGTCTTGAAGCCTCCAGTTGCATGTCTAGTATGTGGTCTTGAAGCCTCCAGTTGCATTTCCAGTATGTGGTCTTGAAGCCTCCAGTTGCATGTCCAGTATGTGGTCTTGAAGCCTCCAGTTGCATGTCCAGTATGTGGTCTTGAAGCCTCCAGTTGCATGTCCAGTATGTGGTCTTGAAGCCTCCAGTTGCATGTTCAGTATCTGGTCTTGAAGCTCCAGTTGCATGTCCAGTATTTTGGTCTTGAAGCCTCCAGTTGCATGTTCAGTATGTGGTCTTGAAGCCTCCAGTTGCATGTTCAGTATGTGGTCTTGAAGCCTCCAGTTGCATATCCAGTATGTTTGGGCTTGAAGCCTCCAGTTGCATGTTCAGTATGTGGTCTTGAGCCTCCAGTTGCATGTTCAGTATGTGGTCTTGAAGCCCCCAGTTGCATGGTTCAGTATGTGGTCTTGAAGCCTCCAGTTGCATGTCCAGTATGTGGTCTTGAAGCCTCCAGTTGCATGTCCAGTATGTGGTCGTGAAGCCTCCAGTTGCATGTCTAGTATGTGGTCTTGAAGCCTCCAGTTGCATGTCTAGTATGTGGTCTTGAAGCCTCCAGTTGCATGTCTAGTATGTTGTCTTGAAGCCTCCAGTTGCATGTCTAGTATGTGGTCTTGAAGCCTCCAGTTGCATGTTCAGTATCTGGTCTTGAAGCCTCCAGTTGCATGTCCAGTATTGGTCTTGAAGCCTCCAGTTGCATGTTCAGTATTGGTCTTGAAGCCTCCAGTTGCATGTTCAGTATGTGGTCTTGAAGCCTCCAGTTGCATGTCCAGTATGTGGTCTTGAAGCCTCCAGTTGCATGTCCAGTATGTGGTCTTGAAGCCTCCAGTTGCATGTTCAGTATGTGGTCTTGAAGCCTCCAGTTGCATGTTCAGTATGTGGTCTTGAAGCCTCCAGTTGCATGTTCAGTATGTGGTCTTGAAAACCTCCAGTTGCATGTTCAGTATGTGGTCTTGAAGCCTCCAGTTGCATGCCAGTATGTGGTCTTGAAGCCTCCAGTTTTCATGTCCAGTATGTGGTCTTGAAGCCTCCAGTTGCATGTTCATATGTGGTCTTGAAGCCTCCAGTTGCATGTTCAGTATGTGGTCTTGAAGCCTCCAGTTGCATGTCCAGTATGTGGTCTTGAAGCCTCCAGTTGCATGTCTAGTATGTGGTCTTGAAGCCTCCAGTTGCATGTTCAGTGTGTGGTCTTGAAGCCTCCAGTTGCATGTCTAGTATGTGGTCTTGAAGCCTCCAGTTGCATGTTCAGTATGTGGTCTTGAAACCTTCAACACGTGTTCAGTGAGTGTTCTGAAGCCTTCAACACGTGTTCAGTGAGTGTTCTGAAACCTTCAACACGTGTTCAGTGAGTGTTCTGAAACCTTCAACACGTGTTCAGTGAGTGTTCTGAAACCTTCAACACGTGTTCAGTGAGTGTTCTGAAGCCTTCAACACGTGTTCAGTGAGTGTTCTGAAACCTTCAACACGTGTTCAGTGAGTGTTCTGAAACCTTCAACACGTGTTCAGTGAGTGTTCTGAAACCTTCAACACGTCTTCAGTGAGTGTTCTGAAACCTTCAACACGTGTTCAGTGAGTGTTCTGAAACCTTCAACACGTGTTCAGTGAGTGTTTTGAAACCTTCAACACGTGTTCAGTGAGTGTTCTGAAACCTTCAACACAGGGTGTTCAGTAAATAAGTTTATTTAGTGTTTTAGTTAACAGAAGAGAAACGTTCGTCTTTTGTTTTTGTATCAATCTTGCTAAATTTGGGCCAGATGAAAGTAAATTGTTACAATGACGGAAAATGTGGAGTGTGCGTGCGAGGGGTTTACCCAGTCAAAGTCACTTGTCGATAAAATGCTTGCCTTTTTGTTTGTTGTTTTTATTTTTGTTATGTGTTGTTTGTGTGTTAGTTAATTAGTTACATAGTCTCTCGAGCAAAGGGTATGAGCTTGTGAGGAGAGACTAAGAGATGAACCGTAATCCACATTATAGGAGAGTTTGATTAGGAGACGAGATAACGAAGTACAGATACTTACAGCAAATGATACGTGTGGAGGAAGTGGCTGTCGAGAGGAGCGCGGAAACTTGTAAAAAAAAGGCAACGATGGAAGTTAAAGTACGGATGATTCACGGGTATGTTGGGGTTAGTACCTCAGCCTGAAGGAATGAGAAGTGTTGGAGGATCTGGGAAGAAAATGATAGAGTCAGATTTAAGCATAGCTTTAAGAATGGGTACGATAGATTCTCGAAACCAAGAGGGTAAACAAATCCCTATCAATTAAAGGGCGGGCCAGCGATAAAATCTGAACCACACTAGGTGAGTGCACATGGGGATTATTAGAAAAAGAAAAAGATGGCTTCCAAAAGTCAGACGGGGGTTTATTGTAAAGTTGTCCCCGGGAAGATACCACGCCGGCTGATCCCCAGGAAAATGCAGACAATCCGTTATACACGATGTAGAGAAGATTTTTAGTCCCCGAAGAAAGATAACAAAGACCTGGGGTGTAACGGAGAACAACATGAACCGAAGTTGGAAGATAAAATTTGTCTTCACGAGCGGTAATGAGTGCAGTGATTTTAAAAGGGAGGAAGAATTAATGTTATAAGCATGGAAAATTAAAGAAAAACGTGAATAAATTGTTAAGACAGGACACCACAGCATTTTTCTTGCTCTCACTACACACACACACACACACAACACACAACACACACACACACACCACAACCCACAACCAAACACACCACCACACACACCCCCTACCCCCACACCACACCCACCCCCAAACCACACACAAAACCACCACCCCCACCCACAACACACCCACACACCCCACACACACACACCACCCACACCACACACACACCACACCACACCCCCCCCACTCACCACACCCACCCCAACCCACACACACACCACACACCACAACCACCACACACACACACACCACACAACACCCACACCACACTCCACAAAACCCACCCCACACCCCAAACCACACACACACACCAACACAAAACAAACCCCCCCCACCCCCAACACCACTCACACACCCAACCCCACACAAAACACACAAAACACCCCCCACACACAAAACCCCCCACACACACACACACACACAACAACACCCCACACCCACCAACACACACACAAACCACACACACACCACACCAACACACACACACACACACAACACACACACACACACACAACACATACACCCAAAACCACAACCAACCCCACAACACACAAAACAAACCAACACACACACACACAAAACACACACACACACACAACACACACACACACACCCACAACACAACCCCCCACACACATACACACACACACACACACCCCCATACACACACCCCCACCCCCCAAAACCCCCAAAACCCACCCCCACACACACACACACACCCACACACACAACACCCCAAACACACACACACACAACACACCACCCACACCCAAAACACACACACACACACATCACACACCCCCAAAACCCACTCACACACCCCACACCACACACACACACACACACAACACAACACACACACACAAAACCCACACAACAACTCACACCACACACACACACACCACACACACACACAAAACAAACACACCCACCCAAAAACACTCACACACACACAACACCCCAAACACACACCACCCACCACACACACACTAAACACACACAACACACACCCCACAAACACACCACACACACACACACACACACACACACACACACCCCCACACCAACCAAAACAACACCACCCCACACCCCCCACACACAACACACAACACAACAAAAAACACACCCACAACACACACACACACACACAACACACACACACACACACACACCCTCACCACACAAAATACCCACTCACACACACACACACACCACACACACACACAACCCCACCCCACACACACACACCACACACACACAACACACACACACACAAAACACACACAACAAAGGCCCGCCAGAAAATACCCACGAACCACCGGAGCAGAAAAAATTAGGCGAGACTTTTTAAATTTCATTTTTGAATTTCAATCGTTCGCGAAATTTTGATGGAATCCCTTTTTTTTTTTTTGGTCCCTGGAGGCGAGGCAGGCATAAAAATGTGTTTATGATAACGATTCTCGTGTCGGCGTTCACAGTGCTTCACTCAAAGTCCTGCCTCTCACGATACTATTATTACTAATATATTTTGTATGGTTTTATTATTATTATTGCTTCTATTATTATTATTATTATCATCATCATCAGCATCATCACTGCTAGTAGTATTATTTTTCACACTTGTGGTAGATCTGTGCGTGTTCTCAGAAAATATCTTTCTTCACATTTTAAGATTATAATTGATCTTAATATCAACAAGACTGACGCTGTAAAATGAGAAGCAGAGATATCATGAAGAATGATGGATGGAAAATGGTAGTAGATAAGATGGGAACGCAAGATTAGGGTGAAGGAGTAAGTAACCAAAACATTGTGCGTGTGTATGTGTGTTTATGTGTACACATCCACGCACGCACATGGGACATGCACCTTGCTGGTTTAACAAGGGCCGCTGGTTGGCACCTGGTATCTCCGGTGCCTGGCACCAGCGGCATGATGCTGTTAGTGCTGGCATAGTTGCTGTTGCCGCTATCTCTGTTAAAGCTGCTATTGCTCTTCATATTCCTGTTGCTGCTGTTGTTACTACTGTCACTGCTATTGTGTGTGCGTGTCTGTTATTGGTAGCAACAGCGGTAGTAGCAATAGTTACCATCGCCAAAGACTTGTCAAATAGACATTTGGTCTGTTTGGTGTGTATGTGTGTTTTAAAAGACTTTCAAAAAAGGAATAAAATATAAATTAGATAAAAGGGAAGAGGCAGAAAAAAGTTGAGAAAAAAAGGACAAGAGGCAACACAGAAGAGACGAAGACAAAAAAAAAAAAAGATACAAAAGGGGAAAGGGGTCAAAAAAAAAAAAAAGCCGAGGATGCAGGAAGGAGGAGAAGGGACAAGAAGGAGTGAAGGGTGAGAGATAAAATGAAAAAAGACGTGCATTTCCTGAGGGAATGTATAGCAGGTCAGGTTAGGTTAGGTAAGATTGGGTTAGGTAAGATTAGATTAGGTGAGATTAGGTTAAGTTAGGTTAGGTACGATTAGGTTTAATTAGGTTAGGTAAGATTAGGTTAGGTTAGGTGAAAGTAGGTTAGGTTAGGTTAGGTACGATTAGGTTTAATTAGGTTAGGTTAGGTTAGGTAAGATTAGGTTAGGTGAAAGTAGGTTAGGTGAGGTTGGGTACGATTAGGTTTAATTAGGTTAGGTTACATAAGGTTAGGTAAAATTAGGTTAGGTGAGATTAGGTTAGGTAACGTTAGGTTTCATTAGGTTAGGTAAGGTTGGGTTAGGTGGGATTAGGTTAGGTCAAGTAAGATTAGGTAGGTTAAACAAAATGAAGTTAGGTTAGGTGACATTAGGTTAGCTAGGTAAGATTAGATTACACTGGGTTAGGTAAGATTAGGTTACATTAGGTTAGGTAAGATTAGGTCACATTAGGTTAGGTAAGATTAGGTTATATTATGTTAGTCACGATTAAGTTAGGTTAGGTTTGGTTCCTCAGAAAAAAAGAAAACGATAGTCTAGAGAACATGGAGACCCAGGCACCAGTATGCACAGCAAGACAATGTCTGGACAACATTCTGCTCTAGGTAACACGTCTCCAGCGGCAAAGCTTTGATTGTGACTCCGCTCTGTGTAGACTCTGCACTGCAGAGATTTATCAACACATGTTCCGTTCTGTGTACAGCTTTATGAAGTCGTGATTCGTTCTGTGTAGAGCTTTATAAAGTCCTGATTCGCTCTGTGTAGAGCTTTATTAAGGAGTGATTTGTTCTGTGTAGAGCTTTATGAAGTTGTGATTCTTTCTGTGTAGAGCTTTATAAAGTCGTGATTCGCTCTGTGTAGGGCTTTTTCAAGTCGTGATTCGCTCTGTGTAGAGTTTTATTAAGGAGTAATTCGCTCTGTGTAGAGCTTTATCAAGTCATTAACTTGAAAGAGCTTTACACTTGTGTCTTTTCCTTATTTCTCCCATAGCACGACATTTAATATACAGTTTTTTCAAGACTCGACTAAAAAAAAATCCTTCACCTTTATTATTTTGGAACCATTCTGAAAATCTAGTCTCTGTAAATGCTATAAAACCAAAGTTTTTCTCTTCTCTCTCCTTCATGACTAAACATTCTTTAGTGGTTGTACATTCGAAATAACGAATACCGTGGCTGGAATAAATCATAAATGTCCTAAGAATGAAGAAGCTAGACTTAAGACGACGTTTCGGTTCCTCTTTTGTGGCTTCATAATAGTGAAGAACCGAAACTTTGTCATAAATGTCTTCTCTCTTAAGAGAGAAGACATTTATGACCCCAGGCTCTTAAGAGTTTTGTACTCTTGTGTGAAGATTCTCGCTATTCACTGCTTCCATTCCTATGTCTGAGGCCTGGTTGTTCAGTCCCTATGTCTGAGGCCCGGTTGGCCAGTCCCTATATCTGATGGCTAGTTGTTTAGTCCCTGTGTGTCTGGATCCCAGTTGTTTCATCCCTTTGGCTGGATCCCGGAGGTTGAATTTCTATGACTTGGGATGAATGAGTGCCGTCATGCAAACATGTGACGTTGCTGCAACTGTGCTGAGTCAGGCTGGGAATCTTGCAAGCAAGGAACCCATAAACTCTCAGCACTAGTGGAGCATTTCAGCACTAGGGGAAAATCTCAGCACTAAGGGAACATCTCAGCACTAGGGAAGCTCTTAGCACTAAAATAAAAAATAAGGTCTCAACACTCAGGAAAGCTCTCAGCACTAAGGGAAGCTCTCAGCACTAAGATGAAAATAAGATCTCATCACCAAGGGAAGCTCTCAGCACTGTGGGAAGCTCTGAGCATTAAGGGAAGTTCTCAGCACTAAGATAAAAATAAGATCTCAGCACTAAGGGAAGCTCTCAGCACTAAGGAAAGTTCTCAGCACTAAGATAAAAATAAGATCTCAGCACTAAGACAAGATCTATCTCACCACTAAGACAAGATCTCACCACTAAGACAAGATCTCAGCACTAAGACAAGATCTCAGCACTATGGGAAGATCTCAGCACTAAGACAATATCTCAGCACTAAGGGAAACTCAGCACTGAGACAGGCTCTCAGCACTAAGGGAAGATCTCAGCACTAAGATAAGATCTCAGCACTAAGACAAGCTCTCAACACTAAGACAAGATCTCAGCACTAAGACAAGCTCTCAGCACTAAGATAAGATCTCAGCACTAAGACAAGATCTCAGCACTAAGACAAGCTCTCAGCACTAAGGTAAGTTCTCAGCAGTAAGATAAAGATAAGATCTCAACACTAAGGAAAGATCTCAGCACTGCACTAAGACAAGATCTTAGCACTATGGGAAGATCTCAGCACTAAGACAAGATCTCAGCACTAAGACAAGCTCTCAGCACTAAGGTAAGTTCTCAGCAGTAAGATAAAGATAAGATCTCAACACTAAGGAAAGATCTCAGCACTGCACTAAGACAAGATCTTAGCACTATGGGAAGATCTCAGCACTAAGACAAGCTCTCAGCACTATGGGAAGATCTCAGCACTAAGACAAGATCTCAGCACTAAGACAAGCTCTCAGCACTATGGGAAGATCTCAGCACTAAGACAAGATCTCAGCACTAAGGGAAGATCTCGTACACCCACTGTAGCAGTTGGAAAACTTTATACGAGAGGAAAGTTCTCTCTTGCCTTGAGTATACACCACTCTCTTGGATTGCCTTTCTACCGGTCTTACCTCCGAGAAGAAGAGAAAGTAATATGGGTAAAGAGGATAGGTTGTTAAAGGGGGAAGCGACGAAGACGAGAGCGGAAGAGGGAAACGACCAAGGGGAAAGAGAAAAGGGTAGGAATAAAGGAGGAAATGTTAGAGGAAAAAAAGGGGTAAAGGGGATAGGAAAACGTGTTAGGGGAGAATAAAAGGGAGAGAGGTGATAAGAAGGGAGAGGATGAAAGTAAGAAATAAAAGGGTGATATAAAAAGTCATAGGGAGAAGGAAACAGGTGATAGAAATATAGGGTTGATAAAAAAAAGTGATAGATGGAAAGAGGCGACAGTGAGAAGAGATGAGACGGAAATAAAGGAGTTCATGAACGGTCATGATGACAAGAATCTGCAGTTGTCACCCCACTGGTGTAGTTATTACCCCACTGATGTAGTTATTACCCCACTGATGTAGTTATTACCCCACTGATGTAGTTATTGTCCCACTGATGTAGTTATTACCCCACTGATGTAGTTATTGTCCCACTGATGTAGTTATTACCCCACTGATGTAGTTATTGTCCCACTGATGTAGTTATCACCCCACTGATGTAGTTATTGTCCCACTGATGTAGTTATTACCCCACTGGTGTAGTTATTACCCCACTGATGTAGTTATTACCCCACTGGTGTAGTTATTACCCCACTGATGTAGTTATTACCCCACTGGTGTAGTTATTACCCCACTGATGTAGTTATTACCCCACTGGTGTAGTTATTACCCCACTGATGTAGTTATTACCCCACTGATGTAGTTATTGTCCCACTGATGTAGCTATTACCCCACTGATGTAGTTATTACCCCACTGATGTAGTTATTACCCCACTGATGTAGTTATTGTCCCACTGGTGTAGTTATTACCCCACTGATGCAGTTATTACCCCACTGATGTAATTACGCCACTGATGTAGTTATTGTCCCACTGATGTAGTTATTACCCCACTGATGTAGTTATTACCCCACTGATGTAGTTATTGTCCCACTGATGTAGTTATTACCCCACTGATGTAGTTATTGTCCCACTGATGTAGTTATTACCCCACTGATGTAGTTATTGTCCCACTGATGTAGTTATTACCCCACTGATGTAGTTATTACCCCACTCATGTAGTTATTGTCCCACTGATGTAGTTATTACCCCACTGATGTAGTTATTACCCCACTGATGTAGTTATTGTCCCACTGATGTAGTTATTACCCCACTGATGTAGTTATTGTCCCACTGATGTAGTTATTACTCCACTCATGTAGTTATTGTCCCACTGATGTAGTTATTGTCCCACTGATGTAGTTATTACCCCACTCATGTAGTTACTGTCCCACTGATGTAGTTATTACCCCACTCATGTAGTTATTACCCCACTGATGTAGTTATTGTCCCACTGATGTAGTTATTACCCCATTGATGTAGTTATTGTCCCACTGGTGTAGTTATTACCCCACTGATGTAGTTATTACCCCACTGATGTAGTTATTACCCTACTGATGTAGTTATTACCCCACTGATGTAGTTATTACCCTACTGATGTAGTTATTACCCCATTGAGGTAGTTATTGTCCCACTGGTGTAGTTATTACCCCACTTATGTTATTGTCCCACTGATGTAGTTACTACCCCACTGATATAGTTATTACCCCACTGATGTAGTTATTACCCTACTGATGTAATTATTACCCCACTGATGTAGTTATTACCCTACTGATGTAGTTATTACCCCATTGATGTAGTTATTGTCCCACTGGTGTAGTTATTACCCCACTGATGTAGTTATTACCCCACTGATGTACTTATTACACCACTGATGTAGTTATTACCCCACTGATGTAGTTATTACCCCACTGATGTAATTACCCCACTGATGTATTTATTACCTCACTGATGTAATTATTATCCCACTGATGTAGTTATTGTCCCACTGATGTAGTTATTACTCCACTCATGTAGTTATTGTCCCACTGATGTAGTTATTGTCCCACTGATGTAGTTATTACCCCACTCATGTAGTTACTGTCCCACTGATGTAGTTATTACCCCACTCATGTAGTTATTACCCCACTCATGTAGTTATTGTCCCACTGATGTAGTTATTACCCCATTGATGTAGTTATTGTCCCACTGGTGTAGTTATTACCCCACTGATGTAGTTATTACCCCACTGATGTAGTTATTACCCTACTGATGTAGTTATTACCCCACTGATGTAGTTATTACCCTACTGATGTAGTTATTACCCCATTGATGTAGTTATTGTCCCACTGGTGTAGTTATTACCCCACTGATGTAGTTATTACACCACTGATGTACTTATTACACCACTGATGTAGTTATTACCCCACTGATGTAGTTATTACCCCACTGATGTAATTACCCCACTGATGTATTTATTACCTCACTGATGTAATTATTATCCCACTGATGTAGTTATTGTCCCACTGATGTAGTTATTACCCCACTGATGTAGTTATTACCCCACTGATGTAGTTATTACTCCACTGATGTAGTTATTACCCCACTGATGTACTTATTGTCCCACTGATGTAGTTATTACCCCACTGGTGTAGTTATTACCCCACTGATGTAGTTATTACCCCACTGGTGTAGTTATTACCCCACTGATGTAGTTATTACCCCACTGGTGTAGTTATTACCCCACTGATGTAGTTATTACCCCACTGGTGTAGTTATTACCCCACTGATGTAGTTATTACCCCACTGGTGTAGTTATTACCCCACTGATGTAGTTATTACCCCACTGGTGTAGTTATTACCCCACTGGTGTAGTTATTACCCCACTGGTGTAGTTTTAATTACCCACTGGTGTAGTTATTACCCCACTGGTGTAGTTATTACCCCACTGATGTAGTTATTACCCCACTGGTGTAGTTATTACCCCACTGGTGTAGTTATTACCCCACTGATGTAGTTATTGATGTAGTTATTACCCCACTTGTGTAGTTATCGCTCCAATGGTAGAGTTATCACCCCATTAGTGTAGTTATCACCCCACTAGTGTAATTACCACATTGCTATAGTTATCACTCCGCTGGCGTAGTTATCACCCAACTGGTGTAGTCTCTGGTCAAGTTGTGTTTATAGACTTAAAGAACATGACGATGAATAACTGCCGCGTCCGACCATAATTGTAGTTCCGTGATTTATGTTTTCAACATGGTTTCCTAAACACCTGTTTTCTTCTGTTGGAAGCATTTCCAAATAACATAAGGGTAACATAACTTTATCAGACGGCTCAACAGCTGGAATTCTGCCAACAGGAGAAACCTTTCTGTTTTGATGCTTTGCTGGGGCTTGCGTTGAAGATATATATATATTATATATATATATATATATATATATATATATATATATATATATAATATTATATATATATATATTGTTGCAGAAACACATTCTGGATCTGTCGATTCGAGGAAAGTAATATATTGAATTCTGTGAGATTGTGATATTAACATCTTTTCACATACTGTTGCTGTCAGGTTTTGTAATGAACAATTATATCAACACAATCCAGGCCACTTTGTTTATGAAATACTTTAAGACTGAATTATCACAGATATTCTCTCTCTCTCTCTCTCTCTCTCTCTCTCTCTCTCTCTCTCTCTCTCTCTCCTCTCTCTCTCTCTCTCTCTCTCTCCTCTCTCTCTCTCTCTCTCTCTCACACACACACACACGCACACCAGCTTCTCACTGATAAACATGGTGTCAAACACAGGCACCATCTTCCTATCCTTTACTATCCTTTAATGACACTACCAGCCAAGCAACTACCCCATTACCTACCTTAACTACCCTTCCCACTGCTGGGAAGGGGGTGACGGGGCCCGCACGAACGAGCCCCCCCCCCCTCACACACACACACACCGTGTACGTCAGTTTCATTTTGGAGTATGAAACACCAATTTGCAACCCCCCACCTGGTCAAGCACGTCAAGAAATTATAGAAAATGCAAAGGTTTGCAACAAGACTAGTCCCGGAGCTAAGGGGCATGTCCTGCGAGGAGAGCTTAAGGGAAATCGACCTGAAAACACTGGAGGACAAAGGGATAGGGGACACATGGTAACGACATTTAAAATACCGAGAGGAATTGACAAGGTGGATAGGGACAGGATGTTTCAGAGATGGAACACAGCAACAAGGCGTCACAATTGGAAGTTGAAGACTCAAATAAGTCTCAGGGATGTTAGGATGTATTAATTCAGACATAGAGTTGTCACGAAGTGGAATAGTCTGGAGAGTGATATAGAGGCAGGATCTATACATAGCTTTAAGAAAAGGTATGATAAAGCTCGTGGAGCAGGGAGAGAGTGGACCTAGTGGCGACCAGTGAAGAGGCGGGACCAGGAGCTATGAATCGACCACTGCAACCACAATCAGGTGAGTACACACACACACACACACACACGCAGAAGAATCATTTTTCCACTTTAAATAAGGAAAACAGGGAAGTATGCAGCGAGTGTTAACAGCTCCAGAATGGTGTTTCAAGTGCAGAGGACAGTGCCAGGAAATATTCGGAAAGTAATAATATCATTCACTGAAACGATAAATGAGGAAGTGAGGAGATTCATCATATAACTCGACACATCAAAGTCTTCCCTTCCTAATGGAATATCACCAAGAATTCTATGAGGAGCTTAAATTCTGTGAAGCCGCTCGCACACGTCTTTAATAAATCATTAGTGATCGGGAAAATGTCATATGACTAAAATTTAGCAAAGATGGTGCCAGTATTCAGAACAGGAGCTGGCTAGTACGCTCTGAATTCCAG
The DNA here is from genome assembly GCF_026875155.1 of Cherax quadricarinatus. Classification (NCBI taxonomy): domain Eukaryota; kingdom Metazoa; phylum Arthropoda; class Malacostraca; order Decapoda; family Parastacidae; genus Cherax; species Cherax quadricarinatus. Next base: position 38,432,673 of record NC_069414.1, on the reverse strand, counting down.
GATCCTTTCTGAAGGCACAGACAAACAACAAGCTCTGTCTTACTGGCCAGTGTCTGAAGATAAAGATAATGTTGTAAAAATCAAGTTTTTATTAGACAGCGCTTCGCAAGTAGAGCTTTATCAAGAATATTTTAAGACACAAAGCTTTACGTTATTTATTTACATCTGACTTTTGTCTCACCAAGCAATTATCCGACTGTTGTGGGTGGAAACTTGACGATGAATTAAGGTTGGTGGTAGAAGATTAAGATTGTTGCTAATGGTTGACTCGAAATAATTCTGAATTTGTATTCAGCAGTTTTTTCGTGCAAACATCCAGCAGTATCGCGTCTCAGCCTCTATTTATCTAATATTTAATCTGAGTCTTTTATTTGCCTTTACTTGTTCCTTAATCTACCTTCGAAGTCCGTCCGCATCATTTTCGGCACCAGTCTCGGTGCAGACCTTTGCATCCCTAGTATTTCATGCAAATCATGAATGTCAATATTGCTTGTCTTAAAGATACACTGGAAGTCCAGCTCAGGACCACACTACACAGGACGCATGCATGAAAGTGCCTTGTTTGCTTCTGATATCCAGTTGCACTGTTTATTATGTGGTGATAGAGCAGATAAAATCATAGAACTAAAAGAAAGCGTACAGATCACTGCACTTAGTTTCAACATTGAAAATCGACGAAACATTGTGAAATTGAGCGAATAAATACAATGGTAATTTCGGGCGTCCGCTGCAAGGTGACATCAACGACGTAGATGACGGTAGCTGGAGAGACCAACTGTTACAGTGTTACAACAACTTCACTACTGACCACGAAGAATCTCAGGCAGGTGAACACACACGCACGCGTGCACGCACGCACGCACACACACACACACACACACACACACACACACACACACACACACACACACACACACACACACACACACACACACACACACACACACACACACACACACACAAAGACTACTGAAGTAGCCACTTAAACCCCTTGTTTGCTTAGCCTGATTGTGGGGAGGAAGTAAACAAATGGTGAAACAGGGTGGTTAAACTTCAATATTTTTCTCCCTAAACCTTTTCCTGGATAGAGTTATATCTTCACATAGGTGTGTGTGTGTGTGTATGATAATTAGCACAGGTAAGGAAAGTTATTTCCACGTGGCAAGGAAATGGTATTGGCAGAAAGCAATAATTATCACTTGTAGGGTCATTCAGTTGAGGGGAAATAATGAAGCATTTTCTGAGTTATTGAGCATTTACAGGGGTCTTTTTAGCTATCATTTACAGAGGTCTTGCTCGTTGTTGAGTATTTACAAGGGTCTTGTTTGTTTTTGAGTATTTACAGGGGTCTTGTTCGTTATTGAGTATTTACAGGGGTCTTGTTCGTTATTGAGCATTTACAGGGGTCTTGTTCGTTATTTTTTTTATATTTTATTTAAAACACATATTACAATAAGTAAATAAAAGCATACAGAGTCAGATAATACAAAAACAACTACGTCCTCATAATCAAAACATACTGCTCGTTTACATTGCCTTTAGAAAATTTCCTCTTCACATGACTCAGTACAACCCACAACACGTGAGTGATGAACAACATTACACAATATTATACCCAACATCAATCAAATCATTTCAAGTTACAATAATGTGACTTAGTACACTACACACTCCTGATACATGTAAAATGTCTTTATGCCAAAACTAAAGAAAACTGTGCAAGCAATACTAATTAAAAACAATTCTCAATTACCCCATCCTATCAGCAATATACACATTAACTAAGTACATGTAATAAAATATGTTTGAGCCGTACTCCCACAACCCCCACAACCCCCACAACCCCCACAACCCCCCCCCGTCACCCCAGATCATACTATTGTTCAGTGATCGCAGATGAATAACCAACATGATTTAAACCTTGAATATAGACTCTTGTTGACAATAAAAATGTTCTCTTTAGTATAAGAAACATAGATGATGCCAACATGACAAATAATATTTAGAAAAAACAACATAAGATTGAACTTAGTATTATGACTAACACTAAAAACCATTTATATAATTATGATTGTGGTCATCCATGAGAACATTACACATGATATAGTCACGGACTCACATATTACATATTCTCATATGTACAAAAATTGATACATAATATTATATGACTTATGAAAATTTATATTCACAGGAATTATATCAGTGTCATACATGCCCATTAACTTACATAAGAGTATAAAAATACCGAATCAGTTTATTGAGCCTCGTCGCATCCCATTGCTAAATATACACATTTATTAAGCTCATTCAATAACAAATATTTTTAGGACATTTCAACTCCCCCCCCCCATTAGCTCAGATCATCATATTGAACAACGTCATATCATTGTTCATTGAACACAGAGATAAATAACCATCATAATTTAACCCTAGGACATAGTATCTTGGATTGTTCGTTATTGAGCAATTACAGGGAAAGGGGCCTTGTACCTTAAAGATTTCTTGATCGACTTCGTACATTTCTGTGGACTATATCACTTAGGGGTATGTAACTCATTTTAGAGTCTGGAACAGCCTTCAAGAGTCCATAGTTCAGATT
>NC_069414.1:38387574-38425074 GCF_026875155.1 Cherax quadricarinatus | reverse complement strand
GGTGGCGTGTGGACATGTGCGTGGAGAGATGTTATACGGAAGTCACTGACTTTGGCTTCCTCTTTTTCTTGGTGAGCCGGGACACCCTATAGACAAAAATATGAACCGGAATATTCCTAGTGTTGTTGTTGTAATGACTGCTGTATCTGGTCACTATCACCAGGCCTTTCTTAAATCTTCATACCAATCGGCTGTGACGTCAGTGACAGAGCTATCGTAAGATATTTCACAACATACTAATCGGCTGTGACGTCAGTGACAGAGCTATCGTAAGATATTTCACAACATACAGTACTTTGGTCAGAAAACTGCAATTTTGACAATACCCGACTAAAAATTCTAAAGCCTCCAGGTTGACCTGGAAACTTTGATGCATGTGAAAGATAGAGAAATGTATTTTCAAGTACCACTGGGACAGCCGGGGGTACTTTTGTCTCTATATTATATCATATTATATATTATATTATATCATATTATACAGCAGGCCTACTGACCCATACAAGGCAAGTCCATATCAAAACTGCCAATGTATTTGTCTGACTTTTTCCCAAAGTTACCCCAAGAATTTGCTTCCGATACCCCAAACACCAACCAAACCCAGCCCCTCCCACTCATATATTTGTCCAGTCTCTTAATTCACTAATAGATGATAACTTCTGTTTGTCCTCTCACGACTGATATTTTCTCGTACACCTCTCTTCTAGAATCTTAATTTTCATTAGGTTAATTGTAGCAATGACTCAAAGATATAAATAATAATTTTTTCAGTACGTATTTGCACCAATATTTGAGGTATAATACTTTTTTTTCAGGAGATACGAAGTGTACGATAACCAATACTCTCTTCAGCTTCCCAAGCTCTCTTGAGCTTTTAGGCAAAATAAGCTTGTGGAGGAAGATTTTTTATTGTTTTATATGTACGTATATAGTAATGAAACCACGAAACAAGTGGCGTTCTGTCTCTTGAGGCGGGAGATGTGACGCTGGATCTAGTCTCGATTGGTCGCAGTTTGGTCAATGTTTCCATATTAATATAAGACATACTTAAACTAAAGCAAAGTAATTGAGGACAGACAGCCTTAATATAGTACCTGTGTAAGACAAATTTAACACACACACACACACAGAGGACCCTGTACACTGCACGCACGAACTTACATACAACAGGCCTAGTGTCTAATCGACATGTGCCTAGGACAGAATGGTAACTAACTAACTGTGTACATTAGACCCGTATTGGAGTATGCGGCACCAGTTTGCAACCCACATCTAGCCAAGCTCGTAAAGAAACTAGAGAAAGTGCAAAGCTTTGCAACAAGACTAGTCCCAGAGCTAAGGGGTATGTCCCACGAGGAGAGGAAATCAACCTGAGGACACTGGAGGACTGTGAGGGAAAAGTTCAATAGATAGGAGTAGCGAGGGAGTGTATAGTAACAATAGTTTCATTGCCGGCTACTTGTTAAGGTAGGGTAAGTCCAGCTCCCGCTATTCCCCCCCCCTTTTTTTCCCCCTCCCCGAAAGTGATAGTTTGATTGCCGGTTGCTTGTTAAGGTAGGGTCAGTCTAGTTCCGGCTATCCCTTCCCCTCCATCTTCCCCCCCCCCATCCCGAAAGGTGACGTGTGGGGCTCGGGTCAAACAGTAAATCACTCGACTCACAGCTCCCAACACTACTGTAAGTACATGCCTGATCATATTTTAGTGGACGTTATTGGTTGAAAGCTTCACTTTTGACCAATAATTAACCTAGTCCTTTCAGTCTTTATCTGTTAAATGTTTTAATAATCACCACATCTTTTAGGTATTGTACTTATCATGGAGAGTGATTTCTTAAGCAGTGGGTAATCTGTCTTCTTTACAGCTTGGAATGACAGAGAGGGTCACCTGCCAACCAACGAGAAGAATAGAAGGAGACGGACTAACGTCCTGAGACGTCCCATGTTTAATCTACTTACCTGTTATGTAAGCCAACACAGGATCTAACCCCTCATCATAGCAGTGGTAACGAACCTGTTTTCCTGTCATCTGAAGTAATTACTCACGGCTATACTCTGTGAAGAACGAGCCGGTGGTGGTCACCAACGTCTGCTACCCCATCCCCACACCAGCAACGGCTACGATTTCAATAACACACAGTGTCACCAACACCTGACACCCCATATACCTGACACCACGATATACCTATATTAGCGTTGAGTTCAAATGTAATTTTTTTCATTTCATTTTTCATTTTTCTTTCAATTAGGATACCCATTCATGTTTTATTGTTTTATATTTTCCGTTTCTAAATAATAAAGTGTTTATCATTGTCTGTTATTATTTCTTTTTCTCTTCATTAATTTTCCTGAGGAGGAGCCAGCCTTGGTAATACTGACTGAAGTTGTTACAGGGCTGAGTAAGTCTTCACAAGGACAGTGGAGATGGTGGGAACATGATAACGACATATAAAATACTGGGAAGAATTGACAAGGTGGACAGAGACAGAATGTTCCAGAGATGAGACACAGCAACAAGGGGACACAGTTGGAAGTTGAAGACACAGATGAATCACAGGGATGTTAGGAAGTATTTCTTCAGTCACAGAGTAGTCAGGAAGTGGAATAGTTTGGGAAGCGATGTACTGGAGGCAGGAGTCATTCATAGCTTTAAGCAGAGGTATGATAAAGCTCATGGTGCAGTGAGTGACCCAGTAGCGGCCAGTGAAGAGGCGGGGGCCAGGAGCTATGAATCGACCCCTGTAACCACAACTAGGTGAGTACAACTAGGTGGGTACACAGTACCTCGAAGTGCTGTCTCTCAGTTAAATTAAGTAAGAGCTCTAACCAGTTTCCAGAGGAACGATAACGTTGATTGCTATTCCTTCTAACCGTTCACCTTTGTCTTTACACCTGTCCCGAACCTCTGTCTATGTATTCTTCACACGTGCGTGTTTACACCTGTTTGTGTCCACACCTGTATGTCCTTTTCACCTGCGTGTTTACACCTGTTTGTGCACTTTACAACTGTTTCATTAGTTTACATTTGCCAGTGTGATGATGCTGTTTCTCCTTTCTTTTCCCCATTTTCATCTACCTCTTTCTCTACTTCATAAATAATTCACAAGTGGGACTTGATATGTGTTTTCTCTCTCTCTCTTCTCTCTCTCTCTCTCTCTCTCTCTCTCTCTCTCTCTCTCTCTTTAGGGCACTAAACCTGGTAGTCGTGCCCAGGGGTTGGAAAGTCGTCCCTGATCCTCAGCTGGTTGAAGCCGTTGGTGCGCCCAATCCCCTTAAGAATCTGAATACGTTCCGCCACATATCCGACGCTCACGAACGTAATTGTGTTTTATAAATGCAGGATGATCCTTGAAACACAAATTCGAAAAATTACGACTCTCTGTGCTGCATGAGTTCCTTGTTTTTATTCATTAAAGTCCTTCGATTTTTTTTTAATGTTTCAATGCTGGTTCTTTCATCCGTTCGGATTCGACAATTTTAATTTATAATTCTGAAGTTTTTGGGGAAAACTGGCTGTAGCTAGACACCTGGTGGTGCTATACTCCCGCTGGTGCTGCCCACACCTGCTGGTGCTGCCCACACCTGCTGGTACTGCCCACACCTGCCGGTACTGCCCATACCTGGTGTAACGGTGTTCCTACCCTTATACTGAAAACTCCCGCCTAAGTCTATTTCCTGATAAGCAGAAAGTCGTTGCTGAGGCTTTGTCGAGGCATATCATATTAACTATGACAACTCCTCCGCTAAGGATCTAGAGAGATCCCAGCCTCGACACCCTGTGGACGTGCTCTTCTTTTCCTGGCCAAAGAGCATGCTGACCTGCAGGTCGAACCGCCAGTACCGCAGAGGGACTTCTATTCCGTGTGTGTGTGTGTGTGTGTGTGTGTGTGTGTATGTGTATTTTATATTTATTATATATATATATATATATATATATATATATATATATATATTAACCCTAATTTTTCAAAGGGTGGACCGGTAAGGCCTCGGTCAGAAGACCAAAAACTCCAGTGGCGGGTCATCATACGATTACGGCCGGCGTCAGGAAACATTTGTTCTGTTTCGTGACGAATATTACTTGCCTACCTGAGGACTTAGTTGTCAACCAAGGAGTGCTGTGCCGAGTGGCTAGCTAAACTAGCGGATCCGCCAGAATCTTCCACCAACTAGTGACCCAACAGTCCTTAGTACCAGCAACTCTGAAGTTGTTCCATGATATACCCAGATGCAGCACATCTAGGTAAAGACTTTAGTGTCAGACAGGGAAAAATTAAATACTTCTGGGTTAAAATGGCAGCGGAAATTGCAGATACGTGCACAAATGTGTTGTTTGTCTTCAGCACAAAGGTACCGTTGCCGGTCTTAATCCCATTCTCAAGTATCCCATTATAAAGGAGCCTTGGGAGAGAACTTCGGTCGACCTGTTGCCGAATTTCTCGACCTCAGAGAAAGGTAACAAACACTTGTTCGTGATGGTCGATAACTTGACACGGTACTGTGGCCTAGCACCCATTCCTGACAAAACTGCCGAGAGTTGTAAATTCTTTCAGAGAGTACATTATCCTCCGTCACACTTACCCACGTGTCCTCTTGTCGCATTTGATTCTGCATTTGTGGTCACAGTGGTGCCTATGCTAACCTTCCTATGGTGTAGAAATATACCTTGTTGGATGAATCTTATTGTGGCTAGCTGGTCCAGTGACTAACGCGACGGTCTGGAGTTTCGAGACTCTCTGATCGCGGGTTCTATCCCCGCCCGTGGTATGGTTTATACAAAGTCATGTTGCAAAATTCCATGCAAGACCCTGGTACGTATAAGCTAGCTCCCAAATTTGTCGGTTCTTACCGTGTCCTCAGACAGCTTCACGGCAGCACGTTCGAGATGAAGGAGATCGCAAGCGGTACAGTTAAGGAAATTCAACTTGACCACATTAAGTACATTGGCAGTATACAAGCTGAAGCCGAGCTGGAGGAACGTGTGCTGTGACAGCGTGACCAGACTGACACCAGTGACTGTCTCCCTGTCCTGTGACATACGGTCTACCACCTAGGACAGCAGTACATGTCTTTGACACTGACACAACCCCTGACTTGTCCAACTCCACACCTGGTACACGCCACACTTGGTGCACTCCACACCTGGTATCCTCCACACCTGATACACTCCACACATGTACACTCCACACCTGGTGTCCTCCACACCTGGTACACTCCACACCTGCTGGGAACATAACCGTGGCGGTGGTCGTTGGTAGCGACCATTACCGTGGCTTGACCAGCGAACCAATAGCTACAAATCCCGCATAAATGGAAGGGATTTTGGAGCTAGTGGTGGGTGAGTGTTGGGTGGTGGGTGGTACAGAGTGGTGGGTAACGCGTGGTTGGTGGTGGGGATAATGGATGAGTAATGGTAGTGAATGATGTAATGTTTTGGTGTTCATATTGTAATTCATGGTGTTCATTTTGTAATTTTTTGGTGAATAAGAGAGAGGGAGAGAGAGAGATACAGGCAGAAGAGAGAATCATTAAGCTCTTAAAATCTTTAAAGGGATTCTGTTCTAGGATAGAGATTTCGAATACGCGTGAAACAGGATACTCATGTTAATAGGTTTAACAAGGCTGTTATGTCTAGAATCCTCACGCTGAGATCAAAACAACAGTTAGTGGAAGTCTGGTTTACATGAAACTCTTGAGATAAACACAATCCACGAGGCCGCTTTAAAAATTCCAAAATCTAAGAATTAGCAGGAAAGGAAAACGCTTGAGGGGTGAGTGTTTTAAAAGTGGGGACTGACTCGAGAATAGACGTGAGTTAAAATCTATTCTTAACTTGGCCTCCACTTACCCCTCATCCTCAGTCAAATCACAACTTTGAATATTTGCTGCCCTAACGCTGGCTTCATCTTGTAACAGAGGATTTCATGAAGCTGACGACTCATCTCTATCATATAACAATCCCAGAGATACCACTGCTCTGACTGTCAGCTCCGAGTCAATGTCTGCACCACCTGTGGCTAATATAGCTGACGCTCACCCTACAGCCACAATACCTGAAGGAGGAAGTAGCAGTCGACAGCACAAGCAGCATCGGGGATGTGTATCGTGTAGAAAGGTTGGAAGCAGACTTGGAAGAGGGCCACTTCTAGGATACCTAAAGGATGTTTTCGGGGGTCATCTTCCTCGCGGCCCTGTCCCAGACAAGGCCTTCTCGTGGATCAAAGTCTAATCAACCTGGCTGTTACTGCTGGCAACACATAGCTCAACGTAGAAACCACAACCCGGCTAATCAGAAACTGACTTAAGGAACCTAAAGCTCCCTCTTGAAGACAGGTAGGGTGGGGGTGCTGGTAATCCCCCCTCCACAAACTTCCCATATTTCCCCAACAAAGGCTCAAGTACGCATCCACCAGGTACCTAATTATCAGGTGTACCGTGGCTCGGTTGGCAACGCTCTCACCTCACACACTGAGTGTCAGTGGTTGAATCCCGACATGGGTAGAAACATTGTATATGTATCCTTACACTTGCTATCCCTGTATACCTAGCAATAAGTAGATATCTGGGTGCTAATCGACTGGTGTGGGTCGCATCCTAGGGGACAAGATTGAAGGACCCCCAATGGAAATAAGACAGAGAGTACTCGATGACGCACTGACTTTCTTTGCTTATCCTGGGTGGCTAACCCTCCGGGGTTAAAAATCCGAACAAATCTTAATCATGGCCGGTAGCAAAGCTTACAAAGAAATCACTTCTGAATCAGCAGCAAAACATTTGTTGCTTGAAGGACAAAATTAACAAGTATGAAGAGCAAGAGCAAGGCACATTATTACGAACCACAGGTGTAGCCTTGTGGCCTGCACACCTGGTTGTAGCATAATTTCCAAAGTACAAATGAGGAACCAGGAAAAGACAATAGTGAGTAAATACTTACATTTCGTTCACCGCAACAGCATGCAAGTATATGTACAGTAGTTACAGAGAATATGTACCGAAAGGCTTTGAGAACCGTCTTCGACCAGACTCGGAGGTAAGTCTGACAGTGTTGCTTTACGAGTGTCCATCATCGCTTCACAACTTTGGTGAGGTTCCTTGTTATTGACTGGGTTGAACCAAGGTGCTAGCATAACAAGGGGGCCCTGCTCAGCATACTCTTAGCAACTGGTTCGCTGGTCGGGAGAGCATGCTTATATGGGTGTGTGAAATACGCCGAATAAAATGTATTGTACTCTTAACATGCACGCACATGTAGCAGAACAACGTTTCGGCACAATGTTTCCCTGTAAGGATAACTTAAACAGAAATAAATGAGGTTATTGGAACCTTTATTAACGTTTCTCCCACATAGTGGATTTTATCAGGTCACATACAGATCTGTGCCTTGATGAAGCTCATAGAATAGGCGAAACGTCGTCAGTAAAGGTTCCTTACGAATGCATTCGTCTCCCTGTATACTCTGTCATGCTATCACATACCAAGAGAAGACTTGAAAAGGCTCTCCTCAGAGTGAAACGTTGTCACAGTGAAGTCTTGCTCAACGCACAACGCCAGCTATCCTGGAACCTGGTCTGCTAGGCACCAGTGCTTCCTCACTGCCATCCAAGAAACCAGCTAGGTGGTTAACTGTGGCTTGTTACCTGTGTAACTTGGAACATGGTCTGCCAGGCACTTCCTCACTTTCACCCAAGACAACAGCTGCCTGCTAGACTTCAAGTACTGTTACCGTAACTCACTGTTTACAGCTGAAACGACCCCGAATCTGACCGGGTAGGGCGAGAAGCATGGGCAGGTCTCTAACAACACCCGCTGTCTTCTGTTTACCTAGCAGGAAAGAGGAACCTGGGTGTTAGTCGACTCTGGGAGAGAAGGTGTTATATTACAGCTTAGGGACAGGCTTTGAAATGAGATAAGAACTGCTCTTAACTTGACAAGATTAAATCTGTGAAAAAAAAAACAAGGCCCTAATATAGGATGTCTTCTGAACAATAGACATGAGTAGATAGGATCACATTATTATTATTATTATTATTATTATTATTATTATTATTATTATTATTATTATTATTGTTGTGTTGTTATTATTGTTGTTGTTCACGGAAAGCGCTATCACGTACTTCTTACTATCCTCGGGAACATTATTTTCCAACTTGTTGCTATATCGTGCAAAAATAAACGGTTGCAAATTACGTTTACTTCTGATACAACACAAATAATGGTCTCTGCTTATGTTAGTACTGAAGGTGTGGAATGAACGAACAGAGGAGTCAGTCATAACACCAAGATATGAAGTTAATATCCTGGGAGTGAAATATGACGTTGCAATTGCCAAAACTCGTGTAGAGAATTTTACGAAGGAAGCTTAGGACGCTAGAACACATCTCATACTTACACCACCACAAACATTAACAGACTCAGTAGGAAGCACTGTGTAAGCACAAGTCGACTCTCACCTGAAGTATGCACCTCATACTTGAACTTTCTTGTCTTTCTTTCCTTCCTCATTCCTTCTACGACCTACGGATGAGATACAGGACCATATAAGTTGCCTTATCTTTCACCCCGACGCGGCCACCTTGAACCATTCCCTACAGCAAAACTCTTGTCAAGAGCGGAAAAATATTATTGGCCTGGACAAGGCTAAATCTCTAAGGATCTCCATCAACATCATGGACAACCTAAAGACCTGTTACACCACTCGAAAGGTAATAACCATCATTCTTCAGCTTGTATACTATGTGCATGTTACAGTACTGGTTTATAAAATATCTCTATAATAGAAAATAACACGGAGGCCTGGTCATGGACCGGGCCGCGGGGGCGTTGATCCCCGGAATAACCTCCAGGTAGGCTTGACATGGAGTGACATACGGAAAAACTCATAAAAAGTTTATACTTGACTACTAAAGCTGAATATCAATACTGTAGAAGATACCAGTGTCGCCATACTCACCAGCACTAGTACCACTAACACTAGTACCACTCACCAGCACTAGTACCACTCACCAGCACTAGTACCACTCACCAGCACTAGTACCACTCACCAGCACTAGTACCACTCACCAGCACTAGTACCACTCACCAGCATAGTACCACTCACCACACTAGTTCCACTCACCAGCACTAGTACCACTCACCAGCACTAGTACCACTCACCAGCACTAGTACCACTCACCAGTACTAGTACCACTCACCAACACTAGTACCACTCACCAGCACTAGTACCACTCACCAGCACTAGTACCACTCACCAGCACTAGTACCACTCACCAGCACTAGTACCACTCACCAGCACTAGTACCACTCACCAGCACTAGTACCACTCACCAGCACTAGTACCACTCACCAGCACTAGTACCACTCACCAGCACTAGTACCACTCACCAGTACTAGTACCACTCACCAGCACTAGTACCACTCACCAGCACTAGTACCACTCACCAGCACTAGTACCACTCACCAGCATAGTACCACTCACCAGACTAGTACCACTCACCAGCACTAGTACCACTCACCAGCACTAGTACCACTCACCAGCACTAGTACCACTCACCAGCACTAGTACCACTCACCAGCACTAGTACCACTCACCAGCACTAGTACCACTCACCAACACTAGTACCACTCACCAGCACTAGTACCACTCACCAGCACTAGTACCACTCACCAGCACTAGTACCACTCACCAGCACTAGTACCACTCACCAGCACTAGTACCACTCACCAGCACTAGTACCACTCACCACACTAGTACCACTCACCAGCACTAGTACCACTCACCAGCACTAGTACCACTCACCAGCACTAGTACCACTCACCAGACTAGTACCACTCACCAGCACTAGTACCACTCACCAGCACTAGTACCACTCACCAGCACTAGTACCACTCACCAGCATAGTACCACTCACCAGCACTAGTACCACTCACCAGCACTAGTACCACTCACCAGTACTAGTACCACTCACCAGCACTAGTACCACTCACCAGCACTAGTACCACTCACCAGCACTAGTACCACTCACCAGCACTAGTACCACTCACCAGCACTAGTACCACTCACCAGCACTAGTACCACTCACCAGCAGTAGTACCACTCACCAGCACTAGTACCACTCACCAGCACTAGTACCACTCACCAGACTAGTACCACTCACCAGCACTAGTACCACTCACCAGTACTAGTACCACTCACCAGCACTAGTACCACTCACCAGTACTAGTACCACTCACCAGCACTAGTACCACTCACCAGTACTAGTACCACTCACCAGCATAGTACCACTCACCAGCACTAGTACCACTCACCAGCACTAGTACCACCACCAGCACTAGTACCACTCACCAGCACTAGTACCACTCACCAGCATAGTACCACTCACCAGCACTAGTACCACTCACCAGCACTAGTACCACTCACCAGCACTAGTACCACTCACCAGCACTAGTACCACTCACCAGCACTAGTACCACTCACCAGCACTAGTACCACTCACCAGCACTAGTACCACTCACCAGCACTAGTACCACTCACCAGCAGTAGTACCACTCACCAGCACTAGTACCACTCACCAGCACCAATACCATTCACCAGCACTAGTACCACTCACCAGCACTAGTACCACTCACCAGCACCAATACCACTCACCAACACTAGTACCACTCACCAACACTAGTACCACTCACCAGCACTAGTACCACTCACCAACACTAGTACCACTCACCAGCACTAGTACCACTCACCAGCACTAGTACCACTCACCACTCACCTGGATGGAGGGGGCGGTGCTGGATGGAGTGGAGGTGGTGCTGGATGGAGGGGGCGGTGGCACTGGATGGAGGGACGGTGGTGCTGGATGGAGGGAGCGGTGGTGCTGGATGGAGGGGGAGGTGGTGTTGGATGGATGGGCGGTGGTGCTGGATGGAGGGGGCGGTGGTGCTGAATGAAGGCGGTGGTGCTGGATGGAAGGGGAGGTGGTGCTGGATGAAAGGGGCTGTGGTGCTTGATGGAGGGGACAGTGGGCGGATGGAGGGCAGTGGTGCTGGATGGAGGGGACAGTGGTGCTGATGGAGGACAGTGGTGCTGGATGGAAGGGGGAGGGGCAGTGGTGCTGGATGGAGGGACAGTGGTGCTGGATGGAGGGGACAGTGTGCTGGATGGAGGGGACAGTGGTGCTGGATGGAGGGGACAGTGGTGCTGGATGAGGGGACAGTGGTGCTGGATGGAGGGGACAGTGGTGCTGGATGGAGGGGACAGTGGTGCTGGATGGAGGGGACAGTGGTGCTGGATGGAGGGGACAGTGGTGCTGGATGGAGGGGACAGTGGTGCTGGATGGAGGGGACAGTGGTGCTGGATGGAGGGGACAGTGGTGCTGGATGGAGGGGACAGTGGTGCTGGATGGAGGGGACAGTGGTGCTGGATGGAGAGGGTGAGCCAGTGATCAAGCCGAGGTAACTTAATGTGATGATTATTATTCCCAGCTGTACAGGTCTCTCTGTGTCAGGATCTTAACTATGATTACATTGACCATTACAGTTCTGTATGAGAGAATATGTAAAGATACAGTCAGTAAGTGACTACTGGTTGTATGAATAGTGAGGGATAGATGGTTGATTCCTCTAGTAACTAGAGGAATCAACCATCTATCCCTCACCATTCATAGATGAATAACTAGAGTCTAGTTCGTCATCTGCCTCCGGTTACTCATCTTATTTCCATTGGGTTCCTTGTAATAACTTATTTAAACTTGTTTTAATTTTTAAGGTTTAAATAATAACTTATTACAAGCACCCCAGTGGAAATAAGTCACTGACTTTTTGGGTTATTCTGGGTAATGTAATTATATGCTGCTATGTATGATAGTTTGTGTGGCTGTATGTGTACTTGTACTTGAATAACCTTACTTGTCTACCTCTAGTTACTCATCTTGTCTTGCTTGATTCATCCAGTTACTCATCTCCCTATACTTGATTCATCCAGTTACTCATCTTACCATGCTTGATTCATCTAGTTACTCATATTCCTATACTTGATTCATCCAGTTACTCATCTTGTCTTGCTTGATTCATCCAGTTACTCATCTTGTCTTGCTTGATTCATCCAGTTACTCATCTTGTCTTGCTTGATTCATCCAGTTACTCATCTTGTCTTGCTTGATTCATCCAGTTACTCATCTTGTCTTGATTCATCCAGTTACTCATCTTGTCTTGCTTGATTCATCCAGTTACTCATCTTGTCTTGCTTGATTCATCCAGTTACTCATCTCCCTATACTTGATTCATCCAGTTACTCATCTTCCCATGCTTGATTCATCTAGGTCTTCATCCACCTTCAGTTACTCATCGTCTTCCTTCCCTGCTTGTCACTTATCATAATTAAGTCCACAACAGCGCCATAATCCTACTGGTGTTCGAGTTTTTCCGCGTCTGTCCGGGCATCCATTCAGCGGGTCGACCAGACCCATTGCGGAGCCATTTAAAGTCGATATACGGGTTTATGATGCGGTCGTCATGGCAACTTGTAGCGGGGAGGCTTGTCAATGAATGTTGTGGTCACAATCAGGTTGGTTTATATCTCCCCCCGGAGTGTTCTTATCAAGGTCGGAATACACCTGTGACAAGCATAATGGAGGAGGCACTGCCTGCTCCCCCTCCCGCCATCTCTAGTGCTCCAGTTTCGATTTTCAGAGTACTCCCAGGCCACCAGGAGACAGTTTCACGGTGCACGAGCACGCCACAGTCACGGCTGAATGGCAATTCAGTTGACAATTAATTACAACCTGTTGTCTAGTATTTCACCATGCTAGACGGGCCCTGAAACCCGTTTCCAAGCATCTCGTATTGGTTTGGTTGTGAAATAATGGAACTATTTCCAAGCATTTTCATTGCTTTAGTCGTATATAAGAACGGAATTTATTAGCGACGCATTTTGCGCCTCAGACTTATATTAGATATTATTGCGGATAAAATACACTTATACATGGAGTTATTTCAGTTAATTATGCATTACAGTGGTTTACTAAATTCATCCAGACATTGTAAATATCGTTATGTGGGGGTATAGTAGGTGGTGGTCGAGGAGAGGCGAGCGTGGTGGCCTGGTAGTTGGTTGAGGCCTTCGATCAGGGTAGACTCGTTGCTAGCTGGATGGTGGCGGCCAGGCTGAAGGAGCTAGTGTGTGAGCCTCGCCTCGCCCAGCTCTCCTGCCCACCACCACCGACAGTAGAGTCCGCCTCGGACCTCGCGCACACATGAAAAACTAAACCCAAATTATACCCCAATGTGTCAACTTTTTAGTGTTTGAGTGGCGGCAGTGTGTGGCGCAAAGAATAAAGAAAAGTTGTTGCTAAGTCGGAGTGTCGTGGAGTGAATAGTAAGGCGGTGAGGAGGCGGGGAAGACGAGTCCTTAAAAGGTTTTCCCCTCTGCTCATAAGGTAGGTTTTGCTTTGGCGTGGTGGGCGGGGTACACGGGTCATCCTGCAGGTTGCAGGGTCATTTGACCATCCCCGGCCAGGTCACACTCCGAACTCCAGCACTCCTGCGCACACATGGCCGCCGCCGCCGCCGCCACAACATAAAATAAAGAATTTATTTGTCGTTTCGAGAGGCGGGAAGGCGTGGCTCCTGTTGTCTAGACGTAGTGGAAACAATGACTGTATCCAGACAGACGGAGATACATACATACAGACACGCGCACACGCGCGCGGACACACACGCACACACACACGCGCGCACACACGCGCACACACACCACACGCCCGCGCGCGCGCGCACAAACACACACACAAAACACACACACACACACACACACACACACACACACACACACACACACACACACCCCACACACATACACACACACACACACACTTCATACACACAGTTCACACAAAACACTTCACACACACACTTCCACACACACGCACTTCACACACACACACATTTCACACACACACACACACACACACCACACACACACACACACACACACAACACACACACACACACACACACACACACACACACACACACACACACACACACAACACACACACAACACACCAAAACACACCCCAAACAAACACACACAACACACACACAACACACACACAACACACACACATACACACACACACACACACATCATCAGATAACTGCTGCAGCATAGGGGCACCGGGCAAACTGAGAACAGCATTCCGATACCTTAGTAAGGAATCATTCAAGACACTTTTACACCGTGTATGTCAGGCCCATACTGGAGTATGCAGCACCTGTTTGGAACCCGCACTTGATAAAGCACGTCAAGAAACTAGAGAAAGTACAAAGGTTTGCGACAAGGTTATTCCAGAGCAAAGGGGGAATGTCCTATGAAGAAAGATTAAGGGAAATCGGCCTGACGATACTGGAGGACAGAGGGTCAGGGAGACATGAAACGACATATAAAATACTACATGAATAGACAAGGTGGACAAAGACAGGATGTTCCAGGGAGGGGGCACAGAAACAAGAGGCCACAATTGGAAATTGAAGACACAAATGAGTCAGAGAGTAGGAAGTATTTCTTCAGTCATAGAGTTGTAAGGCAGTGGAATAGCCTAGAAAAAACGTAGTGGAGGCAGGGAAACCCTACACAGTTTTAAGACGAGGTTTTGATAAAGCTCGTGGAGCGGGGAGAGAGAGGGCCCAGTAGCAACCCGGGGAAGAGGCGGGCCAGGAGCTAAGACTCGACCCCCTGCACCACAAATAGGTGAGTAAAACACACACACACACACACACACACACACACACACACACACACACACCACACACACACACACACCACACACAAAACAAACACGCACAAAACACACACACCACCCACACACACACACACACACACACACAAAACACAACCCCACACACACACAAAACACACACACACACACACACAGTAAGCAACCGTAAAAGCGGGCCCGAGCTAGGACTCACCCATGCAACCACAATAGGTGAGACAAATAAGTGAGTACACACACACAACACACACTCACAAAATCACACTCACCAACACACACACACACACACACACAACACACACACACACCACACACACACACACACACAACACACACACACACACACACAAAACACACACAACACCACACAACAGCACAACACACACAAACAAACACACACAACACACACACAAAACACCACAACACACACACAACACACACACAACACACACACAACACACACACAACACACACACAACACACACACAAAACCAAAAACACACCACAAACCACACAACACACACACAACACCACACAACACCACACAACACACACAACACACACACAAACACACAACTTCAACACCCAACACACAAAACACACCACACACACCCACCACACACCCACACACCCACCACACACACACACCACCCCACAACCCCTCCCCCATGTCCCTCCGCAGTACCCCAAATTGTACCCCTGCTACACCACAGTGTACCTCCTGCAGTACACCACATGACCTCCTCAGTACCCCAGTGAACTCCTGCAGACACCACAGTTACCTCCTGCAGTACCCAAAGTGTACCCCTGCAACACCACAGGTCCCCTCCGCAGACACCACAGTGTACCTCCTGCAGTACCCCCACAGTGTCCCTTTCCCGACCCACAGTGTACCTCCTGCAGTACACCACATTCCCTCCTGCAGACCCAACTTTTCACTCACTTTTTCCTCGACCTTTAAAATTTAGTCAGGTGAACAGATTGTCCAAATATTTATTTAAAAAAAGGCTTAATGAGGAACTTAATAGAGGGGTTTGAAATTGTTTCTTTTATTTTCTTTTGTAAACTGCGTATAGTACAAGAAGAAATTGACAGGAGAGGGCAGTGGGTTTTTTTTGGGAAAAACTTTTAGATGGGTGTTAAAATGATCAAAACGTTGATCCCGGAGTTCATCCTTTTAAGGGGGAATCGTGAAATTCGAAAAAGAAAAAGGGAGTTTGGGCGTTAAATCATACAAAACAATCCCCGCATTAGCAACAACCGGGGTGTATGTGTAACCTGTGCAAGATACGTTTCCAAAATACCCGGGGACCCAAAAAATCCTTTAGAACTTCGTAGGAAAAAGTATACTGTCCCCCATTTTAAAATGCACAACACCGCTTTCAGTCCACACCTAACAATCCCCTTCCCAAACCCTTGAAGAGACAAAAAATTTTGCAAAAAGACTATCTAAAATTTTGGGAATTTGGTACCGAGGAGACGAGCCCCGGGGAAGAGCAGGACACGGAACGGGGAAACCGAGAAAAATTTTACAATTCCATAATAAAAAGGCAAGGCTGAGTAGAGAGGACAAAAGATATTTGATTAAAGCACAAGTCGTAAAGCTGGTATAAAGTTTTGTTTATGTTTAAAGGTAAAGGGAAGTATTATGTTTTGATTTCGAGGGGAGGCAGACTTCGCCCCTTTTGGAGAGTAGGTTTTTTCTGGGCTGAAAAAGCAAGGACGAGATTCCCGTTACGAAGTTTAAGAAACATGATAGAAGCTAGACCTCACATTCGCAAAACAAATGCTAATCTATTTTCTTTCTCTCTTTTCTTCCCCCTTTTTCTTTCTCTTCCCCCTCCCCTCTCTTCTCTCTCTCTTCCCTTTTTCCCCCCCCCCCCAAACACACAACACACACACACACCAAACCACACACACACACACAACCCCCCACCACACCACACACCCCGCAGCACATTAAAACAGGGCCTAGTGTCTAATTTTACTGTCCTGGACCAAAAGGAACTAACATACACTCCCAAAAAAACACCAAAAACACCCACACCCCCAAAACCAACACACCCCAACACACACACACACCCAACAACATACATACACCCCATACACAACCACTTTACGATAACAACAGGCCTAGTTCTAATCGACATGTGCCTAGGGCAAAAAGGTAACTAACACACACACACACACACACTTCACACACACTTTGCCCACTTTACACACCATACACTTCACACACCCACCCACACACACACAAACACACACACACCACCCACCACACACAAAACACACACACACACACACACACGGGGGCCGGAACTGAGTACGCCCCCCGCCAAAAAACCCCAATTAAGTGAGTACACACACACACACCACACACAAACACACCAAACCTAGGTTAATCGCAGTGCCTAGCCAAATGGTAACTAAAAAAAACCACACACACCCCACACACCCCACACAAAAAACACCACCAACACAACATCAACAGGCCCCGTGTCCCAATCGACAGTGCCGGACAAAAAAGGTAACTAAAACACACACACCACCCCACACACCACACAACACACAACAACACCACACACACACCACACACCACACCCCCACAACACCCACACACACCCCCCACACACCAACACACACACCCCACACACACAAAAACCACACCCACCCCCACACACCACATGCACTACACACACACCCCCAACCCCTCACCACTTGAACAAACACTACCCCCCCTCCACTAACCCCCCTTCCCCTTTCCCCAACCACCACCTTAGCCACCAACCCCCCCCCCAAACCCAACCCCTCCCCCAAAAACTAACCCCCCCAAAACCCCCTCCCTCCCTAACCACCTCCCCCCCCCAAAACCCCCACCCCTCTCCCCTCAAAAACCCTCAACCCCCCCCCCCAACTATCTCTACCCCCCCAAAACCCCTCCTCCCCCCCCCCCCACAACCCCCATCCCCCCCCCAACCCCTCTATTCCCCCCCCCCAACCCGGATGAGGGCAAGGGCTCCAAGGACGAATCTGGGAGGGAGGAATGGGGGGTAGAGCTCAAAAGGAGGGAAAAAGGGGAAGGGACAAGATGACGGAAAAGGGAAAATGGGGAAAAAGGTTGCAGCAAAAGAGAAGGTGAAGCAACAGGGCCACGCAGCAGAAATCAAAATAGGAGTTAGAAGAGGGGCTGAGACATCTGAAACGCACAGAGACAAAAATTTCAGAAATAGCATCGGAATGGCTACATAAACACGACAACTTTTGAAAAAAGCATGGAAACAAACTGTATGCAAAAAGGTCCTGTCAAACCCACATGGGGCCAAAACAAAGGGAAGGGGGCACACTAGGGCAGAATGAGGGTTGGGAAAACTTGAAGGAACAGGAATGGCAAGGACCTTCCCCAAAACCCGTGGGGCCAGGAGAGGTGAGCCGGGAAGGAAAACCAAAAAGCATAGGGGGAAAACTAGGGAGGGGGCTGAAGGGAAAGGGAAAACCCCGGAAGGGAAATAAAACACGAGGATCTGGGAGTCACAGTGGGAGTGGAAGGGGAAAAATCCGTGTTTTTCTTGGGCTAACGAAGCTAAAAGGGGGAAATTATTGAAAGAAAGCAGAGGAAAAAAAACCCATTTAAGATATCATAGGGGTAGGGGGGGGGACATGACCCCGGGGGGCAAATTTTCGGGGAAAATTGGGGGGTTCACAAAGAAAAGGAATCGGCCCCTCAAAGTAATTTTCAAGGGAGAACAACCCGAACCATGACCGCGGAAAACCCCCTAGAGGAAGCAGGAGTTCCCGGAGTGTGACCTCGATCGAGACAGAACACAGGAGAAAGGAAACAATGAAAGGAAAAGTTCAAAAAAGAAAGGAGAAAAGGGAGGAAAAGAAAAAGGGACAGAATAAACCAGGGCAAATGGGAAAGGGCAAGCAACACCCCGAAACACTGCAAAGGACTCCAGCCACGACACCCCCAAGGCAATGAAAAATCCAAACCACCATCACCCCGATCCCTCTGTTTTTCCCCCCCCCCCACCACGTTACAGTATTTGAACAGAAGTGAAGGGTTTTGGGAAACAAATGCAGATGGGTTAAAGAATAAACAGAGGAATGACAAGAAAGAAACAATGAGAATCCCCGACATCATAGCAGTTTTAGAAAAAAACTCATGGAGACAAAACGATCAACTTCCCCCCCAGGATACCAGATCATGAGGAAAGATAGAAGGGGCAGGGGGGGGGGTGGGGTTCTCTCTCGTAAAAAAAAGATGGAAATTTGGAAAATGGAAAAAATAGATAGACGGAGAAAGAGATACAAGCAGGTACACTTCAGTCTGGGGAAAAACAAATGGCATTGCAGTGATTAAAATCCACCACAAATGCAGGGGGCCCAAAGAGGAATATGAAAGAGAGCAAAGGGCAATGGGGGAACCTTGCTGAGGTGGGAAAAACTCACTCCAGCAGAGCAAAGTTTGCTGGTTATGGGGGATTTTAACCACAGGGAATTGAATGGGAAAACCTGGAGCCCCATGGGGGGCCCGAAACAGAAGTAGCAGATCATGGGAAAAATAGAAGGGGCAGGGGGGGAGGTGGGGGTTTCTCTCTCGAAAAAACAGATGGGAAAATTTGAGAAAAAAGGGAAAGGGAAAAGATGAACGGGGGAAAGAGACTAAAATAGCAGGAAAACCCTTCAGTCTGGGGAACACAAAGTGGTCTTGCAGTGATGTATATCCACCACAAACTGCAAGCCAAAAAGAGGGAAAATTAAAAGAGCAACAGAAAATGGTGGACACACTTGCGAGTGGCAAAAGAGCTCACTCCGCAAGCAAAAAATTTCTGGTTTTGGGGGATTTCAACCCCGGGAGATTGCTGGGAAAACCGGGGCCACATGGGGGTCCCAAAAAGGAGAGCCAGGAGTTGGACGTGGGCTGGGAAAAACCCCTGCACCAAATGTTAAGGACACTACCAGTTGAGAGGGGAGGATGAAACCAGCAAGAATTGGACCTTGTTTCACCCTGGCACTCAGATATTTAGGGGCACAATATGGAGCCCCCAGGAGCTTGCGCCATGTGGTTCTGTGCTTTGAATACATATGAACTGCAAGTGGAGAGAATAACAGGGAAAATTGAATGGGGGAAAACCTGACTAAAAAGAGGGGACTACATAGGGTTAAAAACTTTCCCGCGGGAGGGCCATGGGACATGAACTGGCAGGAAAGCCCGTAAATGAATATGGAATATGAAAACAAAAAAATGAAAGGAGGCAGTGGAAAGGTTTTTTCCCCAAAAGGGAAAAACAGAAACCCAAAGGAAAAGACCAGAAGGGAGCCCCTGGTTTACCCGAGGGTGTAAGGGGGCCAAAAACAAAAGGAAATTAGAGAAGGGAAAAAAAAAGTACAGAAGGCAGAGAACACAAAAAATTTAGGGAGATCGTGCAGACCAGGAAAAGGGGTACGCAAAAGGTAAGGAGGGGGGCCCAGCGACAGTATGGGAAAAGACATGATTTGAGAATTTAAGACTGACCCGAAAAATGTTGTTAGCAATCAGGAGGGGAAAACAACATTTAAAAAACCCGGGATCAGATTAAGGACAGATGGTGGAGGGAAATCACAAGAAATTTATAGGAGGTATGTGAGGAGCTGAACAGGAGATTTAAGGAAGTTTTTACAGTAGAGACAGGAAGGGCTGTGGGAAGACAGCAAGAAGGGAACATCAAGAGGGAATATACCAACAAGTGTTGGATGACATCGAACAATGAGGAGGAGGTGAAGAAGCTCTTAAGTGACCTTGACACCTCAAAGGCGATGAGACCGGACAACCATCTCCCCATGGGTCCTTAGAGAAGGAGCAGAGATGCTGTGCGTGCCTCTAACCACAATCTTAAAACACATCCCTTGAAAACTGGGCAACTACCTGAGAAATGGAAGACAGCTAATGTAGTCCCCATATTTAAGAAAGGAAACAGAAACGAGGCACTAAACTACAGACCTGTGTCTCTGACATGTATTGTGTGCAAAGTCATGGAGAAGATTATCAGGAGGAGAGTGGTCGAACACCTGGAAAGGAACAAGATTATAAATGAAAACCAGCATGGGTTCATGGAAGGCAAATCTTGTATCACAAACCTCCTGGAGTTTTTATGACAAGGTAACAGAAGTAAGACACGAGAGAGAGGGGGGGGTTTAGATTGCGTTTTCCTAGACTGCAGGAAGGCCTTTCACACAGTTCCCCACAAGAGATTAGTGCAGAGCTGGAGGATCAGGCGCACGTAAAAGGGAGGGCACTGCAATGGATAAGGGAATACCTGACAGGGAGGCAGCAACGAGTCATGGTACGTGAAGAGGTATCACAGTGGGCGCCTTTTACGAGCGGGGGTCCCACAGGGGTCAGTTCTAGGACCAGTGCTATTTTTGATATATGTGAACGACATGATGGAAGGAATAGACTCTGAAGTGTCCCTGTTCGCAGATGACGTGAAGTTGATGAGAAGAATTAAATCGGACGAGGATGAGGCAGGACTGCAAAGAGACCTGGACAGGCTGGACATGTGGTCCAGCAACTGGCTTCTCGAATTCAATCCAGCCAAATGCAAAGTCATGAAGATTGGGGAGGGGCAAAGAAGACCGCAGACAGAGTATAGGCTAGGTGGACAAAGAACTACAGACTTCACTCAGGGAGAAAGACCTTGGGGTGACCATAACACCGAGCACATCACCGGAGGCACACATCAACCAAATAACCGCTGCAGCATACGGGCGCCTGGCAAACCTGAGAATAGCGTTCCGATACCTTAATAAGGAATCGTTCAAGACACTGTACACTGTGTATGTTAGGCCCATACTGGAGTATGCAGCACCAGTCTGGAACCCACACATGGTCAAGCACGTCAAGAAGTTAGAGAAAGTACAAAGGTTTGCAACAAGGCTAGTCCTAGAGCTCAAGGGAATGTCGTACGAGGAAAGGTTAAGGGAAATCGGGCTGACGACACTGGAGGACAGAAGGGTCAGGGGAGACATGATAACGACATACAAGATACTGCAGGGAATAGACAAGGTGGACAGAGATAGGATGTTCCAGAGAGGGGACACAGGGACAAGGGGTCACAACTGGAAGCTGAAGACTCAGACGAGTCACAGGGTCGTTAGGAAGTATTTCTTCAGTCATGGAGTTGTCAGCAAGTGGAATAGCCTAGCAAGTGAAGTAGTGGAGGCAGGAACCATACATAGTTTTAAGAAGAGGTATGACAAAGCTCAGGAAGCAGAGAGAGAGGGATCCAGTAGCGATCAGTGAAGAGGCGGGGCCAGGAGCGAGTCTCGACCCCTGCAACCACAAATAGGTGAGTACAAATAGGTGAGTCACAACCAACACACACACACACACACACACACACACCACACACACACACACACACACAAACACACACACACACACAAACATACACACACATACATACACACACACCACACACACCACCACACACACACACACACACACAAAACACACACCCCACACACCACACACACACACACACACACTCACACAAAAATACAATCCATACACACAGCTTCCACCCAATACCCAGCTATACAATCCCACAGTACACTACCAGGTCTCCCACCCTCACAGGCCCCCAAACCACAGTGTTGGAGAGGAAACTGAAGGTATGGTACACAAACACTGATGGAATAACAAATAAGTGGGAGGAGTGGCACGAAAGTGTCAAAGAGGAATCATCGGACATCATAGCTCTCACTGAAACCTAGTTAACAGGTATGATAACAGATGCCATCTTCCCAACGGGATACCAGATCCTGAGGAAAGACAGAGGGAACAGGGGGGGGGGTGGAGGAGTGGCACTGCTGATCAAAAACCGATGAAATTTTGATGAGCTGGAGAGAGGAGACAGCGGAGAAGCAAGCGATTACATAGCAGGAATCCTTCACTGTGGAGGTCCCAAAGTGGTAATTGCAGTGATGTATAACCCACCACAGAACAGCAGGAGGCCAAGGCAAGAGTATGATGAGAGCAATAGAGCGATGGTTGACACACTGGCTGCAGTGGCCAGAAGGGCTTATGCATGCAGGGCAAAGCTCCTGATCATGGGTGACTTTAACCACAAGGAAATCGATTGGGAGAACTTGGAGCCACATGGGGGCCAAGATACATGGAGGGCTAAGATAATGGAGGTGGTACTGGAAAACTTCTTGTACCAACACGTAAGGGACACTACAAGAGAGAGAGAGGAGAGGATGAACCAGCAAGTTTGGACCTAGTATTCACCTTGAGTAGTGCAGATATTGAGGACATCACATATGAAAGACCCTTTGGGGCCAGCGATCATGTGGTTTTAAGCTTCGAATACACAGTAGAGCTGCAAGTGGAGGGTGAAGCAGGAAGGCCAGGGCAAATGAAACCAAACTACAAGAAATGGGACTACACAGGAATTAGGAACTTCCTGAACGGGGTTCATTGGGACAGAGAACTGGCAGGGAAGCCAGTTAATGAGATGAGGGAATATGTAACAACCGTGTGCAAGGAGGCTGCAGAGAGGTTTGTGCCCAAGGGTAACAGGAATAATGAAAAAGCCAGCATGAGCCCATGGTTCACCCAAAGGTGCAGGGAGGTAAAAACCAAGTGTGCTAGGGAATGGAAGAAATATAGAAGGCAAAGGACCCAGGAAAATATGGAGACCAGTCGTAGAGCCAGAAATGAATATACACAGATAAGTAGGGAGGCCCAACGGCAATATGAAAATGACATAGCAGCGAAAGCCAAATCTGACCCGAAGCTGTTATACAGCCACATCAGGAGGAAAACAACAGTCAAGGACCAGGTAATCAGGCTAAGGAAGGAAGGATGGAGGAGAGACAACAAGAAATGACCGTGAAGTATGTGAGGAACTCAACAAGAGATTCAAAGAAGTGTTCACAGAGGAGACAGAAAGGGCTCCAGAAAGATGGAGAGATGGGGTACACCACCAAGTGCTGGACACAGTACACACAACCGAGGAAGAAGTGAAGAGGCTTCTGACTGAGCTAGATACCTCAAAGGCAATGGGGCCGGATAACAACTCTCAATGGGTCCTGAGAGAGGGAGCAGAGGCGCTATGTGTACCCCTAACAACAATATTCAATACATCTATCGAAACAGGGAGATTGCCTGAGGCATGAAAGACTGCAAATATTTGTATTCCCAATCTTTAAGAAAGGAGACAGACATGAAGCACTAAACTACAGACCCCGTGTCATTACATGTATAGTATGCAAAGCATGGAGAAGATTATCAGGAGAAGACGTGGTGGAACGCCTAGAAAGGAATGATCTTAATAAGTACAGCAGCCAACATGGTTTCAGGGACGGGAAATCCTGTGCCACAAACCTACTGGAGTTTTATGACACGGTGACAGCAGTAAGACAAGAGAGAGAGGGGTGGGTGGATTGCATTTTCTTGGCGATTGCCAAAGAGGAAGGCGTTTGACACAGTTCCAACAAGAGATTAGTGCAAAAAACTGGAGAACCAAGCAGAGATGAACGGGGTAGGCAATACAATGGATGAGGGCGAATTACTTGTCAGGAAGACAGCAGCGAGTCATGGTACGTGGCGGGTGTCAGAGTGGGCACCTGTGACACAGCGGGGGTTCCCACAGGGTTATGGTCATTCCAAGGAACCAGTGCTGTTTCTGGTAATTGTGGGAACGACATGACGGAAGTGGAAGACTCCGAAGGTGTCCCTGCTTGCAGATGACGTGAAGTTGTTGAGAAGAATTAATTCCATCGAAGGGACCCGGCAGATCTACAAAGGGAGCTGGACAGGTGTAGACCGGGTCCAGCAATTAGGCTCTGGAGTTCAGGACCCCACCAAAGTGCAAAGTCATGAAGATTGGGAAAGGGCCAAAGAACACCGAGACGGAAGACAGTCTAGGGGGCCAGACGACTACAAACCTCACTCAAGGAATAAAAGATCTTTAGGGTGTGTTATAACACCAGGCACATGTTGGCGCAGATCAACCAAATTAAACTTGCTGCAGCATATGCGCGCCTTGCAACCTCAGAACAGCATTCGACATCTTAATAAGGAATCGTTCAGGTACCACTATACACCGTGTACGTTGGGCCATCTTGGAGTATGCGGCACCAGTTTGGAACCCACACCTAGCAAGCACGTAAAGAAACTAGAGAAAGTGCAAAGGTTTGCAAACAAGACTGTCCAGAGACTAAGCGGTTCCATGTTCTACGAGGGAGTTTGAAGGGAAATTCAACCTTACGAAACTGCGAGGACAGGAGAGGTAGGGTGACATGTTAGAGACATACAAAATACTGAGACGAATTGACACGCTGGTGGACAAAGACAGGATGTTCCAGTAGATGGGACACAGCAACTAGGGGGACACAGTTGGAAGTTCAAGGACACGAATGAATCACAGGGATGTTAGGAAGTATTTCTTCAGCCACAGAGTAGTCAGGAAGTGGAATGTTTTGGGAGCGATTAGTGGGAGGCAGCGACCATACATAGTTTAAGCAGAGAGGTCTGATTAAAGCTCACGGTTAGGAGAGTGACTCAGTAGCGACCAGTGAAGAGGCGGGTCCAGCGAGTTGGACTCGACCCTGCAAACCCTCAACTAGGTGTGAACAACTAGGTGAGTTCACACACACAACACACACACACAACCACACACACACACTACACACAACACACACACACACACACACAGCGACACCCACCACCACACCACACACATACACACACATCATACATACATTACATACAGGTGTGGGAGCTGAAACACATAAGGATATGCGGTTCCGTAACCCTGAGGAAACCAATATTCAATACACCTATACACTTATACCAGGTATGTGAGTCAGTAGTAGTAATAGCTACCATGTGTGTGTAGTAGTAGTAGTGTAATTGTAGTGTATATTCCATGTGTGTGTGTAGTAGTCAGTAGTAGCTGCCATGTGTCTGGGTTAGTAGTAGTAGTGGTAGCTACCATGGTGTGTGTGTAAGTAGTAGTAGCTACCATTGGTGTGTGTGTAGTAGTAAGTAGTTGTAGTAATTCTACCATGTGTCCGTGAGTTGTTGTCAGTTGTCCTAGGTTGCTAGTATGGCTACATGTTTGTGTGTAAGTAGTAGTAGGAGCTAACATGTGGTGTGTGTCCAGTACTAGTTTGCTACCTATGTGTGTGTGTAGTAGTAGTAGTAGTAGTAGGATCTCCATGTGTGGTATGCAGTAGTAGTAGTAGTAGTAGCTACTGTTTGCTGGTGTAGTAGTAGTAGTAGCTACCATGTGGTGGGTGTAGTTGTAGTAAGTAGTAGTGATCTACCATGTGTGTGTGCAGTAGTCAGTAGTAGTTGTAGCTACCAGTTTGTGATGTAGTAAATCAGTAGTAGCTACCCATAGTGTCTGTGTGTATTAGGAGTTGTGGCTACTATGTTTTGTGTGGTCTAGTAGTAGCTACCATGTGTGGTGTGTAGGTAGTAGTAGACTACCATGTCGTGTGTAGTAGTTAGTAGTGTAGTAATAGTAGTAGTATCTCTACCAATTGTGTGTGTAGTAGTACCAAGTTAGTATGCTGCCGTGTGTGGTAGTAGTAGTAGTCGGTAGTACCATGTGTGTGTCTGTGTGATTTAGTAGTAGTAGCTACCATGAGTGTGTGTAGTAGTAGTAGTGAGGATTTCTACCATGTGGAGTGTAGTCGTAGTAGTAACAACCCCCCCCCCCCAAGTAGTAGACTACCTTGTTTGGTGTAAGTGTAGTAGTTAGCTTACCTATCGTGTGTGTGTAGTGAGTTAGTAGCTAATGTGTCGTGTTTAGTAAGTAATAGTAGTCAAAGTAGTATCTACCATGTTGTGTGTTGCAGTAGTAGTAGTCTAGCAGTAATAGTAACTACCATGTTTTGTGGTGTAGGAATAGTAGTAGTCACCATTGGTGTGATAGTAGTAGTTTGTGGCATACCATGTTTGTGTGTGGTAGTAGAAGTAGGCTCCATGTGTCATGTGTGTGTAGGAGTAGTAGCTACACGTGTGTGTATGTTAAAGGTTAGTAGTAGTAGCTACATGTTGTGTGTTGGTAGTAGTAGTATCTCCCATGTGGGTGCGTAGTAGTAGTAGCTTCCATGTGTGTGTTCGTAGTAGTAGTAGTAGCTACCCATGTGTGTGCTAGTAGTAGTAGACTTACCATGGTGTGATGTGTGTTGTAGTAGTAGTAGAGTTTAGTAGCTACCATGTTTGTGTGTATTAGTAGTAGTTAGCTACTTGTACGTGTGTGTGTTACGTAGTAGTAGCTTATCCATGTGTGTGTAGTAGTAGTAGTAGTAAGTAGTAGTAGTACCACTGTTTGGCGTGTTGGTAGTTAGGAGTAGTAGCCTTCCATGTGTGTGAGTCAGTTTGTAGTAGCGACCATGGGTGTGTAGTAAGTAGTAGTTAGTTAGTTAGCCTACTATGTGTGTGTGTAGTAGTAGTAAGTAGTAGTACCATGTGTGTGTTGTTAGTAGTAGTATAGAATACATGTGTGTGTGTAGTAAGTAGTGCTACCATGTGTGCTGTGTCAGTAGTGTAGTAGTAGCTACCATGTTTGTGTTGTAGTAGTAGAGTAGCTACATGTGGGGTGCTTAGTAGTAGTTTGCTACCATGTGTGTCGTGTAGTAGTCAGTAGTAGCTATCATGTGTGTTGTCTGTCAGTAGTCTATGGAGTAGTAGTTAGCTACTATGTGTGTGCATGTAGTCAGTGTAGTTAGTAGCTACATGTCGTGTGTGTAGTATTAGTCAGTTGTAAGTAGTACTATTGTGTCGTGGTGTAGTAGGTAGTCAGTAGTAGCCTACCAGTGATGCTGGTGTGTCAGTTGTAGTAGTAGCTAATAGGTGGGTGTGTTGTAGGTAGTTGTCAAGTATTAGTAGTATGCTCCCATGTGGATGTGTGTTGTCAGTAGTAGTAGATGAGTAGTGCTACATTGTGTAATGGGTTGTCAGTAGTTGTAGTAGCTACTATGTTGTGTGTGTGTCAAGTAGTAGTAGTCTAGTAGCTACCCTGTGCTCCGTGTGTCGCAGAGTATAGTCACGTTAGTAGCTACCATGCTTTGTGTGTTAGTCCACCCCCCCCCCCCCCCCAAGTCCCCCCCACCCCCTCTACTTTATCAGCACCCCTTATACTTCCCCCTCAGTTACGGAGCTACTCATGTTTGTGTGTACTAGGAGTAGTTAGTACGCTCCCATGTGTAATGTGTGCTAAAGTAGTGTAGTAGTTAGTAGCCAACTCACTATGCCCACCTCATGTGTTCATATGTGTGTAGTAGTAGTGTAGTAGTATCTACCATAATTTCGACGTGTGTGTAGTAATAGGTTGTAGCTCACCATGTGTGTGTGTCCCCCCCCAGTCAGCCCCGCCTAGTAGTAGCTTACCTTATGGTGTGTGTAAGTTGTAGTAGTAGCTACCATGTGTGTGTGTAGTTAGTAGTAGTAGTAAGTACTATGTTTGTGTGTAGTTGTGTAGTAGTAGTAGTAGTATTACCATGTTGTGTGTGTGTAGTAGTTGTAGTAGCTACCCTGTGTGTGGGGGTTGTAGTAGTAGTAGCTTTACCATGTGTATGTGTAGTAGTAGTAGTTAGCTCCATGTGTGTGTGTGGTAGTAGTAGTGTAGTAGCTACAATGTGTGTGTGTAGTAGTTAGGTAGTAGTAGTAATAGTAGTAGCTACCATGTTTGTTTTGTGTAGTAGTAGTAAGTAGTAGTATCTACCATGTGTGGTGTTGTAGTAGTGTGCTACCATGTGCGTTGTGTAGGTAGTAGTAGTGTAGCTTACCATGTTTGTGGTGTTAGTAGTAGTTAGTAGTAGTACCATGTGTGTGTGTAGTAGTAGTAGTAGTCGTACCATGTGTGTGGTGTAGTAGTAGTAGTAGTAGTAGCTACCATGTGTTGTGTGTAGCTAGTAGTATCTACCATGTTGTGTGTGTGTAGGAGTAGTAGCAGTAGCTACATGTTGTGTGTTGTAGTCGTAGCTACCATGTGTGTGTGTGTTGTAGTAGTTAGTAGTAGTACCCATGTTGTGTGTAGTAGTAGTAGTATCTGCAATGCGGTGTGTGTGTAGTAGTAGTATAGTAGTAGTAGCTACAAGTGTGTGTTAGTAGTAGTAGTAGTACCATGTTTTGTGTTGTAGTAGAAATAGGGTAGTAGTAGCTAACATGTGTGTGTGGGTAGTAGTAGTGCTACCTGTATGTGTTGTAGTAGTAGTGAGTAGTAGCTAGCATGTGTGTGTGTAGTATAGTAGTAGCTACCATGTGTGTGTGTAGTAGTAGTAGTAGCTACCATGTGTGTGTGTAGTAGTAGTAGCTACCATGTGTGTGTGTAGTATTAGTTGTAGTAGCTACCATGTGTGTGTGTAGTAGTAGTAGCTAACATGTGTGTGTGTAGTAGTAGTTGTAGTAGCTACCATGTGTGTGTGTAGCAGTAGGAGTAGTAGTAGCTACCATGTGTGTGTGTAGTAGTAGTTGTAGTAGCTACCATGTGTGTGTGTAGTAGTAGTAGTAGTAGTAGTTCCATGTTTGTGTTAGTTGTAGTAGTAGCTACATGTGTGTGTGTAATAGTTGTAGCATACCTTGTGGTTGTTGTAGTAGTGTAGTAGTTGTAGCTACTATGTTGTGTGTGTAGTAGTATAGTAGTATAGTAGCTTATGTGTGGTGTGTAGTGGTAGTAGTAGCTAACATGGTGTGTGTAGTAGTAGTGCTACCATGTGTGTTGTGTAGGTAGTAGTTTAGTAGTTTGCTACCCATGTTTGTGTGTAGTAGTAGTAGTAGTAGCTACCATGTTAAGTGTGTTTTGTAGTAGTAGATACCATGGTGTGTATGTAGTAGTAGTATGTAGTATCATGGTGTGTGTTTGTGGGTAGTAGTATAGGTAGTAGTAGTAGCTACTATTGTGTGTGTGTAGTGGTAGTAGTAGTAGTAGCTACTATGTGACTGTGTGTGTGTAGTTAGTAGTAGTAGTAGCTACCATGTGTGTGTGTAGTAGTAGTAGTAGCTACTATGTGTGTGTGTGTAGTAGTAGTAGTAGTAGCTACCATGTGTGTGTGTAGTAGTAGTAGAGTAGTCGTTCGTGTGTGTGTAGTAGTAGTATAGTAGTAGCTACCATGTTTGTGTGTAGTAGTTAGTAGTAGTAGCTTACATTTGTTTGTGTGTTTAGTAGTAAGTAGCTACATGTGTGTGTGTAGTAGTAGTAGTAGATATATCGTGTGTGGGATAGTAGTAATAGTAGTAGTAGTAGCTACTATGTGTGTGTGTAGTAGTAGTAGTAGTAGTAGCTACTATGTGTGTGTGTGTAGTAGTAGTAGTAGTAGCTACCATGTGTGTGTGTAGTAGTTGTAGTAGCTACTATGTGTGTGTGTGTAGTAGTAGTAGTAGTATGCTTCCATGCTGTTGGTGTAGATCGTAGTAGTAGTAGTAGCTACCCTGTGTGTGTGTAGTAGTTTGGTAGTAGCTACTATGTGTGTGTGTGTAGTAGTAGTAGTAGTAGCTACCATGTGTGTGTGTAGTAGTAGTAGCTACCATGTTTGTGTGTAGTAGTAGTAGTAGCTACCATGTTTGTGTGTAGTAGTAGTAGTAGCTACCATGTGTGTGTGTAGTAGTAGTAGTAGTAGCAACCATGTTTGTGTGTAGTAGTAGTAGTAGTAGTATCTACCATATTTGTGTGTACGTGAGTAGTAGTAGTAGCGACATGTGGATGTGTGTAGTAGTAGTAGTAGTAGCTACCATATGTGTGTGTAGTAGTAGTAGTAGTAGTAGCTACCATGTGTGTGTGTAGTAGTAGTAGTAGTAGCTACCATGTTTGTGTGTAGTAGTAGTAGTAGTAGTAGTAGTATCTACCATGTGTGTGTGTGTAGTAGTAGTAGTAGCTACCATGTGTGTGGGTAGTAGTAGTAGTAGCTACCATGTGTATGTGTAGTAGTAGTAGTAGCTACCATGTGTGTGTGTAGTAGTAGTAGTGGTAGTAGCTACAATGTGTGTGTGTAGTAGTAGTAGTAGTAGTAGTAATAGTAGTAGCTACCATGTTTGTGTGTAGTAGTAGTAGTAGTAGTATCTACCATGTGTGTGTGTAGTAGTAGTAGCTACCATGTGCGTGTGTAGTAGTAGTAGTAGTAGCTACCATGTTTGTGTGTAGTAGTAGTAGTAGTAGCTACCATGTGTGTGTGTAGTAGTAGTAGTAGTAGCTACCATGTGTGTGTGTAGTAGTAGTAGTAGTAGTAGCTACCATGTGTGTGTGTAGTAGTAGTATCTACCATGTGTGTGTGTGTGTAGTAGTAGCAGTAGCTACCATGTGTGTGTGTAGTAGTAGTAGTAGCTACCATGTGTGTGTGTGTAGTAGTAGTAGTAGTAGCTACCATGTTTGTGTGTAGTAGTAGTAGTATCTGCCATGTGTGTGTGTGTAGTAGTAGTAATAGTAGTAGTAGCTACCATGTGTGTGTAGTAGTAGTAGTAGCTACCATGTTTGTGTGTAGTAGTAATAGTAGTAGTAGCTACCATGTGTGTGTGTGTGTAGTAGTAGCTACCATGTATGTGTGTAGTAGTAGTAGTAGTAGCTAGCATGTGTGTGTGTAGTATTAGTAGTAGCTACCATGTGTGTGTGTGTAGTAGTAGTAGTAGCTACCATGTGTGTGTGTAGTAGTAGTAGCTACCATGTGTGTGTGTAGTATTAGTTGTAGTAGCTACCATGTGTGTGTGTAGTAGTAGTAGCTAACATGTGTGTGTGTGTTGTAGTTAGTAGTTGTAGTAGCTACCATGTGTGTGTGTAAAGCCAGTAGAAGTTGGAGTAGTAGTAGTTACCATGTGGTGTGTTGTAGTAGTTTAGTTGTAGTAGCTACCATGTTTTGTGTGGAGTAGTTATAGTTAGTTTATTATTATTTATTAGATAGTAGTTTTTTATTTTTTTTAGCTACCATGTGGTTGTGTGTTGTACTAGTAGCTAGCTACCCTTTGTGTGTGTGTAGTAGTAGTAGTAGCTACCATGTGTGTATGTAGTAGTAGTAGTAGTATCTACCATGTGTGTGTGTAGTAGTAGTAGTAGTAGTAGCTACCATGTGTGTGTGTAGTATTAGTAGTAGCTACCATGTGTGTGTGTAGTAGTAGTAGTAGTAGTATCTACCATGTGTGTGGGTGTAGTATTAGTAGTAGCTACCATGTGTGTGTGTGTAGTAGTAGTAGTAGCTACCATGTGTGTGTGTAGTAGTAGTAGTAGTAGCTACCATGTGTGTGTGTAGTAGTAGCTACCATGTGTGTGTGTAGTAGTAGTAGTTAGCTAACCGCTGTGTATGTTGTAGTAGTAAGTGGTAGCTACCATGTGTGTGTGTAAGTAGTAGTTAGGAGCTACCATGTGTGTGTGTAGTAGTAGTAGTAGCTACCTTGTGTGTGTGCAGTAGTAGTAGCAGCTACCATGTGTGTGTAGAAGTAGTAGTAGCAGCTACCATGTGGTGTTGTGTGTAGTTTAGTAGTAGCTACCATGTGTGTGTGTGTAAAAGTACGTAGTAGTGTTGTAGTAGCTACAATTGTTGTGTGTGGTAGTAGTAGTAGTAGCTACCATGTGTGTGTAGTAGTAGTAGTAGTAGTAGCAGCTACCATGTGTGTGTAGTAGTAGTAGTAGCAGCTACCCTGTGTGTGTAGTAGTAGTAGTAGTAGCTACCATGTGTGTGTAGTAGTAGTAGCAGCTACCATGTGTGTGTGTGTAGTAGTAGTAGTAGTAGTCTGCTCCATGAGCTTTATCATACCTCTTCTTAAAGCTGTATATGGATCCTGCCTCCACTGCATCACTTCCCAGACTATTCCACTTCCTAACAACTCTGTGACTGAAGAATTACTTCTAACTGTGACCCCTTGTTGATGTCTCCCATCTCTGGAACATCCAGTCTCTGTCCACCTTGTCGACTCCTCTCAGTATTTTATATGTCTTTATCATGTCTCCCTATCTTTTCCTCTGTCTTCACTAGGTTTCGTAGGTTTCGATTTCCTTTACCTCTTTTCGTAGGACATGCCCATTAGCTCCTGGACTAGTCTTGTTGCAAACCTTTGCATTTTCTCTAGTTTCCTTAAGTTCTTGGCTAGGTGTGAGTTCCAAACTGGTGCTGCATCCTCCAATACAGGCTTAACATACACGGTGTACAGGGTCCTGAATGATTCCTTATTAAGATGTCGGAATGCTGTTCTTAGGTTTGCTAGGCGCCCATATGCTGCAGCAGTTATCTGCTGATGTGCGCCTCAGGAGATGTGCTCGGTGTTATACTCACCCCAAGGTCCTTTTCCTTGAGCAGCTACCATGTGTGTGTTAGTTAGTTACCATTGGTCCTAGGCACATGTCGACTAGACACTAGACCTGTTGTATGTGCATGCGTGTGTGTGTACGTCTGTCCATGTGTGTAGTAATAGTAGTAGCTACCATGTGTGTGTATTAATAGTAGTAGTAGCTGTCATGTGTATGTTTGGTGGTAGTAGTAGTAATAGTAGCTACCACAGGTGAGTGTGTGTGTTTAGTAGTAATAGTGGTCGCTACCTGTGGAGTGAGTGTGTGGTTGTAATAGTAGTAGCTACCATATGTGTGTGTGTGTGTGTAGTAGTAGTATTAGTAGTAGTAGTCGTAGTGGTAGCTACCATGTATGCGTGTGATGTAGTAGCAGTAGCTACCATATGTGTGTGTGTGTACTCACCTATTTGTGGTTGCAGGGTTCGAGTTCATAGCTTCCTGTCCCCCACCTCTTCGGTGGATTGCTACTTGGTCTCTCTCTCCCTTGCCCCATGAGCTTTATTCATACTCGCTTACACTATGTATGGTTCCCGCCTCCACTACGTCACTTTCTAGGCTATTCCACGGCCTGACAACTCTATGACTGAAGAAATACTTCCTGAAATCCCTGTGATTAATCTGAGTCTTCAATTAATATTGTGACCCCTTGCTTCTGTGTCCCTTCTTGGAACATCCCGTCTTTGTCTCCCTGTCTATTTCCGGGCCAGTATTTTTTTTATGTCGTTATATGTCTCCCTTGACCCTCCTGTCCTACAGTGTGCCAGGCCGATTTCCTTTCTTCGTAGGCTTAATCCCCGTTAGCTCTGGACTAGTCTTGTTTGGAAACCTTTGCACTTTCTCTAATTTCTTGACGTGTTGACTCGGGTTGTGGGATTCCAAACTGGCTGCATTCTCCAGTATGGCCTGACGTAAATGGTATACCAGCGTCTTGAACGAAATCCTTACTGACCGCACTCCCCACCCTCCACCCCAGCGAACCCGCCCCCCCTCACCCTCCGTAGGTTTGCCAGGCGCCCGTATGCTGCGCAGTTATTCTGATTGATAGTGCGCCTCAGGAGTAATGCTTGGGTTATACTTCACCCCAGATCTTTTTTTCCTTGAGTGAGGTTTGCAGTCTTTGGCCATCTAAACTATATGCTGGTCTGCGGTCTTCTTTGCCCTTATCCCAATCTTCATGGTCTGTGCATTTAGCGGGTTATTAACTCAGGAGCCAGTTGTGGACCAGGTTGTGGGGGGTGGGGCATGTCCGGGTCTCTTGTAGTCCTGCCTGATTCCTCATCCGATTTGTTTCTCTCATTAACTTCACAACCATCTGGAAACAAGGACACTTCTGAGTCTATCCCTTCCGTTATGGGCGTTCACATTATACCAAGACTAGCACAGGTCCTAGGCTGACCTATGGAACCCCGCTTGTCACAGGGCGGCCCACTCTGACACCTCGTCACGTTACCATGACTCGTTGTTGCCTCCCTGTCAGGTATTCTCTGATCCATTGCAGTGCCCTTTCTGTTACTGTGTGCCTGATCCTCTAGCTTTGCAGTAACCTCTTGTGAGGAACTGTGTCGAAGGCCCGCCTTCTGCAGTCCAAAAAAATGCAGTCGATCCAACCTCTCTCCTTGTCTTCCTCTGTCACCTTTCTGTCAAAACTCTTAGTAGGTTTGTGACACAGGTTTTTCCCTTCCCTGAAACCGTGCTGCGTTGGTCAATTATACATTGTTTTCTTTCCAGGGTGCTCCCACTCTCCTCCTGATTGATCTTCTCCGTGACTTTGCATACTATACACGTTAGTGATACAGGTCTGTAATTTAGTGCCTCATGTCTGTCTCCCTTTTTAAAAAACTGGCCGTCTACATTTGCATCTTCCTTACCTATGGGAGTTGCCCAGTTTCAAATGAGGTGTTGAAGATCTATGTAATGGCACACACAGTATCTCTTGCCTCCCTCTATAAGACCAACGGAGAGATGTTGTTGGTCCAACCTCCTTTGAGGTGTCAAAGTTGCATAGCAGCTCCTTCACCTCCCTCTTGGTTATATGTACCTCATCCAGCACTTGCTGGAGTACCCCCCTGTTTGATTTCTGAAGTCCTACTGGTTTCCACTGTACAATATTCTTTAAATCTGTGTTGAGCTCCTGAATACTCTTGGTCGTTTCTTGTGAACTCCCCATACCTTCCTCAGTCTGATTACCTGTTTTTTTGACTATTGTTTTCCTCTGATGTGGCTGTACAACAGCTTCGGGTTAGTCTTGACTTCGATGCTATGTCATTTTCTTGTTATGCTGGACTCCCTTCTTATCTGATGCATTATTCGTTTCTTGCTCTTCGGCTTATCTTCTCTTTATTTTCCCGAGGCCTCTCTGTTCTTCTTGTACCTTTTCCATTCTTTAACACCTAGTTTTTGCCTCCCTTCACCTTTGGAGTGAACAAGGACTCGTTCTGTTCTTCCCATTATTTCTGTTCCCTTGGGAACAAACCTCTCCTCTGCCTCCTTGCATTTTGTTGCCACAAAATTCCATCATATCTTGTATGGTTTTCCTGTCACTTCCCTTTCCCACAGAAATGTCTTGAAGGAGTTCCCTCATGCCTGAGTAGTTCCCTTTTGTAGTTTGGTTTTCCCAAACCTATTCCTGCCTACTCTCACCACTTGCGGCTCAAACTATGTGTCGAAGCACAGAACACATGATCACTGCTCCCAGGGCCTTTCATATATGATATCCTCGATGTCCGAACTACTCAAGGTGAATACAAGGTCCAGTCTTGCTGGTTCATCCTCTCCTCTCTCTCTGGTAGTGTCTCTAACATGTTGATGCATGAGGTTTTCCAGTACCACTTCCATCATCTTGGCTCTCCATGTTTTGGGACCCCCATGGGGCTCCAGGTTTTCCCAGTCAGTCTCCTTGTGATTGAAATCACCCATAACTAGTAACTTTACTCCCCAAATGTGCGCTCTCCTGGTCACCTCGGCTAGTTTGTCGACCATTGCTCTGTTGCTCTCATCGTATTCTTCTCTTGGCCTCCTGCAGTTCTGTGGTGGGTTGTACATTACTGCAATTATCACCTTATGTCCTTCAGACTGGATTGTTCCTACTAAGTAGTCCCTTTCGCCCGTGCCATCCATTCCTTCCATTTTCTCAAAACCCCACTGGTTTTTAATGAGCAGTGCAACTCCTCCTCCCCCTCTCCTCCCTCTGTCTTTCCTGAGGATTTGATATCCGGATGGAAATATTGAATCTGTTATTATTCTGGTAAATTTTGTTTCTGTGAGTGCTATTATGTCTGGGCATGTCTCCTTGATTCTTTCATGCCACTCCTCATACTTACTTCGTTATTCCATCTGCATATGTGTACCACACCTTCAAAAAAACGTTATCTATGGAGGCAAAGAAGGGGATGTATGAAAGTATAGTAGTACCAACACTCTTATATGGATGTGAAGCTTGGGTGGTAAATGCAGCAGTGAGGAGATGGTTGGAGGCAGTGGAGATGTCCTGTCTAAGGGCAATGTGTGGTGTAAATATTATGCAGAAAATTCGGAGTGTGGAAATTAGGAGAAGGTGTGGAGTTAATAAAAGCATTAGTCAGAGGGCAGAAGAGGGGTTGTTGAGGTGGTTTGGTCATTTAGAGAGAATGGATCAAAGTAGAATGACATGAAAAGCATATAAATCTATAGGGGAAGGAAGGAGGGGTAGGGGTCGTCCTCGAAAGGGTTGGAGAGAGGGGGTAAAGGAGGTTTTGTGGGAGAGGGGCTTGGACTTCCAACAAGTGTGTGTGAGTGTGTTAGATAGGAGTGAATGGAGATGGATGATACTTGGGACCTGACGATCTGTTGGAGTGTGAGCAGGGTAATATTTAGTGAAGGGATTCAGGGAAACCGGTTATTTTCATATAGTCGGACTTGAGTCCTGGAAATAGGAAGTACAATGCCTGCACTTTAAAGGAGGGGTTTGGGATATTGGCGGTTTGGAGGGATATGTTGTGTATCTTTATACATATCTGCTTCTAAATTATTGTATTCTGAGCACATCTGCAAAAACAGTGATAATGTGTGAGTGTGGTGAAAGTGTTGAATGATGAAAGTATTTTCTTTTTGGGGATTTTCTTTCTTTTTTGGGTCACCCTGCCTCGGGGGGAGATGGCCGACTTGTTGAAAAAAAAAAAATTCAACTTCTTTTCTAAGACTGTGGTCTGGGAGGTTTATTGGGGTTGAGGAAGTGGGAGACCTGATAAGGAACTATGGGTGGTTGCTGTGGGGGTGGAGTTTGTAATGCAGTGGGTGGGGGCATTGGATGTGGCATGGGTGTTTTGGTTAAGAGTGTTTGGTTGCACTGGGGTTGACCTGGTTGGGAGGCTTCTCTAGGAAGTTGTGAAGGAGGCTGTATTTGATCTTCTTCCTGGGAGTGGATCTCCTGTCTGTATTCTCCATCCTCTCTCTTTCCTCCTTTCGCCTTTGTACCATCTCTTTCAGTTTCT
>NC_069414.1:38262574-38382574 GCF_026875155.1 Cherax quadricarinatus | reverse complement strand
AAAATAAAGTTCTTTCTGAAATTTTCTTTTATACGTTTAAAGATATATTTTTTTCACTTATGTTAATGTAAAAAAATTTAATTTTGCACCAAAAGAATCTTAGAAAACTTACCTAACCTTATTATAACAAGAGCAATTTATTTTAGCCTAACGCAACTAAATATATTTTAGATTTGTTTACAGTAATTTAATACTAAAGAAACACATTGAAATATATTTTTTTCGTTAGGTTCAGAATGATTTTGGCGAAATTATTGCATACACAAATTTTTACTTGTCCTATATGGCAAGAAGAACGTTGCTATTTAAGCCAAGATCGCAAATTCTGCCTATTCGGCACGACATATAATATATATATATATATATATATATATATATATATATAAATATATATATATATATATATTTTATATATATATATATATAATTTTGATAATTTTTTGTTTGAATTGGATATAATACGAGAATGATCACATTATATGTTTGACGTGAAATATTTTGAATTGAGAAAGGTGTGAGAGGGAAAAATTCAAGTCACTAACAGTTGTAAAAGGCATCTGGAGTCTATAGTCTATAAATATAGTGACACTGCGGGTCTCTGGCACCTTGTCTATGACACATGGACCCATCTTAATGTCTCTGAGAAATGCAGACATGGTGCGACGTGAGTACTACTGGTAGAATGATGTATTCTTCGCTTGTGAATGATGCAGTCCTCTGTTAGGTAGAATGATTCATTCCTTGTTCGTAAAGGAGTAGGATGGACCATTCGCCTCTTTTGAAGAATGTATTAATGGTATATTCGCACTGTCAGACTACAACACAACAGTATCTTGGTAGAGAGGACATCTTCGACAACTTTATTGCCTGATTACTAGTTACAAATGAGTAGGGTTGAATTTGAGATGGACCATTTCAGAAGTCTTTCAACACTGCTTCTCAGTTATTACTTTCTTGCTTCTACTCGTGGGCAATGTCTCTTCTGTCGTCTTCAAGATTTTCTGCGCCTCACCTGTGCCAGTAAATCTCTATCTATACTGATGCTTCAAGTTCACACTGTTCCACACTATAGAGCAGAACTCTTCTCCAGGCTGAGGGATTGACCACCTCAAAGCTACTTATTCGAGGGTGATGGATTGATTACGTCGTCTGTACATCACCACTGCTTCCGCTGTCTCCTCTGTATTCGACTGAAGAAGATGTGTAGACGGAATAAATACACCTAACTGAATAATAATATTAATAATTGTAATAATTTATTTATTATTAGAAGGTCTATAACACCTGAAATACATCATAAACCAAGAGATGTGAACACATTAAACTCCCTAAGATAACAGTGTAGGGAGCTGGACACCCATGTTGTTGTCCACTCACTGGGGGGCCGCGACCCACTGTTTGAGAAATAATGTTAATATAGAGCTTGTTGAGCTCCACTTTAGGTTATAGATTATTGAGTCTAAACGCTGCTAAAATATAGATTATTCATTTATAGATCATTGAATTATAGAACATAAACAGTTTCGATACATAATGTTTAATGTTCAGTTTACATTTACCCTCGTGTAGTCGATAGGCTTTAAACCCAATTAACCAACAATCCATTATTTATAATGTTTAAACATTAATTTGATATTATAATTATATTAGAACGGTAACATATATCCGATGCTAATTACTTAGTATTGTTACGTTGAAATATTGCTTGCAAGAAAATCGCATTACGATATCATTGATGTTTCATGTGTAGTAGATGTATTATGCAATTTTTTTTACTGGAAACTGATATATTCAAGTTAAAAAATAACATTACTGCAGCTGAAAGTGTGCAGTAACATTATTAATTTTATGCAGCAATGTCTCTATGTTAGTTGCCTTTCTCTCTCTCTCTCTCTCTCTCTCTCTCTCTCTCTCTCTCTCTCTCTCTCTCTCTCTCTCTCTTCTCTCTCTCTTCTCTCTCTCTCTCTCTCTCTCTCTCTCTCTCTCTCTCTCTCTCTCTCTCTCTCTCTCTCTCTCTCTCTCGAATAAGTTAAACTTGAGATTTTGGCTTAAATAGCAACGCTCTTCTTGCCGAATAAGACAAGCGAAAATTTGTGTATGCAATAATTTCGCAAAAACCATTCAGAACCTAGCGAAAAAAATTATTTCACTGTATTTGTTTATTATTAAATTATTGTAAACTTACCTAAAATTTATTTAAATTGCGCTTGTTATAGGTAAGGGGACAGGGACGGGACCAAGAGAGGAAGAACAAGAACTGTTGGTAGTGATAAGGCTAGTAGAGGAAGTGAGCAAAACAGTCAGGTAGAAAGTGAAGCTGATTCTAAGGACGCCTGGAGGCAATACGAGCAGCAATCAACCGCAGCAAAGCACTGGCCGGGTCGATCTTCTGCCTACTTAAGGTTATGTCTGTGGCAGGCATCGAGATGAGAGATGACGAATGATTAGGCAGTTCAACAGAGGTACACAGCTTGACTAAGTTTGTTCCCGTTATATCGCTTGTCAGGTACACACATTCCCATGGCGTTCAACAGAAATATGTTGTTCACCACTATGAAATGATCAGAATCATAACCATAATTTTAAAGGTGTGGACTAGTAAGCCAGGGAAAGGCCTCGGTCAGATAACCAAAAGCTCCGGCTGTGGGTCATTCATATTACTAAGACCCGTATCAGGAAACACTTGTCCTGTTTCCTGACAAACCTTATACCTACCTACCTACTTTAACAGTACGTCTCCCGCAACTTCCGACTGTGCATCTCACGAGGGAGTTAGGTCGGAAGTTATGTTAATTGCTAGCACTCTCTAACTTTCTTCTCTCGTATCTTTTCGCGATCTTTCGTTAAATGATCACATCTCCCTTTCCTTCTGTGTTCCTACTAAAACAAATTTAAGTCTTTAAAAAAGAAAAAACTCCAACTTCATTTTTCACATTCCTTAATAACAGGTTTAACTCTGTTGCATGTCTTCGCACTTTTCTAGTTATTTATGTTTCTTTACCTGCGGCGGCCGCCGCCGCACTAGTTTTAAGTAGTGTCGTTTATACTGTCCGGTGTAACTTATAAGAGTAATATTACTCGCTGCACACCGCGCTATATTGTGCCTGGCATATTTGGCTTCCACCACTCACAATTCATGGGTGACACACATGATATATCTGCATACCTCTTGTCCTGCGTGCCAACAGTTCATGCCAGAAGAGTATGCCAGCATTGCATTCCAAGTGTATGCCACAGTTGTATACCATTAGTGTATGCCAGCGGTGATAACAGCATATGCCATCAGAATATATTGAGAGTGTATGCGAATACAGCATACCAGCGGTATATGTCAACAGTATATGCCAACAGTGCCACAAGTGCTAACAATGTATATAAAAAGTTCATTTAATCACTGCCAGCAGTGCCTCAATTGGTAACAGTGTATAGTAGCAATATCCACTTAC
Organism: Cherax quadricarinatus; assembly: GCF_026875155.1. NCBI lineage: Eukaryota > Metazoa > Arthropoda > Malacostraca > Decapoda > Parastacidae > Cherax > Cherax quadricarinatus. The sequence goes on along the minus strand of NC_069414.1, from coordinate 38,379,128 downwards.
AGAGTATACCAAGACTGTATACCACAGTATATTCCAAAATTATGTACTGCATATGTGTGGAGGTAAGTGTAGTGTAAACAACTCGTATAATGGATGGTTATTCTCACCAGGTGTACACAAGCCGAACCACAACTCAGGTGATAGAGATGAATGTTTGTTCTTACCTGGTTGTCTGCTGTCCTTTATGTTGTTCCCACTGCTGCTGCTGCTGCTGCTGCTGCTGCTACTACTACTACTACTACTACTACTACTACTACTACTACTACTACTACTACTACTACTACTACTACTAATAATAATAATAATAATAATAATAATAATAAAAATAATAATAATATTACTACTACTACTACTATTATTACTACTGCCATTACTGCTATTATTACTACTACCATTACTAATACTATTACTACTACTACTACTACTACTATTACTATTGCTACTACTATTACTGCTATTACTACTACTATTACTGCTATTACTACTACTATTACTGCTACCGTTACTATTACTGCTACTATTACTATTAACACTACTACTGCTATTACTACTACTACTATTACTGCTGTTACTACTACTACTAGTATTACCACTACTGTTACTACTACATTATTGCTACTATTACTACTACTACCACCGCCACTACTGCTGCTATTACTACTATTACTACTACTGTTATTACTACTACTGTTATTACTACTATTATTACTATTACTACTATTACTACTACTATTACTACTATTACTGCTACTGCTACCACTGCTACTACTATTGCTACTACTATTACTACTATTATTACTACTATTACTACTACTATTACTACTATTACTATGTAATATTATCTACATTACTAACCACCACCTCTACTGATTGCTATTACTTTTACTACTACCTGTTACTACTATTATTTGTTACCATACTACTACTGTGTTCCCTACTACTACTATTATTACTTCTACTACTACTACTACTACTACAGCCTACCACTACTACTACTACTATCACCATTACCATTAATTATGTATACTAATATGAAAAAAATAATAATAATACTTACTACTCTATTTTATGCTATTGGATACTATGCATTACTGTTTTTACTATACATTACTTAATGCTTCTCTATCTACTATACTACTATTACATTGCTACCTTTATGTATATACTACTGAGTATACCTATACTACTACATTACATGCTACTGTTATATTACTCTACATACTATTAACACTATACTGTAGTTACTACTACTACTTCTCATGTTACATACACTTAGAATACCACTACGTTCTACTACATGTTGCTACATACTACTAGACTACACGACCACTACTCGATGTACATACATTGAGTATTACACACGTTCTCAGTGTATTACTATACACATTACTACATATACACATCCTATGCTACGTGTACCATGCTACATATGAGATACATACACTATCATTATACTATTACACTATATCACTACTCTCATGTACATACATACTGAGATACCACCTCTCAGTGTACTATACTGAATACACACCTCTCAGTGTACATACATTGAGATACACACTTCTCCAGGTACATACACTGATTATTACATCACCCTCAGGTACATACACTAGTCACACACCCTCATGTACATACACTAGTACATACTTCGTCAGTGAACATACATTGAGATACACACCTCTCATTTTATGTTGATACAACTTTTTCAGTAATGATTAAAGCTCTCTCAGTGTACATACATGAGATACACACCTCTCAGTGTACATACATTGAGATACACACCTCTCAGTGTACATGCATGAGATACACACCTCTCAGTGTACATACACTGAGATACACACCTCTCAGTGTACATACATTGAGATACACACCTCTCAGTGTACATACACTGAGATACACACCTCTCAGTGTACATACATTGAGATACACACTCTCAGTGTACATACACTGAGATACACACCTCTCAGTGTACATACACTGAGATACACACCTCTCAGTGTACATACATTGAGATACACACCTCTCAGTGTACATACACTGAGATACACACCTCTCAGTGTACATACACTGAGATACACACCTCTCAGTGTACATACACTGAGATACACACCTCTCAGTGTACATACACTGAGATACACACCTCTCAGTGTACATACACTGAGATACACACCTCTCAATGTACATACACTGAGATACACACCTCTCAGTGTACATACATTGAGATACACACCTCTCAGTGTACATACACTGAGATACACACCTCTCAGTGTACATACACTGAGATACACACCTCTCAGTGTACATACACTGAGATACACACCTCTCAGTGTACATACACTGAGATACACACCTCTCAGTGTACATACACTGAGATACACACCTCTCAGTGTACATACACTGAGATACACACCTCTCAGTGTACATACACTGAGATACACACCTCTCAGTGTACATACACTGAGATACACACATCTCAGTGTACATACACTGAGATACACACCTCTCAGTGTACATACACTGAGATACACACCTCTCAGTGTACATACACTGAGATACACACCTCTCAGTGTACATACACTGAGATACACACCTCTCAGTGTACATACACTGAGATACACACCTCTCAGTGTACATACACTGAGATACACACCTCTCAGTGTACATACACTGAGATACACACCTCTCAGTGTACATACACTGAGATACACACCTCTCAGTGTACATACACTGAGATACACACCTCTCAGTGTACATACACTGAGATACACACCTCTCAGTGTACATACACTGAGATACACACCTCTCAGTGTACATACACTGAGATACACACCTCTCAGTGTACATACACTGAGATACACACCTCTCAGTGTACATACACTGAGATACACACCTCTCAGTGTACATACACTGAGATACACACCTCTCAGTGTACATACACTGAAAAACACACAACTTTCGGTGTATAGTCACTGAGAACCCGCCTCCTGAATTTTGCAAATATTTTATCGGGTGAAGAAGGTAATACAATTTTTTTCCTACCAGTGTTACTAAAGTGGTAAAGCATCTTATCTCGACTACATTTCGCGTATCAAAGGTAATTTATTATATTCACTTATGAAAGAGAGATTACTTTAAATTAATCTCTTGGCCTCTCACCGCCATTACTCTGGTGGACGTTGAAGATAAAATTTCTTCTCCTTTTGCTTATCCATGTAGGTTGATTAGATAATCACAGAGTGCTGATGGGATGCTGTGGGAAGGTCTGGCAGTTGCAGATGGAGACGCGCAAAAAGTAACTGGGAAACATTATCTAGATAACATTAGCCCAGGTAACTAGTTTCATTTTTTTTTTTAAGATCTGTAAATGTCTTAAAAAAATAGCCTGTTTCGCAGTTTCTGAATCTTGCTTGATTAATTGGCAGTGACAGTCAGTCGTGAGAGAGGAGTGTTTAGGTCCGTGAGGAGAGGGAAGTGTTTAGGTCCGTGAGGAGAGGGGAGTGTTTAGGTCCGTGAGGAGAGGGGAGTGTTTAGGTCCGTGAGGAGAGGGGAATGTTTAGGTCCGTGAGGAGAGGGGAGTGTTTAGGTCCGTGAGGAGAGGGGAGTGTTTAGGTCCGTGAGGAGAGGGGAGTGTTTAGGTCCGTGAGGAGAGGGAAGTGTTTAGGTCCGTGAGGAGAGGGAAGTGTTTAGGTCCGTGAGGAGAGGGGAGTGTTTAAGTCCGTGAGGAGAGGGGAGTGTTTAGGTCCGTGAGGAGAGGGAAGTGTTTAGGTCCGTGAGGAGAGGGGAGTGTTTAAGTCCGTGAGGAGAGGGGAGTGTTTAGGTCCGTGAGGAGAGGGGAGTGTTTAGGTCCGTGAGGAGAGGGGAGTGTTTAGGTCCGTGAGGAGAGGGGAGTGTTTAGGTCCGTGAGGAGAGGGGAGTGTTTAGGTCCGTGAGGAGAGGGAAGTGTTTAGGTCCGTGAGGAGAGAGGAGTGTATAGGTCCGTGAGGAGAGAGGAGTGTTTAGGTCCGTGAGGAGAGGGGAGTGTTTAGGTCCGTGAGGAGAGGGGAGTGTTTAGGTCCGTGAGGAGAGGGAAGTGTTTAGGTCCGTGAGGAGAGGGGAGTGTTTAGGTTCGTGAGGAGAGGGAAGTGTTTAGGTCCGTGAGGAGAGGGCAGTGTTTAGGTCCGTGAGGAGAGGGGAGTGTTTAGGTCCGTGAGGAGAGCAGAGTGTTTAGGTCCGTGAGGAGAGGGAAGTGTTTAGGTCCGTGAGGAGAGAGGCAGTGTTTAGGTCCGTGAGGAGAGGGGAGTGTTTAGGTCCGTGAGGAGAGCAGAGTGTTTAGGTCCGTGAGGAGAGGGAAGTGTTTAGGTCCGTGAGGAGAGAGGGAGTTTTTAGGTCCGTGAGGAGAGGGAAGTGTTTAGGTCCGTGAGGAGAGAGCATGTTTAGGTCCGTGAGGAAGACGGGAGTGTTTAGGTCCGTGAGGAGAGAGGGAGTTTTAGGTCCGTGAGGAGAGGAAGTGTTTAGGTCCGTGAGGAGAGAGGAGTGTTTAGGTCCGTGAGGAGAGTGGAGTGTTTAGGTCCGTGAGGAGAGAGAGGAGTGTTTAGGTCCTTGAGGAGAGAGGAGTGTTTAGGTCCGTGAGGAGAGGGATGTTTAGGTCCGTGAGGAGAGAGGAAGTGTTTAGGTCCGTGAGGAGAGGGGAGTGTTTAGGTCCGTGAGGAGAGGGGAGTGTTTAGGTCCGTGAGGAGAGGGGAGTGTTTAGGTCCGTGAGGAGAGGGGACTGTTTAGGTCCGTGAGGAGAGGGAAGTGTTTAAGTCCGTGAGGAGAGGGGAGTGTTTAGGTCCGATAGGAGAGGGGAGTGTTTAGGTCCGTGAGGAGAGGGGAGTGTTTAGGTCCGTGAGGAGAGGGAAGTGTTTAGGTCCGTGAGGAGAGGGAGTGTTTAGGTCCGTAGGAGAGGGAGTGTTTAGGTCCGTGAGGAAGGGGAGTGTTTAGGTCCGATAGGAGAGGGAGTGTTTAGGTCCGTGAGGAGAGGGAGTGTTTAGGTCCGTGAGGAGAGGGGAGTGTTTAGGTCCGTGAGGAGAGGGGAGTGTTTAGGTCCGTGAGGAGAGGGAGTGTTTAGGTCCGTGAGGAGAGGGGAGTGTTTAGGTCCGTGAGGAGAGGGAAGTGTTTAGGTCCGTGAGGAGAGGGAGTGTTTAGGTCCGTGAGGAGAGGGAGTGTTTAGGTCCGTGAGGAGAGGGAGAGTGTTTAGGTCCGTGAGGAGAGGGAAGTGTTTAGGTCCGTGAGGAGAGAGGAGTGTTTAGGTCCGTGAGGAGAGGGAGTGTTTAGGTCCGTGAGAGAGAGGGAGTGTTTAGGTCCGTGAGGAGAGGGGAGTGTTTAGGTCCGTGAGGAGAGGGAGTTTTAGGTCCGTGAGGAGAGGGAAGTGTTTAGGTCCGTAGGAGGAGAGCAGATGTTTAGGTCCGTGAGGAGTAGGGGAAAGTGTTTAGGTCCGTGAGGAGAGGGAGTGTTTAGGTCCGTGAGGAGAGGGAGTGTTTAGGTCCGTGAGGAGAGGGAGTGTTTAGGTCCGTAGAAGGAGAGGTGAGAGATGTTTAGGTCCGTGAGGAGAGAGAGGAGTGTTTAGGTCCTTGAGGAGAGAGGAGTGTTTAGGTCCTTGAGGAGAGAGGAGTGTTTAGGTCCCTGAGGAGAGAGGAGTGTTTAGGTCCTTGAGGAGAGAGGAGTGTTTAGGTCCGTGAGGAGAGAGGAGTGTTTAGGTCCGTGAGGAGAGAGGAGTGTTTAGGTCCTTCAGGAGAGGGGAGTGTTTAGGTCCCTGAGGAAAGAGGAGTGTTTAGGTCCTTGAGGAGAGAGGAGTGTTTAGGTCCCTGAGGAGAGAGGAGTGTTTAGGTCCTTGAGGAGAGAGGAGTGTTTAGGTCCCTGAGGAGAGAGGAGTGTTTAGGTCGTTGAGGAGAGGGGGGAGTGTTTAGGTCCGTGAGGAAAGAGGAGTGTTTAGGTCCTTGAGGAGAGGGAGTGTTTAGGTCCTGAGGAGAGGAGGAGTGTTTAGGTCCTGAGGAGAGAGGAGTGTTTAGGTCCCTGAGGAGAGAGGAGTGTTTAGGTCCTGAGGAGAGGGGAGTGTTTAGGTCCGTGAGGAGAGGGAGTGTTTAGGTCCGTGAGGGAGGAGGAGTGTTTAGGTCCGTGAGGAGAGGGAAGTGTTTAGGTCCGTGAGGAGAGAGGAGGTTTAGGTCCGTGAGGAGAGAGGAGTGTTTAGGTCCGTGAGGAGAGAGGAGTGTTTAGGTCCGTGAGGAGAGTGGAGTTTTAGGTCCGTGAGGAGAGGGAGTGTTTAGGTCCGTGAGGAGAGGGAGTGTTTAGGTCGTGAGGAGAGGGAAGTGTTTAGGTCCGTGAGGAGAGGGGAGTGTTTAGGTCCGTGAGGAGAGGGAAGTGTTTAGGTCCGTGAGGAGAGAGGAGTGTTTAGGTCCGTGAGGAGAGTGAAGTGTTTAGGTCCGTGAGGAGAGGGGAGTGTTTAGGTCCGTGAGGAGAGGGGAGTGTTTAGGTCCGTGAGGAGAGAGGAGTGTTTAGGTCCGTGAGGAGAGTGGAGTGTTTAGGTCCGTGAGGAGAGAGAAGTGTTTAGGTCCGTGAGGAGAGGGAGTGTTTAGGTCCGTGAGGAGAGGGAGTGTTTAGGTCCGTGAGGAGAGAGGAGTGTTTAGGTCCGTGAGGAGAGGGGAGTGTTTAGGTCCGTGAGGAGAGGGAGTGTTTAGGTCCGTGAGGAGAGGGAGTGTTTAGGTCCGTGAGGAGAGGGAGTGTTTAGGTCCGTGAGGAGAGGGGAGTGTTTAGGTCCGTGAGGGAGGGGAAGTGTTTAGGTCCGTGAGGAGAGGGAGTGTTTAGGTCCGTGAGGAGAGGGAAGTGTTTAGGTCCGTGAGGAGAGAGGAGTGTTTAGGTCCGTGAGGAGAGGGAAGTGTTTAGGTCCGTGAGGAGAGAGGAGTGTTTAGGTCCGTGAGGAGAGTGGAGTGTTTAGGTCCGTGAGGAGAGAGAGGAGTGTTTAGGTCCGTGAGGAGAGGGGAGTGTTTAGGTCCGTGAGGAAGAGGGAGTGTTTAGGTCCGTGAGGAGAGGGAGTGTTTAGGTCCGTGAGGAGAGAGGAGTGTTTAGGTCCGTGAGGAGAGAGAGTGTTTTAGGTCCGTGAGGAGAGGGAGTGTTTAGGTCCGTGAGGAGAGGGGAGTTTTAGGTCCGTGAGGAGAGGGAGTGTTTAGGTCCGTGAGGAGAGGGGATGTTTAGGTCCGTGAGGAGAGGGGAGTGTTTAGGTCCGTGAGGAGAGGGGAGTGTTTAGGTCCGTGAGGAGAGGGAGTGTTTAGGTCCGTGAGGAGAGGGGAGTGTTTAGGTCCGTTGAGGAGAGGGGAGTGTTTAGGTCCTGAGGAGAGGGAGTGTTTAGGTCCGTGAGGAGAGGGGAGTGTTTAGGTCCGTGAGGAGAGGGAGAGTGTTTAGGTCCGTGAGGAGAGAGGAGTGTTTAGGTCCGTGAGGAGAGAGGAGTGTTTAGGTCCGTGAGGAGAGAGGAGTGTTTAGGTCCTTGAGGAGTGTTTAGGTCCGTGAGGAGAGAGGAGTGTTTAGGTCCGTGAGGAGAGAGGAGTGTTTAGGTCCGTGAGGAGAGGGGAGTGTTTAGGGTCCTGAGGAGAGAGGAGTGTTTAGGTCCTGAGGAGAGAGGAGTGTTTAGGTCCCTGAGGAGAGAGGAGTGTTTAGGTCCTTGAGGAGAGAGGAGTGTTTAGGTCCGTGAGGAGAGAGGAGTGTTTAGGTCCTGAGGAGAGGAGGAGTGTTTAGGTCCTTGAGGAGAGAGGATGTTTAGGTCCTTGAGGAGAGAGGAGTGTTTAGGTCCCTGAGGAGAGGAGGTGTTTTAGGTCCTTGAGGAGAGAGGAGTGTTTAGGTCCGTGAGGGAGAGAGGAGTGTTTAGGTCCGTGAGGAGAGAGGAGTGTTTAGGTCCTTGAGGAGAGGGAGTGTTTAGGTCCTGAGGAAAGAGGAGTGTTTAGGTCCTTGAGGAGAGAGGAGTGTTTAGGTCCTGAGGAGAGAGGAGTGTTTAGGTCCTTGAGGAGAGAGGAGTGTTTAGGTCCTGAGGAGAGAGGAGTGTTTAGGTCCTCTGAGGAGAGGATACGTTTTTAGGACCTTGAGAGAAACCTGTGCAACGTCTGTGGGCAAACCTGAGTGCAGAACTGGCTGTCAGTAACATAAAGACGTTTCGTGACTATTGCTTTTAGACAGTGGATAACGTTTTTAGCAAAGCTATGTAGGGTGGTGTTTCACTAACTTGTAGTACTGTGCATCTTTAACGGTGTACTGTGTAGTGGTGTTTTTAACTTCCGGTAGTGCACATCTCTCAGTTTGTACATTAAGTGTGCCTGGTACGAGAACCTCGAGGCCAAGAGATACTTCGAGGCCAGAGAACTCGTTGCAACGAGACCTCGAGGCCAGAGACCCTCATAGGTCACGAGAACCTCGAAGGTCAGAGAACCTGGAGGCAGAGAACCGTGCGAGGCCTGAGGAGAGAACCTCGTTGCCACTGAGAACTCGAGGCCAACTGAACCTCTGAGGCCAGAGAACCTCGATGCCAAGAGAACCTCGTTGCCACGAGACCTCGAGGTCAAGAATCCTCGTGACGGATTCAAGAAACCTCGAGCCAAGTAGAACCTCGAGGCCATGAGAACCTCGAGACCACGAGAACCTTGAGACACACGAGGGAAGAAGAGATTGTGCGATAGCGTAGTTTATAGTGCTGCTCACCTCCAATGTTTCGCTCTCAGCGTGACCGGGAAGAAACAAGGCGTGAGGTAAGGTGAGAGTGAGAGTGAGGTAAGGCCTAGAGGCCTTACCTCACTCTCACTTGAGTCTAGAGGCTTTACCTCACTCTCACTTAAGCCTAGAGGCCTTACCTCACTTCTGGGGGCCTAAGACCTCCCTCATTCTACTGAGCCTAGAGCCTTACCTCACTCTCACTTGACCCTAGAGGCCTTACCACAACTCTCTCTTGAGCCTAGAGCCTTTACTTCATTCTCTCTGAGCCTAGAGGCCTTACCTCACTCTCACTTGAGCCTAGAGGCCTTACCTCACTCTCTCTTGAGCCTAGAGGCCTTACCTCATTCTCACTTGAGCCTAGAGGCCTTACCTCACTCTCACTTGAGCCTAGAGGCCTTCTCACCCCCTACCTACCTACTCCTCTATGAGCCTAGAGACCTTACCTCACTCTCACTTGAGCCTAGAGGCCTTACCTCACTCTCACTTGAGCCTAGAGGCCTTACCACAATCTCACTTGAGCCTAGAGTCTTTACTTCACTCTCTCTAGAGCCTAGAGGCCTTACCACATCTCACATGAGCCTAGAGGCCTTACCTCACTCTCTCTAGAGCCTAGAGACCTTACCTCACTCTCCCTTGAGCCTAGAGGTCTTACCTCACTCTCATTTGAGCCTAGAGACCTTACCTCACTCTCCCTTGAGCCTAGAGGCCTTACCTCACTCTCCCTTGAGCCTAGAGGCCTTACCACACTCTCCCCTGAGCCTAGAGGCCTTACCTCACTCTCCCCTGAGCCTAGAGGCCTTACCTCACTCTCTCTTGAGCCTAGAGGCCTTACCTCACTCTCTCTTGAGCCTAGAGGCCTTACCTCACTCTCCCCTGAGCCTAGAGGCCTTACCTCACTCTCCTTGAGCCTAGAGGCCTTACCTCACTCTCCCCTGAGCCTAGAGGCCTTACCTCACTCTCCCTTGAGCCTAGAGGCCTTACCTCACTCTCTCTTGAGCCTAGAGGCCTTACCTCACTCTCTCTTGAGCCTAGAGGCCTTACCTCACTCTCTCTTGAGCCTAGAGGCCTTACCTCACTCTCTCTTGAGCCTAGAGGCCTTAACCTCACTCTCTCTTGAGCCTAGAGGCCTTACCTCACTCTCCTAGCCTGGAGCCTAAGAGTGGAGGCCTTACCTCACTCTCTCTTGAGCCTAGAGGCCTTACCTCAGTCTCCCTTGAGCCTTAATCCTTACGTTAGAGGCTATTATTATTATTATTATTATTATTATTATTATTATTATTATTATTATTATTATTATTATTATTTTATTATTATTATTTTAGCAGTATAATTATTTTAACAAATAGTAATATAAATAATAATTCGAAGGAGAAAATATAAAAACACATAGAGGATTATTCTGCTATGTAACAAAGTGAAATATATTGAAACCGGGAAATGGAAAAGTAAATTGAAAAAAAATGTGCGACGATATTTTGTGTATAAAAAAAATCGCAAAATTTGAAGGCAATACTTGAAGTTTTTTCCCCAGAGTGTTAAACCTGGTGACAGGTAGACTGACAGGTAAACTAGCAGGTAGACTGACAGGTAAACTAGCAGGTAGACTGACAGGTAAACCACAGGTAGACTGACAGGTAAACTAGCAGGTAGAATGACAGGTAAACTAGCAGGTAGACTGACAGGTAAACCAGCAGGTAGACTGACAGGTAAACTAGCAGGTAGAATGACAGGTAAACTAACAGGTAGACTGACAGATAAACTAGCAGGTAGACTGACAGGTAAGCTAGCAGGTAGACTGACAGGTAAACTAGTAGGTAGACACAGGTAGATTGACAGGTAGACTGACAGGTAAACTGGCAGGTAGAATGATAGGTAGACTTACAGGTAGAATGACAGGTAGACTGACAGGTAAACTGGCAGGTAGAATGATAGTTAGAATGACAGGTAAACTGGCAGGTAGAATGATAGGTAGACTGGTAGGTAGAATGACAGGTAAACTGGCAGGTAGAATGACAGGTAGGCTGACAGGTAAACTGACAGGTAGACTGACAGGTAAACTAGCAGGTAGAATTACAGATAGACTGACAGGTAGACTGACAGATAAACTAGTAGGTAGACACAGGTAGATTGACAGGTAGACTGAAGGTAAACTGACAGGTAAATGACAGGTAACTAGCAGGTAGAATTACGATAGATGAAAGGTAGACTGACAGATAAACTAGTAGGTAGACACAGGTAGATTGACAGGTAGACTGACAGGTAAACTAGCAGGTAGACTGACAGGTAAACTAGCAGGTAGACTGACAGGTAAACTAGCAGGTAGACTGACAGGTAAACTAGCAGGTAGAATTACAGAGTAGACTGACAGGTAGACTGACAGATAAACTAGCAGGTAGACTGACATAAACTAGCAGGTAGACTGACAGGTAAACTAGCAGGTAGACTGACAGGTAAACTAGTAGGTAGACTGACAGGTAAACTAGCAGGTAGACTAGTAGGTAGACTGACAGGTAGACTGACAGGTAAATTGGCAGGTAGACTGACAGGTAAACTGGCAGGTAGAATGATAGGTAGACTGACAGGTAAACTGGCAGGCAGAATGATTGGTATAATGACAGGTAAACTGGCAGGTAGAATGACAGGTAAACTGGCAGGTAGAATGATAGGTATACGGTAGGTAGAATAAAGGAGACTGAGAGGAAAAACTGCAGGTAAAAAGACAGGTTAGACTGATAGGAAACTGGCAGTAGAATGACAGGCAGAATCATAGGTAGACTGGTAGGTAGAATGAAAGGTAGACTGGCAGGTAAAATGATAGGTAGACTCTCAGGTAGAATGAGAGGTAGATTGACAGGTAAACTGTCAGAAGAAAGCAGGTAAAACTGGCAAAGGTAGAATGACCGGGTTTAAATAAAAAGGTAAATGGCAGGTATAATGTAGGACATTGCAGATAGAATGAAAGGTTGAATGTTAAGGTAGATGGCAGGTAGAATGTGACAGAGATTGACGGGCAAACTGCAGGTAGAATGATAGGTAGATGGTGGTAGAAGGACATTTTAACTGAACGAAGGAAAAAGTATGTCAGTACATTTATAGGAGAATAAGAGGTAAACCACGAATAAGGCCAAGTAAACGGGTTTAATTAAACCGCAGTACAATAAAGGGTAGACTAACAGACTGGTAGGTAGATTGACAGGTAAATTGATAGGTAGACTAACAGTAGTTAAAGCTAACAAGAACAACAGTTAAAGCTAACAAGAACAACAGTTAAAGCTAACAAGAACATCAGTTAAGGTAACAAGAAAACAGTTAATGTTAACAAGAACAACAGTTAATGTTAACAAGAACAACAGTTAAAGTTAACAAGAAAAACAGTTAAAGCTAACAAGAATAACAGTTAAAGCTAACAAGAACAACAGTTAAGTTAACAAGAACAACAGTTAAAGCTAACAAGAACAACAGTTAAAGCTAACAAGAACAACAGTTAAAGCTAACAAGAACAACAGTTAAAGTTAACAAGAACAACAGTTAAAGGTAACAAGAACAACAGTTAAAGTTAACAAGAACAACAGTTAATGTTAACAAGATCAACAGTTAATGTTAACAAGAACAACAGTTAATGTTAACAAAAACAACGGTTAATGTTAACAAGAACAACAGTTAAAGCTAACAAAAAACAACAGTTAAGCAAAAAGAAAAACAGTTAAAGCTAACAAGAACAACAGTTAATGTTAACAAAGAACAACAGTTAAAGATAACAAGAACAACAGTTAATGTTAACAAGAACAACAGTTAAAGCTAACAAGAACAACAGTTAAAGCTAACAAGAACAACAGTTAATGTTAACACGAACAACAGTTAAAGCTAACAAGAACAACAGTTAATGTTAACAAGAACAACATTTAAAAGCTAAGAAGAAAACAGTTAATGTTAACAAGAACAACAGTTAAAGCTAACAAGAACAACAGTTAAAGTTAACAACAACAACAGTTAAAGGTAACAAGAACAACAGTTAATGTTAACAAGAACAACAGTTAAAGTTAACAAGAACAACAGTTAATGTTAACAAGAACAACAGTTAAAGTAAAAAAGAACAAACAGTTAAAGAACAAGAACAACAGTTATGTTAACAAGAAGGCAGTTCAATTTAAAACAACAACAGTTAATGTTAACAAGAACAAAAATTTAAAAGTTAACAAGAACAACAGTTAATGTTAACAAGAAAAACATTTTAATTTTAACAAGAAAAACAGTTAATGTTAATAAAACATTTTAAAGTAACAAGAACAACAGTTAAAGCTAAAAAAAACAACAGTTAGTGTTAACAAGAACAACAGTTTAAAGCTAAAAGAACAACAGTTAAGGGTAAACAAGAAAACAGTTAAAGCTAACAAGAACAACAGTTAAAGCTAACAAGAACAACAGTTAATGTTAACAAGAACAACAGTTAAAGCTAACAAGAACAACAGTTAATGTTAACAAGAACAATAGTTAAAGCTAACAAGAACAACAGTTAATGTTAACAAGAACAACACTTGAAGCTAACAAGAACAACAGTTAAAGTTACAAGAACAACAGTTAAAATTAACAAGAACAACAGTTAAAGCTAACAAGAACGACAGTTAAAGTTAACAAGAACAACAGTTAAAGTTAACAAGAAAAACAGTTAAAGGTAACAAGAACAACAGTTAAAGTTACAAGAACAACAGTTAGTGTTAACAAGAACAACAGTTAAAGTTAACAAGAACAACAGTTAAAGTTAACAAGAACAACAGATAAAGCTAACAAGAACAACAGTTAAAGTTAACAAGAACAACAGTTAAAGTTACAAGAGCAACAGTTAGTGTTAACAAGAACAGCAGTTAATATTAACAAGAACAACAGTTAAAGCTAACAAGAATAGCAGCTAAAGCTAACAGGAACAACAGTTAAAGTTAAGAACAACAGTTGAAATTAACAAGAACAACAGTTAAAGTTAACAAGAACAACGGTTAAAGTTAAAAAGAACAACAGCTAATGTTAACAAGAACAGCAGTTAAAGCTAACAAGAACAGCAGTTAAAGTTAACAAGAACAACAATTAATGTTAACAAGAACAGCAGTTAAAGCTAACAAGAACATCAGTTAAAGCTAACAAGAACAGCAGTTAAAGTTAACAAGAACAACAGTTAAAGTTAACAAGAACAACAGTTAATTTAACAAGAACAGTTAAAGTTAAAAGAACACAGTTAAAGTTAACAAGAACAACTGTTAAAGTTAACAGAACAACAGTTAAAGTTAACAAGAGCAACAGTTAAAGTTAACAAGAACAACAGTTAAATTTAAAACAAGAAAAAAGAAATTTTAATTTAACAAGAACAACAGTTAAAGTTAACAAGAACAACAGTTAAAGTTAACAAGAACAGTTAAAGTTAACAAGAACAGCAGTTAAAGTTAACAAGAACAACAGTTAAAGTTAACAGAACAACAGTTAAAGTTAACAAGAAGCAACAGTTAAAGTTAACAAGAACAACAAGTTAAATTAACAAGAAAACAGTTAAAGTTAACAAGAACAACAGTTAAAGTTAACAAGAACAACAGTTAAAGCTAACAAGAACAACAGTTAATGTTAACAAGAACAACAGTTAAAGTTAACAAGAACAACAGTTAAAGTTAACAAGAACAACAGTTAAAGTTAACAGAACAACAGTTAAAGTTAATAAGAGCAACAGTTAAAGTTAAAAAGAAAACAGTTAAAGTTAACAAGAACAACAGTTAAGTTAACAAGAACAACAGTTAAAGTTAACAAGAACAACAGTTAATTTAACAAGAACAACAGTTAATGTTAAAAAGAAAAACCCATTTAAAATGTTAACAAAAACAACAGTTAAAGCAAAACAAAAAACAACAGTTAAAGCTAACAAGAACAACAGTTAAACTAACAGAACAACAGTTAAATGTTAACGAGAAAAAACAGTTAAAGCAACAAGAACAACAGTTAAAGTTACAAGAACAACAGTTAAAATTAACAAGAAAAACAGTTAAAGCTAACAAGAACAACAATTAAAGTTAACAAGAAAAACAGTTAAAGCTAACAAGAACAACAGTTAAAGTTACAAGAACAACAGTTAAATTTAACAAGAACAACAGTTAATGTTAACAAGAACAACAGTTAATTTAACAAGAACAACAGTTAATAAATAAGAACAATTAAAGCTAAAAAGAACAACAGTTAATGTTAACAAGAACAACAGTTGAAGCTAACAAGAACAACAGTTAATGTTAACAAGAACAACAGTTAAAGCTAACAAGAACAACAGTTAAAGCTAACAAGAACAACAGTTAATGTTCACAAGAACAACAGTAAGCAACAAGAACAACATTAATTTAACAAAACAACAGTTAAAGCTACAGAACACCAGTTAATGTAACAAGACAACAGTTAAAGCTACAAAACCCCAGTTAAAGTTAACAAGAAAAAACAGTTAAGTTACACAACACAGTTAAGAACAAGAACAACATTAATGTTAACAAGAACACAGTTAAATTACAAGAACAACAGTAATGTTACAGAACAACAGTTAAGCTAACAAGAACAACAGTTAAGCTAACAAGACAACAGTTAATGTTAACAAGAAGAGCAGTTCAAGTACAACAACATTAATGTTAACAAGAACAACAGTTAAGTTAACAGAACCAACATTAATGTTAACAAAACAACCATTAATGTAACAAGAACAAAGTTAATGTATAAGAACATTAAAGCTAACAAGAACAACAGTTAAACCCTAACAAGAACAACATTGTGTTAACAAAACAACAGTTAAAGCTAACAAGAACACAGTTAATGTAAACAAGAAAAACATTAAGCAACAAGAACACATTAAGCTAACAAAACAACAGTTAATGTTAACAAGAACAACTAAAGCAACAAGAACAACAGTTAATGTTACAAACAATAGTAAAGCTAACAAACAACAGTTTGTTACAAGAACAACACTTGAAGCTAACAAAACAACAGTTAAAGTTACAAGAACAACATTAAATAACAAGAACAACATTAAAGCTAACAAGACACAGTTAAAGTTAACAGACCACAGTTAAGTTACAAGAAAAACAGTTAAAGTACAAAACAACAGTTAAGTTACAGAACAACATTAGTGTAACAAGAAAAACAGTTAAAGTTAACAAGAACAACAGTTAAAGTAACAGACAACGATAAAGCTAACAAGAACAACAGTTAAAGTTAACAAGAACAACAGTTAAAGTTACAAGAGCAACAGTTAGTGTTAACAAGAACAGCAGTTAATATTAACAAGAACAACAGTTAAAGCTAACAAGAATAGCAGCTAAAGCTAACAGGAACAACAGTTAAAGTTAAGAACAACAGTTGAAATTAACAAGAACAACAGTTAAAGTTAACAAGAACAACGGTTAAAGTTAAAAAGAACAACAGCTAATGTTAACAAGAACAGCAGTTAAAGCTAACAAGAACAGCAGTTAAAGTTAACAAGAACAACAATTAATGTTAACAAGAACAGCAGTTAAAGCTAACAAGAACAGTCAGTTAAAGCTAACAAGAACAGCAGTTAAAGTTAACAAGAACAACAGTTAAAGTTAACAAGAACAACAGTTAAATTTAACAAGAACAGTTAAAGTTAACAAGAACAGCAGTTAAAGTTAACAAGAACAACTGTTAAAGTTAACAGAACAACAGTTAAAGTTAACAAGAGCAACAGTTAAAGTTAACAAGAACAACAGTTAAAGTTAACAAGAACAGCAGTTAAAGTTAACAAGAACAACAGTTAAAGTTAACAAGAACAACAGTTAAAGTTAACAAGAACAGTTAAAGTTAACAAGAACAGCAGTTAAAGTTAACAAGAACAACAGTTAAAGTTAACAGAACAACAGTTAAAGTTAACAAGAGCAACAGTTAAAGTTAACAAGAACACAGTTAAATTTTAACAAAAAACAACAGTTAAAGTTAACAGAACAACAGTTAAAGTTAACAAGAACAACAGTTAAAGCTAACAAGAACAACAGTTAATGTTAACAAGAACAACAGTTAAAGTTAACAAGAACAACAGTTAAAGTTAACAAGAACAACAGTTAAAGTTAACAGAACAACAGTTAAAGTTAATAAGAGCAACAGTTAAAGTTAACAGAACAACAGTTAAAGTTAACAAGAACAACAGTTAAAGTTAACAAGAACAACAGTTAAAGTTAACAAGAACAACAGTTAATGTTAACAAGAACAACAGTTAATGTTAACAAGAACAACAGTTAATGTTAACAAGAACAACAGTTAAAGCTAACAAGAACAACAGTTAAAGCTAACAAGAACAACAGTTAAAACTAACAAGAACAACAGTTCATGTTAACGAGAACAACAGTTAAAGCTAACAAGAACAACAGTTAAAGTTACAAGAACAACAGTTAAAATTAACAAGAAAAACAGTTAAAGCTAACAAGAACAACAATTAAAGTTAACAAGAAAAACAGTTAAAGCTAACAAGAACAACAGTTAAAGTTACAAGAACAACAGTTAAATTTAACAAGAACAACAGTTAATGTTAACAAGAACAACAGTTAATGTTAACAAGAACAACAGTTAATGTTAATAAGAACAGTTAAAGCTAACAAGAACAACAGTTAATGTTAACAAGAACAACAGTTGAAGCTAACAAGAACAACAGTTAATGTTATCAAGAACAACAGTTAAAGCTAACAAGAACAACAGTTAAAGCTAACAAGAACAACAGTTAATGTTCACAAGAACAACAGTTAAAGCTAACAAGAACAACAGTTAATGTTAACAAGAACAACAGTTAAAGCTAACAAGAACAACAGTTAATGTTAACAAGAAAACATTTAAAGCTAACAAGAAAACATTTTAAAGTTAACAAGAACAACAGTTAAAGGTAACAAGAACAACAGTTAATGTTAACAAGAACAACAGTTAAAGTTAACAAGAACAACAGTTAATGTTAACAAGAACAACAGTTAAAGCTAACAAGAACAACAGTTAAAGCTAACAAGAACAACAGTTAATGTTAACAAGAACAACAGTTCAAGTTAACAACAACAGTTAATGTTAACAAGAACAACAGTTAAAGTTAACAAGAACAACAGTTAATGTTAACAAGAACAACAGTTAATGTTAACAAGAGCAACAGTTAATGTTAATAAGAACAGTTAAAGCTAACAAGAACAACAGTTAAAGCCAACAAGAACAACAGTTAATGTTAACAAGAACAACAGTTAAAGCTAACAAGAACAACAGGTAATGTTAACAAGAACAACAGTTGAAGCTATCAAGAACAACAGTTAAAGCTAACAAGAACAACAGTTAATGTTAACAAGAACAACACTTGAAGCTAGCAAGAACAACAGTCAAAGCTAACAAGAACAACAGTTAAAGTTACAAGAACAACAGTTAAAATTAACAAGAACAACAGTTAAAGCTAACAAGAACAACAGTTAAAGTTAACAAGAACAACAGTTAAAGTTAACAAGAAAAACAGTTAAAGCTAAGAAGAACAACAGTTAAAGTTACAAGAACAACAGTTAGTGTTAACAAGAACAACAGTTAAAGTTAACAAGAACAACAGTTAAAGTTAACAAGAACAACAGATAAAGCTAACAAGAATAACAGTTAAAGTTAACAAGAACAACAGTTAAAGTTACAAGAGCAAGAGTTAGTGTTAACAAGAACAGCAGTTAATATTAACAAGAACAACAGTTAAAGCTAACAAGAATAGCAGGTAAAGCTAACAAGAACAGCAGTTAAAGTTAAGAACAACAGTTGAAGCTAACAGGAACAACAGTTAAAGTTAAGAACAACAGTTAAAATTAACAAGAACAACAGTTAAAAGTTAACAAGAACAACGGAAAGTTAAACAAGAACAAAGCAAATGTTAAAAGAACAAAAATTAAGTAAAAAGAACGCAGTAAAGTTAACAAGAAAAACAATTAATGTTAACAAGAAAGCATTTAAAAGCTAAGAGAACGCAGTTAAAGTAACAAAAAAGCGTTAAATTTAAACAAGAACAACATTTAAATTTAACAAGAAAAAAACAGTTAAATTTAACAAAACGTTAAATTTAAAAAGAACAGCAGTTAAATTTAAAAAAACAACGTTAAAGTTAACAGAACAACAGTTTAAGTTAACAAATGCAACATTAAAGTTAAAAAGAACAACAGTTAAATTAACAAGAACAGAGTTAAAGTTAACAAGAACAACAGTTAAAGTTAACAAGAACAACAGTTAAAGTTAAAAAGAACAGTTAAAGTTAGCAAGAACAGCAGTTAAAGTTAACAAGAACAACAGTTAAAGTTAACAGAACAACAGTTAAAGTTAACAAGAGCAACAGTTAAAGTTAACAAGAACAACAGTTAACAAGAACAACAGTTAAAGTTAACAAGAACAACAGTTAAATCTAACAAGAACAACAATTAATATTAAGAACAGCAGTTAAAGTTAAAGCTAACAAGAACAGCAGTTAAAGCTAACAAGAACAACAGTTAAAGCTAACAAGTACAACAGTTAATGTTAACAAGAACAACAGTTAATGTTAACAAGTACAGCAGTTAAAGCTGTCAAGAAAAAGAACAACAGTTGAAATAAAAAAGAACAAGAACAACAGGTAAAAATAACAAGAACAAAAAATAACAGTTAAAGCTAACGTCGGACAGAGCTGCAAAAAAAAAAAATACGAAAAACCCAGCGCCCAATAATCGCAACAAAAACAGCAACAACAAGCAAAGATCTTTCTTGGCGTCCTTGTTATGCAAATGAGATGGTTGTAAACACAAGCCTTTCCACCTAAGGAACCTTCTCCTCCCAAGACTTTTTTTGTCCCAATTTTTTTTTCACATAAAATCCCCGGTGGATTTACCTTATCCTAAATTCTTAATTAACGCGAGTAAGGCTGGCGTCCCGTCAATAACGCAATTACTTACGCCTGCCTGCTTAGTATAGATGGATCTGCGTATCTCAGGGTATGTACCGAGGCCGTGTGTGTCTCTTTTCTGCATTTAGTTTTGCTCAACATTGAGCAAAACGTTGTTTAATGCACACTTTGTTATAAAGCTCTGTGTAGTTTACAGCACTTGCAGTTTCTCGGTCTTCCAGCCCTTGTCATCCAGTAACTCGTTGTTGGAAATCACGCTGTGTGTGTGTGTGTGTGGTGTGTTGTGTGTGTGTGGAGTGTGTGTGTAGTGTGTGTGTGTGTGTATGTGTGTGATTGTGTGTTGTGTTGTATGCATGTTGTATTGTGTGTGTGTTTGTTGTGTGAGTTAGGTGTGTGTGTGTGTTGTGTGTGTGTGTGTGTGTGTGTGTTGTGTGTGTGTGTGTGTGTGTGTGTGTTGTGTGTGTGTTTGTGTTTGTGTGTGTTGTGTGTAATTGTGTGTGTGTTGTGTTTGTGTGTGTGTGTGTGTGTGTGTGAGTGTGTGTGGTGTGTGTGAGTGTGGTGTGTGTGTGTGTGTGTGAGTTACCATATGTCCAAGGCACATGTCCGATTAGACCTAGGCCTGGTGTGAGTGTGTGTGTGTGTGTGTGTGTGTGGTGTGTGTGTTGTGAGTGTGTGTGTGTGTGGAGAGTATTGAGTGTGTGTTACCATTTGTCCAAGGCACATTGACGATTAAGACACTAGCCTGGTGTGTGATGTGTGTGTGTGTGTGTGTGTGTGTGTGTGTGTGTGTGTGTGGTGAGATGTGTGTGTGTGTGTGTGTGTGTGTTACCATTTGTCCTAGGAACATGTCCGATTAACACTAGGCCAGTTGTCTGTGTGGTGTAGTGTGGTATGTGTGTGTGTGTGGTGTGTTTGGTGTGTGTGTGAGAGTGTTTTGGAGTAGTGTGTGGTGCGTGTAGATGTGTGAGTGTGTGATGTGTGTGTGTTAGTTAGTGTTAGTTAGTTACCATTTTGGCCCTAGGCACATTCCGATTAGGACACTAGGCCTATTTGTATGTGTGTTGTGTGTGCGTGGATGTGTATTGTGTGTGCGTGGTGTCGTGCGTTTGAAGGTGGTGTGTTTGTGTGTGTAGTTGAGTGGTGATGAGTGTGGTGTGTGTGCGTGTGTGTGTGTGTGAGTGCTCGAGTGTGAGTGTGTACGTTGTATGTGTACTTGTTGTGTGTGTGTGTGTGATATAGTTAGTAAGTTAGTTACCATTATGTATCCTAGGCACATGTCAGATAGACACTCGCCTCTAGTAAAAGTGATGTGGTGTGGTTGTGTGTGTGTGTGTGAGTGTTGTGTGTAGTAAGTGTCAAGAGAGTGTGAGTGTTTGTCAGTGGGGGAAGAAGGGGAATGAGAAACTTAATTTACCGGTCTTCCTGAATTCCAGGTGAAAACCTTTGACATTTTTTGTTAGCTCAACTAGGGAGACCAATTTATTACACACCGTAAACACCCGTGCCCGTGCCGACTTTAAACACCTGCTTGTGTAACAATAAAGAACCCATGTCACATATTTACACACCTGTAAACACCCTGGGTACTCTATGTTACACATCTGCTTGTAAACAGGTAGATCGGGCCCTGATCACCAGGAAGTCTGGGCCGAGGACCGGGCCACGGGGGCGTTGACCCACCGGAAAACCCTCCAGGTGTGGACTTCAGAGAAAGTAGCCAGTTTCTCAGTCTATATATAAATATAATATATATATAAATATAATATAATATATATTATATATATATAAATATATTAATATATATATATATATATATAAATATATCTGTTATATAAATATATATATAATATAATATATATAATAACATAATATATATATATATCTATATATATATATATATATATATATGTATATATATAAATATAAATATATATATAATAATCTATATATATTACTATATCTAAAATATATATATCTAAATAAATATATATAATATATATATATATATATACTATATATATAGTAGGTTGGTCGACAGCCAACCACCCAGGGAGGTACTACCGTCCCTGCCAAGAGAGAGTAAAATGAAAAGCCTGTATTGTTTTACATGAAGGGTGGGATTGCTGGAGCTTTTGTCTGGTCTCATAATATGCAAATTACAGGAACGGTCATGCTACTTCTACTAACACTTAGGTCCACTACCCATACATGTACACGTTTGATTATACACACTCATCTGAGTTTTCTTTGATTTTAAACTTAATAGTTCTTGGTCTTAATTACTTTTTCCATTTATATCCATGGGGAAGTGGATAAGAATCTTTCTCCGTAACCATGCGTGTTGAAAAAGACAACTACAATGCCGGGAACAATGGGCTAGTAACCCCATTTTCCTGTAAAGATAATTATACTACAAAAATAGAAGAATAAAATTGTCAAAAGAGGGAAGTCTGGAATGTTGCGTGGATGTTGTCAAATGAAATAACGAGATGATTAAGGAAGTTATGAAAGAGAAAGAAGCTGGATGTCCTGGCTCAGTGAAACAACGCAGAAGGGGGTGGGGGAGAGTTATCAAATGGAGAGGACATAAATGATTTAGGTCAGGGGTTTCAAATAGGTTAGAGCATAAAGAAAGGACGTAGCATAAGTTGAAGGATAAGGCTAATGGCAGGAAAAGAGGACTTAACAAAATGCAAAAATTCAAGGATATGTGGAGTAAAATAAAGATTGGATGTGAAAAGTGGGTTATAGTAAAGCGGTGTATGCACCTGGAGAAGAAAAGGAAAAAAAAAATGGGTAGAGGAGAGAGAGAGATCCTGGGAAAAGTTGAGTGAAAGCGTGGGAGTTTTTGAATCAAGTGTGAGAGTCAATGGTGGTTGGGGATTTTCAATCTAACGAGGGTAAAAATAGTTAAGGAGGGGAGTAGTAGTAAATTTGGGGAGCCAGTGGAAACTGTAAATGGGGAGCCTTAAAATTGAGTTATGTTAACAGAAATTTGGCTAATAAGTAATACATATTTTATGAAAACATAGGAATAAATAATATACCAAGTATGATGTAGCACTTAATGAAAGTAGTTTGTTAGATTATGTATTGGAGTAAAAGTTGATGTGGTAGGCCTCCATGGGATAACTGTTTATAAGAGGGGCACCTGATATATCGAGATCCTTAATTAGTTGTACAACAGTTAGCGGAAAGCGGAAGACTGGGAAAGAGGAAGGTGGCAACCACAATTAAGAGGGAGGAGAAAGTGTAAAAACAAAGGAGTGAGAGAAGTTCGGGCGAGATAATAAGCGACTATTGGCAGAAAGTGGGACGAGTGCAAAGCTGAGAAGTGGGGGGGTTGAAGAGGTTGGAATAAGTGTATAAAAATGCAAGTATTAGAATGTGGCAGAAGTTTTGTGGTTAAAGAGGGTGGGGGCAGGAGACAGAGGAGTGAATTTGGATGGAATGATGAAGATACATGGGTGTGATAAAAAGAAAAAGGTAGCTTACGCGAGGTTTAAACAAAGCAGAAGGTGTTTTTTTTTATAAAACGAAGAGGCAGGTATATGGAGAGTAAAAGAAAGTCAGAAGAGAGTGGTGAGAGAGTGCAAAAGGAGAAGCAGATGAAAGAGTGGAGAGGCACTGTCCAAGAATTTTAATGAATAAAAAGAATAATTTTGGAGTGGCGTTAAACAATTAAGAAAGCCAAGGGAAAAAGGTATGGATTTGTAGGGGGAGTTAGTAGATGGGGAGAGGGAGGTTATTTAGGTAGATGGCAGAATAATTGAGGAACTTTTAAATGTTGAGGAAGAAAGGGAGGCGGTTAAATTTCATGCACTGGCCCAGGAGGTATATACCATCTTTTAGGAGTGAAGAAGGCAGAATGTAAGTGTGGTGGAGGTACGTGAGGCAATACGTAAGACAGAAAGGGGTAAAGCACCTGGAACTGATGGGATCATGACAGCAAAGTTAAAAGCAGGGGGGACTATTGGTGTTGGAGTGGTTGGAACTTTTATGTTATTACATAAATGTATGAAAGAGGGAAGGTACCTAGGGAATGCGGAGAGCATGAAAGACCCTTTATAAAAAGTGGCAAGGGGACAAAAGAGATTGTAAAAAAAATAGCCGGAAAATAGGGGGGGGGAGTATTTTACTGAGTAATACCCGGACAAGTATAAACGGTAAGGGTTTATATACTTGAAAGAATAAGATGTAAGACAGAATGTAGAATTGCGGATGAGCAAGGAGGCATCACGAGTGTTCTGGGATTGTGTCGACATCAAGATGTTTACAATGAAGCATAAAGAAATGTGAACAGTATTAAGATAAAGGTAGGAAGTATTTATTGCAATTTATGGAATTAGAAAAGGCTATGATAGAGTGGATAGAGGGAGCACTGTGGCAGATGTTTCAAGTGTAATGGAATATGTGTAAGATACTAAACTGCTGTAAAGAGCTTTTATTATGAGATAGAAAGGCTCTGGGGTTAGGTAAGTAGAAGAGAGGGAGAAAACATCCCGGTAAAAGTAGGTCATTAGACAGGTGCTTGTGTAATGTCCACCATGGTTGTTTAATATATTTATAGATGGGGTTTGTAAAAGAAGTAAAATGCAGGGTGTTCGGGAGAGGGGTGGAAGACCTGAGGATGGCTTCATGAAGGGATGCGGTTAACAAAGAATAGATGAGTACCAACGGTGAGTGGAGCGATGAGGTATATGTGGCGTCCCAAAACGTTATCTATGGAGGCAACGAAGGGAATGTATAGAAAGTAAACGTATACCAACACTCTTATATGGATGTGAAGCTTGGGTGGTAAATGCAGCAGCGAGGAGACGGTTGGAGGCAGAGGAGAAGTCCAGTCTAAGGGCACTGTTTGGGTGGTATCAATATATGCAGAAAATTCGGAAGAGAGGAACTTATGAGGAAGGTGTGTGAGTTATAAAAGCATTAAGTCAGAGGCAGCAGAGGGGTATAGATAGCGGAGGTTTAGTCATTAATAGGAGAGAATGGAACAAATGAAGAATGACATGGACAGCATATAACTCTATAGGGCAGGAAAGATGGTCGGGGTCGTCCCTCGAACGGGATGAAAGAGGGAACCGGCGTTTTGTGGGGCGAGGGTCTTGACTTCCCCGCAGCGTCATGAGTCTGTATATAGATAGGCGTGAAATAGAACAAAGAAACTTGGGACTACGACGATCAGTTGGAGTGTGAGCAGGAAACTAATTAGTGAAGGTATCATGGAAAACCGGATATTTTATCATAACGTCGACTTGAGTCCCTGGAAAAGGGAAGTCCATACCTGCACTTTAAAAGGCGTGGTTTTGGGATCTTGCCATTATTTTATTGTTTGGAGGGATATGTTGTGTATCTATCTACTATAGCTTCAAAACTGATGTATTCTGAGCACCCTCTAGCCAAAAGCAGTGATAATGTGAGAGTGAGGTGAAAGTGTTGAATGATGATAGCAAGTATTTTCTTTTGAGGGGAATTTCTATCATTTATTTAGGGTCACCCTGCCTCGGTGTGGAGACAACCGACATGTTGAAAAAAAAAAAATATAAATAAAATCAATCTATATACTATAAATATATAAATATATATATATAAATATATATCTATAAATATATATAAATATATAAATAAAATATATATATATATAAATAAAAAATCTATATAAGTTAACGATTAACAGTCTAGGCTTGATCACAGCAAACCGCCCAGGGAGTAATACAACCGTCCTGCCAAGTGAGATTTGTAAAAAGAAAGCCAGAAATTGTTTTACGTGAAGGGTAGGATTTGCAGTGATCCTTTATTACCTGTCTCATGCACCATAGCAAGGTTTCAGGTATGTCTTGCTACTTCTATCTACTTACACTAAGGTCAAACACACATACATGTACAACGCATATAATAATACACACCCCTCTCTGTTTTTTCTGCTATTTTCTTACTAAGTTCTTGTTCTTGTTTATTTCCTCTTATCTTAATGGGGAATGAACAAGATATCTTCCTCCTTAAGGCATGCCTTGTTGAAAAGCTACTAAAATAACCGGGCGGCAAGGGTTAGTAACCCCTTCACCTTATAATATTAACTAAATGTACAAGGAGAAAGTGTTTCCACTTCTCGTTTTGGGCCACCCTGCCTCGGGGATACGGCCAGTGTGTTGAAAGAAAGAAATATATAAATATATATATATATATATATCTATATATAATAATATATATATAAAAAAAATAGTATATATATATATATATATAAAAATATATGCATAAAACATAGACCGGGAGTCGAGCCGTGGATCCTGATTAAGAACCATGCCAAACATGGTTCCAACCCTCGTTCATTCTTCATTTTATTACCGACAGTTGTTATACTATTACGATTTATCTCGAGTATTTATAACACCACCGTGTGTACAGAAAATATTTCTATCCAAGTTCTCTCGAACCAAAAAATGGCGGAATAAATTAAAAAAAAATCGGTGATCGCCGAAATAATACAGTAAACTTCACACAAATATTACTTTAGATAATAACATTTTCAACTGATAATTATATAATTATCAACTTACAGATGTTTATTGATGTTGTAATCGAGTCCTTACTGTTTATATTAGTGTCACTACTGTTGTAATAGTGATATTAAAGATGGTATTATGTCACTAATATTGTATTAGTGACAATAAAGTTTGTATTAGTAGCATTATTGGTTGTATTAGTGACATAAAAGTTGTATATAGTGACACTAAATTATGTATAAATATCAATCTGATAGTATTCGTGTCATTACAGTTGTATTAGTGACATTAATGTATGTATAAATGTTACAAATGATTGTCTTAGTGTTCTAATTATTGTATAGTGTCTTAAATGCGTATAAGTTCACAAATATTATTTAGTGTACCTTAATGTAGTATTAGGCACATTAATGTTGTTATAGTAGTCACTAATATGAATTATAGGTCAATAAAATGGGGGGATTGTATTAAGAGTCGTGTTAATGTAGTTATATGACGTTAAAGTTGTATTAATAGTCGTGATAATGTTCGTATTAGCGACATACCTGTTGTATACAAGACCTAATATTGAAATAGTGACGATAAAGTTGTAATACAGTCATAAATGATTGTATTAGTGTCGCCTAATATTGAATAAGTGTTCACTAATAAATGTATAAGTGTTCTGTTTGTATATAGTAGTATTAATGATTGTATTCGTGTTGTATTGTTTCTCGTACTTTTTATACCTAGTTCAAATACATAGAAAAAGACCATTGTTTCTCGAACTTGTTTATATCCTTATGTACCGTTTCACATACATGTTTATGTACCTTGTTCTCATACTTGTTTATGTCCTTGTTCTCATACTTGTTTTTATGTCCTTGTACTCAAACTTGTTTATGTCCTATGGTTACTCATACTTGTTATATGATCTTGTTCTCAAAACTTGTTATATGTCCTTGTTCTCATACTTGTTTTATGTCCTTGTTCTCATACTTGTTTATGTCCTTGTTCACATACTTGTTTAAGTCCTTGTTCCATATCATGTATATGTCCTTGCTCTCATACTTGTTTATTCCTTAGTTCTCATACTTGTTTATTCCTTGTTCTCATACGTGTTTATGTCCATTGTTCTATACTTGTTTATGTCCTTGTTCTCATACTTGTTAATGTCCCTTGTTCTCTCATACTTGTTTATTCCTTGCTTCTCATAACTGTTTAGTCCTTGTTCTCAATACTTGTTTTATGTCCTTGTTCTCATACATGTTTATGTCCTTGTTCTCATACTTGTTTATGTTCTAGTTTAATCATGACTTGTATATGTCCTTGTTCTCATACTTGTTATTATGTCCTTGTTCTCAACTTGTTTAGTCCATGTTCCAACTTGTTTATGTCCTTGTTCTCATACTTGTTTATGTCCTTGTTCTCATACTTGTTTATGTCCTTGTTCTCATACTTGTTTATGTCCTTGTTCTCATACTTGTTTATGTCCTTGTTCTCATACTTGTTTTATGTCCTGTTCTCATACATGTTTATGTCCTTGTTCTCATACTTGTTTATGTCCTTGTTCTCATACTTGCCTGTGTCCAACTGAGGCTTCACTATTGTGTACAAGTCTCGCACTGAGGCTCAATATCGTACACAATACACTTCAGGCTCTGAAAATCTAATTACTACACCAAATCAAGTCTGAAACAAATCATGTCGCTATCAAAAAGGAAACTCTGGGAAGAAAGTTGAAGACACAGAGAGAGTTTTGTAATAATAATAATTTTGCTTTAAAGTTGGAATGTATGAGAGTCTTTAAGACTGTGATTGAAGAGCTGAATGGTATGAGAGTCTTAAGACTTAAAAGCTGAATGTATGAGAAGTTCATTAAGACTGTTTAAGAGCTAAATTATGAGATCTTTAAGACTGTGTTTAAGCGCTGATGTATGAAGTCTTAAGACTTTTAAGAGCTGAAATGTATAGAGCTTTAAGACTGTGTTTAATGAGCTGAATGTATGAGAGTCCTTAAGACGTGTTTAAGAGCTGAAAGTATGAGCAGTCTTTAAGACTGGTTTTAAGGAGCCTGAATGTATGGAGTCTTTAAGAACTGTATTAAGAGCTGAATTGTATGAGAGTCTTCGGACTGTGTTTAAGACTGAAAGTATGAGAGTCTTTAAGACTGTTTAAGAGCTATGTATAGAGTCTTAAGACTGGGGTTTAAGAGCTGAATGATATGAGAGTCTTTAAGACGTGTTAAGTAGCTGAATGATATGAGAGTCTTAAGACTGTTTTAAGGAGCTGAATGTATGAGCGTCTTTAAAACGTTTAAGAAGCTTAATGTAATGAGAGTCTTAAGACTGTGTCTCAGCCTAAATGGTTAAATAAGATTAACCTCAGTTAATACAAAAATCAATATTAAACTCTCAGTATACATATGTCTCTTTGTATACAGCCAGTGAGCCTTATATACACTCAGTAGAGCTTTAGTTTTTTAGATTTAAAGGCTCGACTACACGAAGGTCATTAAGACTGCATGTTACCTGTATACCACCAGTCACTACACGAGGGTTATTAAGACTGCATGTTACCTGTACACCACCAGTCACTACACGAGGGTCGTTATTAAGACTACATGTCACCTGTACACCACCAGTCACTACACGAGGGTCGTTATTAAGACTACATGTCACCTGTACACCACCAGTCACTACACAAGGGTCATTAAGACTACATGTTACCTGTACGCCACCAGTCACTACACAAGGGTCATTAAGACTACATGTTACCTGTACACCACCAGTCACTACACAAGGGTCATTAAGACTACATGTTACCTGTACACCACCAGTCACTACGCAAGGGTCATTAAGACTACATGTTACCTGTACACCACTAGTCACTACACAAGGGTCATTAAGACTACATGTTACCTGTACACCACCAGTCACTACACAAAGGTCATTAAGACTACATGTTACCTGTACACCACCAGTCACTACACGAGGGTCATTAAGACTGCATGTTACCTGTACACCACCAGTCACTACACAAGGGTCATTAAGACTACATGTTACCTGTACACCACCAGTCACTACACGAGGGTTATTAAGACTGCATGTTACCTGTACACCACCAGTCACTACACGAGGGTTATTAAGACTGCATGTTACCTGTACACCACCAGTCACTACACAAGGATCATTAAGACTTCATGTCACGTGTACACCACCAGTCACTACACGAGGGTCGTTAAGACTACATGTTACCTGTACACCACCAGTCACTACACAAGGATCATTAAGACTTCATGTCACCTGTACACCACCAGTCAAGAATACTCTAATCGTAAGAGTGTTGATTAAATTAAAGTCACTGTATGTACACTGATACATTTATAGCAATATATACATAGACACTTACCTGTAAGTACGTGAGTTAGTTACAAGTTACCAAAAGCATTTGTATAAACACTAGGTCTATCCTGTGTGTACAAACACACACACACACACACACACACACACACACACACACACACACACACACACACACATACACACACCAAGTGCTGGACACAGTACACACAACCGAGGAAGAAGTAAAGAGGCTTCTGAGTGAGCTAGATACCTCAAAGGCAATGGGGTCAGATAACATCTTTCCATGGGTCCTGCGAGAGGGAGCAGAGGCGCTATGTGTACCCCTAACAACAATATTCAATACATCTATCGAAACAGGGAGAGTGCCTGAGGCTTGGAAAACAGCAAATGTAGTCACAATCTTCAAAAAAGGAGACAGACATGAAACACTAAACTACAGACCAGTGTCACTGACATGTATAGTATTCAAAGTCATGGAGAAGATTATCAGGAAAAGAGTGGTGGAACACCTAGAAAGGAATGATCTCATCAACAGCAGCCAACATGGTTTCAGGGACTGGAAATCCTGTGCCACAAACCTACTGGAGTTCTATGACATGGTGACAGCAGTAAGACAAGATATAGAGGGGTGGGTGGATTGCATTTTCTTGGACTGCAAGAAGGCGTTTGACACAGTTCCACACAAGAGATTAGTGCAAAAACTGGAGGACCAAGCAGGGATAACAGGGAAGGCACTACAATGGATCAGGGAATACTTGTCAGGAAGACAGCAGCGAGTCATGGTACGTGGCGAGGTGTGGACACCTGTGACCAGCGGGGTCCCACAGGGGTCAGTCCTAGGACCAGTGCTGTTTCTGGTATTTGTGAACGACATGACGGAAGGAATAGACTCCGAAGTGTCCCTGTTTGCAGGTGACGTGAAGTTGATGAGAAGAATTCATTCGATCGAAGACCAGGCAGAACTACAAAGGGATCTGGACAGGCTGCAGACCTGGTCCAGCAATAGGCTCCTGGAGTTCAACCCCACTAAGTGCAAAGTCATGAAGCTTGGGGAAGGGCAAAGAAGACCGCAGACGGAGTACAGTCTAGGGGCCAGAGACTACAAACCTCGCTCAAGGAAAAAGATCTTGGGGTGAGTATAACACCAGGCACATCTCCTGAAGCGCACATCAACCAAATAACTGCTGCAGCATATGGGCGCCTAGCAAACCTCAGAACAGCATTCCGACATCTTAATAAGGAATCGTTCAGGGCCCTGCACACCGTGTTACATAAGAACATATGAACATAAGAAAGGAGGAACACTGCAGCAGGCCTGTTGGCCTATACTAGGCAGGTCCTTTACAATTCATCCCATTAACAAGCATTTGACCAACCCAATTTTCAATGCTACCCAAGAAATAAGCTCTGATGTGCAAGTCCCACTCAAATCCAACCCCTCCCACTCATGTACTTATCCAACCTAAATTTGAAACTACCCAAAGTCCCAGCCTCAATAACCCAACTAGGTAGACTGTTCCACTCATCAACTACCCTATTTCCAAACCAATGCTTTCCTATGTCCTTTCTAAATCTAAACTTATCCAACTTAAATCCATTACTGCGGGTTCTCTCTTGGAGAGATATCCTCAAGACCTTGTTAATATCCCCTTTATTAATACCTATCTTCCACTTATACACTTCGATCAGGTCTCCCCTCATTCTTCGTCTACAAGTGAATGTAACTTAAGAGTCTTCATCTTTCTTCATAAGGAAGATTTCTAATGCTATGTATTAATTTAGTCATCCTAAGCTGAATGTTTCTAACAAATTTATGTCCATTCTGTAATATGGAGACCAGAACTGAGCTGCATAATCTAGGTGAGGCCTTACTAATGATGTATAAAGCTGCAGTATGACCTCTGGACTTGTGTGCTTACACTTCTTGATATAAATCCCAGTAATCTATTTGCCTATTACGTACGCTTAGACATTGCTGTCTTGGTTTAAGGTTGCTGCTTACCATAAACCCCAAGTCCTTTTCGCAATCTGTATGGCTAAGTTCTACATTATTTAACTTATAGTGCTAGGGTTATGGACACTCCCGAGCTTCAGAACCTTGCATTTATCTACTTGAACTGCATCTGCCACTTTTCTGACCAAGAGTAGAGTTTGTCTAAAACCTCCTGAAGTTCCCTAACATCTACGTTTGAATCAATTATCCTACCTATCTTCGTGTCATCGGCGAATTTGCTCATATCCTAGTAATTCCTTCTCAAGATCATTGATATATATTATAAACAACAACGGGCCCAAGACTGATCCCTGTGGAACGCCACTTGTTACTGTCCCCACTCGGATTTAAACCCCATTTATGGACACACTTTGTTTCCTGTCTGTGAGCCATGATTCGATCCACGAGAGCACTCTTCCCCCAATGCCATGAGCTGCTACTTTCTTCAACAGTCTTTGGTGCGAAACTCTATCAAATGCCTTACTAAAATCTAAGTAAATAATATCAAATTCTTTATCATGGTCAACAGCCTCAAAAGCTTTACTGAAGAAAGTTAATAAATTAGTTAGACAAGACCGGCCTTTTGTGAATCCATGCTGAGTATCATTAATCAAGCTATGCTTATCGAGATGGCTTCTTATAATCTGAGCTATAATTGACTCTAGTAATTTGCCTACAATTGAGGTCAGGCTTATTGGGCGGTAATTTGATGGTGACGACTTGTCCCCTGTTTTAAAAATAGGAATTACATTAGCCATCTTCCACATACAGACACTACACCTGTTTGAAGAGATAAATTAAAAATTTAGTTAATGGTTCACAGACTTCCATTCTGCATCCTTTAGAACCCTTGAAAAAACCTCATCAGGACCCGGTGACTTATTTTTGCTTCAGTCGGTCTATCTGCTTCACAACCATTTCACTAGTGACTGTGATGTTACATAATTTATTTCTTCTGGCCCACTATAAAAATTAATTACCGGAATATTATTAGTGTCTTCCTGTGTAAAAAACCGAGAGAAAATAATTATTTAAAATCGAGCACATTTCATTCTCTTTGTCAGTAAGATGCCCATATTATTTTTAAGAGGACCTATCTTATCTCTGACTTTTGTTCTATAGACCTGGAAAAAACTTTTTGGGTTAGTTTTTAGAATCCCTAGCAACTTAATTTCATAGTCCCTTTTAGCTTTTCTTATCCCCTTTTTAATGTCCCTCTTAATGTCAATATACTGATTCATAAGATGACCCTCGCCTCTTTTGATACGCCTATAAATTCCTTTCTTATGCCCTAGTAGATATTTCAGCCTATTATTCATCCATTTTGGGTCATTTCTATTTGATCTAATTTCCTTGTAAGGGATAAACGTTCTCTGAGCAGCATGTATTGTGCTCAGAAACTGTCATATTGATAGCTCTCTTCGTTTACCCCAGTCAACAGATGATAAGTGTTCTCTAAGCCCATCGTAATCTGCTAAGCGAAATCTGGGACTGTTACTGAGTTATCCCTACTATCATACTTCCATTCATTCTAAATGTAATTGATTTGTGGTCGCTAGCCCCCAGTTCCTCTGAAACTTCTAAATTTTTAAAACAAGGGTTTCAGTTTGCCGAACAAGTCAAGCGGGTTTTACCCCTTGTAGGTTTTTCACAAACTGTTTCAAAAAACAATCCTGAACTACTTTAAAAAAGTCGTTTGATTCTAAATTCCCAGTTAAAAAAATTCAATAATATGACTAAAGTTAAATTTCCCCTAGAATTACTACTTATCGTGCCTTGGGGCCCCTAACAATTTCCCCCCATAGTAGTCTCCCCTGGCCCCTATCTAAATTTGGGGGACGGTTATACACCAAATAAATTTTTTATGCCCTCTGAAAATTCATTCAAACAACTCTGATTGTTACTTCAGTTTTAAACCCTTTTTTTTTGCAAAAAGTTCAAACGACCGGACATAAATGCCAGCCACCCCTCTTCCCGATATTCTATTATTGGAGCAATTTAAAAACCCTGAAAGGACTTTCAGGTTGTCCCCATTTTGAATTAAACCACGTCTCAGTAATGGCAAAAAATATTATGTTACCTGCACTAGCAACTAGTTTTAACTCGTCCATCTTATTCCTAGCACTGCGACTATTTGTTAATAAAATTTAAAGCCCCCTCCTCTCTCTTTACCCTTCCTGCTCCTTTCTGGTTATTCCACTAACTATTACTGTCCTGTCAATTAGTGCCACTGGCTTTCCAATATCCACCTCATTTTCCCCTATTACTAGCTCTCCTAGTACTCATATTACTACCCTGCGACTTCACAGTTTTCCCGCAAAAACCCCATACCACAACTATTCCTAGTTTAAAAGACCTAACAGTCCCTCCACTGCGTTGGCCAGTGCTCCCACCCCACACCTAGATAAGTGAACCCCATCCCTGGCATACATGTATTTCTGCCATAGAAGAGGTCCAGTTGTCAATGATGTTACCGCATTTTCCTTACAGTATTTGTCCAGCCAGCAAATGACACCAATTGCTCTGGACAACCATTCATTTCCAACTCCTCTCCTTGGTAAAATGCCACATATGACAGGTTTCCCACCCTTCCTCCTAATTATCTCTATTGCTGACCTATAACTGCTAATCAGGCCCTTTCCCCGCCTACGTCTGCCAACATCGTTGCCTCCAGCACTGAGACAGATAATAGGATTGCTCCCATTACCTCTCATGATGTCATCCAGACGGCTAACAATATCCATCATCCCAGCCCCAGGAAAAGACTCTTTGCCTCCTACTCCTATCCTTCAAGCAGAATGCCCTATCCATGTACCTAATCTGGCTATCCCCAACAACAACAATGTTTTTACCTTCCTTGGGGTCGTCCGTCGTGATGCTCCGAGTAGTCGACTCACATTCGCCAGGTAGCATTACACCACTTGTAGAATTCGTCAAGACGGGTTTTCGATGGCTTCGTTGGGGGTTTTTTGGGATGTCTTACTCACGTTTTGCCAATGCTTCTTTGGTGCTCGTTTTGGCTTCCCAGTAGAACACTCACATTCGTCAGGTAGCACCGAGAATGGGTTGGAAGTTTCCACGGTAGTCTTCTGGTTTCTCGTTGTTTCTGCCTCTCCAACCGTTTTCTTGATCTTCAGCTTGGTTCCATGTTGCCCGGCCACTGACCAAGCTCCTCTCTTAACCTGGGGACTCACAACAGAAGGATTACTACGAATCCTCTTGTTCTCCTCCGTTAATCGCCGTATCTCCATCTTAGCAACTCTGAGCTCTTCTCTCAGCTGCTGGTAAAGTTGCTCAAGAGAGGGCATCCTGGTTCAGATTCACAGAGAGCACACAAACAGGTCTTCACAGAGCTAAGTACACGTCACCACTGAAGAGCTAAGTACACGTTCCATAGTCTACGTTAGTGTACATTAGGCCCATATTGGAGTATGCGGCACCAGTTTGCAACCCACACCTAGCCAATCACGTAAAGAAACTAGAGAAAGTGCCAAGGTTTGCAAAAAGGCTAGTCCCAGAGCTAAGAGGTATGTCCTATGAGGAGAGGTTAAGGGAAATCAAACTGACGACACTGGAGGACAGGAGAGATAGGGGAAACATGATAACGACATACAAATTTCTGAGAGGAATTGACAAGGTGGACAAAGACAGGATGTTCCAGAGATGGGACACAGCAACAAGGGGACACAGTTGGAAGTTGAAGACACAGATGAATCACAGGGATGTTAGGAAGTATTTCTTCAGCCACAGAGTAGTCAGTAAGTGGAATAGTTTGGGAAGCGATGTAGTGGGGGCAGGATCCATACATAGCTTTAAGCAGAGGTATGATGAAGCTCACGGTTCAGGGAGAGTGACCTAGTAGCGATCAGTGAAGAGGCAGTGCCAGGAGCTTGGACTCGACCCCTGCAACCTCAGCTAGGTGAGTACACACATGATTCAACTTGAATATCAATTACTCAGTATTCATGACACGCATTTAGTGACATTTCACCTAATTGATTTCATATATTTTTTTGCTTCCCTGTATAAAAAATCATATAATTCTCCAGTTATTATAGTTTTCCAGCGCAATTTTTGTTTCACTCTGAAGGGCGCAGGACGCTCGCTTTATTTGTCTTTAATTTCAACCCGGACCATTGTGTCCCTCAGCCTGAGTCCCACCTGTAAATATTCTGAAAACGAAATAGCCGGAGTGTTTAATTCCACTAGTTGTGTCATCAGTACTAGGAATGTGTGTGCGTGTGTGTGTGTGTGTGTGTGTGTGTGTGTGTGTGTGTGTGTGTGTGTGTGTGTGTGTGTGTGTGTGTGTGTGTGTGTGTGTGTGTGTGTGTGTAGTTGTGTGTGTGTTAGTTACCTTTTTTGTCCTAGGCACATGTCGATTAGACACTAGGCTGTTGTATATGAGTACGTGTTAGTTAGTGTGTGTATTGTGTGTGTGTGTGTGTGTGTGGTTGTGTGTGTGTGTAGTTGTGTGTGTGAGTAGTTGTGTGTGTGTGTATGTGTAGTTGCGTGTGTGTGTGTGTGTGTGTACGTGTGTTAGTTACCATTTTGTCCTAGGCACATGTCGATTAGACACTAGGCCTGTTGTATGTGTGTGTGTATGCGTGTGCGTGTGTGTGTGTGTGTGCGTGTGTGCGTGTGCGTGCGTGTGCGTGTGCGTGTGTGTGTGTGTGTGTTGTGTGTGTGTGTGTGTGTGTGTGTGTGTGTGTACGTGTGTGTGTACGTGTGTGTGTTAGTTACCATTTTGTCCTATTCACATGTCGATTAGACACTAGGCCTGTTGTATGTACTCACCTATTTGTACTCACCTATTTGTGGTTGCAGGGGTCGATTCTTAGCTCCTGGTCCCGCCTCTTCACCGGTTGCTACTGGGCCCTCTCTCTCCCCGCTCCATGAGCTTTATCAAACCTCATCTTAAAACTGTGTATGGTTCCTGCCTCCACTACGTCGTTTTCTAGGCTATTCCACTGCCTTACAACTCTATGACTGAAGAAATACTTCCTACTATCTCTCTGACTCATTTGTGTCTTCAACTTCCAATTGTGGCCTCTTGTTTCTGTGTCCCCTCCCTGGAACATCCTGTCTTTGTCCACCTTGTCTATTCCATGCAGTATTTTATATGTCGTTATCATGTCTCCCCTGACCCTCTTGTCCTCCAGTGTCGTCAGGCTGATTTCCCTTAATCTTTCTTCATAGGACATTCCCCTTAGCTCTGGAACTAACCTTGTCGCAAACCTTTGTGCTTTCTCTAGTTTTCTTGACGTGCTTTATCAAGTGCGGGTTCCAAACAGGTGCTGCATACTCCAGTAGGGGCCTGACATACACGGTGTACAGTGTCTTGAATGATTCCTTACTAAGGTATCGGAATGCTGTTCTCAGGTTTGCCAGGCGCCCATATGCTGCAGCAGTTATCTGATTGATGTGTGCTTCCGGAGACATGCTCGGTGTTATACTCACCCCAAGATCTTTCTCCTTGAGTGAGGTTTGCAGTTCTTTGGCCCACCTAGCCTATACTCTGTCTGGGGTCTTCTGTGCCCTTCCCCTATCTTCATGACTTGCATTTGCAGGATTAATTCGAGAAGCCATTTGCTGGACCAGGTGTCCAGTCTGTCCAGGTCTCTTTGAAGTCCTGCCTGGTCCCCCTGAGTTTTAAATTTTTCCTCATTAACTTCACATCACTGCAAACGGGGACACTTTTGGGAGTCTACCTTCCATCATGTCGTTCACATATACCAAAAAAGCACTGGTCCAAGGACCGACCCTGTGGGACCCCGCTCGTCACAGGTGCCCACTGTGATACATCATTACGTACCATGACTCGTTGTTGCCTCCCTGTCAGTATTCTCTGATCCATTGCAGTGCCCTTCCTGTTATATGCGCCTGATGCTTAGCTTTTTGCACTAATCTCTTGTGAGGATCTATGTCAAAGGCCTTCTGCAGTCCAAGAAGATGCAATCAACCCCCCCCCTCTCTCGTGTCTTACTTCTGTTTTTTTATCATAAAACTCCAGAAGGTTTGTGACACAAGATTTGCCTTCCGTGAATCCGTGCTGGTTGGCATTTATACTCTTTTTTCCGTTCCAGGTGCTCCACCACTCTCCTCCGATAATCTTTTCCATAATTTTGCATACTAAAACACGTCAATGACACGGGTTTCTATGTTTAGTGCCTCTTTTCTTTTCTCCTTTTTAAAAATGGGAACTACATTTCCCTTTCTTTCATACCTCAGGTATTTTGCCCATTTCCAGGGACGTTGAAGATTGTGGTAAGTGGTACGCACAACTATCTGCTCCCTCTCAAAGGGACCCACGGGGAGATGTTGTCCGGTCCCTTTGCCTTTGAGGTACCCGGATGTCTCTTAGCAGTTTCTTCACCCCCTCCTCATCTGTATGTATGTCGTCCAACACTTTTTGGGTGTATTCCTTGCTGGTGTCCCCATCTGGTCTGCCCCCCCAGAGTCCTTCCTGTCTCTACGTAAATACTTCCCTTAAATTTGTGTTGAGCTCCTCACATACCTCTTGATCGTTTCTTGTGAGTTCCCCACCTTCTTTCCTCAGCCTTATCACCTGGTTCTTGACTGTTGTCTTCCTCCTATGTGGCTATACAGCAGTTTCGGGTCAGATTTGACTTTCGATGCTATGTCGTTTCATACTGTCGCTGGGCCTCCCTCCTTATCTGTGCATACTCGTTTCTGGCTCTTCTACTAATCTCCTTGTTTCCTGGGTCCTATGCCTCCTGTACCTTTTCCATTTTCTGATGCACTTAGTTTTTGCCTCCCTACACCTTCGGGTAAACCAAGGACTCGTTTTGGTTTTTCCTATTATTTCTGTTTCCTTGGGGAAAAAAACTTTCTCTGCCCCCTTGCACTTTGTTGCCACATATTCCATCATCCGTTTACTGATTTTCTACCATTTTTTCTGTCCCACTGAAAACCCCCTGCAGGGAAATTTTCTCATACCTGTGTAGTCCCCCCTTTTATAGTTTGGGCCTGTCCCTTCAGTTCCTGTTACCTTCTCCACTTGTAACTCTACTATATAGTCAAAACTCAGAACCAGTGATCGCTAGCTCCATGGGGCCTCTCGTAAGTGATGTCCTCAATGTCTGAACTGCTCAGGGTGAACACAAGATCCAGTCTTGCTGGCTCATCCTCCCCTCTCTCTCTGGTTGTGTCCCTGACATGTTGATGCATGAGGTTTTCAAGTACCACATCCATCATCTTGGCTCTCCATGTTTCGGGACCCCCATGTGGCTCCAGGTTTTCCCAGTCGATCTCCCTGTGGTTGAAATCGCCCATTACCAGTAACTTTGCTCTGCTCGAGTGAGCACTTCTTGCCACCTCAGCCAGTGTGTCCACCATCACCCTGTTGTTTTCTTCGTACTCCTCTCTTGGCCTCCTGCAGTTCTGTGGTGTGTGTGTGTGTGTGTGTGTGTGTGTGTGTGTGTGTGTGTGTGTGTGTGTGTGTGTGTGTGTGTGTGTGTGTGCGTGTGTGCCTGCGTGTGTGTTGGTGTGTGTGTTGGTGTGTGTGTGTGTGTGTGTGTGTGTGTGTGTGTGTGTGTTGGTGTGTATGTGTGTGTGTGTGTGCGTGTGTGTGTGTGTGTGTGTGTGTGTGTGTGTGTGTGTGTGTGCGTGTGTGTGTGTGTGTGTGTGTGTGTGTGTCCGCGCGCGCGCGTGTGTGTGTGTGTGTGTGTGTGTGTGTGTGTGTGTGTGTGTGTGTGTGTGTTGTTTTGTGTGTGCGTGTGTGTGTGTGTGTGTGTGTGTGTGTGTGTGTGTGCGTGCGTGTGTGTGTGTGTGTGTGTGTGTGTGTGTGTGTGTGTGTGTGTGTGTGCGTGTGTGTGTGTGTGTGTGTGTGTGTGTGTGTGTGTGTGTGTGTGTGTGTGTGCGTGTGTGTGTGTGTGTGTGTGTGTGTGTGTGTGTGTGTGTGTACTCACCTAGTTGAGGTTGCAAGGGTCGAGTCCGAGCTCCTGGCCCCGCCTCTTCACTGGTCGCTACTAGGTCACTCTCCCTGAACCGTGAGCTTTATCATACCTCTGCTTAAAGCTATGTATGGATCCTGCCTCCACTATATCGCTTCCCAAACTATTCCGCTTACTGACTACTCTGTGGCTGAAGAAATACTTCCTAACATCCCTGTGATTCATCTGTGTCTTCAACTTCCAACTGTGTCCCCTTGTTACTGTGTCCAATCTCTAGAACATCCTGTCTTTGTCCACCTTGTCAATTCCTCTCAGTATTTTGTATGTCGTTATCGTGTCCCCCTATCTCTCCTGTCCTCCAGTGTCGTTAGGTTGATTTCCCTTAACCTCTCCTCGTAGGACATACCTCTTAGCTCTGGGACTAGTCTTGTTGCAAATCTTTCCTCTTTCTCTAGTTTCTTTACGTGCTTGGCTAGGTGTGGGTTCCAAACTGGTGTTGCATACTCCAATATGGGCCTAACGTACACGGTGTACAGGGTCCTGAGCGATTCCTTATTGAGGTGTCGGAATGCTGTTCTGAGGTTTGCTAGGCGCCCATATGCTGCAGCCGTTATTTGGTTGATGTGCCCTTCAGGAGATGTGCCTGGTGTTATGCTCACCCCAAGATCTTTTTCCTTGAGTTAGGTTTGTAGTCTCTGGCCCCCTAGACTGTACCCCGTCTGCGGTCTTCTTTGCCCTTCCCCAATCTTCATGACTTTTTACTTGGTGGGATTGAACTCCAGGAGCCAATTGCTGGACCAGGTCTGCAGCCTGTCCAGATCCCTTTGTAGTTCTGCCTGGTCTTCGATCGAGTGAATTCTTCTCATCAACTTCACGTCATCTGCAAACAGGGACACCTCAGAGTCTATTGCTTCCGTCATGTCGTTCACAAATACCAGAAACAGCACTGGTCCTAGGACTGACCCTTGTGGGACCCCGCTGGTCACAGGCGCCCACTCTGACACCTCGCCACGTACCATGACTCGCTGCTGTCTTCCTGACAAGTATTCCCTGATCCATTCTCGTGCCTTCCCTGTTATCCCTGCTTGGTCCTCCAGTTTTTGCACTAATCTCTTGTGTGGAACTGTGTCAAACGCCTTCTTGCAGTCCAATAATATGCAATCCACCCACCCCTGTGTGTGTGTGTGTGTGTGTGTGTGTGTACGTACGGACGTGTGCGTGTATGTGTGTACGTACCCACCTGGTTCCACTAGCTGTGTCTTCAAGCTGAGTAACTCTTGAGTCAAAGAATTAGAGCTTATAATCTTCCCTGGATCAGACCTAATTACTTCCTATTTCCCAGGCTCTTTATAACCCGTACAGATTTACTTATTACACATAGTATAATATTTAATAATAATAATAATGATAATAAAGGGTCATAAAAATAATAATAATTCAAAAACAAAATAAGCCAACTACATACCACTGGTGGGTACTGCCGAACTTTAAAACCTCAAATAACTCGTGACATTTTAGCGTGGGTTGTTTTACACACTGGGGTGAAGCAGGAGTGGACTGCGTCGTTACTACTTTAATTGCTCTCTAAAGGTGTCCAAATAATGTCTCCTGCCCAACATAAACTTGTCCAATATCGAGTTATTATAGTGTAGGCTCCCACAATCTTATAAGCAATATTAGTGTGGGTTACACAACTTGTGTATAGTGTGGGTTTCACTGAACTTGTAAGGTTATAGTGTGGTTTCACTAACATGTATATAATCTGGGGCTTAATAAACTAAGAAATAGTATAGTATAGACCTCCAAAAACTTGCAGTTTATTTTTAGTCTGTTCTTGACAGATAGTGATATCTATATATATATATATATATATATAATATATATATATAGAATATATTATATATATATAAATATAATATATTATAGATATATGAACATTATTAAGAAACAAAATAAATTTACAGAAAAAACATCAACCAGAATACAATGCAACAATGGTACAAAGATCATAATTTGGTGCCCTCCACTCCTCCGAGCTGGACCGCGAGCCAAGTATGCAGCAAGCATTTCCCCTCTGGAGGCACGCTGAGCCTGATGATTGCTGATGTTATGAATGAAAAGAAGTTGGATGTCCTGGCCCTAGCGAAACAAAGCTGAAGGGGGTAGGAGAGGTTTTCAGTGGTGAAATAAATAATAAATCTGGGTCTCTGAGGAGAGTTAGAGCAAAGAAGGGGGAGCAGTAATGTTAAATGATCAGGTTATGGAAGGAAAAAAAAGAGAATATGAATGTGTAATTCAAGAATTATGTGGATAAAGTAAAGGTTGGATGCGAGAAGTGGTCATTAATAAGCGTTATGGCACCTGGGAGATGAGAGGAATGCTGAGGAACTAGAGAGAGATTATGGGAGATGTTAATGAATTGTATTAGGGATCCTTTGAACCAGTGAGAGAGTAATTGTGTAGGGAGGCCTGAATGCTAAAGTAGAGAAACTTTAGAGGAGGGTGTGTAGTAAGTTTGGGGTGCCAGGTGTACATGATAAAGGGAGCCCTTTTGATTGAACGTTGTATCGAAAGGGGTTTAGTTAAAGGTAATACATAGTTTAAGAAAAAGAGGAAAATAAGTTTACAAGATATGATGTAGAGCAAAATGACAGTAGTTTGTTGGATATGTAGTGGAAAAAACACTGTTGAGTAGACATCAGGATGTGCATGTTTATAGAGGGGCCACAGATATATCAGATCACTTTCTAAGTTGTAGCTACACTGAGAGTAAAAAGTAGAATGGGATACAAGGAGAATAGAAGCATCAAGGGAAGAGAGAGGTGAAGGTATATAAAACTAAAAGAGGAGCAGTTAGGGTAAGATATAACAGCTATTGAGCTAGATGGGCTAATGAGAGCAAGCAATGGGGTCGGGAGGTATGGGGTAGGTTTAGAAATGTAGTGTTAGAGTGTTCAGCAGAAGTTTGTGGTTACCAGGAAAGTGGGTGCGGGGGGAAGAGAGCGATTGTGGAATGATGATGTAAAGAGAGTAGTAAGGGATGAAAAAGTTAGCATAAGAGAAGTTTTTTAACAAAGGTAGATAGTGATGCAAAGGAGGAAAGAGTATATGGAGAAAAAGAGAGAGGTTCAGAAGTTGGTG
Source organism: Cherax quadricarinatus (assembly GCF_026875155.1). NCBI lineage: Eukaryota > Metazoa > Arthropoda > Malacostraca > Decapoda > Parastacidae > Cherax > Cherax quadricarinatus. The sequence continues at coordinate 38,336,631 of NC_069414.1, read as the reverse complement.
AAGCAATGTTAAAAGAGAGCCAATGAGAGAGTGGCGAGATGTTATCCACAAATTGTGTTGAAAATAAGAAAAAGTTTGGAGTGAATTACAAGTTAAGAAAAACCTATAGAACAAATGGATTTGTCAGTTAGAAAATAGGAAAGAGAGTTTATTAAATGGAGAGTAGAGGTATTTGGAAAAATGGAAGGGAATATTTTGAGGAATTGTTAAATGTTGATGAAGATTAGGAACTGTTATTTTCGTGTATAGGACAAGAGGACATAACATCTGTAGGAGTGAGGATGAGCCAGTTGTGAGGTGGGGAAGTTCGTGAGCATTAGTAAAAATGAAAAGGGGGTAAGGCAGCCAGGATTGATGGATTAAGATAGAAATGTAAAAGCAGTGGGATATAGTTTTGGAGTGGTTGGTGCAATTATTTAATAAATTGTATGGAAGAGGGTAAGGTACATAGGGATTGCAGAAAGAGGCATCATAGTTCCTTAGTATAAAAGGCAAAGGGGAGAAAAGAGAGTGCAAAAATTATAGGGATAAGTCTGCTGAGTATACCTGGTAAGTGTATGGTAAGTTATTATTGAAAGAATTAAGAGTAAGACGGAGAATAGGATACAATGAACAAGGAGGCTTTAGAAAGGTAGGGGGGTGTGGACCAGGTTTTTACAGTTGAAAACATGTAAGTGAACAGTATTTAGATAAGGTAAAGAGGTCGTTGTGGCATTTTAGTGGGATTTGAATAAGGCGTATGACAGGTGGCAAGGGGCAATGGTGGCAGATGTTGCAAGTGTATGGTGTAGGAGTAGGTTACTTGAAAAGCAGTGAAGGTTTTTACGAGGAAGTGAGGCGGTAAGTTAGAGTATGTAGGAAAGAGAAATTATCCCAGTAAAAGTAGCCTTAGAACTAGGATGTGTGATGGTCACCGTGTTTTTAAATATATTTATAGATGGTTGTAAGAGAAGTAAATGCAGGTCTTTGACAAGAGGCGTGGAGTTAAAAGATAACGAATTCAAAACCACAAAGTGGGAGTTGTCACACGCTCTTTGCTGAAGACACTGGGCTCTGGGAGATTCTGAAAGACAGTTTGCCAGAGAATTGGTGGATGTATTTGTAGGGTGTGCAAAAGAGAAAATTAAAGGTGAAACAGAAAGAGTAAGGTATGAGGGAAACAAAAAATTAGGTGATGAAAGATTGAACATCAGATTGGAGGAGAAGAGTATGGGGAAGGTGAATGTATTCAGATATTGGATGGACTGTCAGCGGATGGGTCTATGAAAGATATGTGATTTCATAGAATTGATGAGTAAAAGGAGTGAGTGGTGCACATTAGATCTGTGAGACGAAGAACTTTGTCCTTGGAGGCAAAGAGGGTAATGTATGAGAGTATGTTTTATACCCAACGCTCTTATATGGGTGTGAAGCATGGGTGATTGAATGTTGCAGCGAGGAGAAGGCTGAGGCAGTGGGATGTCATGTCTGAGGCAATGTTGTGGTGTGAATATAATGCATGAGAATTCGTAGTTGAGAAGTTAGGAGAGGTGCAGGATAACCAAAACCGATGTCCAGAGGCTGGAGGAGGGTTGTTGAGGAGGTTCGGACATGGGTAGCAGAGAATGGAGCGAAACAGAATGACTTCAAAGTGTATCAGTCTGAGTGGAAGGAAGGCGGGTAGGGGTCCGGCCTAGGAAAGGTTGGAGAGGGGGGAAAAGGAGGTTTTGTGTGCGAGGGCTTGACTTCCAGCAGGTATGCGTGAGCGAGTTTGGATAGATGAATGGATACAAATGGTTTTTTTAATACTTGACGGCTGTTGGAGTGTAGCAAAGTAACATTTATGAAGGGTTTCAGGAAACCGCAGGCCGGACGTGAGTCATGAGATGGGAAGTACAGGCCTGCACTCTGAAGGGAGGGGTGTTAATGTGCAGTTTAAAAATAAAAACTGTAGTGTAAAGCACTCCCTTCTGGCCAGACAGTGAATGAGTGAATGATGGTGAAAGTTTTTCTTTTTTCGGTCACCCTGCCTTGGTGGATCGGCCAGTGGATAATAATAATATATAAATATATAGTATATATATATATATATATATATATATAATATATATATAAATATATCTAATATATATAATATATAATTATAATATATATATATCTATAGATAGATAGATATCCGTAACACACACTAAGAGTAACGTTTATAAATATATACACATGATATACAATAAAAGGATATCTATACATAAAATAGCAGCATACATGTCGATAAGCATTCCATAAATTTAACGGCGATGTATTTTGTTCTTATTCAAATGTTTTGCGTGACTTAGAGAGACATGTTTATACCTTAATTGTCGAACGCTCGAGTTCATCACTACTGATCTTACCTAGGTGTGTAAGTCGATTGTTGAACGATAGGCAACTCTCTCTGCTTGCAGCCCCTTGATCGTTTGTGCTTTGTGCTGATTAAAGTAGATTATTGCGATTTTATGCTAATTATATTTTCATTATCTCTCGTATCTTGAATAGAAAATGTAAATTCCTTAATTATTTGGTGCAGTGTTAGATAAAATATTTTTGGTAGGAGTTATATATATAGAATATGTCGTGCCGAATAGGCAGAACTTGCGATCTTGGCTTAAATAGCAACGCTCATTTTGCCATATAAGGACATCGAACATTTGTGTATGCATAATTTCGCCAAAATCGTTCTGAATCTAACGAAAAAAATATATTAAAAAATTGTGTTTGTTAGTATTAAATTACTGTAACGTTTTTAAAATATATTTAGTTGGATTAGAGGCTAAAATCAATTGCCCGCTTGTTAAATAAGGTTAATTAGTTTCTTTCTAAATTCTTTTGGTGCCAAATTAAAAAATTTTTAACATAACAATTATGAAAAAAAATATATCTTGTAAACGTATAAGAGAACTTTTTAGAAAGGACTTATTTAAATAATTCATGCTAATTGGCCATTTTACATATTCTATATATTCCTAGGAGTAGGTTGGCAGACAGCAACCGCCCAGGGAGGTACTACTACCGTCTTGCCATGTGAGTGTAAAACTGAACCTGTAATTGTTTTAACAGATGGTAGGATGCTGGTGTCTTTTTTCTGTCTCAAAACATGCAAGATTTCAGGTATGTCGTGCTACTTCCTACTTACACTTAGGTCACACTAATACACATACATGTACAAGCATATAATACACACCCCTCTGGGTTTTCTTCCTATTTTCCTATTCTGGTTCTTGTTCTTGTTTATTTCCTCTTATCTCCCATGGGGAAGTGGAACAAATTCGTCCTCCGTAAGCCATCGTGTTTGTAAGTACAAAAGCCCCTGGAGTTATGCTGAACCTTTCGATAAATTAGGTTGAAAAAAATTTTGTCCCAAGATAGGCGACCCACACCAAGTTGGCTAATCACCCAGGTTACCTGTTTATTACTCTCAGTGAACAGGGACTAGCAGTGTCTTACGGATACAACACCCCCTTATGGTTTCTCAGCCGTACCAAGGGACCTGGAGTGTGAGCTAAGTGCGTTACATTAAACCAGTTTAGAAAAGATGTCATTCTCTCTTTTGCCCCATGTTCTATATGCTTATTGTACACAAAATTCGCTCATCTATCATATTTATTACTATTATGCAAGCTGTGCTTTATAATAATGTGATGAAAACCTAGAAGGGAAGAAGTCATTTGCAAAGTTGTTGACATGTGCGTCGCGGAGAGTTGAAAAGCCTTGTCTGCTCTCTGATAATTACCCAACTATGCAATAGCAAAGAGATGCAGTTTAAGCTCTTAAACTACAATTGTTACTAAATGATGAGTAAGCTGCTTAGTGCTCTGCTGCTGCCAAGGCACTGGCACGTTGTGTGTTGTTAATTAGTAGTGTTTTACACCTACGTGATCATAACTGACACCACCACCACCCGTGCCAACACTACAGTCACAGTACTTATAACCATAATTTTTAAAGGGGTGGAGGTAAAGCCTCGGAAGGGCCTCGGTCACAGATCCAAAAGCTCCAGATGATCGGTCATCATCTTGAAACACGACCCGCGTCAGGAAAACACTTGTTTTGTTTCCCATGACAAACCTTACCTAAACCTAACTACAGTCAGCACCAAGCAGTGACACCAGCACCACCCTAACACCAGCAGCCAACACCACCAACCTATCACCAACACCTAACACAAGCACCCAAGCACCATACCACCTAACCCAGCACCCAACACCGCCACCAACACCGGCACCAACACCGCCACCTAACTCCAGCACCCAACACCGCCACCTAACAACCACCAGCAGCCAACACCGCCACCTAACACCACACCCAACACCACCACCTAACACCTAGCAGCGAACACCGCCACTAACACCAGCACCCAACACCGCCACCTAACACCACAGACATCACCCCACCTAACACCAGCTCCAACACACCACCTAACCACCAGCAGCCAACACCACCACCTAAACACCAGCACCCAACACGCCACCGAACCACAGCACCAAACACCACCACCCTAACACAAAAAACAGCAGCCACCACCGCCACCTAACACCAGACCGCAACACCGCCACCTAACACCAGCTTCAACACCACAACCGCCACCCCTAACACCCACACCAACACACCCCTAACACCAGCACCCAACACCACATCCTAACACCAGCAGCCAACACCACCCACCTAACACCAGCAGCCAACACCACCACCTAACACCAGCAGCCTACACCGCCACCTAACACCAGCAGCCAATCACCGCCACCTAAACACCAGAAGCCCACATCCAACCACCTAACACCAGCACCAACACCACCACCCTAACACCAGCAGCCAACTCCGCCACCTAACAACACCAGCACCCACTCCGCCACATAACAAACACCAGCAGCCAACACCACCACCTAACCCCTGCAGCCAACAACCACCACCTAACACCAAGCAGCCAACACCACCCCACCTAACACCACAGCCAAACACCCCAACCTTACACCACACCCAACACCGCACCTAACACCAGCGCCAACAACCGCCACCTAACACCAGCAGGCCAACACCGCCACCTTACACCAGCAGCCAACACCGCCACTCAACACCATCACCTAACACCAGCACCACCCACCTAGCACAAAGCACTGACAAAGACTATTCCCCGAACTAAAATGGCTGAACTAAAATAACAGAACTTTTACATCAGATGGGAGAGAGGAGTACCAGGGAGACATAATCAAAAAACTACGTTAAAAAATACTCAAAGCTCTTGATAGTCAAATCCATCGAGGGAGGGTGCTTTGATTCTGGTGAAAGTCACAGATCCAAAGAACTCATAGTTAACCTCCTCCTCCCACTAGGATCAAACTTCAAACTTGCTTTTCCTTGCCTCTAAACAACAGCCTATTCATTGTTTTTTTGTAACTACCAGTGGTTGACTAGTTAACTTGACACTGTAACTACGACTACCAGTGGTTGACTAGTTAACTTGACACTGTAACTACGACTACCAGTGGTTGACTAGTTAACTTGACACTGTAACTAACAGACTCCAGTGTTGTCTAGTTAAGCTTGACACTGTAACAACGACTACCATGGTTGACTATTAACTTACACTGAACTACGATACCATGGTTGACTAGTAACTTGACACTGTAACTACGACTACCAAGTTTACTGAGTTAACTTGACACGTAACTACTACGATTACCATGATGGACCGAGATGTTAACTTGCAACTGTCACTACACTACCAGTGGGTGACTAGTTAACCTGACACTGTAACTACGACTACCAGTGGTTGACTAGTTAACTTGACACTGTAACTACGACTACCAGTGACTGACTAGTTAACTTGACACTGTAACTAACGACTACCAGTGGTTGACTAGTTAATTTACATTGTAACTACGACACCAATGGTTGACTAGTTTAAACTTTGACACTGTAACAATCGACTACCAGTGCTGACTAGTTAGTTGACGCTGTAACTACGACTACCAGTGGTTGACTAGTTAACTTGACACTGTAACTACGACTACCAGGGGTTGACTAATTAACTTACACTGAACTACGGACCTACCAGTGTTTGACTAGTTAACTTGAACTGTAAACACGCACTACCAGTGGGTTGACTAGTTAACTTGACACTGTAACTACTACTACCATTTTTGGTTGCTATTAACTTGACACTGTAACTACGACTACCAGTGGTTGACTAGTTAACTTGACACTGTAACTACGACTACCAGTGGTTGACTAGTTAACTTGACACTGTAACTACGACTACCAGTGGTTGACTAGTTAACTTGACACTGTAACTACGACTACCAGTGGGCTGACTAGTTTTTAACTTGACACTGGAACTAAACGACTACCCAGTGTTGGCTAGTTAATTAAACTGTAACTAACGACTACCAGTGGTTTGACTACTTGTTACCTTGACAACTGTAACTACGAACTACCAGTGGTTGACTAGTTAACTTGTCACTGGTTTTTTTAAAAAAACGACGACTACCAGTGGTTGACTAGTAACATAACACTTGTAACAACGACTACCAGTGGTTACTAGTTTAACTTGACACGAACTACACTGCCAGTGGTTGACTATTAACTTGACACTGTAACTACGACTACCAGTGGTTAACTAGTTAACTTAACACTGTTAACTTCGACTACCATGGTTGACTAGTAACTTGACATTGTAACTACGACTACCAGTGGTTGACTAGTTAACTTGACACTAACTACTACTACCAGTGGTTGACTAGTTAACTTGACACTGTAACTACGACTACCAGTGGTTGACTAACTTGACACTGTAACTACGACTACCAGTGATTGACTAGTTAACTTGACACTGTAACTACGACTACCAGTGATTGACTAGTTAACTTGACACTGTAATACGACTACCAGAGGTGACCTAGTTTAACTTAACACTGTAACTACACTACCAGTGGTTGACACTTAGTTTAACTTGACACTGTAACACAATGCCAGTGGTTGACTAGTTAACTACACAGTAACTACGATACCAGTGGTTGACTAGTTGCACTTGGACAACTGTAACTACGACTACCAGTGGTTGACTAGTTAACTTGTACACTGAAACCATTTATTAAACGACTACCAGTGGTTGACTAGTTTACTGACACTGTAGTACACTATACCAGTGGTGAACTAGTTAACTTGACTCTGTAACTACCACCTGATCAGTGGTTAACTATTAACTAGTAACCACTGTAACTACACTAACATTTAATATTTATTAGAGAAAAGCAAATAACATGAACAGAGCATGTGCGAACTTAGTGTTCGTACAAATGTAAGTACGTTTCTTGCTAAGAGGTAATTACACACACAGCCCACACACACCACACACACACACACACACACACACACCCATCACACACCACACACACACACAACACACACACACACACACACACAACACACACACACAACATTCCTGTCCCTCGTTCACCTTGATTATATATCTGTACGATGACTCGCTCTCTGAAGATATATTTTTACGGATTGCTTGCCATGAAGTGTGTGAATGTACCCCCGCAGCTGCTGCCCTCCAGCGCTACTGCTGGCCCTCCTGCTGTTTGTTGCTGCCCTCCTGCTGCGACGCTGCCCTCCAGTTGGTTGCTGGCCTCCTGCTGCTACTGCTGGCCCTCCTCTGTTTGTTTGCTGGCCCTTCGCTGCTAACTGCTGCCCTCCTGCTGTTGTTGCTGGCCCTCCTGCTGCTACTGCTGGCCCTCCTGCTGTTGTTGCTGGCCCTCCTGCTGCTACTGCTGGCCCTCCTGCTGTTGTTGCTGGCCCTCCTGCTGCTACTGCTGGCCCTCCTGCTGTTGTTGCTGGCCCTCCTGCTGCTACTGCTGGCCCTCCTGCTGTTGTTGCTGGCCCTCCTGCTGCTACTGCTGGCCCTCCTGCTGTTGTTGCTGGCCCTCCTGCTGCACTCCTGGCCCTCCTCTGTTGTTGCTTGTGCCTCCTGCTGCTACTGCGACCCACCTGCTGTTGTGCTGCAGGTCCCCCTGCTGCTACTGCTGGCCCTCCTGCTGTTGGCTGGCCCTTCCTCCTGCGCTACTGCTGGCCCTCCTGCTGGTTGTTTGCTGGCCCTCCTGCTGCTACGCTGGCCCCGCCTCTTGTTTCTGGCCCTCCTGCTGACTACTGCAGGCCCTCCTGCTGTTGTTTGCCTGGCCCTCCTACTGCTACAGCTGGCTTTCCGCTGGTTGTTTGCTGGCCTTCCTACTGCTACTGCTGGCCCTCCTGCTGTTGTTGCTGGCCTTCCTGCTGCTACTGCTGACCCTCCTGCTGTTGCTGCTGGTCCTCCTGCTGCTACTGCTGGCCCTCCTGCTGTTGTTGCTGGCCCTCCTGCTGCTACTGCTGGCCCTCCTGCTGTTGTTGCTGGCCCTCCTGCTGCTACTGCTGGCCCTCCTGTTGTTGTTGCTGGCCTTTCTGCTGCTACTGCTGGCCCTCCTGCTGTTGTTGCTGGCCCTCCTGCTGCTACTGCTGGCCCTCCTGCTGTTGTTGCTGGCCTTCCTACTGCTACTGCTCTGCGGGCCCGCCTGCTGTTTTGTTTGCGGCCTTCCTACTGCTACTGCTGACTCCTCCCTGCTGTTGCAGCTGTCCTCCTGCCTGCTACTGCTGGCCCTCCTGCTGTTGTTGCTGCCCTCTCCTGCTGCTATACTGCTGGCCTCCCTCCTGCGTTTTGCTGAGCCCTCCTGCTGCTAAACTGCTGGCCCTCCTGCTGTTGTTGCTGGCCTTCCTGCTGCTACTGCTGGCCCTCCTGCTGTTGTTGCTGGCCCTCCTGCTGCTACTGCTGACCCTCCTGCTGTTGTTGCTGGCCCTCCTGCTGTTGTTACTGGCCCTCCTGCTGCTACTGCTGGCCCTCCTGTTGTTGTTGCTGGCCTTCCTGCCGCTACTGCTGGCCCTCCTGCTGTTGTTGCTGGCCCTCCTGTGCTACTCTGACCTGGCTCTGGTTGTGCGGCCCTCCTGCTGCTACTGCTGGCCCTCCCTGCTGTTGTTGCTGGCCCTCCTGCTGCTACTGTTGGCCCTCCTGCTGTTGTTGCTGGCCCTCCTGCTGCTACTGCTGGCCCTCCTGCTGTTGTTGCTGGCCCTCCTGCTGTTGTTGCTGGTCCTCCTACTGCTACTGCTGGCCGTCCTGCTGCTACTGCGGGCCCTCCTGCGCTAACTGCTGGCACTCCTGCTGCTACTGCTGGCCCTCCTGCTGTTGTTGTTGGCCCTCCTACTGCTGGCCCTCTTGCTGTTGTTGCTGACCCACCTACTGCTAGTTGCTACTGCTGCCCTTCTGGCTTTTTTTGTTAGTCTGACCCTCCAGCAGCTACTGCTATCCTTTCCTTGCTGTTGAATTGCTTGCCCTCCTACTGCTACTAGCTGGCCCTCTTGCTGTTGTTTGCTGGAACCCTCCGCTGCTGTTGTTGGCCCTTCCAGCTGTTGTTGCTGGCCCTCCTGCTGTTGTTGCGGTCCTCACCTGGTGTACTGCTGGCTGCTCCTGCGGTTTGTTGCTGGCCCTCCTACTGCTACTGCTGGCCCTCTGCTGCTAACTTCCTGTCTTCCTGCTGTTTGGTGCTGGCCCTCTTACTGCTAAACTGCTCTCCTCCTGCTGTTTGTTGCTGCTCTCTACTGCTACTGCTGCCGTCCTGCTGTTTGTTGCGGCCCTCCTGCGCTACTGCTGGGCCTTCCCTGCTGTTGTTCTGGCCTTCCTGCTGTTGTTCCTGGCCCTCCTGCCTGTTGTTTCTGGCCCTCCTCTGGTTTGGTGCAGGCCCTCCTGCTGCTACTGCTGCCCTCCTGCGTTTTGCTGTACCCTACTGTTATTACTTAATGGCCCATCCCTGCTGTTGTTGCTGGCCCGTCTATAACTGCTAATGATGCCCTCCTTGCTTCTACTCTGCCTTTCTGCTGTTGTTGCTGCCCTCCGACTGCTACTGCTGCCCTCCTGCTGATGTTTGCTGACCTCTTACGTTATTGCTGCTCCTGCTGTTGTTGTTGGCCCTTCTAACTGCTAATGCTGTCCCTCCTGCTGTGTATGCTGGCCCTCCTGCTGTCTACTGCTGGCCCTCCTGCTGTTTGTTGCTGGCCCTCCTACTGCTACTGTGGCCCTACCATGCTGTTCTTGCTCCCTCCTCTGCTACTGTATGGCCTTCTGCTCCTACTGTTGGCCTTCCTGCTGTTCTTGCTGGCCTCTGCATCTGTTTGCTGCTAAAAACTGCTGTCCCCTCCTGTTATTGTTACTGCCTTCCTGTTGCTACTACTCCTGCCCTCCTCTGTCTGGCCTTCATACGGCAGTTGTTGGTACTCCTGCTCTGCCGGACCGTCTGCTCTACTTGGCCCCTTGTACTTCAGTTTTGCGGTACTCCTGCCTGCTGCTGCTGCGTTGTTTGCGGCCCTTCAGTTGCTGCTGGCTGCTGCTGGCCCTCCTACTACAGTTGCGTGCCCTCCAGCTACTGCTGTTGCTGCTGCTGCTGCCGCCGCACAGAATCAAACAGAAAAAGCTCCGAGAACTGGTAATGTATTGCTGAGATAAGGATACTGACTTATCCAATGAATAGATGTACAATAGTCACTGGGCGATCCCAGGTAGGTATCCCCGTATTACGGAACGCCAGTCGCCTGTGCCTCAGTGATCCCAAGTAGGTATCCCCGTATTACGGAACCCCAGTCGCCTGTGCCTCAGTGATCCCAGGTAGGTATCCCCGTAATACGGAACCCCAGTCGCCTGTGCTTCAATGATCCCAGGTAGGTATCCCCGTATTACGTATCCCCAGTCAACTGTGCCTCAGTACACGTGATTGGAATATTGCAGAGTGCGGAGTAAGTTGTTAATGCAGTTAAACATCAGTGTTGAAGATCTGAAGAGCATCAGAAGAGACATTCACAAGTCATCATATAGAAACTAATGTCCAAATTTCTTCAATAAAAAAATGAGGGCAGACTAAATATAATTCAAAGCTTCCAGAGAGCAATATCCTAAAATCCACAAGCATATTTAGCTTGAAGCCGGCTGGAAGTTGCATTATCAATTGATGAGCATGAAAGTGTTGAAGGTAATCACATGTGACACTCTGAAATTGTCGCGCGGGGAAAAAAGGATTATCTCACTTTTTTCAATTTCTAACAAAACAGAAAACTTTAAGCAATGGAGACTGAAATATACTTAAACATTTCTCTAAGGGACTGGGGAACTTTTAACAAGTTAAGCACAGTAAGTTTTATGTGAGTTTAGTATACATAACGTACATTGCAAAAAATCGCGAACAAGCGATGCAGGATGCAAAACAACTACCGGGGGCGCGGAGTTGAATGATAGCTCTAGGCCTTTCATGTTGTAATCAACACATCATCAGGAGCTTGATTGTTGCAGAAAAGAGGATGAAGTCCAAGCAAACAGGTTCAAAAGAAGCGTTTTTGCTGCAATCAGTATTGGCCAGTGTGACTTGCAAGGTGACCTGCAGTGTGACCTGCATTGTGACCTGCAGTGTGTGCTACATCTACACGTGGTCACACTCCATAAAAGTCGACGGAGAGACATGTCACTGTATCATTATTGATGGAATGAAGTACGACAATTTAATGCGTAAGTTCCACCATGTGCAACACATGGGGAATCTTTTATACTAAAACGTTTACCTCATACAACAGTTTTTTTTTTAGTCGAGTACTCTCTCTAGTTTTATTTTCGCCTTTAATCGACCGACGAAAACTGCTTCCCAAATGTTGCATAAGTATCTCAGTCTTGTACTGTGTGCTATACATACCTAACATGACACACTGCACACTCTCTCTAAATTGTGAGTACCTTGCATGGATTCCCTGGAGTATGTACCATGTGTATATGATATTTGTATGTTTATACTTAACCTTGTTTGTTAGTTAGTTACCATTTTGTCCTAGGCACATGTCGATTTAACAACTAGGCCTGGTGGGGTGTGGGTGTGTGTGAGTGTGGTGTGGTGTGGTGTGTGTGTGTGTGTGTGTGTGTGTGTGTGTGTGTGTGTGAGGAGGTAGCATCACGGAAGCACTTCACTTGCATTATGGCACCAAATTCCTTCATGAAAATTTATCAAAAGTCAATTCCTTGGTGCAGACTCATGTTCACATAAAGAGAATGTTTTATATATGCGAAATTCCTGGTAAATAAGTTGTCTACTGGATACTCACAAAAAAAATCGAATCCTTGTATACCTGACTGTCAGTATCGAAGAATAATGCGACTGGACAAGGTCGCTCACACGAACATTTATCGGAAGCTTCTTACATTTCCATTAACTACACACTACCTCTACAAAATACATTATAATGAAGTGTTAAAACATATAATCGAGTGGTTTTAGTAGATTTATTTTGTAGTACATACATAAATTACAAGGCCATGACACTAACACATATATTGTTTTTAGTATAATTAATAGAAGGTCCTGGGCAGGTCCTGACAGGCTCCCAGTTGACACTTCTGTCTACTTTACACTTGGTGTGTAGATAACAGACACAACTTGTGGAACAGTTGTAATATGTATGTTATATAAACAACCTCGATGACATGATTGAGACACATGTGGGCAACATCCTGGTATCTTCACTGTAAAGAGTCTGAAGCACAGGCAATGAAGTCCTGTCGATGATTAACCTCATCTTTTGTAGATAATTCTTTGTCTGCCCATTATGTCCTTCAACCTGTATTGATAAAGCCACTGAATGGCGAAACGGACTGCGTATTTCCAGGCAAAAAAGGAAGCCATGATACTTCTTGCTAGATAATTGCACTTAAATATACATAGGCGATCCCTCCTCTCAAGACGGCCTCACTCACGCTAAGTCGTTTTCGGTTTTTCATTCGAAGCATTGAATAGATTGTGGTTGTACGTAGGAATGACTGTCATACAACAAGGTGTCATAATAACTCCGTCACTCATAACGAAGCTGGTTTAGTGATTGCTGCCAGTTTATATAATCTCAACTAGCCTTACTCTTGACAATTATATAAATATCTATATAATATATATATATATTTATATATATATAATATATATATATATATATATATATATATATATATATAGATATATACATATATATAATTTTTTATATTGTAAATTTGTAAATTCCACTTTTTACGGAACCATTCAGTTGTGAAATAATATACACACATATACACGATGCCAAGAGCTAATATAGCATATGTTAAATATTTAAACAAATATTTAAGTATGTGATGTAAATGGTTTAGAAATCCGACAACTTGAAGATTGAGGCACTTGTCAGCATTTGGGAATCTTCACTGAGGAAACGTTTCGCCAGTCAGTGGCTTTGTAGATTTGCCCAATAGTGACTCTGCCTCCTCCTGCTTCTACTCACCTGACTGCAGTATATAAGCCACTTCTCCGAGCATATGCTGTACTTTTCTCAAGATTGATGGACTGATAACATATCGACTCCAGGCTGAGGGACTTGATTAGCCACCTCAAATTTCTTCCTCCTCATTTCCACCGTTCTTCTCTGTTATGGCCTGAAGAAGCTACTGCCTGGCGAAACGTTTCCTCAGTAAAGATTCCCAAATGTTGCACAAGTGTCTCGTTCTTCAAATATTTAAGCAAGGCATACAATACCGACAAAATAATGATACAGATCTATGTTATATTCACCTGTGTCCTACTGAGAAGTCTGCTGCCATAAGCGAAAACTCTCAACATTGAAATACCCTGGAATTGCACGTGTTGTATATTCATCATCATGACCCAGTAAGCCTACTAACAGTGCTCTCTGTTCTTCTGTTCTTAGACAATGTTCGTAATTTCCAGTAAGCAGAGGTTTGTATATTCCCCCAAATCGATTAATGCAATAGGTTTCTCACTCAGGTGGCTTCAGGTGACCCTGTAGTACACATGCGAACCTGGAAGGTTTTGAAAACCGTTACAAACGTTTTCCCACTTAGCTGCAAACTTTCGTTAGGAACGATTGAAGTCCTCCGGAGCCTTGATTTTTCTGGAAAGGGGGTTTTCGTTTGTGTACTGCGTTTTGTTTATATTTTCCCTGAAAATATCCTGATATTCGATGGCAATGTTTGATGTTTCCCTAACATTTTCGTTATTACTGAGAATATACATGTTTTGTAATATTATTCGAATTCGCTGGGAAATTATTCGCTCCATAAATAAAATATTGTGTGCCAGCAGGGATATATTTGGTTTTTGCCCCGTTTGAAATAAACCTCCAAAACGCACATTAAACAACTAGGGAAAAAATCATGATACAACGTTCATGCTTCCCGGAAACAGTTATTGAGGATTGTGTACGACTACCATTTTGGATTGCTAATTTGCAGCAATTACAACATTGTTTCCTATACTACACCCTCAAATTTCTATCGAAGGAAGCTTAATTAAACACGAAGACATCTTCAGAGACGACCAAACGAGTCCTTAAAAATTGAAACAGAATCGGATAGCTCTTACACAAGAATAAACACGGTAAAAAAATTTGTTTTTAACAATATAAAGTTAGGAAAGGTGAGTTAACCTGTATCTTCTCACACTGTCAAACGTAGGTCGTGTCCTTCATCACTCCCTTGTGCTGGAAGACACACGTTATGCGCTTAGCAACAATATGATAATAATAATAATAATAATGATAATAAAGGGTCATAAAAATAATAATAATTCAAAAACAAAATAAGCCAACTACATACCACTGGTGGGTACTGCCGAACTTTAAAACCTCAAATAACTCGTGACATTTTAGCGTGGGTTGTTTTACACACTGGGGTGAAGCAGGAGTGGACTGCGTCGTTACTACTTTAATTGCTCTCTAAAGGTGTCCAAATAATGTCTCCTGCCCAACATAAACTTGTCCAATATCGAGTTATTATAGTGTAGGCTCCCACAATCTTATAAGCAATATTAGTGTGGGTTACACAACTTGTGTATAGTGTGGGTTTCACTGAACTTGTAAGGTTATAGTGTGGTTTCACTAACATGTATATAATCTGGGGCTTAATAAACTAAGAAATAGTATAGTATAGACCTCCAAAAACTTGCAGTTTATTTTTAGTCTGTTCTTGACAGATAGTGATATCTATATATATATATATATATATATAATATATATATATAGAATATATTATATATATATAAATATAATATATTATAGATATATGAACATTATTAAGAAACAAAATAAATTTACAGAAAAAACATCAACCAGAATACAATGCAACAATGGTACAAAGATCATAATTTGGTGCCCTCCACTCCTCCGAGCTGGACCGCGAGCCAAGTATGCAGCAAGCATTTCCCCTCTGGAGGCACGCTGAGCCTGATGATTGCTGATGTTATGAATGAAAAGAAGTTGGATGTCCTGGCCCTAGCGAAACAAAGCTGAAGGGGGTAGGAGAGGTTTTCAGTGGTGAAATAAATAATAAATCTGGGTCTCTGAGGAGAGTTAGAGCAAAGAAGGGGGAGCAGTAATGTTAAATGATCAGGTTATGGAAGGAAAAAAAAGAGAATATGAATGTGTAATTCAAGAATTATGTGGATAAAGTAAAGGTTGGATGCGAGAAGTGGTCATTAATAAGCGTTATGGCACCTGGGAGATGAGAGGAATGCTGAGGAACTAGAGAGAGATTATGGGAGATGTTAATGAATTGTATTAGGGATCCTTTGAACCAGTGAGAGAGTAATTGTGTAGGGAGGCCTGAATGCTAAAGTAGAGAAACTTTAGAGGAGGGTGTGTAGTAAGTTTGGGGTGCCAGGTGTACATGATAAAGGGAGCCCTTTTGATTGAACGTTGTATCGAAAGGGGTTTAGTTAAAGGTAATACATAGTTTAAGAAAAAGAGGAAAATAAGTTTACAAGATATGATGTAGAGCAAAATGACAGTAGTTTGTTGGATATGTAGTGGAAAAAACACTGTTGAGTAGACATCAGGATGTGCATGTTTATAGAGGGGCCACAGATATATCAGATCACTTTCTAAGTTGTAGCTACACTGAGAGTAAAAAGTAGAATGGGATACAAGGAGAATAGAAGCATCAAGGGAAGAGAGAGGTGAAGGTATATAAAACTAAAAGAGGAGCAGTTAGGGTAAGATATAACAGCTATTGAGCTAGATGGGCTAATGAGAGCAAGCAATGGGGTCGGGAGGTATGGGGTAGGTTTAGAAATGTAGTGTTAGAGTGTTCAGCAGAAGTTTGTGGTTACCAGGAAAGTGGGTGCGGGGGGAAGAGAGCGATTGTGGAATGATGATGTAAAGAGAGTAGTAAGGGATGAAAAAGTTAGCATAAGAGAAGTTTTTTAACAAAGGTAGATAGTGATGCAAAGGAGGAAAGAGTATATGGAGAAAAAGAGAGAGGTTCAGAAGTTGGTGAAGCAATGTTAAAAGAGAGCCAATGAGAGAGTGGCGAGATGTTATCCACAAATTGTGTTGAAAATAAGAAAAAGTTTGGAGTGAATTACAAGTTAAGAAAAACCTATAGAACAAATGGATTTGTCAGTTAGAAAATAGGAAAGAGAGTTTATTAAATGGAGAGTAGAGGTATTTGGAAAAATGGAAGGGAATATTTTGAGGAATTGTTAAATGTTGATGAAGATTAGGAACTGTTATTTTCGTGTATAGGACAAGAGGACATAACATCTGTAGGAGTGAGGATGAGCCAGTTGTGAGGTGGGGAAGTTCGTGAGCATTAGTAAAAATGAAAAGGGGGTAAGGCAGCCAGGATTGATGGATTAAGATAGAAATGTAAAAGCAGTGGGATATAGTTTTGGAGTGGTTGGTGCAATTATTTAATAAATTGTATGGAAGAGGGTAAGGTACATAGGGATTGCAGAAAGAGGCATCATAGTTCCTTAGTATAAAAGGCAAAGGGGAGAAAAGAGAGTGCAAAAATTATAGGGATAAGTCTGCTGAGTATACCTGGTAAGTGTATGGTAAGTTATTATTGAAAGAATTAAGAGTAAGACGGAGAATAGGATACAATGAACAAGGAGGCTTTAGAAAGGTAGGGGGGTGTGGACCAGGTTTTTACAGTTGAAAACATGTAAGTGAACAGTATTTAGATAAGGTAAAGAGGTCGTTGTGGCATTTTAGTGGGATTTGAATAAGGCGTATGACAGGTGGCAAGGGGCAATGGTGGCAGATGTTGCAAGTGTATGGTGTAGGAGTAGGTTACTTGAAAAGCAGTGAAGGTTTTTACGAGGAAGTGAGGCGGTAAGTTAGAGTATGTAGGAAAGAGAAATTATCCCAGTAAAAGTAGCCTTAGAACTAGGATGTGTGATGGTCACCGTGTTTTTAAATATATTTATAGATGGTTGTAAGAGAAGTAAATGCAGGTCTTTGACAAGAGGCGTGGAGTTAAAAGATAACGAATTCAAAACCACAAAGTGGGAGTTGTCACACGCTCTTTGCTGAAGACACTGGGCTCTGGGAGATTCTGAAAGACAGTTTGCCAGAGAATTGGTGGATGTATTTGTAGGGTGTGCAAAAGAGAAAATTAAAGGTGAAACAGAAAGAGTAAGGTATGAGGGAAACAAAAAATTAGGTGATGAAAGATTGAACATCAGATTGGAGGAGAAGAGTATGGGGAAGGTGAATGTATTCAGATATTGGATGGACTGTCAGCGGATGGGTCTATGAAAGATATGTGATTTCATAGAATTGATGAGTAAAAGGAGTGAGTGGTGCACATTAGATCTGTGAGACGAAGAACTTTGTCCTTGGAGGCAAAGAGGGTAATGTATGAGAGTATGTTTTATACCCAACGCTCTTATATGGGTGTGAAGCATGGGTGATTGAATGTTGCAGCGAGGAGAAGGCTGAGGCAGTGGGATGTCATGTCTGAGGCAATGTTGTGGTGTGAATATAATGCATGAGAATTCGTAGTTGAGAAGTTAGGAGAGGTGCAGGATAACCAAAACCGATGTCCAGAGGCTGGAGGAGGGTTGTTGAGGAGGTTCGGACATGGGTAGCAGAGAATGGAGCGAAACAGAATGACTTCAAAGTGTATCAGTCTGAGTGGAAGGAAGGCGGGTAGGGGTCCGGCCTAGGAAAGGTTGGAGAGGGGGGAAAAGGAGGTTTTGTGTGCGAGGGCTTGACTTCCAGCAGGTATGCGTGAGCGAGTTTGGATAGATGAATGGATACAAATGGTTTTTTTAATACTTGACGGCTGTTGGAGTGTAGCAAAGTAACATTTATGAAGGGTTTCAGGAAACCGCAGGCCGGACGTGAGTCATGAGATGGGAAGTACAGGCCTGCACTCTGAAGGGAGGGGTGTTAATGTGCAGTTTAAAAATAAAAACTGTAGTGTAAAGCACTCCCTTCTGGCCAGACAGTGAATGAGTGAATGATGGTGAAAGTTTTTCTTTTTTCGGTCACCCTGCCTTGGTGGATCGGCCAGTGGATAATAATAATATATAAATATATAGTATATATATATATATATATATATATATAATATATATATAAATATATCTAATATATATAATATATAATTATAATATATATATATCTATAGATAGATAGATATCCGTAACACACACTAAGAGTAACGTTTATAAATATATACACATGATATACAATAAAAGGATATCTATACATAAAATAGCAGCATACATGTCGATAAGCATTCCATAAATTTAACGGCGATGTATTTTGTTCTTATTCAAATGTTTTGCGTGACTTAGAGAGACATGTTTATACCTTAATTGTCGAACGCTCGAGTTCATCACTACTGATCTTACCTAGGTTGTTAAGTCGATTGTTGATCGATAGGCAACTCTCTTCTGCTTGCAGCCCATTGATCGTTTGTGCTTTGTGCTGATTAAAGTAGATTATTGCGATTTATGCTAATTATATTTTAATTATCTCTCGTATCTTGATTAGAAAATGTAAATTCCTTAATTATTTGGTGCAGTGTTAGATAATATTTTGGGTAGGAGTTATATATATAAATATGTCGTGCCGAATAGGCAGAACTTGCGATCTTGGCTTAAATAGCAACGCTCATCTTGCCATATAGGACAAGCGAAAATTTGTGTATGCAATAATTTCGCCAAAATCGTTCTGAATCTAACGAAAAAAATATATTTGATTGTGTTTGTTTAGTATTAAATTACTGTAAACGTTTTTAAAATATATTTAGTTGGATTAGGCTAAAATCAATTGCGCTTGTTAGAATAAGGTTAGATAAGTTTTCTAAGATTCTTTTGGTGCAAAATTAAAAATTTTACATTAATATTAATGAAAAAAATATATCTTTAAACGTATAAGAGAACTTTTTAGAAAGGACTTAATTTTAAATGAGTTCTTGCTAATTGGCCAGTTTTACATATTCTATATATTCTAGGTAGTAGGTTGGCAGACAGCAACCGCCCAGGGAGGTACTACCGTCTTGCCAAGTGAGTGTAAAACTGAAGCCTGTAATTGTTTTACATGATGGTAGGATTGCTGGTGTCTTTTTTTTCTGTCTCATAAACATGCAAGATTTCAGGTAGGTCTTGCTACTTCAACTTACACTTAGGTCACACTACACATACATGTACAAGCATATATATACACACCCCTCTGGGTTTTCTTCTATTTTCTTTCTGGTTCTTGTTCTTGTTTATTTCCTCTTATCTCCATGGGGAAGTGGAACAGAATTCTTCCTCCGTAAGCCATGCGTGTTGTAAGAGGCGACTAAAATGCCGGGAGCAAGGGGCTAGTAACCCCTTCTCCTGTATATATTACTGAATGTACAAGGAGAAACTTTCGTTTTCTCTTTTGGGCCACCCCGCCTCGGTGGGATACGGCCGGTGTGTTGAAAGATATATATATTATATATATATATATATATAATATATTTTATATATATATATATATATATATATATATATAATATATATATATATATATATATATATATATATCACCATTCTTCTCTCCCGTCCTCGTAGCTTTGTATATACACAAGTGTCTGAAAAAGTTTCTAGACTTAAGTGGCAAAATCAACGTTTTTCCCTTGCTCTCTTTTTTTTGTCATCGTTAAACGTTCACGCACAATGTTTTGGTTGTTTTTCCATTTTCTTTGGCACAGTCTATGTGGGGAATCAAACGTTCGTAAACGTTGAGAGCAAACAGACTACTACATTCTACTTTTTCCTCTCCTGAAAAACGCTTATTTACATCTTTCCAAGACCTTTGTTTATTTTCCTCCTGGGAAACATTTATATATATATGTCTTTGTAAGACTTTTGTTTGTACTATTTTGTGTATTTCTCGCAGAGAAACATTTGGCCATGAATGGTCTAATATTTTTTTTTGTGCCCGTATCGTGCGTTTGAAAAACAAAACACATTGCCCATTCTGTAACAGTTTTTGATATATTTTGTATTTTTTCAGAGATTGTTTTCCTGAACGTACGCAAATATTCGAGAAGAATTTATTGATATCTCATTTTTTATTTTTGACTCTCGATGTTAGCAGATGATATTGTGGATATTTTTTGTGTTGTTTCCTGTTGAAAATATTACGCAAAGATGAGTTAATTTTGCCAGTTGAGTTATTAACAGACGAGAGAATGGACAGAATGGACATAAATTCGTTAGGAAACATTCAGCGTACAATGACTAAATTAATACATAGCATTGGAAATCTTCCTTATGAAGAAAGATTGAAGACTCTTAAATTACATTCACTTGTTAGACGAAGAATGAGGGGAGACCTGATCGAAGTGTATAAATGGAAGATGGGTATTAATAAAGGGGATATTAATAAGGTCTTGAGGATGTCTCTCCAAGAGATAACCTGCAGTAATGGATTTAAATTAGACAAGTTTAGATTTAGAAAGGACACAGGAAAGTATTGGTTTGGAAATAGGGTAGTTGATGAGTGGAACAGTCTACCTAGTTGGGTTATTGAGGCTAGGACTTTGGGTAGTTTGAAATTTAGGATGGATAAATATATGAGTGGGAGGGTTTGGATTTGAGTGGGACTTGCAAATGAGTGGATAGAGTTATCAGATCTTATTTCTTGGGTAGCATTGAAAATTGGGTTAGGCAAATGTTTTGTTAGTGGGATGTATTGTAAAGGACCTGCCGAGTATGGGCCAACAGGCCTGCTGCAGTGATACTCCTTTCTTATGTACTTATGTTCTTAGGAGAGGTGTGCGCAGCCTCAGCCCCCGAGTACATGTTCCTGTAATTTCCACACCGCAGGACTTGAATTTATACACATAACATGTGGGTATACAACTTATTATTATGAGAGTTTACCATAACTTAAGAAAGAAGGAACAGTGCAGCAGGCCTACTGGCCCATGCAAGGCAGGTCCAGTTCTCCCACCGGCTTAAGGCAGTGCCTTGTTCTAATCAGGTTAGTGACATTCACTTACGGAAGGAGTGACCAAAACTGTGCAGCATAATCTAATAATGTTGGTAGAATTACCAACAATATGTAAAGTAAAAGGACACAAGTGCAACTAATGTGACATTTTATTGTGGCAACGTTTCGCTCTCCAGGAGCTTTGTCAAGCCGTTACAAACAGTTTGTATGTATGTATAATGTTTGCCAAGACCGTAGTCCTGGCACGGGTCTCAATCTTGCGATGACCCGTCTCTGGCTCCCGAGGGAGAAAGGTTTCTACAATGATGCGACGTATGGGAAAGTATTGGTTTGGAAATAGGGTAGTTGATGAGTGGAACAGTCTACCTAGTTGGGTTATTGAGGCTAGGACTTTGGGTAGTTTCAAATTTAGGTTGGATAAGTACATGAGTGGGAGGGGTTGGATTTGAGAGGGACTTGCACATCGGAGCTTGTTTCTTGGGTGGCATTGAGGGTTGGGTTGGTCAAATGTTTGTTGGTGGGATGAATTGCAAAGGACCTGCCTAGTATGGGCCAACAGGCCTGCTGCAGTGTTCCTCCTTTCTAATGTTCTTATGTTCTTATGGTGCTCAACCACTCTTCTGGTCAGTTCAACTGGTGCATCTCATAAGCGACAACACCATATGTGTGATGAATGGTTTTGAAAACCGACAAGTTGAAGAATTGAGACACTTATGCAGCACATGGTGTAGACAGCCTGTACTGTCTGCACAGACAGCCCATGCTGTCTGCCAGCTTAGTTCATATTTCACACCACTAAAGGCCTGTCCAGGTCTGTGGGAAGCTGGTCCCACACTCTCTCACTCACACAGCGGCCTAGCAGGAAGACACAAGGCCTACTCCTAGCTCTCTCTCGTGGAATGGCCCTCCCGGGCCATGGGCACAAACATACAAGCCTGTGTACCCACCACGACATAACAATAAAGTAAGAAGCCTCCAAAGACGTTTATCATTAACCACCTGCTTGCAGCATCACCAATAAACCCATTAAACATTGGTAGCAGCGGTGGGAGCAGCAGTGTTTGCCCGGAGAAAGGAAGGAAGGAATGAAGTTGTTCACTTCATCCCCCTACACAACAAGCATCCGTCTCGCAACGAGTTATCCTGACGTCGTGTCTGCACGTTTGAGCATCCAGACACAGGTACAAGCAGGATCCAGCCGAAATTTGCCGAATTTCTTCGAGAATTGTAAGTGGCGTCCCAGTGACCCCATGCTACAGCGTCCAACGCTGTTTCTCAAGTCACGTGTTTAGCGTCACTTGTATGTTCTGCTGTTGTTCAGTTCAGTACAGCTGTTTCAGCAAGCCAGAGGTGAGTTTTGTGGTGATTTCTGCGTCCAGTGTGAGCTTCTCCACGTGTTTGTGGATGGGGGAGGAGGAGAGGAAGTGGCCGTTCCTCACCTTGCCCATGCTCGCCCTACTCACGCTCACCCGTCTACCATACACTCACTCTGCTGTGTTTTCTGCTGTTTTCCATGTGAATTCATTGCCAGAGCTGTGTATCCGAGTGCCCGAGGCCACTCGAAGCTACGTGGATCACGACGCCACGTTGGATGTGAGCGATGTCACGTGGACCTACGAGCTACGTGAGTTACCAGATGTCCCAGGCCACATGCTGTGGTCTTCTGCCCGCATCACATTGACGTCACCGGCGATGCTGCCCGACTTCATGGCATCACGATGTCTGCCTGACGTCACCTCGAGATGTCTGCTGACATCACAATGCTGCTGACGTCATCTCGCGACATCACGCCTGACATCATATGATGTCACATCGAGTGTTTCTAGTAAATATTTCAGTATTGTCGAGAAGATTGAGAGAAGATATATGTCGTGTGTTAATTAATTCCTCTCAGTCAGTGTACCGCATGTACCGTGGGTGTGTTTAAAGTTTCCGTGTGTCCAGTGAGGTCTGAGCCAGACCTGAGTAGCACCACTGTGCTAAGTCACCTGTGTGACCAGTACGTTTGACAGCTGATTTACTCAGCCCCCGAGTGACCGAGCCCTTGTACAGAAAGCTTTTATGCTCATCACTCGTGATGTTCTGCAGAATCGTACCTGCTACGATTCCCATCAAGATTTGTTTCGCTTCACCTCCAGACCTTCAGAGTGCAGTTATATGTAGAGAAACAAGTCTGGGGACGCTTAGACTAACCTCTGCTATAACTCCAACTGCCGAGAGAATGACACTCGTCAAGCCGCAGTTAGCCCTGTCGGCAGGCGCTGTGTCAGCCTCATGTCACAAGCTTCAGTGAGCAGCCTGCACAAAGATGATGTCACTTTGACTGCTAGCTTGCTCACTGCAGTCTGGTGTATGATGTTACAACTCCCAGATGTTTCGCCCAGTCGTCTCTGCCACGACTTGCTCCACAACTCGCTCCACGCTCGCTGGCAGTGACAGCCCAGCGACAGTACCAGTCGAGAAGTGTCCTCCTGAGTCGCTTGCCAGAAGTCCTGCCCAGTTGCCGAGTTTTGTCGACGCCTCACTTGAGGGCACCAGCATGTCGTGCCCCAGGTTGAGTGAAACCTGCAGCGACTCCTACGATGTCTGCTTCACTGTTCCAGAGGAGACCGTAATCTGTTACGTCACAGCTCAGCCGCAGCGATGTCTGCTGTGTTGCAGTATCTGTCCAGACACAGGAAGGCATGCAGTGATGCCCTTCGACGCTCACTGCCTCTGACCACGATGTTTAGCACACCCTGCATGTTTTTTTCTTCCCTCCCTGTAGGAAGTTTTTTTTTCCATGTCCATATGTATATATATGTTTTTATTTTGTGTTCTGTGCCCTGTTCCTACGAGAGAGAGACCGAGTTTCTTTTACCACCAGTATTGTCGCGTCAGGACGACGCGCGGTAGGTGGCCGAGCGTATGTAGACAGCCTGTACTGTCTGCACAGACAGCCTATGCTGTCTGCCAGCTTAGTTCATATTTCGCGCCACTAAAGTGCTGCTCTCTGGGCCTGTCCAGGTCTGTGGGAAGCTGGTCCCACACTCTCTCACTCACACAGCGGCTTAGCAGGAAGACACAAGGCCTACTCCTAGCTCTCTCTCGTGGGATGGCCCTCCCGGGCCATGGACACAAACACACAAGCCTGTGTACCCACCACGACATAACAATAAGGTAAGAAGCCTCCGAAGACGTTTATCATTAACCACCCGCTTACAGCCTACTAAACAAACCTTTAAACAATGGGAATCTTTATTGAAGAAACGTTTCGCCACACAGTGGCTTCATTAGTCCAACACAAAGTAGAAATGGGTAAGGAGAGGAGAAGTTCGAGGTAATCAGTCCCTCAACCTGGAATCGATGTGTTCAGTCGATCACTCTTGTAGGAAATGCAGCATAGGGCCAGAGAGGTGGCTTATTTACTGCAGTCAGATGAGGTGAAGCAGGAGGCGGCGGGATCACAGTGGAACCTGCCACTAGTGTAAGTAGGTCGTCGTCCAAAGGTTGGGCAAGTTTTGAAGTCTATGTGCCATGAGTAATGGACTGAACACATCGATTCCAGGTTGAGGGACTGATTACCTCAAACTTCTCCTCTCCTTACCCATTTCTACTTTGTATTGGACTGATGAAGCCACTGTGTGGCGAAACGTTTCTTCAGTAAAGATTCCCATGTGTTGCATAAGTGTCTCAATTCTTCAACTTGTCGGTTTTCTAAACCATTCATCACATCTGTCAGACACTGCAACATGGGATCTTGGTAATAGACTTAACGCTTCCCACCTTTTGGGCAACGTGAATCTGTTATTAAAATATACTGGTTTTCCAAACTTAAAGGGGTATAATACCACGATTACATGTTGTTGGGGCATTTTGCAAACAACTGTTTTCAGATAACATGTTGCCTGAACATGTTTTTACAACAACATGGAACGTGGGTATTATATCCCTTTGAGTTTGGGTCCCTTCAGACACGAACAAAAAAATGATTTATATATTCCTGTTCAACTCCCCCGCGCCTTCCCCAGCATGAAGCTCACTTCAATCCAATTTCAGATGATACCGAGTGTCATTGGGGGACAGAGGGTGTTTGCTTTTACGAAGCAATTCTCACATATAAATTCTTAAACCGGGGGGTTTTAAATTTGGGAAAAAAAACGAGAGGATTAGATTGTACATAAATCTAAGGGGATTGGTCCTTTCGCTACATACAGGGGTTATATTTTTTTTGTCATGGTGAAAGTAGGAGGAGACTGATAAAAGTCATAGACGGTGTTCATGGTCAAACCCTTTTATTAATGGAATATTTATGACTTACTTTAAAGTTCCAGTTGGAAGTTAAATTTTTCACAGCTGACAAGAGGGGCATTTGAGAACTAGCGGGGGAACCCAGTTTTCAATAACCAAGTGCCCTTTGAAGAAAATATATAATTTTTTATATATATAATATATAATAATTTTTTTTTATTAATATAAAAAATAATATTAATATATATATATTTTATATTTTTTTTTTAATTAAATATATATATATTAATATAAAAATATATTTTTATATTTTATAATATATATAAATATTATTTATATATATATATATATTTTTATTATATATATATATTATATAATATATTATAATAAAATATTTATATTTATATATATTATATATTATGTTTATATTTTTTTTTATTATCACACGGGCCGTTTCCCAACCCAAAGGGCAGGGTGGCCCGAAAAAAGAAAAACTTTTACCATCATTCACTCCATCACTGTCTTGCCAGAAGGGCGCTTTACACTACAGTTTTTAAACTGCAACATTAACACCACTCCTTCAGAGTACAGACACTGTACTTCCCATCTCCAGGACTCAAGTCCGACCTGCCGGTTTCCCTGAACCCCTTCATAAATGTTACTTTGCTCACACTCCAACAGCACGTCAAGTATTAAAAACCATTTGTCTCCATTCACTCCTATCAAACACGCTCACGCATGCCTGCTGGAAGTCCAAGCCCCTCGCACACAAAACCTCCTTTAACCCGTCCCTCCAACCTTTCCAAGGCCGACCCCTACCACGCCTTCCTTCCACTACAGACTGATACACTCTTGAAGTCATTCTGTTTCGCTCTATTCTCTCTACATGTCCGAACTACCTCAACAACCCTTCCTCAGACCTCTGGACAACAGTTTTAGTAATTCCGCACCTCCTCCTAACTTCCAAACTACGAATTCTCTGCATTATATTCACACCACACATTGCCCTCAGACATGACATCTCCACTGCCTCCAGCCTTCTCCTCGCTGCAACATTCATCACCCATGCTTCACACCCATACAAGAATGTTGGTACAACTATACTCTCATACATTCCCCTCTTTGCCTCCAAGGACAAAGTTCTTTGTCTCCACAGACCCAAGTGCACCACTCACCCTTTTCCCCTCATCAATTCTTTGATTCACCTCATCTTTCATAGACCCATCCGCTGACACGTCCACTTCCAAATATCTGAATACATTCACCTCCTCCATACTCTCTCCCTCCAATCTGATATCCAATCTTTCATCACCCAATCTTTTTGTTATCCTCATAACCTTATTCTTTCCTGTATTCACTTTTAATTTTATTCTTTTGCATACCCTACCAAATTCATCCACCAATCTCTGCAACTTCTCTTCAGAATCTCCCAAGAGCACAGTGTCATCAGCAAAGAGCAACTGTGACAACTCCCACTTTATGTGTGATTCTTTATCTTTTAACTCCACGCCTCTTGCCAAGACCCTCGCATTTACTTCTCTTACAACCCCATCTATAAATATATTAAACAACCACGGTGACATCACACATCCTTGTCTAAGGCCTACTTTTACTGTGAAATAATTTCCCTCTTTCCTACGTACTCTAACCTGAGCCTCACTATCCTCGTAAAAACTCTTCACTGCTTTCAGTAACCTACCTCCTATACCATACACCTGCAACATCTGCCACATTGCCCCCCTATCCACCCTGTCGTACGCCTTTTCCAAATCCATAAATGCCACAAAGACCTCTTTAGCCTTATCTAAATACTGTTCACTTATATGTTTCACTGTAAACACCTGGTCCACACACCCCCTACCTTTCCTAAAGCCTCCTTGTTCATCTGCTATCCTATT
The DNA here is from genome assembly GCF_026875155.1 of Cherax quadricarinatus. Taxonomy (NCBI): domain Eukaryota; kingdom Metazoa; phylum Arthropoda; class Malacostraca; order Decapoda; family Parastacidae; genus Cherax; species Cherax quadricarinatus. The sequence goes on along the minus strand of NC_069414.1, from coordinate 38,309,182 downwards.
CTCCGTCTTACTCTTAATTCTTTCAATAATAACTCTTACCATACACTTTACCAGGTATACCCAACAGACTTATCCCCCTATAATTTTTGCACTCTCTTTTGTCCCCTTTGCCTTTATACAAAGGAACTATGCATGCTCTCTGCCAATTCCTAGATACTTTACCCTCATCCATACATTTATTAAATAATTGCACGAACCATTCCAAAACTATATCTTCACCTGCTTTTAACATTTCTATCTTTATCCCATCAATCCTGGCTGCCTTACCCCCTTTTATTTTACCTACTGCCTCACGGACTTCCCCCACACTCACAACTGGCTCTTCCTCACTCCTACAAGATGTTATTCCTCCTTGCCCTATACACGAAATCACAGCTTCCCTATCTTCATCAACATTTAATAATTCCTCAAAATATTCCCTCCATCTTCCCAATACCTCTAACTCTCCATTTAATAACTCTCCTCTCCTATTTTTAACTGACAAATCCATTTGTTCTCTAGGCTTCCTTAACTTGTTAATCTCACTCCGAAACTTTTACTTATTTTCAACAAAATTTGTTGCTAACATCTCACCCACTCTCTCATTTGCTCTCTTTTTACATTGCTTCACCACTCTCTTAACCTCTCTCTTTTTCTCCATATACTCTTCCCTCCCTGCATCACTTCTACTTTGTAAAAACTTCTCATATGCTAACTTTTTCTCCCTTACTACTCTCTTACATCCTCATTCCATATATATATATATTATATATATATATATAATATATATATATATATATATATTATATATGTATATATATATATATATATATATATATATATATATATATATATATATATATATTTATATATATATATATATATATACATGTGCAAAGAATAGCAAACAGACGATCTTAATAATGCAAAACAAGCCACGGGGGGTATGGTGGAAATCTTTAGCTCAAGTACTTTCACACTTATCAGTGCGTCATCAGGAGCTGTGCAATGTTGCAAAGGTAGCAACAGCAAAAATGAGGGTAAGTTTTCTCAGAGGATAGTAGCGTGAGTGACTCCCACCAGCGTGTCTGAGAGAGACGCTGGCGAGTCACGCTACTATCCACTAAAAAATCTTCCCCTCATTTCTCCTGTTGCTGCCTTTGCAACATTGTGCAGCTCCTGATGATGCATATGTATGGAGAAAAAAAATTTCTTTTGGTCTCCCCTATGGTCCGTCAGAATGAAAATCATAAAACTTTAATATTATTGGTAAGTAAAAGAACACAAATGCAAGTAATGTGAAATTTTATTGTGGCAACGTTTCGCTCTCCAAGAGCTTGATCAAGCCGTTACCACGGCTTTATAAAACTCCTGGAGAGCGATACGTTGCCACAATAAAATGTCACATTAGTTACATTTGCGTCCTTTACTTAATATATTGCCGGAAATTCTACCAATTTTAATATTATTACCAAAATATAAATAATAAAATATTTGAATATTTTTTGGGTCTATAATGGCGTCAGTCTGAGCGCTGTGTCCACTGACATCTTGAGATGAATCAAATATTTTTTACCTCATACTTGAGTTTCCACTTATTATTTTAAGAATCAGCAATAATACCGTATGATCTTGAAATATACAAGATCATATCAACTAATATAGTAATATATCAACTACTATAGTAATATCAATTACTATAGTAATTGATATATCTTTGAATCAGTAAAGCTGAAGTTTCAGTTGAATGATTCCTCTCTTCATCATCATCATCATCATCATCATCATCATCATCATGGTGAAGATTGTTATGTCCCGAGGGTCGAGACGCCTGGCATCTGCTCACACTTGTTGACACTTAGTTCTGATTGCAGTTTGCAACTCTTCCAAAAAGTGGATATAAGGGACACTTAACTTATGTTGTATACCCACCTAGTAACGCCCTAGTATGCTGTATCCCCCACCTAGTAACGCCCTAGTATGTTGTGTCCCCCACCTAGTAACGCCCTAGTATGTTGTGTCCCCCACTTAGTGACGCCCTAGTATGCTGTATCCCCCACCTAGTAACGCCCTAGTATGTTGTATCCCCCACCTAGTAACGCCCTAGTATGCTGTATCCCCCACCTAGTGAAGCCCTAGTATGCTGTATCCCCCACCTAGTGACGCCCTTAGTAGTGCTGTATCCCCCACCTAGTAACGCCCTATTATGCTGTATCCCCCACCTAGTAACGCCCTAGTATGCTGTATCCCCCACCTAGTGACGCCCTTGTATGCTGTATCCCCCACCTAGTGACGCCCTTGTATGCTGTATCCCCCACCTAGTGACGCCCTTGTATGCTGTATCCCCCACCTAGTGACGCCCTTGTATGCTGTATCCCCAACCTAGTGACACCCTTCTATGCTGTATCCCCCACCTAGTGACGCAATTGTATGCTGTTTCCCCCACCTAGTGACGCCCTTGTTTGCTGTATCCCCTACCTAGTGACGCCCTTGTATGCCGTATCCCCACCTAGTGACGCCCTAGTATGCTGTATCCCCCACCTAGTGACGCCCTTGTATGCTGTATCCCCAACCTAGTCACGCCCTTGTATGCTGTATCCCCAGCCTAGTGACGCCCTAGTATGCTGTATGCCCCACCTAGTCACGCCCTTGTATGCTGTATCCCCAACCTAGTCACGCCCTTGTATGCTGTATCCCCAACCTAGTGAAGCCCTAGTATGCTGTATCCCCCACCTAGTGAAGCCCTAGTATGCTGTATCCCCCACCTAGTGAAGCCCTAGTATGCTGTATCCCCCACCTACTGAAGCCCTAGTATGCTGTATCTCCACCTAGTGAAGCCCTAGTATGTTGTATCCCCCACCTAATGACGCCCTAGTACGCTGTATCCCCCACCTAGTGAGCCCCTAGTATGCTGTATCCCCACCTAGTGACGCCCTAGTATGCTGTATCCCCAACCTAGTGACGCCCTTGTATGCTGTATCCCTAACCTAGTGACGCCCTTGTATGCAGTATCCCCAACCTAGTCACGTCCTTGTATGCTGTATCCCCAACCTAGTCTCGCCCTTGTATGCTGTATCCCCAACCTAGTCACGCCCTTGTATGCTGTATCCCCAACCTAGTGACACCCTTGTATGCTGTATCCCCCACCTAGTAACGCAATTGTTTGCTGTATCCCCCACCTAGTGACGCCCTTGTATGCTGTATTCCCCCACCTAATGACGCCCTTGTATGCTGTCTCCCCCACTTAGTGACGCCCTTCCGTGCTGTATCCCCCACCTAGTGACGCACTTCTATGCTGTATTCCCCACCTAGTGACGCCTTTGTATGCTGTAAACCCCACCTAGGGCCCCCCTTGTTGTTTTCCCCATATCGTTTTTATTCTTTTTCCCCCCCCCAAAAATTTTTTTGGGCCCCCCCAATAACCCTTGTGTCGGCCCCCCAACCAGTCCCCCCCTTTATTTTCCCCCAATGTCCGCCCTTTAGCGTTAATTGTATTTTTGGTATCCCCAATTCCCCCCTTTTGCTTATCCCCATAGTAAAAATTTTTTGGTTTTTTTTTTTAAAAAAAAATTTTTCTTTTCCCCCCCCAAGCGTTTTCGTTCCCCCAAAAAGGGGGCGTTTTTTTTCCCCCACCTTCCCTTTTATTGTTTTTAAGTGCTTTTTTTAACCCCCCTTAGTGCGTTATTGTACCCCCACAATCCCCTTTTTTATTCGAAAATTTATGGCCGTACTTTCCCCCCCACCTGGAGTTGTTTTTATCCCCCATACCCCCCAAAGGGTTTTTTAAAAGTGTCCTTAAACCCCCCCAAGTCCGTTTTTGGTACCCCCACATTCCCTTATTGCTTTTTCCCATAGGCCCCCGGTATTTATCCCCCCCTATTGCGTTTTCTGCCCCATATACTAAGTTGTTTTATAAAGTACGCCTTAACCCCCCCAAAATTGGGGTTTTTGGTTCCCCCCTATCCCCTTTTTTCGTAAAATAGTGCGTTTTATTTACCCCCCCTAGGCGTTTTTGGTTCCCCCCCTATCCCCCCTTTATTGCCCCCATATTCCCCTTTTTGCTTCCCCCCAGGTAAAATTTATTGTTTCCATATTCCCCCTTTAGTGTATTATAGTGTCGTTTTTTACCCTTTGGGGTTGTAGTTATCCCCCTTTGCCCTAACATATCCCCCCCTAGTCCCCCTTATTTTTTCCCCTCATATCCCCCTGAGTTTTTTTTTACAGTGGTTTTATCTGTTATGTCGTTGTAAAATATTTTTTTCCCCCCTTGGGGTTTCCCCCAAAAATTTTTTATCCCCCATGGCCCCCCCTTTATTTATCCCCCCTTACCCCTTGTTGTTTGTATATATAGTTCTTCAAAACGTATATGTGGGTTTTATTTAAAAAAAAATACCCCTTTTAGGGTTTTCCCCCAATTATTTTTTTGCTTACCCCCCCCGGGGGGGGTTTTATATGTTACCTTTTAACCCTTAGTGTTTAAAAAACCCTTTGTTCTTCCCCCCCTAGTGCGTTTTTTTTCCCCCCCACCTAAACCCTTTTTAGTTCCCCCCTTTTTCCCTTTGTGGCCCCCCCCCCTAGTATTTTTACGTTCCCACAAAAACCCCCGTAGTTTTTTTAAAATCCCCTTTGTTTCAAATTATTTTTTATATAATTTTTTTAATAGTCCCCCCCTTTTTGGTATAGGGTAAAATGTACCCCCCAGTGACCCCTTTTTTCTGTAACCCCCAAAAACCCCCTTGTAGTGCCCCCACCTGGTAACCCTGTTTTGGTTATCCCCCTGTATTTATTTTTAATGGTGTACCAAACCCATAATTCCCCGGGGTGAAAGTTTCCTTGACCCCCCTAATTTAGCTTACCATACTTACCTTCCCAAATTTTATTTTTTAAAATTTTTTAAATTTCCCCAAAAATTAAATTTTTAATTTTAATTATTAATAATTTTTAAAAAAATTTAAATAAATTTAAAAAAAAAATTTAAAAATTTAAATATATTTATTAAATTATTTATTTTAATTTTTTAAATAATATTAAAAAAAAATTTTTTTTTTATTATTAATATAAAAATTAAAAAATATAAAAATTAAAATAATTAAAATTTTCCCCTTAATTAAAAAATTTAAAAAAAATTTTTACCTTCCCCATAAATTTTAACTGGGGTTTTAGGTGACCCACTTTACTTTTTTTTTAACATTACAAAAAAATATAAAAAAAAATTTAAAAATATTTTAATTTTTAATTTTTAATTTGGTTTAAAATTTTTAAAAAAAGAAAAGTTTTTAATAAGGAAAAAAGTTAAATATTTAAGAAAATTTTTTTTTTAATTTAAAAGTTCATTTAAAAAAAATTCCCCCAAAAAAAAAATTTTTTTAAATAAATATTAATTTTTTTTTTTCTAAAAATTTAAATTTAAATAATAATTAAAAATTTTTAAATTTAATTTTAAAAATTCCCAAAAAAAAGGTTAAATTGTAAATTAATTATAAGTTTAAAAAATAATTTAAATGTTAAATTAATTTTAAATTGGTAAAAATAATTAATTTTTTAAAAATTTAATTTAAAATTTAAAAAATTAAAAAAAATGTAAATTAATTTAAATTTAAAAATAATTAAAATTAAAAAAATTATAATTTAAAAAAATTAAATTAAATTTTTTAAAAATTATTAAAAATTTAATTGGGTTGGTTTTTTTTTTTTTTAAATTTTTTAAAAAATTAAATTTAAATTTAATAAAGTTTAAAAATAAAATTAAAATTTAAATTAATTTAAATTTAAAAATAAAATTTTAAATTAATTTAAATTTTTAAATAATAAGGAATTCTAAATTTTTAAAAAAAAAAAAAAATTTTGGGAAAATTTAAAATTTTTTTTAAATTTTAAATAATAAGGTTAAGGGGAAAAAATTTAAATTTAAATTGGCAAAAAAGGGTTAATTTAATTTTTTAAAAAATATTTTAAAAAAAAAAATTTTTTAAAAATTAAAAAAAAAGGGTTTGGTAAAAATAATTTTAAAATTTAAATTTTTTAAAAAGGGAAAAAAAAAGGGTTTAATTTAAAAATTTTTTTAAATTTAAAAATAATTTTAAATTCGTAAATTTTTTAAATTTAAATAATAATTTTTTTTAAAAAAATTTTTAATTAAATTTTTTAAAAATAAAAAAATTTTTAAAAAATTTTTTTAAAAAGAGGAAATAATTTTAATTAAATTTTAAAAATTAATTTAATTTTTAAAAAATAATTAATTTTTAAATTAATTTTAAATTTAAAATAAAAAATTAAATTTTAAATTAAAAAAAATTTTAAAAATAATAATAATTTAAATTTTTTAAATTTTTAAAAAAATTAAAAATTTAAAAAAAAATTTAATTTAAATAAAAATTTTTTTTTTAAAATAATTTTAAAAGTTAAAAAATAAAACTTTTTAAATTTAAATTTAAACTTAAATAATAAAAAATTAAAAATTTTAAAAAATTTAAATATTAAATAACTTTAAAATTTAAAAAAATTAAAAAATTTTTAAAAAAATTTAATTAATTCAAAATTTAATTTAAAAAAAAAATAAAATTAAAAAATTAAAATTTTTTTAAATTTAATTTTTTAAATTTTAAATTTAAAAATTTCAATTTAAAAAATTTTTTAATTTAAATTAATTTAAAATTTCAATAAAATTTTAAAAATTTAATTTAAATTTAAAAAAAATTTTAAAAAATTAATTTAAAATTAATTTAAAAATTTTAAAAAATAATTAAATTTTTAAAAATTTTAAAATTTTAAATTTTAAAAATTTAAAATTTTAATTTTAAATTTTAAATTTTTACAAAAAAAATGTTAAATTAATTTAAAAATTTAAAAATAAAAGGTTTAAGTTTTAAAAATTTTATAATTAAATAAAAATTAAATTTTAAATTTAAAAATTTAAATTGTTAAATTTTAAATTTTAAGTTTAAAAATTTAAAGTTGGAAAATAAAAATTAATTCGAAATTAATTTAAAGGGTTTTAAAAAATATTAATTTTTTAAAAAATTTAAATTGGAAATAAAAAAATTAAATTTAAAAAAATTTAAATTTTAAAATTTTAAAAAAATTACCAGCGTTAGTGTCGTAAATTAATTTTAAATTTGTTATCAAAAAATAAAAATATTTTCAAATAATTTTTTACCTAAAAGAGATTTTTTGCCAAGAATTTTGGGTCTTGATTTCCTTGATCAGGGAGTGGGTTACCCTCCTTTTCCTTGGATTAAATTTAATGCCCTTCCCTTTTAACCCCCCCCCCCGTGCTATATGACCCATTCGGGCTTAGCGTTTCTCCTTGAGGAGAAGGGGGGGAGAGTTTCTCCCGGGGCACCACCAGAGGTCCGACCACAAAAAAATGGTAAACTTTGAAACCCCTTTTTCACACATTTTTTGAGAGTTAAATTTTTTGTTTTTTGATAAAAATTTTGGACACTTGTGATGTCCTTTGTTTAAGTATTTAACTTTAGTCAGTGTTTTTAAATACCCGTGTGGCGCTTGGTGGTGTTGTCAAAACATATGCTGACTTTTATGTGGGTTTTGGGGGCGAGTTTTTGACTTCTGATATACATTTTAAGTTGAGTGAATTTCTTATTATATGATACCTTCCTACTCTTTCATCAGGTTATTCCCCCTTTCTGTCTAACCCCCAGCTGAGGAAATGTTTTCCGACATTCTTCAAATCATTAGGTTTTAAAAATTTCCAACCCTTTTCTCCTGTGTTCTTTCCCCTTTTTTTTAATAGATTATCGTTTTTATACCTTATGAAGGGGCCTTTGAGTATTTTGTATGCGTTTGTTGCTGTCCCGTCTTTGTATTTTCTAATGTCGTAAAACTCAGTTGTTTTAGTCTTCTTACTCCTCTTAAATTCCAAAACAGTTCGTTTATGCCTCTAAATTTTTTCCAGTTTTTGACATGGTGTTCAGGGGTGGGCTCCAACACTGTTCAGGTGTGGGGGGCCAAAACTGGTGATGCTCCAAAAAGAACCCAAAAATGCTGTACGTGGAGTCATTAATGATTCTTTAGATTCATGAGAAAAAATTACTTCATTATAAAGGCGCTGCCCTTTGAACCCCCTGGCAACTTTCAAATACATATGTCCTGCGTATATATACGTCGTGCGGAATACATAGTCTGCGGGATAGGTTTTAAAATTGCGATTTTAGCTTAAAAAGCAACGCTCTTCTTGCTGAATAAAAGGGAAACGAAATTTGGTATGCAAAAATTTCGCAAAAAACATTTTGAAACTTAAAAGAAAAATTATTTCGTTATGTTTTTTTATTATTAAAAAATTGTAAACTTATTAAAATATTTTAGTTGGGTTAGGCCCAAATTAAAAATTTTGCTTGTTATAATAAAGGGTTTGGTAGTTTCCCAAGGTTCTTTTGCTCAAAAACGTCAATTTTTATATTTGTAAATAAAAAATATGTTTTTAAATGTATAAGAGAAAATTTCAAAAGGACTTAATTTTTAAAAAAGTTTTTTCTAATTTCCGTTTTACTATTAGGCACGACACACCACACACACACACACACACACACACACACACACACCAAAAACCACACAACAACACACCACACACACACAACACCACACACACACACACAACATAATATATAATATATATAATTTATATTTATTATATATTATATATATTATTAAAAAATAATATAAATGCAAAACAACCATCTGAAAGAATAGAGAAAATTCCCAAACGTTTCGTGATACTCAATTATCAAGGAAAATATATGTTCCTTTTAAGTGAGTAGTCCGAAAGCGCTTGGAATTTTCTATTCTTTTGAGTGGTTTTTTGCATATTTTAAATCACTGTTCTGTGATCTTATTGCATATATATATATTTATAATATATATTAATTTATATATATTAAAATATATATATATATATATTATATATATATATTATATATCAAAAAGATCACAGTAAACAGGTGATTTTAAAAATAGCAAACAACCACTCTGAAAGAATAGGAAATTCCCAAGCGCTTTGTGACTACCCATTTCAAGGAACTTGAAATGAAACATCCAAAAGGGGCTATTAAGGGGGGCGGGCCGCACCCCACTATCGATCCCACAAAAGGTTAACAGTGGCGCGGCGAGCCCAACTTGGACAGGTCCTTTGCAAAACCACCCCAAGCTATTTATTTGTCCAAATAATAGCTTGTCCAATAAAAAGTTTTGGGGGGGGTGAGTTTTGCAAAGGACCTGTCCAAAATTGGCTCGCCGCGCGTCACGTGTTTTAACCGTTTTTGGGATCTGATAGTGAGGTGCTGGCCGACCCCCTTTTATAGCTTCTTGGATGCTTCACTTTCTTTGTTCTTGATAATGTGAGTAGTCCGAAAAAGGGTTGGAATTTCCATTTTTCAGAGTGGTTGTTTTGAATATATATTATAAAATTATAATTATTTAATATTTATTTAATAATTTTATATTTAATTATTTATATATTTATATTTTATATTTTTTTATATAGTTATATAGTGTGTGTGGTGTGTGTGTGTGGTGTGTGTGGGTTGGGGGTCTTTAAATGGTAAGGGAAGATGGACGGGGACTTGAACCATGATCCTGGGGTTGGCAGGTCCAGCCATTACCACGAGCCCCGGGGGTTTCCAATAGGAAGGTTCCAAGACAGCTTACTCTGGGATATGTATTCAATGCATGTTAAAATACCCCAATTTTTAAAAATTTTTTTTTATTTTGCATTTCCCCACAGGAATTAGTATTTTCTTCAGCAGTGGAAAGTTTTGTTAGTGGGTTTTTTGAGCGAAACTCAAGGAATCACATATTGTAAATCATGAAAAGTTCTGAGAATTTTCAATTAAAAGTGGGTATGTTAAAATGTTTACCTCTGAGTTTGTTCCCGACGCCAGACAACGTTGAGGTAGTTTTGGGTACTTGACCACCTTGTTTGTATTGATGTGAAGAGTTTTTGATCCAAGGAAAGGGTTACCTTCTTTTCCCCCTCTGAGAAAGACACCCGATTTGATACGGCGGGTTTTTGTCCCCAGGGTTTTAACGATTCTCCCGTGAATATAATAAAAAATAATAATAATTGATAATAATAATAATAATAATAATAATAATAATAATAATATAATAAAAATAATAAATAAATAAAGATATTAATGCCCCAAAAGAACCGAGTTTTCGTTAGTTGGTTAATGAAAAGGTTTAAAGCCTATCATTACACCAGGTTATTAAGGCTGATTTTCTCCCGTCAAGGATATTTAATAGTCTAAAGAGAGATTAAAGTATACTCTTAGTGTATACATACTGAGATATAACCCCACCAGGTGATATACACTGCTGTTCGTAATATACCCCCAAAGTGATATACTCATAGAATGCCCTACACCGGGTCGTTGTTTTTTTATACCCGAGTCATGTTTTGATTTGCAGAAGTAGGTGACGGTACAAGTGTAGACCACGTACGTTTTCAGTCATACTGCGTAACGGCAAAAAACTGTATGTACAGGTATATTTTTAAAATATTGTAAAGGTACGGTGTACAAATTGGGTGTACAATCTTGTAAAAAAACGCGTGGTGAGGTATGAATGTACAGCGAATATTTAGAAAGTTTTGAAGCAAGTGAGAGAATGGAAATATAAACACATATGCAGTATAATGTGATCCTTTATTGACAACGTTTCGCCCACACAGTGGGCTTTTTCACAAACAGATCTACCTGGGATGGAAGGTACGCGAGTATTTATAGTCAGGTTCAGAATGCTGAGGTCAGGTGGAGAATGATGCATCTGATGATGTACCGAGTGGGGTTATAGAGTCTAAAATCTTGGGTAGCTTGGAAAGGAGATTGGATAAGTTTGTGAGCAGACCTTCTGCAGTGTTCTTCCATTCCTGTGTTCTTATGTGGGATAGCGATGGAGAAGTTTCTGGGCAAGTGGTTCAGCTATGTTATAGAAGCCACTATTCTGGTTGAAGTTGTCGGATATAGAAATAAGTGATGACTCCAGGATTCTTCGGTATTGAGTGTTGTCTTCTGTGGCGATAAGTCTTGAGTTTCTGTAGTTTATCTAGTGGTTGTGGTGACCTGTACTTAACTCTGTGAAGAAGTGTCTTGTGTGCTCCCGTGGACTGAACCAAGATGCCCTCCATCGAACAACTTTACCAGCAACTTAAGGAAGAACTGAGGGTAGCGAAGATGGAGATACGGCGATTGACCGAGGAAAACAAGAGGATTCGTAGTAGTTCTCCTGTTTCGAGTCCTCAGGTCAAGAAGGGATCGTGGTCAGTGGCTGGACAGCAGGGGACGACGAAGTTGACGATCAAGAAGACGAATGGAAAGCCAGAAACGATTAAGAAGAAAGAGACTGCTGTGGAAACTCCTGTGGAAGACTCCAACGCATTCTCGGTGCTACCCGACGAATGTGAGTCGACTACTGGGATCGTCACGACGAACGACAACAAGGAAGGTAAGAATATTGTTGTTTTTGGGGGATAGCCAGGTTAGATACATGGATAGGGCATTCTGCTTGAAGGACAGGAGTAGGAGACAGAGGGTTTGCTTTCCTGGGGCTGGGATGGAGGACATTGTTAGCCGGCTTGACAACATCATGAACAGTAATGGGATAAAATCCTATTATTTGCCTCATTGCTGGAGGCAATGATGTAGGCAAGCGTAGAAAGTGAGGATTCAGTTAGAAAGTTCAGGACAGCTATAGACATAATTAGGAAGAAGGGGGGGGGGGCGCCCTGTTATATGTGGCATTTTGCCAAGAAGAGGTGTTGGTAATGAATGGTTGTCCAGAGCAATTGTATTAATTGTTGGCTGGATAAACACTGTAAGGATAATGCAGTACCATTCATTGACAACTGGGACAACTTCTATGGCCGAAATGACATGATGCCCAGGGAAATGGGGTTCACTATCCAGGGCAGGTGTTGGGTTTTCCTTTGCTAACTCAGTTGAGGGGGTTGTTAGGACTTTAAACTAGGATTAAGTTAGAGGATGGTTTAAAATGATAAATAATGAGTATGGATATATTGGGATTTATGCCTCTGAAATTAAGATTCTTAATAGTAACCTCATGAGTAACTCCCTGGTCATGATAATTTTTCTGAATTGTGTAAAAACAAAGATGAATAGGAAAATTGTGCAGAATAAAAAAACAATGATGGTATTTTTATGCTAACAGTCGAAGTGCAAGAAATAAAATTAATGAACTACGTTAGGTAGCAGCTGGAACTTGAATATCATTGCATTAACTGAAACGTGGCTTTGATTTAAAAGAGTCGGGATTTGACTGCTGAGTGTAATAATCAGGATTTAAGTTTGTTCAATTGGATAGATAAAATATTAATTGTTTGCATAAAAACAGTATAAGAATAGATGGAGCAGTAACCAGAGTCTGTTTGGGTAGAGTTCGTGGAGGTCAAGAAAAAACTAATTCTAAGGTGTAAATATACCGACCCTCCAGGCTTGGATCACGATAGAGGGAGACTCTTTGGGACAAATTTGTTTAGGGCTCTGGACCGTAACATAGTCATAGAGGGACTTTTAACTTTTAGGTCAAATTGACCTGGAATTCTTGACAGGTAATTCTAGATAGTCCAGTGACTTTAGGAAACAGTTCAGGACTGTTTTCCTGAAACAGAGCGTAACAGAGTCCTACCAAGGGTAATATTTTTGCTAGACTTAGTCTTTGTCAAATAAGGAAACACTTCGTGAATAATCTGGAGATCACTGAAAGAGCTTGGCGCAAGTGATCACCAAATCCATCACTTTTAGCATTAATTGGAAAGCAAGAATAATGATAATACAGTAAAAATCCCTGATTTTTCATTCTGCCGTTTATAATGGACTAGGAACATGGTCCTAATCTTGATTGGGCTATCTACTAAGGATTTTATTGACGACATAATCATACTTAGAATATGAAGGGATCTGCTTTTATGATTGTTTCTTAATAATGTACACAGTGCCCAGATATATCCATTCCCAGAGAGAAATTAAGTCAGAATAAAACGATCTCCAAATGGGTTAACAGAGGCCAAAGCATCTATTAGGGGAGAAAAGGGAAAGTTTTATAGGCGCAATCAGAAGAGAGGTTAACCTTACTGACCAATATGTTCAGCTTAAAAGAGAAGTAAAAAAGGCGATTAGAAAGGCAAAACGTGACTATGAAATTAGAGTTGCTAATGAATCAAAGACTAATCCAAAAGGGGTCTTTCATGTATAGGACGAAGGTGAAGGAAAAAGTAGGACCTCTTGAAAATTGGGAATGGACACTGAGGATAAATGAACTGGAAATGTGTTCCTTATTATAATGACTATTTTTTTGTTAGTTTTCACACAGGAAGATGGTAAATGAATTCCAGTAATTAACAATTATTTAGTTTCCTGATGAATGTAAGTAACTAATAATACTATCACGAGGACCCGATTAGTTTGTTTTCCCAGGTACTTAAGGAATGCAAAGATGGAGCTAGAGTCAGACCATTAACGAGTGTATTCAATTCGTCCATCCTTCCGTGTTGTGCCAGAGTTGTGTAAGATGGCTAATGTGGTTCCTATATTCAAAATCAGGTGATAAAGTCCACTCCTTCAAATTACCGTCCAATAAGCCTGACATCAAAGTGGGCAAGTTATTAGAATCATTATAGCTGACATTATCAGAAGTCACCTTGTGAGCATAACGAGATAAATGAATCTCAGCATGGATTTCACGATAGGTCGTTCCTACCTGACAAACTTACTGACGTTCTTGAATAGAACTTTTTGAGGCATTTGACGGTGGAAAGGAATATGATATTGTTTATTTGGATTTTAGTAAAGCCTTCTGATAGAGTACCTCACAAGAGACCTTAAGAAAGTGGCACTCAGGTATAGAGGTAAAGTTTTCTAGCATGGATTAGGCATGGCTTCCAATAGAAGCAGAGAGTTACCATTAATGGAGTGAAATCTGAATGGATTAGTACACCACTAGTAGCGGTTCCAAAAGGATCATTTTAGGCCCTCTCTTGTTCATAATTTTTACATTAATGACCTTGATGAAGGGGATTACGAGTGACGAAAGTAAATTTTGCTGATGAATAGCAAAGATGATGGCGGGCGTATAATATCACTTCTGAGGAGTTTATCAATGAACCTCCAGGACGATTTGGACAAATTAATGCCTTGGTCTGAAAAAATGGCAGATAAGTTCATGTGGACAAGTGTAAGGTACTTGCCCTTGGTAATGAAAATAACCCTCGAGCTGTAATCTAGGTGAAGTAGAGCTTGATTATACAGAATGGAAAAAGGACCTTGAGTCATGGTACGCAGAAATCTAAAGCCAAGACAGCAGTGCCTTTAGTGTGCGACAACAAGGCCAACAGATTACTTGGATTTACTCAAGATGAAGAAAACAGAAGTCCAAAAGTTATTTTTACAGCTCTATACATCACTAGTGAGTGGCCTCATTTAGATTATGCTAGCTAAGTTTTGGTCCCTTACTACAGGATGGATATAGTCTCATTAGAGACATACAAAGAAGAATGACTAAAATGATTACTGTGTAAAGGAACCTCACGTCTGACGTATAGGACTCAAAGCCTTAAATCTCCATCTCTGGCAGAGGCGTAGAATGAGGGGGAAGATATCATTGAAGTGTATAAGTGGATGACGGGCATAAACAATGGAAAGATATTTAATAAAGTACTAGGGTGTCCGAACCAGGTCAGAACCGAGAATAATGGATTTAAGTTGGATATTTAGATTTAGAAAGGACATAGGAAAGTACTGGCTTTCTAACCAGAGTTGTAGAGCGTGGAACAGTCCCTTCCCCAGTGGGGTGGATAGAGGCCTAGGACCTGGGTAGCTTTTAAAGAAGAGACTGGACAAATATATGAGTGGGAGGGCTGGGTTTGATTGGTGTCCATTTGGTACGGAGTTTATTTCTAGGGAAGCCTTTAGGTAGTAGTCGTTTTGATAAGGTACTGCCTCGCATGGGCCAGTAGGTCTTCTGCAGTGTTCCTCCATTCTTATGGATCTTATGAATTACGGTGTTGTACAATATAGATTCGTCTCCAACTAGGTTATATTCTCTACAACATAGGAAGGTTAGCATAGGCCACCACTGTGACCACAAATGGCAAGTTCCGTCACGGCTCGCTAGCTGGAGATTCGTCTGTAAAAACTTGCATTTGTGGTCACAGTGGTGACTATGTTAACTTTCCTATGGTGTAGAAATATACCTAGTTGGACGAATCTTATTGTGGCTAGCTGGTCCAGTGGCTAACGCGACGGTCTGGAGTTTTGAGACTCTCTGACCGCGGGTTCAATCTCCGGCCCCGTGGTGTGGTTTGTTTTGCCAATCTGTGTCATTACGATTTCGTGAGTCATACTGCTTATGTGTTTATATTTCCATTGTGTCGGTATTTTATACCAGTTATTTCCAAGTGAGAGAATAATTGCTGTGGGCTAGCTATATATTAAATTAGGAAAGTGTGTGTTGTAGGTGGCATGGTAAGTTAAGAGTGCCAGGGGTAAATGATCATGGGGGCCTCTAATGAATTATGTGGCTTACTAATTAAGTAAGGCTTATTTTATGAAAGAAAGGCTATAATAAATATTCTAAGTATAATAAAGTGTACAGTGACAGCTGTTTCCTAGACTTCAGTAAAAGTAGGTCTTAGACAGGGATGTGTGGTATCACCATGGCTATTCAATTTATTTACAGATGAGGTCGTAAAAAGGGAGAGAGAGGTGTGAGACAGAGATAACGAGTCTGATACGAAATTGGAATTGCCACAACGACAATGACACATTTCTTAGGGGAGATTCGGAAGAGAAGTTGCAATGAATGATGGAGGAGCTCGGAAGGGTGTGTGAAAGATGGAAAATAGAAAAGAGTAACAAATACTATAGGTAATAAAGTTTTGCATGTCAGACTGGGGGTGAGGAAGCTTGGAGAAAGTTATTGTATTTACATGTTATGAAGTGGAAGTGGCAGCAGATGGGTCTATGGAAGACGAGGTGAAGCAGAAACTAAGTGAGGAGGAAAATGTGGTTGGGATGTTGAGGCATCTGTAGAAAGAAAGTTTTATCTACGTAGACAAAAAAGGGAAAAGTGATACCAACACTTTTTTGTCGGTGTGTGGCATGGACTTGAATAACGATGCTGGGAGGAGGAGGCTGGGGGCAGTGGAGATGTGTTTGAGGGAAGTGTGTGGTGTAAATATTTTGCAGAGAATTAGTTAGAGAAATTAGAAAGCAGTGTGGAGTTGCAAAACAGCGGAGAGGAAGGATGGTTTGGCCATTTAGAAAGGTTGAAGGAATATAGAACGACAGAGAGGGCGCATAATTGTATGATGAAGGACTTGTTTAAGGAAGGGTGTGAAGGAGGTTCTGAGTAGTAGAGCTGGAAGCATCCAGTAGGTGTGTGTGTGCTTGCGTGTGTGGTTAGCCAGACACGAGTCCTGGAGATGGGATGTAAAGTGTACACTTTGAAGGAGGGGCAAGAATGCTGAAGGTCTAAGAGCTGTCAAACCTGGGATATCTGCGCACATCTGGCAAGACAGTGGTTGAATGAATTAAGATGAATGTGTTTTCCTTCCTTGTAGGGTCACTCTACCTTGCTGGGAAACACCTTGTATAATAAAAGAAAAAGAGACAAAAAGTAGTATGAAACGCTTTTTAATTACTTTTCGCGCACTCATAAGTTTTGTCACGTTAAGGTTAACTCGTAATGATAACTATAAATCATTAATGATAAAGGTGTTCAATGATGTTTAGTTTATGTCCTGCTAGTCATCATGTATACTTTTTGCCTTTTTTATGTACAGAACTAAACGTTATCCCAACATAGCTCTTGTATAACATCTTTCATCCTGCCAGAGATATCGCAACTATGAATTTTGCACTCAACATCCTCTGACAAACCTGGCTTGCTGGTTAAGCCCAAGCCGGCAAAGCTGGCTCAAAAGCTTGGCATAAGCACGCTCGAGGTTGTTAAAACAAGCTTCACATCGAGCGGAGTGTAATCACGCACGATAGACGAGACTGGGGAGAAAAAAACAGCAGATTCAATGCATACTAATATAAAGCACACTTGATTCCTGAAATGTCCTCTATCAAGTGGCCCCAGAAAAGCCCTTATTGCCGTGTTGTTTGCAGACTTCCATGGCATCCTTGACGGTCATCCATCATGTTTTGGAAGTCCAATCACCTTGTTTGTCTCTCTCTCTCTCTCTCTTCTCTCGTCTCTCGTCCCTCCTCCCTCACTCTCTCTCTCTCTCTCGGTCGCGTCTCTCTCTCTTCTCTTCTCCTCTCCTCTTTCTCCCTCCTCTCTCTCTCATCTCTCTCTCTTCTCTCTCTCTCTCTCTTCTCCTCCTCTCTCCTCTCTCTCTTTCTCTCTCTCTCTCTCTTCTCTTCTCTCTCTCTCCTCTCCGTGTCTCGTCACGTCTCTCATCTCTCTCTCTCTATCTCTCTCTCTCTCTCTCCTCTGTCTTTTCTCCTCTCTCTCTCGTCTCTCTCCTCTCTCACTCTCTCCTCTCTCACTTCTCTCTCCTCTCTCTCCTCTCCTCTCCTCTCTCTCTCTCTCTCCTCTCTCTCGTTCTCTCCGTCACACTCTCTCTCTCTCTCTCCTCTTCTCTCTTCTCTATCTCTCACTCTCCCTCTCCTCTCTCACCTCTCTCACTCTCTCTCACCCTCTCGTCTCCTCATCTCTCTTTTTTTTTTTTTTTTTTTGTTTGTTTTTTTTTTTTTTTTTTTTTTTGTGGGGGGGGGTTTTATAAACACATGGTTTGACAAGGTTAAGGAATCCCTAGACTTTATTGACAAGCTATTTACAGGTTAAGGATTCCTAACTTTATTGATAAGCTAAGAGCTGTTACCTACATCGAGCTCATTTAAAAGCATTTTTATTGTTATGAGACCATTACAAGTAGGGAACAGGATGAAGTTGGAGCCATCTGTGGGCCAGCATTTTCATTTGATCAACTGAACGTTTTATCTCGTTGACATCATTATGCTGAACGAATGTTTTTCCATAAAAACTCGAGTCATCCTGGGTAGTATGATCCAGATGGAGTGATGTTCTGGAGAAGGGTATCAGCCAGAGTGAAGTTGCTGCTTTCATGCCCGTCTTGGCATAAAAGCATGTTTCGCGCTGTCCTCGAAGTGATCCAAGTGTGGTATTTTGACAATATTGGGCCTTGTACATAACAGTAAGGCCACCCACATTCCCCCCTCCTAATGTTGAAGGCTCTGCTGAAATGACAATCCATCCAGGATGGGCCAGGCGAGAGATGAGACGTCCTGTGCTCTGTTCTCTACTCTGTCAAGCAGTCGCCAGATTAGAGGGGGGGACATAGGCAAACCAAGAAATGTGAGCATACTCAAGGTGTGAGCTACTTGTGCCTTGAGGGGGGGGGGGGGGGGGGGGGGGGGGGGGGGGGGGGGGGGGGCGTACAGTATCTTGCAACCCCTACTGTCAAGCAGATCGAGAATACGGCGAAGTGCTGTAAGCTTCCTGGCTGCCTTGTTTGCAAGATTAACAAAATGGTTCTTCATGGTTAGTTTGAGTCAAATTTCACGCCCAAGGAATATCAACTCTTCTCCTGGTGCAACATCCTCCCATTCATCCCTTACTACTGCACCAGCATTACCACATGTTTTTTTGGCCCTAGAGAACGAATCATCATTTGCGTTTTCTCAGGTGTCAAATGTACTTGCCATCTATTTCCCAAACTGATATAGCTCTCACTGTGGTGATTGATGTAGTCTTAGAGCACTGGCATTCTTCTCTTGGATAAGATGAATGTCAGTGTACAGTCGTCTCTGTGCATATGCATGTGATTCTGGGAATGATGATGGAATAAGGGTCGTTGAAGTAAGATCATTCATAACAGTGGACCCAGCACACTTCCTTGTGGACGCTTGCCCTCAATAGATGTCTTGCTGATTCCGTTCCATTGAGGACTACAACTTAGAGATCTACCATGAGGTTATCACTGAGGAGACATAGCGTAGAGCCTGCAATTCCCAGTGCTTGAAGTTTTGCTAAGAGGCCCTGGTGCCACCAACCCGGTCGGAAAGCGCCAGCAATGTCCAGTGCTACCACACAGCTGACTTTGGATTCATCCAGTGACTGGTGCCACTTAGTGGAGAGGGCTTAACAACAGATCAGCATCAGAGTAACTTTCCTGAGCCATGACGATCACAAGTAGTGAGTGGGAAGTCAAAAAAAAATCTGTCATTTGTCTGAGATTATTGTCTCAGGATCTTACCAGTGTTGACAGGAGTGACACTGGTCATGTAGTGCTGATTTCATGCTCTGCTCTCTTTTTGTGAACAGGGACTACATTTCCTCTTTCCATGGAGAGGGCCATTTGCACTGTACTAGGCAGTGCTGAAAAGAATGCAACCTCCACCCTCCTCTCTCCTCTCTCTCTCTCTCTCCGTCTCCTCCTCCTCTCTCTCTCTCGTCCTCATCTCACATCTCTTCTCCCCATTCTATCTCTCCTCTCTCTCTCTCTCTCCACTCTCTCTCCTCTCTCTCACCTCTCGCTCTCTCTCTCTCTCTCACTCTACCTCTCTCTCATTCTCTCGTCTCCTCTCCTCACCTCCCTCTCTCTCTCTTCTCTCTTCTCTCTCCTCACACAGTCTCGATCACCCTCTTCTCACTCTCTCCTCGGACACGTCCTCTTCTCTCTAACTCTCCTCTCTCTCTCTTCTCTCTCATCTATCTCTCCATCTCTCTCACTCTCTCTTCTCTCTACATCTCTCTCACTCTCACTACTCTCTCTCTCTATCTTCTCTCTCTCTCTCTCCTCTCTCTCTCTCTCTCTCACCTCTCCTCTCTCTCTCTCTCTCACTCTCTCTCTCTCTCTCTCTCTCTCTCCTCATCTACACTCCTCTCTCATCACATCTCTCTCCACTCTCTCACACTCTCACACACTCTCTCTCTACTCACATCGACACTCTTCATCGTCTCTCTCTCCCCTCTCGTCTCACCTCTCTCACCTCATCTCTCCACTCTCTCTCCTCTCCACTCCCCCCCTCTTCCTCTCTCCGTCTCTCTCTCTCTCTCTCCTCTCTCTCCTCTTCTCTCTCTCTCACCTACCTCTCCACTCTCACCACTCAGGGTCCTTCCACCACTCTCTCACACTCTCCGTCTCACACACTCACTCTCACGTCTCCACCTACTCAACCACGACGTCTCTCTCCACACTCTCTCACACACACACTCTCACTCTCTCACTACTCTCACTCTCCCGGGGGGGGGACCGCCTCTACGTTCTCACTCTTCTCACTCTCTCTCTCTCTCTCTCTCCACACCTCTACTCACCCTCTCTCTCTCTCACACTCACACTCCATTCTCCTTCCACACAACTCGTCACCGATCTCACTCACTTCTCACACTCTCACACACCACACATCCCACAACAAAACACACACACACACGACACTCACCACACACACACTCACACACACACACACTCACATCACCACACACTCGACCAACACGACTACGACACATCCACACTTCAACACACTCTTCACACACGACACCTCATCCACACACTCTCACTCTCCACCTCTCTCCTTTGTAAAGAGCTAGGAATGTCGTTAATTTTTCTTATATATGAAGGGAGAGTTGTTGAAGAGTCTTGGTCCCCTTACACTTACTGAATTGTTCAAGAGTCTTGGTCCTTTTTCACTTACCAAATTGTCTCATTGTGCTCTTGGCTTCCCTGCTTTTTACTGTGCTATTATCCGCTGTCTCTCTAACCTCTTGCAGCTTCGCCTGCCTTACAAGGGGTTGTTGTTTTTATATAGCAATACTCCAGTCACAGAACTAAGATTGGTCACCTATGAGGAGAGACTACAAAAAAAATCGAACTTCAAAATACTAGAAGTCAGATGAACCAGGGAAGACGTGGTCAAAAGAGAAATGACTTAAGGTTGTCATATCTTATTTTGAAGGTAAGAGTATTACTGTTACAATACCAAGGACAATTAAAGGCTTAATGACTAGATTATTATTATTATTATAATTAGCGCTTCCCCTTGATTATAATAATAATAATAATCTAGTTATTAAGCCTTTAATTGCCCTTAGTATTGTAACAGTAATACTCTTGTGAACCTTGAATGTATCAGCTTCACTTATTATCACTACTAAGTCCCTTACATTATTCTCCAGGTTTATTAAGTGATTTCAGTTTATTTTATACTCAAGTGTGATATAAACCAAGTCTTCCAGTGGCCTACTGGAAGACTTGGTTTATATCAGCTTGACGGTCCGCTGTCCTTAGTGGAGGCCACTCTACTACAAATTCCAGTATCGTCTGCACGGGATGGTACTGTGCTATGGCTTATGTCTCTCTTTATGTCAGATACGAGAATGAGAAAGAGAACTGGGGCGAAGTTTCTGCCTTGAGGAAAAAACTTTCGCCCTGAAAATTATATTTTGCTTGAATTGTTTTCTCGCTCTGGGCTTTTTTTTTTTTTCAAATGATAAATCCGACTTGACCACTTTTCAAGTGCCTTTTAGGTTGTGATAACACTTTCGAAGAACTTGTGCCTCTTTTGTCTTCTGCATAATTAATAATATATGCATATATAATTTTTAAAAAACTTTAGAGAATTACACTGAGAATATTATATGTGATATACAGGGTATATCTGCAACACATGGTGGTGGTGGGCAGGGGTGGGCAGCGTGCCCAGGCTGCTGCTGCTGCTGCTGCTGCTGCTGCTGGCATCTCTGTTCCGCCTCAATGAACCTATTATAAAAAATATATTTTGCTTTTAAACAATATCAAAATAATTATAGTTTTTAACGGCGAATCTGACGAATATATTAAAAACAATTAAAAAATGAGAATTTAAAAAAAGTATATGTATTATATATTTAGAAAAAAATGACCTGATGAACCAGTATAAAAAAAGGTCAAAAATCTGTTTTTTTGGTGTAAAAAAGGCAAAGATTTTTTCTTTTTTTTTCTGTTAGTAATAAAAGTGGGGTCAGTGGGCTGAGTTGGGGTAGAGGTTGGTTGTGGGGGGTTGAGGTTGGTTGTGGGGGGGTTGAGGTTGGTTGTGGGGGGGAGGTAGAGGTTGGTTGTAGGGGGGTTTATTCTGGCCAATAAGTGTGCTCATTATGTTGCAGTATTGCAACTACCTCTCATTATATTTATTGTTGTTATATGTTTATTAAGGAAGCGTAATCCCGTAGGGGGTCGTCAAAGGCACCTTCATTTTTTTGTTTTCAGACACTGGGCATTTCTCATGATGTAGCTGCGTGTAAGTATACAGCGATATATACATAGCCACAGCTATGTATACATCGAGTCTGGTCCACTCGGGACTGAGTCTGGTCTACTCTGGATCGAGTCTGGTCCACTCTGGACCGAGTCTGGTCCACTGGGATTGGGTCTGTGGCGGCGATACGAGGGAGAATTGTCAGCGAAATTGATTGACTAATATTAGGAGTTGGGACCAGGCAGAGGAGGGAGGAGGGAAGGGAGGAAGGAAAGGGGGAAGTGAGGAAGAAGGGAGTGGGGAGGGGAGGAAGAAGGGAAGGGGAGGTAAAGTGATCCATACGGGTTTAGTCGATTTTCAGTATCATAGTAGTAGTAATAATAATAATGATAATATTAATAATAAAGTAATTATAGTAATAATAAAATTAATAATACAATATTAGTATTGATATAATAATATAATAATGATAATAATAATAATAATATAATAAAATGATGATAATATATAATAATAATAAAATAATAATAATGTCTCCCATCAAACTTTCCAAAATAGCCTAATCTGTATTTTTTTCCCTCCAGCCTAAAACAAGTTTTCCCAGCTAGCCTAAGCTATTTTTTTTGGCAGCCGGGGTAAGCTATGGTGGCAGCTTTTAGTGTGGAGCCACGTGTTTATAGCTTCCACACTGCCTCGGAAAATAACTTTCCTTGATAGTTTGGTTAAACCAAGTGCTCTTTACCGGTGTAACTTGTGGGTCCTTCACCTGCGTTCTTCAGGGGTTGATGGTGAGTTTTTCAAGGGTCGACCTCCACACTCTTTCACCTTCCTCCTTCAAGGCGTCAAGGTCGGCCTCCACACACTGGCACCTTCCTCCTTCAAGGTATCAAGGGTAAGTCTTCACACTCTAGCACCTTCTTCCTTCAAGGCATCAAGGTCGACCTCCACACACTGGCACCTTCCTGCAGCATTTACACAGCGGGTGCCTCCTCTTGGCTTCGATTTGTTGGTAGTTCACGAGTGGGTGCAGCCTCCATGTAGTGCTTTTACCTGTTCCCTTCCCTGAAACTTATATAAGATCCTTGAGACGATTTTAGAGAGAGAGAGATACAGAGAGAGCGTGTGTGTGAGAGAGAGAGAGAGCAAGAGAAAGAGGGAGAGAGTGTTTGACCGTAGATTTACAATAATCAAGGAGGGTGTCGTAACTCCCTGCGCGATGAACCAATTTCTGCGGAATATCTGCGAGGTTTTGCATATAGATGGACGCTTGTGCAAGAGGGAGGGAAGGCGGACGGGGGAGGAAGAGCAGGAGAGAATGAAGGGATGATAATATAATGTAAGGAAAGTGAGAAGGAAGAAGCTATGAGAAAGAAATAAGGAAAGGTGGTAAAGTATTGAGAGGAGAGTCAATGTAATTTTGACCTCAGTGCCCTGGTAAGGAGGGGCAGGGAAGGAAAAAGGATGGGGATGATATAAAGGGATTAGGTATGGGAAAAAATAGAGAGGATAAAGAGAAAAGTGGCCACCCACTTTTGTTTTTATGTTATGGCGGAAGTATGTGAATTAGTTATTTTATATATATGATATATATTATGTGTCGTCTACTGCTTATACTTACGTGAAGGTATATACATACACATATTAATGCATCCACAGAACAAAGTATTTTTTTTAAGCAAATACAATACTGCGACCAGCCGGGAATCGATCCCCGGACATTTAGCCCGGCTCCTGGGAACCAAGCTACCCTCCAGACGCCTTAAACCACTTGACCGCCATGCTACAAAACACCGGGACCCAGTGTGCCTACTGATTCGATCTTTTATTATTTTACACTGAGGATTTTACCAAACGTGATCTCTTCTTCCTTGTCTCCCGGTTGACTACTTCATCCTTGTGAATACAACCTCTCATTTTGTTGTTGCATGTTTATCTGGTTGTTCACTTTAGGGAGGCCGGGGAAGGGGGGGGGCACGGATCACAGAGTCTGTGGTGTTGTCTGAGGTGGGTCTTCACTGTCTGGTACTTATAGTTCATATTGTACACTTGTCATTTTGTGATCTTGTTGAGTCGGATGTGGATTGAATCAGTGTTGTGTGATGCGTGGAGATGATCTTGTTGAGTCAGATGTTGATTGAATCAGTGTTGTGTCACGCGTGGAGATGATCTTGTTGAGTCAGACGATAGTGCTGTGTAATGCGTGGAAATCCACTGGTTAATCTTTCATCCAGCGATGCTTTGGAAACAAAGCGACAGACTTTTTTTTTATGCAATCTGTGGAGTTTCAGCATGTTATTAGTTGTCAAGGGTACACGTGGTTATACGAGAATTGGGCGATTTAGTATTTTATAAAGATGTGTCTTGTGCTAGGTTGGAGCTTGTTTCAATCTGTAATTGCTGGAGTTTGACTTTTGCTAGATTTGTTATTTACAAACTGCGTGTTTAGTAGAGTTCAACAGTTGGTTAGTTTCATATCCCAGAACCTTCTTGATCTTTTTTGATGACAATAGGAGTATCTGTCATCATTGTTCTTCCATTGCATCCAGTCGTCGTTAGGTAACATTCAGTTGTTCTGATTTGTACCTTATATGTTTAGGTGGTAATTCTCCATTTCCTTTCTCATTTAGATGTTATGTTTAGTTCACCGCTTTTGGATCAGTTTGTGAGTTTTACACTTGTGGTAACCTGCTGGGGTGGAGGACACCACATGTACGCATCACCTGGGTATTTTTATTATCAAGACTTTTCTCCAACCAGTTTTTTTTTTCAATTCACCACAAAGAGTATATACTGGAGACAGTAGATGATAAAGTAATCAGTCCCTTAGCCTACATAAAAAGTGTTCAGACTGACGCAGGCTCAGGGACTGAACACTTTTCTATTTAGACTGAGGAACTCATTACCTCGTTTTCCCCTGTCTCCAGTAAATTAATTATATATTGAATTGATAGTCAGTAGTTGGCGAAACGTCTTCAAAATAAAATACCCAGGTGTTGTACATGTGTTTTATTCATCAGCTTATCAGTATTGTATACCTTTAAGTAAATATTATCTCAGTCCAGAAACGGACTTAAACCTGTACACTCTGCCACAGTTGAAGATAGGCCTAGTTTCAGCTAGGCTTCCATACATATTCTGGGTCTGGGTGTGTGGCGTAAATACTGTGTACCTTGATGAAGAGTTCACCGGTTCTAGTCCTGCTCTGTACTGACAGATAATGTTTGTAAATAATTTTGCTCGTTAACTAACTGTTGAGCACTATTAAGTGATGATACACATATTGAGTAGTCAGCGAATTGAGTTTTGACTGTGTCCTGACTGTGTCCCCCTGGTATGTTATTTGTGGAAGGTCGTTGACGTGTTCAATAACACAGGGATCAGGCAAGAGCTCTGGCTTCCTGAAGCTCATAGGGTGAAGGGTATTAAAGTCAAACGTCCCCTTTACTCCTCAATGATTTTTCGTCCAGAAACTGGTGGCTGTCCTTCCCCTCTTTAGGTTAAGTCTGATTACCCGTCGTCCCTAGGCACTGTTTATATGTCCTCTACGGATTTAGCGTTGACAAATGAGTACAACAATAGTACTAATAATTTTAGAAATAATGATAATAATATTAGTGATTTTACCTAGACATTGCTAGACCAGATGCTGGGAACTAGACATTGTTGGACGAGCTGGAAAACAAAAGCAAAACGTAGCATTAAAATGCAGCAAATACAAAAGCAATAACAACAATAACAGTAGCAACGTCATCAAGAGCAACAACGAAAAATAACGTCAGTTGCAGCAAAAACAAAAGGAGAAATTACGATAAGCAGAAGCAACAAAACAACAACAACAACAACTGTACCTTCACTACCTCAACAACAACCAACAATACCAGTAACAGAAACAAATACAATACAACAAAAATAACAGTAAAGCAACAACTACAACAGAAATAAAAACAAACCCGTTATAAAGAGAAGGGAAGAGGGAGGGAGGGTCCGTTATAAAGAGAAGGGAAGAGGGAGGGAGGGTCCGTTATAAAGAGAAGGGAAGAGGGAGGGAGGGTCCGTTATAAAGAGAAGGGAAGAGGGAGGGAGGGTCCGTTATAAAGAGAAGGGAAGAGGGAGGGAGGGTCCGTTATAAAGAGAAGGGAAGAGGGAGGGAGGGTCCGTTATAAAGAGAAGGGAAGAGGGAGGAAGGGTCCGTTATAAGAAGGGAAGAGGGAGGAAGGGTCCGTTATAAAGAGAAGGGAAGAGGGAGGGAGGGTCCGTTATAAAGAGAAGGGAAGAGGGAGGAGGGTCCGTTATAAAGAGAAGGAAGAGGGAGGGGGGTCCGTTATAAAGAGAAGGGAAGAGGGAGGGAGGGTCCGTTATAAAGAGAAGGGAAGAGGGAGGGGGGTCCGTTATAAAGAGAAGGGAAGAGGGAGGGAGGGTCCGTTATAAAGAGAAGGGAAGAGGGAGGGAGGGTCCGTTATAAAGAGAAGGGAAGAGGGAGGGAGGGTCCGTTATAAAGAGAAGGGAAGAGGGAGGGAGGGTCCGTTATAAAGAGAAGGGAAGAGGGAGGGAGGGTCCGTTATAAAGAGAAGGGAAGAGGGAGGGAGGGTCCGTTATAAAGAGAAGGGAAGAGGGAGGGAGGGTCCGTTATAAAGAGAAGGGAAAAATGAAAGAGGACTAAGTATGGAGAGAAAGATAAAAGAATTTATTTGATATATTTTTTTTAAATGTGTTATGATTGGTGTCTCACCCTCCCTCTGCACGTCTCTCTCTTTTTTTGAAATCTCTCTTTCTACCTCTGTTATCACCTCTATTTCTTCCACCCTCGCCCCTTCCTCTCTCCTTTTTCTGGTTTCTTTCTTCCTACCATCTCTCTCCCCTCTCTTTTTCCCCAAATTTGGTATTCCCTATCTCCCCTCTATCTATTTTTCCTTTCTCTCCTTTTCTTCTCTATCTCCCCTCTTTCTGTTTTTCCTTTCTTTCCTTCCTTTTCTTCGTCCATCCTCTCCCCATTTCTTCTTTCAATTTTTCCCTACTTTTTCCTTCTCTTCTTCCTCCTTCTCTTACTCATTCTCCTCCCTATTTGTCCTACTTCCTATATGTTCAAGGCACTGTCACACCACTCCTTCAGTGTGTACTGGTGCTGTACTTCACCTGCAGCATCACTAAAGTGTGTACTGGAGCAATACTTCACCTGCAGCATCACTGAAGTGTGTACTGGAGCAATACTTCACCTGCAGCATCACTAAAGTGTGTACTGGAGCAATACTTCACCTGCAGCATCACTAAAGTGTGTACTGGAGCAATACTTCACCTGCAGCATCACTGAAGTGTGTACTGGAGCAATACTTCACCTGCAGCATCACTAAAGTGTGTACTGGAGCAATACTTCACCTGCAGCATCACTGAAGTGTGTACTGGAGCAATACTTCACCTGCAGCCTCACTAAAGTGTGTACTGGAGCAATACTTCACCTGCAGCATCACTGAAGTGTGTACTGGAGCAATACTTCACCTGCAGCATCACTAAAGTGTGTACTGGAGCAATACTTCACCTGCAGCATCACTAAAGTGTGTACTGGAGCAATACTTCACCTGCAGCCTCACTAAAGTGTGTACTGGAGCAATACTTCACCTGCAGCCTCACTAAAGTGTGTACTGGAGCAATACTTCACCTGCAGCATCACTAAAGTGTGTACTGGAGCAATACTTCACCTGCAGCATCACTAAAGTGTGTACTGGAGCAATACTTCACCTGCAGCATCACTAAAGTGTGTACTGGAGCAATACTTCACCTGCAGCATCACTAAAGTGTGTACTGGAGCAATACTTCACCTGCAGCATCACTAAAGTGTGTACTGGAGCAATACTTCACCTGCAGCATCACTAAAGTGTGTACTGGAGCAATACTTCACCTGCAGCATCACTAAAGTGTGTACTGGAGCAATACTTCACCTGCAGCATCACTAAAGTGTGTACTAGTGCTGTATTTCACCTGCAGCATCACTAAAGTCTGTCTTTTGGGTTGTTTTCAAAATTGTCTGGACAGGTACATGAGTGAAAGTGGGTAGGTGTGAGTGGGACCTGCCTGTCATGAGTCAGTAGAACCTGCCTGTCGTGAGTCAGTAGAACCTGCTGTCATGAGTCAGTAGAACCTGCTTGTCATGAGTCAGTAGAACCTGCCTGTCATGAGTCAGTAGAACCTGCCTGTCGTGAGTCAGTAGAACCTGCCTGTCGTGAGTCAGTAGAACCTGCCTGTCATGAGTCAGTAGAACCTGCCTGTCGTGAGTCAGTAGAACCTGTTCTCCACATCCTTGAATAAAGTCTGATTACCTTCCTTATGTTCTATGTGACCCGTATGGGTTTAGTCCTTATAAATTTCATAATAACAATTATAAATATAATGAGACTCCGTGTCGATTCCAGCAAGCTTCTGGATCTCTGCCGTGAGGATGTGTCAGCTGTTTCAATTTGACACTCTTGGCAACCCATGCTACAGTCTTCGTGGCAGAGGAATGAGTGCTCAACCCTGTGCCTGGAGAATTTGGCTTCCCATGTTCTGTTGGTGGCCTGTGCCTGGTGACAAAAGCTCTTGCTTCACACTGTGAGGTTCCGGATTCGATTCCCGGCAAGGGTAGAAACATTGGGCGTGTTTCCTTACACCAGTTGTGTATGTTCACCCATCAGTAATAATGCGTACCTGGGTGTTAGTTGACTAGTGTGGGTCGCATCCTGAGACAAAAGTGACGTAAGTTACCTGAAATGCTCTGCAAAACAAGCGGCTTTCTATATAGTAGTATGTCATTAATGTCAGCTAGGACTGTATACCTTGTACATGTACTTTTAGAAATCAAGATATTGTAATAATGTTGGTAGAATTACCAGCAATATGTAAAGTAAAAGGACACAAGTGCAACTAATGTGACATTTTATTGTGGCAACGTTTCGCTCTCCAGGAGCTTTGTCAAGCCGTTACCGAGCCTTAAGATTAACGGCTTGACAAAGCTCCTGGAGAGCGAAACGTTGCCACAATAAAATGTCACATTAGTTGCACTAGTTTCCTTTTACTTTACAATCAAGATATTATTATTATTATTATTATTATTATATTATTATTATTATTATTATTATTATTATTATTATTATTATTATTATTATTATTATTATTATTATTATTAGAATTGATTTGTGCAGTGGATGTGTTTAACGTTACGGAAGTTGGATTCTTGACGTGTTGTCCTAGGATGGTATCAGAGGTTTGTCTCTGTTGGTAAAATAGATCAGAGAAGAGCCCGAGCCTTTAGCTCATACGACTGTCATTCCCATTTGCCCCCTTGGGGCGGGGATGGCAGACCAGAGAGGCCTAGCTTGTGGCTAGGCCTGGGGACAGTTGGTCCCAAAGATGAGGAGGTACTTGTGCCTCCTCCCATGGGAGACTTCGGTCTCAGACACTCCCTAAAGAGGGAGCTAAGGCCGGGCCACCACTTGGGAAAGGCCCGGGCCGGGAGAATACCGGCTAATCTTTAAGAAGAGGAAGGTAAAATAGATGAGATTAATAAATCCCTGGTTCCCTATACATTTTTTTTTTTTTTTTTTTTTTTTTTTTTTTTGAGAACTGATCCCCGGTGCCTCTCTCAGCAAAACTATAACTAAGGATTTTAATGAGTTCTCTGCTCACCCTGGTGCCGTTTACTCTAGTTCATCATAGAATTTGGAAGACTTGTCACTGCATAGTAGAAAGGTGCAAAATTCTTTTGGTACCCAGGTTATGTGTGGGTCCTGGGTAATAAACAGATGGATGCAGAGGTGAAGGCTGCTGCACATAGTACAGCCGGCGTCTGTAGCCTCAGTGAAATTTTGGGACACATTCATTATTAGCTTGTTGGGTCGTACAGACGAATAGCAAATTATGAAGGGTTATGCTGGGCGAGGGTGTTCCTCCCCTTCTCTTATTCTGCAAGAATATTCTCATTATTGGAAAAATACATGTATAATAAGGCGAAACCTTTCTTATTGCAGTATTTCAGCTACAAAGAAATAGCGTAGCTGAAATGTTGTACTATTAGCTAGTTACATTTTACTATATTTGTTATTTTTCATCACTTATCTGTTGACAGCCACAAGTCTCGGTAGATTGAGTTTATTACATACACAAGACACCTCACCCATAGCTACCTACCTGCAGGTACACCATCCACCCTTCATCCCTCTCTCTGTATGTGACCTGTGGCTCAGCATTCACTGTGCCATATATTAATGGTTTGCCAGATGCTGACCAGTTCAAGGGTTTTAACTAATGTAGGTTATTTTAAGTTTTATTATTTAATTTTGTTTGCTAATGTGATTTTTTTCCTGAAAGATTAGTTTGTCAGTAGTGTGTGTGTGTGTGTGTGTGTGTGTGTGTGTGTGTGTGTATGTGTGTGTGTGTGTGTGTGTGTGTGTGTGTGTGTGTGTGTGTGTGTGTGTGTGTGTGTGTGTGTGTGTGTGTGTGTGTGTGTGTGTGTGTGTTGACCTGTTGGTTCCAACTCTTTCTACATCCTAAAATTGACTGTGATGATTACGAAGGATTGCCTGCTGTTAGCAAACATAGCCTGGTTGATCAGGCCCGCAACCATGTACTTGGTCTGGAACCGAGCCTCGGTAGCGATGATCCCAGACACTATGAACAGTCCCTCCCTACTTATTCCTCTGTACCTCCCTTGCTTCCTCCATCCCTGTTTCCTCTCCCTCATTCTCTCCCCTTCCTTGCCTCCCTCCATCCCTTCCTTCCTAATCCCCCTCCTCTGCCCCTGCCTCTGCCCCTGTCCCTGCCCCAGCCCTCCCCCTGCCCCAGCCCTCCCCCTGCCCCAGCCCTTCCCCTCCTTTCAGTATGAGGAGGAGCACCAAGACAACTCGAGGAACTAGTTAGGATAGGCCGTGCTAGTGTAGGACACCAATCACTGATGGTGCTAGTTTAAAGATAATTGAAAAATGTGCCCTTTGTAGAGGAGGAAGAAGAGGAGAAAGAGGACAGGAGTTTTGAGAAGAGGAGTGCAAGGAGTGGAGTTTTAGGAAGAGTGAAGAAAACAGGAAATGAGGGGGAGAAAAAAGAGAACGGCAAGGAGGAGCAGCAGGAGGAGGAAAGGAGTTTTGGGACGATTAGTCGAATTTTAGGAAGAGATCGGAGGAAGGTAGGAAGAGAACGCTGCAGTAGACTGGTCTGTGTGAGAGAGCGCCCTCCAGGAGCTCTTGATCCAAAGAATTGGAGCTACTCTCCGTTTCCTCGAACCAAACCTGATTGCCTCCCATTCCCCAGGTGTTGTATGACCCATATTAGTTTAGCGCTCCTTCCCTCCCATTACTTTAACAATATATCAATATTACTCCCATCCCGAGAGTAACACACCTGCACCAACCCCAGAGAAACACACCTGCACCATCCCCAGCGTAACACACCTGCACCATCCACAGAGAAACACCTGCACCTTCCCCAGAGAAACACATCTGCACCATCCCCAGTGTAACACACCTGCATCATGACTAGAGAAACACACCTGCACCATCCCCAGAGTAACACACCTCCAGCATCCCCAGAGAAACACCTGCACCATCCCCAGATAAACAAACCTGCACCATCTCCAGAGTAACACACCTGCACCATCCCCAGAGAAACACACCTGCACCATCCCCAGAGAAACACACCTGCACCATCCCCAGAGTAACACCTGCACCATCCCCAGAGTAACACACCTGCACCCTCCCCAGATAAACACACCTGCACCATCCCCTGAGTAACATACCTGCACCATCCCTAGAGAAACACACCTGCACCATCCCCAGACAAACACACCTGCACTATATCTAGAGAAACACACCTGCACCATCCCTAGAGAAACACACCTGCACCATCCCCAGAGAAACACCTGCACCATCCCCAGATAAACACACCTGCACCATCTCCAGAGTAACACACCTGCACCATCCCCAGAGAAACACACCTGCACCATCCCCATAGAAACACACCTGCACCATCCCCTGAGTAACACACCTGCACCATCCCCAGACAAACACACCTGCACCATATCTAGAGAAACACACCTGCACCATCCCTAGAGAAACACACCTGCACCATCCCCAGAGAAACACCTGCACCATCCCCAGATAAACACACCTGCACCATCTCCAGAGTAACACACCTGCACCATCCCCAGAGAAACACACCTGCACCATCCCTAGAGAAACACACCTGCACCATCCCCTGAGTAACACACCTGCACCATCCCCAGAGTAACACCTGCACCATCCCCAGAGTAACACACCTGCACCATCCCCAGAGTAACACACCTGCACCCTCCCCAAATAAACACACCTGCACCATCCCCTGAGTAACATATCTGCACCATCCCCAGAGAAACACACCTGCACTATCCCCAGACAAACACACCTGCACCATATCTAGAGAAACACCTGCACCATCCCTAGAGAAACACACCTGCACCATGCCCAGAATACCACACCTGCACCATGCCTATAGTAACACACCTGCATCATCTCCAGAGTAACACACCTGCCCCATTCCCAGAGAAACACACCTGCACCATCGCCAGAGAAACAGACTTGCACCATCCCCAAAGAAACACATCTGCACCATCCCGAGAGAAACACACCTGCACCATCCCTTGAGAAACACACCTGCACTATTTCCAGAGAAACACATCTGCATCATCCCCAGAGAAACACCTGCACCATCCCCAGAGAAACACACCTGAACCATCCCCAGAGAAACACACCTGCACCATCCCCAGAGAAACACACCAGCACCATCCCCAGAGAAACACACCTGCACCATTCCCTCTATCCTCTATCAGGGATAAATCCCATCCTTCATGGACCTTTCTCTGCGCCTCATTCACCTCTCTTCATCTCATGCACTTCTCTTCACCTCATGCACTTCTCTTCACCTCATGCACTTCTCTCCATCTCATGCGTTTCTCTTCACCTCATGCAATTCTCTTCACCTCATGCACTTTTGTTCACCTTATTATTCACTTCATCTCACAACTAAACATTTCACGCTTCAGCAGAGCCATTGTTGCTAGCAGTAATAAGTAACCTTTAGTGACATCCCAATCTCTGTGTGTCAGATGCTCTTCCCCTCTCCCTTCTCTCTCTCTCTCTCTCTCTCTCTCTCTCTCTCTCTCTCTCTCTCTCTCTCTCTCTCTCTCTCACTCTCTCTCTCTCTCTCTCTCTCTCTCTCTCTCTCTCTCTCTCTCTCTCTCTCTCTCTCTCTCTCTCTCTCTCTCTCCTCTCTCTCTCTCTCTCTCGTTCTCCTCTCTCCTCTCTCTCTCTCTCTCTCTCTCTCTCTCTCTCTCTCTCTCCTCTCTCTCTCTCTCTCCTCTCTCTCTCTCTCTCTCTCTCTCTCTCTCTCTCTCTCTCTCTCTCTCTCTCTCTCTCTCTCTCGCTCGCTCTCTGGACACAGTACTATGCAGTCGATGGTAACTTTCCACATACGGTGAGATCACTCTACACAAGTAACCCGCACGTATGAGAGAGGAGCTTAAGGTTACATTTCTGTCTGACTTGGACCATTTACACACTCACAAGCCTAGTGTAACTTTGTAAATGGTCCAAGTCGGACCGAAACGCCGTCATAAGCTCCTCTCTCCTATGTGCAGGTTATCTGTGCATTGTTCCAATCACGGTATTGTGACTTTTTGTTATTCACTCAGTCTAGTTTCGAGACTCCGCCCCGTCCCTACGAGCCACAAACATGCGAAGATTCTAGACAAGTCGCATATTACAAAAGAGAGCTTCAATTCTAGCAACGCTTCGTTCTTTGTAGAGTTTTTTCTAGTCACCTGACTTGATACAGCTCTCCAAAGAGCGATACATGACTTGAGAAAGATGTACACAGAGCGGAAAACAAAATTGAGTTCAACGTTATCTCTGTGAAACATGTTGCCCATCTGTGTATTTTCTTAATTAGTGTGTCCAGTACACTGCTGAGTGTTTGATGCTGTTGTTGTTGTTGCTGCTGCTGCTGTTGCTGCTGCTGTTGTTGCTGCTGCTGTTGTTGTTGCTGCTGCTGCTGCTGCTGCTGCTGTTGCTGCTACGGTGTTAAGCTCTACCACACATTCATAAGATCATTATAGAGTGTAGATATGCATGAACACGATTCTACAATCACACTTGGCGAGGACTTCCTCTATTCATGCGTCTAGCTCCGCTTAATCAACAACAATTGTCGATTTATCAGAAGTAACACAAGCACCGTCTGCTCTGCGGCAGGAAGAGGAGGAAGCAGAGGAAGAGGAGGAGGAAGAAAACGGGTCGGAGGAAGAGGAGGAGGAGGAGGAAGAAAACGAGTCGGAGGAGACAGAAAGGGGAAGGGAGGTTGTATATGTCATTGCAACAGCCTTCAACACTGGAGAAATGCAAGTGCCCTTACTGCTATGCACAAGGAAAGTGTACCAAGGTTTTCTGTCTATCCCAACTTCACACACACACACACACACACACACACACACACACACACACACACACACACACACACACACACACACACACACACACACACACACACACACACATACACACACACACACACGCATGCACATACACCAGGCCTAGTGTCTAATCGACATGTGCCTAGGACCAAATGGTAACTAACTAACACACACACACACCCTAAAGAAACAACTGTTATACCTTATTTAAGGTTGAGGAATCACATGATGTAAGCTAATTAACAATCATATTATACAGAAATATCAAGTGTGGTGCATCAGTGACAGTATCTCTCCTATGTGAATTCATTACAAATATGCATAACAAAAAAAAATTCATACGATCGTGCAAACATATTTGCATCACCATTTTCAGACCTTTGAGCTTGTGTTGAGTTTTCTCTGCCCCAGTAACAACCTAGTTGATCAGGCCCTGATCCATCGGGAGGCTTTGGTCATGGATCGATGCCAGCGGGGCTTGAATCCCCGGAATAACTCCATGTACCAAGCAACCACCACGTCAACATATCGACCATCAACCTGATGCCTGTGTTGATCCTGCCATACACTGTTGATCACTATCCTCGGACTGGATTCATGGGTGGAATCATTCACCGTGGGATTGATCGACATAACTCAGTACAGCCAAACGTAATAGTCCCAACAACTTATCTCAATGTTGCCTGATCAGTCACTCGAAGAATTACTAATTAGTAATATTACTTAGTGTTATTATAATTGTCATGGTAATGAGGTCCTGAACTAGTTAAAGAAATGGTAGCTCCATTGAATAAATTCTTACCTTCAACATTAAGGACTTTCCTTCGGTAGGAATAGTTCACGATGAGGTAAGATAAGTATCTTACCTCTGTAAATAAGAGAATTCCCCAAATAAAGGAGTAGCTCCTTCAGTATTAAAGAGAAGAGAGAGAAAGAACAAAAAAGAGAGAGGCCTCATTACTCTCAGGCATATGACAGATTTCTTAAGGAAGAAAAAATGTATAAGGATTCCCCTTTCTCCCCACTGAGGGGAAAATAAGGAAATGAAAAACAGGAGATATATATGGTGGTTGTAAATTCTGAAAAAAATTGGGAGAGGGTTATTCCCTTGACTTCCTGTTCTCTCTCTCTCTCTCTCTCTCTCTCTCTCCTCTCTCTCTCTCTCTCTTCTCTCCTCTCTCTCCTCCTTCTCTTCTTCTCCTCTCTCTCTCCTCTCTCTCCCCTCTCCTCTCCTCTCTCCTCATCTCTCTCTCTCCTCTCTTCTACTCCCTCTCTCTCCCCACTCTCCTCCTATCTCTCCTCTCTCTCTCCCCTCTCTTCTCTCTCTCCTCTCCCTCTCTCTCTCCTCTCTCTCTATCTATCTAGCATCTCTCTCTCTCCTCTCTCTCTCTCTCTCTCTCTCTCTCTATCTTCTCTCTCTATCTCTCTCTCTCTCTTCTCTCTCTCTCTTCTCTCTCTCTCTCTCTCCCTCTCTACTGGATATTTCTAGCTCTCCGTTAACTTTCAGGTCTGACTTAACTTCAGAACGTCTTCATCTAGTAAGTCATCCCATCAGTTCTTGCTTCCTGTTCTATCTACCTACTCTGTCTCTCTCTGTCTGTCTCTCTTACCTATCCGTTTACCCTCTTCTCCCTGTCTGTCTTCTTACCTATCCGTTTTACCTCTTGTCTCCTACTGTCTTCTTCTTACCTATCCGTCTTACTTTCCCTCCTCTCTGTCTCTTCTTACCTATCCGTCTACTTGTCTCCCTGTCTATCTTCTTACCTATCCGTCTACTTGTCTCTCCTTCTATCTTCTTACCTATCCGTCTACTTGTCTATCTGTCTATCTTCTTACCTATCCGTCTACTTGTCTATCTTCTTACCTATCCGTCTACTTGTCTACCTGTCTATCTTCTTACCTATCCGTCTACTTGTTCCCCTTCTATCTTCTCTACCCTATCCGTCTACTTGTATCCCTGTCTATCTTCTTACCTATCCGTCTACTTGTCTCCCTGTCTATCTTCTTACCTATCCGTCTACTTGTATCCCTGTCTATCTTCTTACCTATCCGTCTCTTACTTTTGTACTTCCTGTCTATCTTCTTACCTATCCGTCTACTTGTATCCCTGTCTATCTTCTTACCTATCCGTCAACTTGTATCCCTGTCTATCTTCTTACCTATCCATCTATTTGTCTCCCTGTCTATCTTCTTGCCTATCCGTCTATTTGTCTCCCTGTCTATCTTCTTACCTATCCGTCTACTTGTCTCCCTGTCTATCTTCTTACCTATCCGTCTACTGTCTCCTGTCTATCTTCTTACCTATCCTGTTCAACTTGTATCCCTGTCTATCTTCTTACCTATCCGTTCTATTTGTCTCCCTGTCTTCTTCTTGCCTACTGTCTCCGTCTTCTTGTCCTCCTCTGTCTCCCTTCTATCTTCTTACCTATCCGTCTACTTGTCTCCCTGTCTATCTTCTTACCTATCCGTCTACTTGTCTCCCTGTCTATCTTCTTACCTATCCGTCAACTTGTATCCCTGTCTATCTTCTTACCTATCCATCTATTTGTCTCCCTGTCTATCTTCTTGCCTATCCGTCTATTGTTCCCTGTCTATCTTTCCTTGCCTATCCGTCTATTTTGTCCTCCCTGTCTATCTTCTTACCTATCCGTCTACTTGCCTCCCTGTCTATCTTCTTACCTATCCGTCCTTGTGTCTTCTACTCTGCCTTCCTGTCTCTTGCCTGTCCTTCCCTGCCTGTCCTGCCTAGCCTGCTCTTGCCTTCCTACCTGCTTGCCTATCTCCTCCTACCTCTGCCTGCCTTTGCTCTCTCTGCCTGCCGCCTCTGATCCTGTCTACCTACCTACCTACTTCTGCCTGCCTCTGCCTCCCTGCCTGCTACCTTACCTGTCCTGCCTGCCTGCCTGCTCTATCCTTCCTACCTCTGCCTGCCTGCTACCTCTCCTGCCGCCTGCCTGCCCTGTCTTCTCTTACCTACCTTATGTCTCCCTGCCCTGCCTTGCCTGCTTTGTCTCCTGCCTGACCTATCCGCCTTGCCCCGTCCTACCTTTACCATGTCTGCCTCCTGCCTACCTGTCCCTACCTCCTGCCTGCCTGCCTGCCTGCCTCCTGCCTCCTGCCTGCCTGCCGCTGCCTGCCTGCCTGCCTGCCTGCCTGCCTGCCTCCCTGCCTACCTACCTACCTACCTTGTCCTCGCCTGCCTGCTTGCCTGCCTCTGTTCCTGTCACTCCTTCCTGCCTGCCCTGCCTGCTCTCCCTTGCCTCCTCTGCCTCCTGCTCTACCTGTGCCTGCCTGCCTGCCGCTCTGCCTGCCTGCCTCCGTCTCTGCTCTGCCTGTCTATGCCTGCCATGCCTACCTGCTACCTGTCTGCTGCCTGCCTGCCTGCCTGCCTGCCTGCCTACCTGTCTGCCTACCTCCCTTTGCCTGCCTGCCTGCCTGCTGCCTGCTGCCTGCCTGCTGCCTGCCTGCCTGCCTGCCTGCCTGCCTGCCTGCCTGCCTGCCTGCCGCCTGCCTCCCTGTCTGCCTACCTGCCTGCTCCTACCTGCTCCCTTGCCTGCCTGCCTGCCTGCCCTGCCCTGCCTGCCTGCCTGCCTGCCTGCCTGCCTGCCTACCTGCTGCCTACCTGCCCCTGCCTGCCTGCCTACCTACCTTCCCTGCCTGCCTGCCTCCCTTTGCCTGGCCTGCCTGCCTGCCTGCCTGTCTGCCCTGTCCTGCCTCCTGCCTGCCTTGCCTGCCTGCCTGCCTGCCTGCCTGCCTGCCTGCCTGCCTGCCTGCCTGCCTGCCTGCCTGCCTGCCTGCCTACCTCCTACCTCCCTGCCTGCCTGCCTCCTCCTGCCTCCTGCCTGCCTGCCTGCCTGCCTGCCCCTGCCTGCTGCCCTGCCCCTCCTGCCTGCCTGCCTGCCTGCCTCCTGCCTGCCTGCCTGTCTGCCTGCCTGCCTGCCTGCCTGCCTTCCTGCGCCTGCCTCCTGCCTACCTCCTGCCTCGCCTGCCTGCTCCCTGCCTGCCTGCCTTGCCCCTGCCTGCCTGCTTGCCTACCCTGCCTCCTGTCTGCCTGTTGCCTGCCTGCCTGCCTGCCTGCCTGCCTGCCTGCCTGCCTGCCTGCCTGCCCTCCTGTCTGCCTGCCTCCTGCCTGCCTGCCTGCCTGCCTGCCTGCCTACCTGTCTGCCTCCTGCTGCCTGTCTGCCTGCCTGCCTGCCTCCCTGCCTGCCTACCTGTCCTGCCTGCCTGCCTGCCTGCCTGCCTGCCTGCCTCCTCCCCCTGCCTGCCTGTGCTGCCTGCCTGCCATGCCTGCCTGCCTGCGCTGCCTGCCTGCCTGCCTGCCTGCCTGCCTGCCTGCCTACCGGGCCTGCCGCCTGCCTCCTGCCTGCCTCCCTGCCTGCCTGCCTGCTGCCTGCCTCCTGCCTACCTGCCTGCCTGCCTGCCTGCCTGCCTGCCTGCCTGCCTGCCTTCCTGCCTGCCTGCCTGCCTGCCTGCCTGCCTCCTGCCTGCCTGCCCTGCCCTACCTCCTTGCCTGCCTGCTGCTGCCTGCCTGCCTACCTGCCTCCAGCCTTCCTGCCTGCCTGCCTGCCCCTGCCCTGCCTGCCTGCCTGCCTCCTGCCTGCCCTCTGCCTGCCCTGCCTGCCTGCCTGCCTGCCTGCCTGCCTACCTACCTGTGCCTGCCTGCCTGCCTGCCCTGCCTACCTGTCTGCCTACCTGCCTGCTTGCCTGCCTGCCTGCTTGCCTACCTGCCTACCTGCCTACCTGTCTGCCTGTCTGCCTGCCTGCCTGCCTGCCTGCCTGCCTGCCTGCTGCCTCCGCCTGCCTGCCTGCCTACCTGTCTGCCTGCCCTCCCCTGCCTGCCTGCCTCTCCCCTGCCTGCCTGCCTGCCTGCCTGCCTGCCTGCCTGCCTGCCTGCCTGCCTGCCTGCCTGCCTGTCCTGCCTGCCTGCCTGCCTACCTGCCTACCTGCTGCTGCCTGCCTGCCTGCCTGCCTGCCTGCCTGCCTGCCTGCCTGCCTGCCTGCCTGCCTGCCTGCCTGCCTCTGCCCTGCCGGGCCTGCCTGCCCCACCTCTGGCTGCCTGCCTGCCTGCCTACCTGCTGCCTCTGCCTGCCTGCCTGCCTGCCTGCCTGCCTACCTGTCCTGTCCTGCCTGCCTGCCTGCTGCTGCCTGCCTGCCTGCCTACCTGCCTGCCTGCCTGCCTGCCTGCCTGCTCTGCCTCCTGCCTGCCTGCCTGCCTGCCTACTGTGCCTGCCTGCCTGCCTGCCTGCCTACCTGTCTGCCTACCTGCCTGCTCCCTGCCTGCCTGCTGCCTACCTGCCTGCCTGCCTGCCTTCCTTGCCTGTCTGCCTGCCCTGCCTGCCTCCTGCCTGCTACTGCCTGCCTGCCTGCCTGCCTGTCCTGCCTGCCTGCTGCTGCCTGCCTTCTGCCTGCCTGCCTGCCTGCTTCCTGCCTGCCTGCCTGCCTGCCTGCCTGCCTGCTGCCTGCTGCCTGCCTGCCTGCTGCCCTGCCTGCCTGCCTACCTACCTGTCTGCCTGCCTGCCTGCCTGCCTGCCTGCCTGCCTGCCTGCCTGCCTCCTGCCTACCTGTCTGCCTGCCTGCCTGCCTGCCTGCCTGCCTGCCTGCCTGCCTGCCTGCCTGCCTGCCTCCTGCTCCTGCCCCCTGCCTCCTTTCCCCTAGCCTGCTCCTGCCTGCCTGCCTGCTCCTGCCCCTGCCTGCCTGCCTGCCTGCCTGCCCTGCCTGCCTGCCTGCCTCCTGCCTGCCTGCCTGCCTGCCTGTCTGCCTACCTGCCGGGCCTGCCTGCCTGCCTGCCTGCCTGCCCTGCCTCCCTTTGCCTACCTGCCTGCCTGCCTGCCTGCCTGCCTGCCTGCCTCCTGCTGCTGCTGCCTGCCTGCCTGCCTGCCTGCTGCCTGCCTGCCTGCCTGCCTGCCTACCTGCTGCCTGCCTGCCTGCCTGCCTGCCTGCCTGCCTGCCTGCCTGCCTGCCTGCCTGCCTGCCTGCTCCTGCCTGCCTGCCTGCCTCCCTTTGCCTTTTGCCCTGCCTGCCTGCCTGTGCCTGCCTGCCTGCCTGCCTGCCTTCTGCCTGCCTGCCCCTGCCTCCTGTCTGCCTGCCTGCCTGCCTGCCTGCCTGCCTGCCTGCCTGCTCCTCCTGCCCCCCTGTGCCTGCCTGCCTGCCTCCTGCCTACCTGCCTGCCTGCCTTGGCCTGCCTGCCTGCCTGCCTTGCCTGCCTGCCTGCCTGCCTGCCTGCCGCCTGCCTGCCTTTCTGCCTGCCTGCCTGCCTCCCTGCTGCCCTGCCTGTCTGCCTGCCTGCCCTGCCTGCCTGCCTGCCTGCCTGCCTGCCTGCCTGCCTGCCTCCTGCCTGCCTGCCTGCCTGCCTGCCTGCCTGCCTGCTGCCTCTGCCTGCTGCCTGCCTGCCTGCTCCTGCCTGCCCGCTACCTGTCCTGCCTGCCTGCCTGCCTGCCTTGCCCCTGCCTGCCTGACTTTTGCCTGCCTGCCTGCCTGCCTGCCTGCCTGCCTGCCTGCCTGCCTGCCTACCTGTCCTGCCTGCCTGTCCTGCTGCCTCCCTTTGCCTGCCTGCCTGCCTGCCTGTCTGCCTCCCCCTGCCTGCCTGCCTGCCCTGCCTGCCGTGCCTGCCTGCCTGCCTGCCTGCCTGCCGCCTGCCTGCCTCTGCCTGCCTGCCTGCCTGCTGCTGCCTGCCCTGCCCTGCCTGCCTGCCTCCCTTTGTCTGCCTGCCTGCCTGCCTGCAGCCTGCCTGCCTGCCTGCCTGCCTGCCTGCCTGTCCTGCCTGCCTGCCCTGCCTGCCTGCCTGCCTGCCGCCTGCCTGCTGCCTGCCTGCCTGCCCTGCCTGCCTGCCTGCCTGCCTGCCTGCCTACCTTTTCTGCCTGCCTGCCCTGCCTGCCTGCCTGCCTGCCTGCCTGCCTGCTGCCTGCCTGCCTGCCTGCCTGCCTGCCTGCCTCCGCTGCCTGCCTGCCTGCCTGCCTGCCTGCCTGCCTGCCTGCCTGCCTCCCCTGCCTGCCCTGCCTGCCTGCCTGCCTGCCTGCCTGCCTGCCTGCCTGCCTGCCTGCCTGCCCCCCTGCCCCTGCTGCCTGCCTGCCTGCCTGCCTGCCTGCTGCCTGCCTGCCTTCCTGCCTGCCTGCCTGCCTGCCTGCCTGCTCCTGCCTGCCTGCCTGCCTGCCTGCCTTGCCTCCTGCCTGCCTGCCTGCCTGCCTGCCTGCCTGCCTGCTGCCTCTGCCTGCCTGCCTGCCTGCCTGCCTGCCTTCCTGCCTGCCTCCTGCCTGTCCTGCCTGCCTGCCTGCCTGTCTGCCTGCCTGCTGCCTGCCTGCCCTGCCTGCCTGCCTGCCTGCCTGCCTGCCTGCCTGCCTGCCTGCCTGCCTGCTCTGCCTGCCTGCCTGCCTGCCTGCCTGCCTGCCTGCCTGTCTGCCTGCCTGCCTGCCTGCCCTGCCTGCCCTGCTGCCTGCCTGCCTGCCCTGCCTGCCTGCCTGCCTGCCTGCCTGCCTGCCCTGCCTGCCTGCCTGCCTCCTGTCTGCCTGCCTGCCTCCCCTGCCTGCCTGCCTGCCTGCCTGCCTGCCTGCCTGCCTCCCCTGCCTGCCTGCCTGCCTGCCTGCCTGCCTGCCTGCCTGCCTGCCTGCCTGCCTGCCTGCCTGCCTGCCTGCCTGCCTGCCTGCCTGCCTGCCTGCCTGCCTGCTCCTGCCTGCCTGCCTGCCTGCCTGCCTGCCTGCCTGCCTGCCTGCCTGCCTGCCTGCCTGCCTGCCTGCCTGCCTGCCTACCTGTCTGCCTGCCTGCCTGCCTGCCTGCCTGCCTGCCTGCCTGCCTGCCTGCCTGCCTGCTGCCTGCCTGCCTGTCCTCTGCCTCCCCCTGCGCTGCCTGCCTGCCTGCCTGCCTGTCTGCCTGCCTGCCTGCCTCCCTGCCTGCCTGCCTGCCTGTCCTGCCTGCCCTGCCTGCCTGCTGCTGCCTGCCTGCCTGCCTGCCTGCCTGCCTGCCTGTCTGCCGCCTGCCTGCCTGCCTGCCTGCCTGCTGCTGCCTGCCTGCCGCTGCCTGCCTGCCCTGCCCTGCCTGTGCCTTGCCTGCCTGCCTGCCTGCTGCCTGCCCTGTCTGCCTGCCTGCTGCCTGCCTGCCTGCCTGCCTGCCTGCCTGCCTGCCTGCCTGCTGCCCTGCCTGCCTGCCTGCCTGCCTGCCTGTCCTGCCTGCCTGCCTGCCTGCCTGCCTGCCTGCCTGCCTGTCTGCCTGCCTGCCTGCCTGCCTGTCTGCCTGCCTGCCTGCCTGCCTGCTCTGCCTGCCTGCCTGCCTGCCTCCTGCCCTGCCTGCCTGCCTGCCTGCCTTGCCTGCCTGCCTGCCTGCCTGCCTGTCTTGCCTGCCTGCCTGCCTGCCTGCCTGCCTGCCTGCTCCTCCTGCCTGCCTGCCTGCCTGCCTGCCTACCTGTCTGCCTGCCTGCCTGCCTGCCTGCCTGCCTGCTGCTGTCCTGCCTGCCTCCCTGCCTGCCTGCCTGCCTGCCTACCTACCTGCTGCCCTGCCTGCCTGCCTGCCTGCCTACCTGTCCTGCCTGCCTGCCTGCCTGCCTGCCGCCTGCTGCTGCCTGCCTGCCTGCCTGCCTGCTGCCTGCCTGCCTGCCTACCTACCTGTGCCTGCCTGCCTGCCTCCTGCCTACCTGTCTGCCTGCCTGCCTGCCGCCTGCCTGCCTGCCTGTCTGCCTGCCTGCCTCCTGCTGCCTGCCTGCCTGCCTGCCTGCCTGCTGCCTGCCTGCCTGCCTCCTGCCTGCCTGCTGCCTGCCTGCCTGCCTGCCTGCTCCTGCCTGCCTGCCTGCCTGCCTGCCTGCCTGCCTGCCTGTCTCCTGCCTGCCTGCCTGCTGCCTGCTGCCTGCCTGCTGCCTGCCTGCCTGCCTGCCTGCCTGCCTGCCTGCCTGCCTGCCTGCCTGCCTGCCTGCCTGCCTGTCTGCCTGCCTGCCTGCCTGCCTGCCTGCCTGCCTGCCTGTCTGCCTGCCTGCCTGCCTGCCTCCCGGGCCTGCCTGCCTGCCTCCGCCTGCCTGCCTGCCTGTCCTGCCTGCCTGCCATGCCTGCCTGCCTGCCTGCCCTGCCTGCCTGCCTGCCTGCCTGCCTGTCCTACCTGTCCCTGCCTGCCTGCCTTCCCTGCCTACCTGTCTGCCTGCCTGCCTGCTCTGCCTGCCTGCCCTGCCTGCCTGCCTGCCTGCCTGTCTGCCTACCTGCCCTGCCTACCTGCCTGCCTGTCTGCCTACCTGTCTGCCTACCTGCCTGCTGCCTGCCTGCCTGCTTGCCTACCGCCTACCTGTCTGCCTTCTGCCTGCCTGCCTGCCTGCCTGCCTGACTGCCTGCCTGCCTGCCTCCTGCCTACCACCTGTCTGCCTGCCTGCCTGCTGCCTGCCTGCCTGTCTGCCTGCCTGCCTGTCTGCCTGCCTGCCTGCCTCCTGCCTGCCTGCCTTTTGCCTGCCTGCCTCTGCCTGCCTCCTGCCCTGCCTGCCTGCCTGCCTGCCTGCCTGCTGCCTGCCTGCCTGCCTGCCTGCCCTGTCTGCCTGTCTGCCTGCCTGCCTGCCTGCCTGCCTGCCTTTCCTGCCTGCCTGCCTGTCTGCCTGCCTGCCTGTCTGCCTGCCTGCCTGCCTGCCCCTGCCTGCCTGCCTGTCTGCCTGCCTGCCTGCCTGTCTGCCTGCCTGCCTGCCTGCCTGCCTGCCTGCCTGCCTGCCTGCCTGCCTGCCTGCCTGCCTGTCCTGCCTGCCTGCCTGCCTGCCTGCCTGTCTGCCTGCCTGCCTGCTGCCTGCCTGCCTGCCTGCCTGCCTGCCTGCCTGC
Source organism: Cherax quadricarinatus (assembly GCF_026875155.1). NCBI lineage: Eukaryota > Metazoa > Arthropoda > Malacostraca > Decapoda > Parastacidae > Cherax > Cherax quadricarinatus. The sequence goes on along the minus strand of NC_069414.1, from coordinate 38,264,735 downwards.
TGCCTGCCCTGCTGCCTGCCTGCCCTGCCTGCCTGCCTGCTGCCTGCCTGCCTGCCTGCCTGCCTGCCTGCCTGCCTGCCTGCCTGTCTGCCTGCCTGCCTGCCTGCCTGCCTGCCTGCCTGCCTGCCTGCCTGCCTGCCTGCCTACCTACCTGTGCCTGCCTGCCTGCCTTCCTGCCTACCTGTCTGCCTGCCTGCCTGCCTGCCTGCCTGCCTGCCTGTCTGCCTGCCTGCCTGCCTGCCTGCCTGCCTGCCTGTCTGCCTACCTGTCTGCCTACCTGCCTGCCTGTCTGCCTACCTGTCTGCCTACCTGCCTGCTTGCCTGCCTGCCTGCTTGCCTACCTGCCTACCTGTCTGCCTGTCTGCCTGCCTGCCTGCCTGCCTGCCTGACTGCCTGCCTGCCTGCCTGCCTGCCTGCCTGCCTGCCTGCCTACCTACCTGTCTGCCTGCCTGCCTGGCTGCCTGCCTGCCTGCCTGCCTGCCTACCTGTCTGCCTGCCTGCCTGCCTGCCTGCCTGCCTGCCTGCCTGCCTGCCTGCCTACCTGTCTGCCTGCCTGCCTGGCTGCCTGCCTGCCTGCCTGTCTGCCTGCCTGCCTGCCTGTCTGCCTGCCTGTCTGCCTGCCTGCCTGCCTGCCTGCCTTTCTGCCTGCCTGCCTGCCTGCCTGTTCTGCCTGCCTGCCTGTCTGCCTGCCTGCCTGCCTGCCTGCCTGCCTGCCTGCCTGTCTGTCTGCCTGCCTGCCTGTCTGCCTGCCTGCCTGCCTGCCTGCCTGTCTGCCTGCCTGCCTGCCTGCCTGCCTGTCTGTCTGCCTTCCCTGCCTGCCTGCCCTGCCTGCCTGCCTGCCTGTCTGCCTGCCTGCCTGCCTGCCTGCCTGCCTGCTGTCTGCCTGCCTGCCTGCCTGTCTGCCTCTGCCTGCCTGCCTGCCTGTCTGCCTGCCTGCCTGCCTGCCTGCCTGCCTGCCTGCCTGCCTGCCTGCCTGCCTGCCTGCCTGCCTGCCTGCCTGCCTGCCTGCCTGCCTGCCTGTCTGCCTGCCTGCCTGCCTGCCTGCCTGTCTGCCTGCCTGCCTGCCTGCCTGCTGCCTGCCTGTCTGCCTGCCTGCCTGCCTGCCTGCTCTGCCTGCCTGCCTGCCTGCCTGCTGCCTGCCTCCTGCTCCTGTCTGCCTCCCCTGCCTGCCTGCCTGCCTGCCTGCCCTGCCTGCCTGCCTGCCTGCCTGCCCTGCCTGTCTGCCTGCCTGCCTGCCTGCCTGCCTGTCCTGCCTGCCTGCCTGCCTGCCTGCCTGCCTGCCTGCCTGCCTGCCTGCCTGCCTGCCTGCCTGCTTTCCAACATTCATCACGGGTTCATTATTTAACAACGTTTTGAGCTCAATGAGCGAAACATACACATTAACTTGTTTAAAAATCTTGATCAGTGATCTCAGTTTGAGTGGGACCCACCCTAACTGAGGGTGAGTTTGAGTGGGACCCACCCTAACTGAGGGTGAGTTTGAGTGGGACCCACTCTAACTGAGGGTGAGTTTGAGTGGGACCCACCCTAACTGAGGGTGAGTTTGAGTGGGACCCACCCTAACTGAGGGTAGTTTGAGTGGACCCACTCTAACTGAGGGTGAGTTTGTGTGGACCCACTCTAACTGAGGTGAGTTTGAGTGGGACCCACCCAACTGAGGGTGATTGAGTGGGACCACCTAACTGAGGTGAGTGTGAGTGGGACCCCCCTAACTGATGGTGAATTTGAGTGGGACCACCCTTAACTGAGGTGAGTTTTGAGTGGGACCCACTCATAACTGGTGAGTTTGAGTGGGACCCACCCTAACTGAGGGTGAGTTTGAGTGGGACCCACCCTAACTGAGGGTGAGTTTGAGTGGGACCCACTCTAACTGAGGGTGAGTTTGAGTGGGACCCACCCTAACTGAGGGTGAGTTTGAGTGGGACCCACCCTAACTGAGGGTGAGTTTGAGTGGGACCCACTCTAACTGAGGGTGAGTTTGAGGGGGACCCACTCTAACTGAGGGTGAGTTTGAGTGGGACCCACTCTAACTGAGGGTGAGTTTGAGTGGGACCCACTCTAACTGAGGGTGAGTTTGAGTGGGACCCACCCTAACTGAGGGTGAGTTTGAGTGGGACCCACTCTAACTGAGGGTGAGTTTGAGTGGGACCCACTCTAACTG
>NC_069414.1:38247574-38252574 GCF_026875155.1 Cherax quadricarinatus | reverse complement strand
TAAGGACAGAAGGTGGAGAACTCACAAGAAATGATCAGGAGGTATGTGAGGAGCTGAACAGGAGATTTAAGGAAGTTTTTACAGTAGAGACAGGAAGGGCTGTGGGAAGACAGCACAGAAGGGAACATCAAGAGGGAATATACCAACAAGTGTTGGATGACATACGAACAACTGAGGAGGAGGTGAAGAAGCTCTTAAGTGACCCTGACACCTCAAAGGCGATGGGACCGGACAACATCTCCCCATGGGTCCTTAGAGAAGGAGCAGAGATGCTGTGCGTGCCTCTAACCACAATCTTCAACACATCCCTTGAAACTGGGCAACTACCTGAGAAATGGAAGACAGCTAATGTAGTCCCCATATTTAAGAAAGGAAACAGAAACGAGGCACTAAACTACAGACCTGTGTCTCTGACATGTATTGTGTGTAAAGTCATGGAGAAGATTATCAGGAGGAGAGTGGTCGAACACCTGGAAAGGAACAAGATTATAAATGAAAACCAGCATGGGTTCATGGAAGGCAAATCTTGTATCACAAACCTCCTGGAGTTTTATGACAAGGTAACAGAGGTAAGACACGAGAGAGAGGGGTGGGTAGATTGCGTTTTCCTAGACTGCAGGAAGGCCTTTGACACAGTTCCCCACAAGAGATTAGTGCAGAAGCTGGAGGATCAGGCGCACGTAAAAGGGAGGGCACTGCAATGGATAAGGGAATACCTGACAGGGAGGCAGCAACAAGTCATGGTACGTGAAGAGGTATCACAGTGGGCGCCTGTTACGAACGGGGTCCCACAGGGGTCAGTTCTAGGACCAGTGCTATATTTGATATATGTGAACGACATGATGGAAGGAATAGACTCTGAAGTGTCCCTGTTCGCAGATGACGTGAAGTTGATGAGAAGAATTAAATCGGACGAGGATGAGGCAGGACTGCAAAGAGACCTGGACAGGCTGGACATGTGGTCCAGCAACTGGCTTCTCGAATTCAGTCCAGCCAAATGCAAAGTCATGAAGATTGGGGAGGGGCAAAGAAGACCGCAGACAGAGTATAGGCTAGGTGGACAAAGACTACAGACCTCACTCAGGGAGAAAGACCTTGGGGTGACCATAACACCGAGCACATCACCGGAGGCACACATCAACCAAATAACCGCTGCAGCATACGGGCGCCTGGCAAACCTGAGAATATCGTTCAAGACACTGTACACTGTGTATGTTAGGCCCATACTGGAGTATGCAGCACCAGTCTGGAACCCACACCTGGTCAAGCACGTCAAGAAGTTAGAGAAAGTACAAAGGTTTGCAACAAGGCTAGTCCCAGAGCTCAAGGGAATGTCGTACGAGGAAAGGTTAAGGGAAATCGGACTGACGACACTGGAGGACAGAAGGGTCAGGGGAGACATGACAACGACATACAAGATACTGCGGGGAATAGACAAGGTGAACAGAGATAGGATGTTCTAGAGAGGGGACACAGGGACAAGGGGTCACAACTGGAAGCTGAAGACTCAGACGAGTCACAGGGACGTTAGGAAGTATTTCTTCAGTCATAGAGTTGTCAGCAAGTGGAATAGCCTTGCAAGTGAAGTAGTGGAGGCAGGAACCATACATAGTTTTAAGAAGAGGTATGACAAAGCTCAGGAAGCAGAGAGAGAGAGGATCCAGTAGCGATCAGTGAAGAGGCGGGGCCAGGAGCTGAGTCTCGACCCCTGCAACCACAATTAGGTGAGTACACACACACACACACACACACACAACCACACACACACACACACACACACGCACACACACACACACACACACACACACACGCACACACACACACACACACACACATACACACACACCAGGCCTAGTGTCTAGTCGACATGTGCCTAGGACAAAATGGTAACTAACATTGGTTTTCAATTACCCATCCTTCATTTATTCAGATTTCCTACAATAATTATATTCGCAACTCTTTAAGCTAAGGATGAAAATATTTTAAGGTAAGTAATGTGTGTACTGTATATGCATTTTTTGAGGCCTAACTCCATTGTTCACTTAATATATGATATTGTAAACATATTATCAGGCATTATATATGCATTTGAAAGTCAAAAAGTTATTTTTCACTTTATAGCATTAGTCCGGAACCTAACCTGCTGTATCAGCAGGTACTTTATAGCAGTAGTCCGGAACCTAACCTGCTGTATCAGCAGGTACTTTATAGCAGTAGTCCGGAACCTAACCTGCTGTATCAGCAGGTACTTTATAGCAGTAGTCCGGAACCTAACCTGCTGTATCAGCAGGTACTTTATAGCATTAGTCCGGAACCTAACCTGCTGTATCAGCGGGTACTTTATAGCAGTAGTCCGGAACCTAACCTGCTGTATCAGCAGGTACTTTATAGCAGTAGTCCGGAACCTAACCTGCTGTATCAGCAGGTACTTTATAGCAGTAGTCCGGAACCTAACCTGCTGTATCAGCAGGTACTTTATAGCAGTAGTCCGGAACCTAACCTGCTTGTATCAGCAGGTTACTTTATAGCAGTAGTCCGGAACCTAACCTGCTGTATCCAGGTACTTTATAGCAGTAGTCCGGAACCTAACCTGCTGTATCAGCAGGTACTTATAGCAGTAGTCCGGAACCTAACCTGCTGTATCAGCAGGTACTTTATAGCAGTAGTCCGGAACCTAACCTGCTGTATCAGCGGGTACTTTATAGCAGTAGTCCGGAACCTAACCTGCTGTATCAACAGGTACTTTATAGCAGTAGTCCGGAACCTAACCTGCTGTATCAACGGGTACTTTATAGCAGTAGTCCGGAACCTAACCTGCTGTATCAGCGGGTACTTTATAGCAGTAGTCCGGAACCTAACCTGCTGTATCAACAGGTACTTTATAGCAGTAGTCCGGAACCTAACCTGCTGTATCAGCAGGTACTTTATAGCAGTAGTCCGGAACCTAACCTGCTGTATCAGCAGGTACTTTATAGCAGTAGTCCGGAACCTAACCTGCTGTATCAGTGGGTTAGGTTCCGGACTACTGCTGTGTTATATATTTGGCTTGACCAGTGAACGTCCCTGTTGAACGACTACATTCAGACGCACTTGTTCTATGTTTTTCCCAAACGTGTTATAAAAAGTTATTAATTTTCTGCTATGTGTTCTGCAGAACTGCTAGATTTAGGCAATGTTTGTTTGGGGGGGGGTCTGGTAATACTGTTATGTACCGTGTGACTCATACGGGTTTAGCGCTTGTTTTCTTTGCGAAACAAAAACAATCACAATAATAATAAGTTATTCACGTTAAGTGCTAAACCCATGTGGATCATTCAGCGCAAGACGTAGTGGAGGCTTGATCCTCCGTCTGCTGGAAGACACACAAGCACGTGCTTCTTACTTTTCTTACATCTTCCTTCTGAGAGTTCATAAGTTCCAACCTAAAGTATTACTTATAAATATTAATAATAACAATTATAATAATAGTTGTAATGTTACATTTAGGAGTTTGTTTTTGTAGTTTTTTGTAATTTCGCTCCATTTAGCTGCGTTTGTAGTGGTACCCTGCTGGTGTTGTCACTTGCGCTACTATTACATTTGGCTCTCATGGGTAGTAGTAGTAGTAGTAGTACTGCTACATTTAGCGGTGTTTGTTGTGGAATACTGCAGTCCTGCTACGATTAGCACCATTTGCTAAGCACAAAGATCAGGATATTCGTTATCCGAAATTACTTAATTGTATCTTTACGTTTTGTGGTGCTGTCTCAGCCAGTCGTAACAACCAGTGATGACTTTCTCAACCAGTCGTAACAACCAGTGTTAACTTTCGCAGCCGGACGCAACAACGAGTGTTGACTCTCAACCAGACGTAAACCAGTGTTGACTCTCAACCAGACGTAAACTAGTGTTGACTCTCAACCAGACGTAAACCAGTGTTGACTCTCAACCAGACGTAAACCAGTGTTGACTCTCAACCAGACGTAAACCAGTGTTGACTCTCAACCAGGCGTAGCAACTACCGTTGATTTTTTTTAGCCAGACGTAACAACTATTGTTGTTACGTCTGTTACATCCAGCTTAATTATGATCACAGTGTTGTGATTTGCAGCGATTAGCGGTTTTATCTGCACAGTGATGGTAGTGCTACATACACCAGACACACCTTAACGTACAGTGACTTGAATTGCCACAATTAAGCGCACAATGACCAAAGCTGCTGCATTTAGCGGTTTCAGTTGAGCAGTTAGCCACATCAACACATTTTAGGGACGTTAAATTTTCTGTGGCCTCGTGGGCGGAATGTGCTCGCTAAATTAAGCAGTTACATGCTAAAGTTAGCGTCTCTCTTGCGCTGCATATAAAGAAAACGGGGAAATGCTTATTTGTGTATGTTAATCCTAAACTATTTTGTTTTTTCTTCGTTAAATATTAACATTTAATGTTAATGGCAGTTTTTGTTAAACACCAAAACATTGACTATCAAGATTCAATTATTTTATTGTGGTTTCAAAAATTATATTACTATTATTTTTGTATTATTACTGTATTATGATTATTATTATTATCATTGTTGTTGTTATTATTATTATACCAAACATGGCATATGGCAGACCAGAGGCCTAGCTTCTCCCTACGAGCCCCGTGAGGGCGGGGAATGTGGATAGGCCTGGGGACAGTTGGTCCCAAAGGTGAGGGGGTACTTGTACCTCCTCCCATGGGAGACTTAGGTATCGAGATACTCCCCAGATAGGGAGCCAAGGCCGGGTCACCACTACTTGGAAAAGACCCGGGCCGAGAGAATACCAGCGAATAAAAAAAAAAAGTTGGTATATCTTTCCTGATGTATGCATACATTCTAGTACATTCAGTATGGAAGTAAAGTATTGCTGACTAGTGGTAAAGAGATAACATGCTGCCTTAATGACTCTAATATAGCAGACTTTAAACCTAATTATCCGGACATGGTGTTGAAACTGCCTCTTCACACTTCCGTCAGGTCTGGTACAGTTGAGTCAGGT
>NC_069414.1:38225074-38242574 GCF_026875155.1 Cherax quadricarinatus | reverse complement strand
CCAGAAATGGGACACAGCAACAAGGGGACCCAGTTGGAAGTTGAAGACAGAGATGAATCACAGGGATGTTAGAAAGTATTTCTTCAGCCACAGAGCAGTCAGGAAGTGGAATAGTTTGGAAAGTGATGTAGTGGAGGCAGGATCCATACATAGATTTAAGCAGAGGTATGATAAAGCTCACGGCTCAGGGAGAGTGACTTAGTGGCGACCAGTGAAGAGGCGGGGCCAGGAGCTTGGACTCGACCCTTGCAACCTCAACTAGGTGAGTACACACACATACACACACACACACACACACACATACACACACACACACACACACACATTAGGAGGAAGACAAGAGTCAAAGATCAGGTGATCAGTCTGAGGAAAAAAGGTGGGGAACTCACAAGAAACGATCAAGAGGTATGTGAGGAGCTCAACATGAGATTTAAGGAAGTATTTACAGTGGAGACAGGAAGGCCTCTGGGAAGATAGAACAGAGGGGGACACCAGCAAGGAATATACCAACAGGTGTTGGATGACATACACACAACTGAGGAGGAGGTGAAGCTGCTAAAGGATTATGATACCTCAAAGGCAAGTGGGTCCTTAGAGAGGGAGCGGAAATGCTGTGTGACCTAACCACAATCTTCAAAACATCCCTTGAAACTGGGCAACTACCTGATGTATGGAAGACGGCATATGTAGTTCCCATTTTTAAAAAAAGAGACAGAAAAGAGGAACTAAACTATAGACCAGTGTCACTGACGTGCATAGTATGCAAATTAATGGAGAAGATTATCAGGAGGAAAGTGGTGGAGCACCTGGAACGGAACAAGAGTATAAACGCCAACCAGCATGAATTTATGGAAGGCAAATCTTTGTGTCACAAACCTTCTGGAATTTTATGATAAAGTAACAGAAGTAAGACATGAGAGAGAGGGGTGGGTTGATTGCATCTTGGACTGCAAGAAGGCCTTCGACACAGTTCCTCACGGGAGATTAGTGCAGAAGCTAGAGGATCAGGCACGTATAACAGGAAGGGCACTGCAATGGATCAGAGAATACCTGACAGGGAAGCAACAACGAGTCATGGTACGTGATGAGGTATCACAGTGGGCACCTGTGACGAGCGGGGTCCCACAGGGGTCGGTCCTAGGATCAGGGCTATTTTCGTATATGTGAATGACATGATGGAAGGGATAGACTCAGAAGTGTCCCTGTTCGCAGATTATGTGAAGCTAATGATGAGAATTAAATCAGATGAGGATCAGGCAGGACTTCAAAGAGACCTGGACAGGCTGGACACCAGGTCCAGCAACTGGTTTCTCGAATTGAATCCCGCGAAATGCAAAGTCATGAAGATTGGGGAAGGGCAAAGAAGACTGCATACGGAGTACAGGCTAGGTGGCCAAAGACTCCAAACCTCACTCAAGGAGAAAGATCTTGGGGTTAGTATAACACCGAGTACGTCTCTGGAAGCACACATCAACCAGATAACTGCTGCAGCATATGGGCGCCTGGCAAACCTGAGAATAGGGTTCCGATACCTGAGTAAGGAATCGTTCAAGACACTGTACAACGTGTACGTCAGGCCCATACTGGAGTATGCAGCACCTCTTTGGAAAGTGCAAAGGTTTGCGACAAGGTTATTTATCAACTGATAAAATCCCTTGTGGGCGAAACATCTGAATAACATGCCATGTATATGTTAGCCAGCGGACTGCCTGCAGCAACTGTCTGGTTCTCCAGGCAATCAAAACAAGTCTGGCTCTAGGCAGGACTGCGATAGTAGGAGAATTCTGGAAAACAGTGACAAGTATATTTATGCATATCTTTCACTTGTATACCTCAGGCATATCTTTCTCCATTATAAACCATTTCAGAGAGTTGAGATTCAGAGATCCCAATCTTGCAGTGTTGGGTCACGAGAGGTCAGGTTGTGCCATATTGGGTCAGGGTGGCCCAGGTAAAACATGGTCGCTCTGCACTATATTGTAAAGGAAGAAATGCTAAAAATATATTTGCGATTTTTTTTTTCTGAGGAAAGGTGTAATTACCCAGCAGGAGTGGGACGGAGGGAGGGGAAGGTTGAAAGAGAAGGTGGGGCGGGATGTAGGTTGGGAGAGGAGCGGGGAGAAGAAATAGGTAGGAATAGAATGTGGAGAATGGTTAGGTGGGTAGGTTAGGGAAGAATGAAGATGGTAGAGAGGGAGGAAGGGTAGGTAGGTTGAGAGAAATGGGGAGACGGGGAAGGGGTATGTAAGGATGGAAGAGGGAGTACAGGGGTAAGAGGAGGAACGAAGAAAGGTAGAAGGGAGCCGGGTAGGTAAGGCGGGAGAGGAGGGAGGGAGTGGGAGGTATTAACGACCCTAAATAGCAAGACCGTGGAGGGTAATTACCTAGAGTGAACCCAGTCTCTTGTTTGAGGAGCCAAATTGGAAGGACTTTATTTCGTATCCAATTTGGAATGTAAAAGACTTTTATTTTCGTGAAGGGGATGTGTCTGTATATTTACAGAGTTGTGCTCACCTAATAGCGTGTCCCGGGGTCGAGTCTTAATTACACAGCTTTTGACCTGCGGTATTGTATCTTGGCCTCTTCGACCATATCATACCCTAGTTTAAAACTGTGTATGGAGTTGTGCCTTGTATTTAAATCTATTCTTAATTCTCCGGTGGGATTTTCTGTGTATCTAGCACTTAGTGAGTATGTCTCTCTTGGTTCTTATCTCTTTTTATGTCTTCAGATTTAGTTCCTTTAACCTTCCGTCAGCTCATTCAAGCCCCTCAGCTCCAGGAGTGATCTTCTTGCAACCCTCAGAACTCCTCGGTGAGCTGTCGGAAGAAAGCATTTTCCTTTTGTCATTTTGAATTCTCGGCTGTCCATTACCAGACTCATTTTCCACCTGAGGAGGAACGTTGCTGTTAGTTCAGTCTTTGACTTGACTTACACCAAGAGATATCGATAGGTGAGATCAATCACTAGTCTGAGGTGAGATCAATCACTAGTCTGGAGGTGAGATCATTCACTAGTCTGGATGTGAGATCATTCACTAGTCTGGATTTGAGATTATTCACTAGTCTGGATGTGAGATCATTCACTAGTCTGGAGGTGAGATCAATCACTAGTCTGGAGGTGAAATCATTCACTAGTCTGGAGGTGAGATCAATCACTAGTCTGGAGGTGAGATCAATCACTAGTCTGGAGGTGAGATCATTCACTAGTGTGGAGGTGAGATCAGTCGCTAGGCTCTTGTGTAGTGAAGTGAAAGAATGCTTTTCTCTACAGTATCATGATGACAAAGACACAAGTTACGGAACAGAATTTTTCTCGGACGGCGTTTCGCTCTGTGTAAAGTTTTGTTAAGCTATGACATGACAACTCTTGACACAGTGCGATACGTTGTTGCTCTTTTGTTTGTGTCCATCTTCATATTTGTCGGCAATGCGATATTTCATCCACTGTATCATATTGAGTTCCAGTGTGTTCATCTTGTTCGGTGTCGTCTACGCCAGAAGTGACAGCAGCTTCTGTCTAATGTATAAAACGTCATGATTTGTTCTCTGTCTACGATAACAAACATTCTTGCATCCATTTTCCTGATTATTGTTTCTTTAATCCTCGGGTCTGCATCTCATCACATGCTTGCTAGACTTCTAGGTACATGATATACCTAGAATTGTTGATTGCAAATCTCTAAATGATCTAGAACTGCCATGTGCAGGATCCTCTTGTAATCTTATTTGGCGACGACAGAATCAAGAGATTTCCTTCACTGTCAGTCTGTCGCGGCACTTGCTATGATTTTACAGCAGTAGGATCTCACACTCGGCAAGTTGTTGGTTATGTCAATGATTCAGACAGTTTTTCCTAATGTCAGCTACATTTTGCAGAGTTTTCCATGTATCAGAATTTTGTATCGACACTTAGATTCTGGCTCCTCGTGAAAACAGAGTAATAAAAACAAATGGGGTGGTGTTGCAACCCTTAACACCAGTGATTACACCAACAAAGTCTTTAATCTGAATGATACTAACGTTTATAGTTGTCCAGGTGTCAAAATTTTTGTATTGATATCAAGTTAGATTCTGGCTCCTCGCGAAAACAGAATATTACAAACAAAAACAATAAACAAAGATCTTAATATTCTGTTTGGCTTGGTCACAGACCGGGCCGCGGGGGCGTTGACCCCCGAACCTCTCTCCAGGTATACTCTAGGTATACCAGTGATTACAACAATAAAGTCTTTAATCCGAACTTGTCAGCCCTTTACAGAGCGACATCTGGAAGAATGCACCAAGATTTTCCTACATAAAACACACCAAATTCTTCGTAATTCTGAACAGGCTAAGAAACTTCTAAATCTCTTGCCAAGGTAGCCTAGACCAGCCAGGTAATAAGAACTTCCAAAGACACAAACTGGGATTTCTATCCGTCCAGTCACTTGCAGGTATTGGAAGTGTTCACTCACAGACTAGCTGACACCTAGTCAAAAGTTTATCCAACATGCTACGTACCATAAGCCCTGCTCATCTTAAGCACTCTGGAGACCTCCTTGCTCGCATCGAAAGCATTAACATTAAGAATAAACATATGGCTTTATTTGATGTCATCTCGCTCTTCATTAACATTCCCATCGATGCCGTCATTGGTATACTCAAACGTAGACTTACAGACGACAACTTGTCTCTACCACTCATCCAGCTGTGTACTAATTTTAATGCTTTCTTATGCGGAAAACAGTTATCAAACAGTTTAGACTTAGCTATGGGAAGTCAGTTGCGGGCAGTCTTGGTCAACATCTTCATGGAAAACTTAGAGACTAAAGGTTTTCCCAGTATTATTCTTAATAAAGTCACATGGCTCAGATATGTCAGCGACAATCTGGTCATATAAAACAGATGATTCAACATTCAAGATCTTCATAAGATCGACAACATCGAAACCTAATATCAGATTTACTCTTGAACAAGAAAACAAAGACAATATTGCAACCCAGGAACAATAAGGCCTGTTATTCTGGGTGTAAAGGGAGCAAGGAGCAGAACAAACACAGCTGAATGACTTTGAATTATATTTTCCTTCACCAAGTGCGATTATAAGTATTTACAAGTGTGTACACTATATGCAGTTGGAAATGTGTGTGTTCAACACGGTTAACAAAGGCAAAGACACAACCTGGAGACAGAATGGACAACCGTGTTCAACCAGCAGCTGGGTGAAAATGACGAGGGTGAGAATGTGAGTGGTGTCCGCGTCACCTCCGCAATTGCCAGTTCCACAATATGATTGGCTGAACCTAGGTGCTGGTTTGACGATGGGGCCCCTAAATCATCAATCTCTTAGCTATCTGGTTCGCTGGTTGGGAGGTAGCCTTTTATGAGTGTATTCACGTGCTCCGAATAAAGGTACATTCTCATTGCATGCAACAGACAAGCTACTTTTTCTTGTTGTTCTTCTATGCAGGTCACAGAACAAAGACATCCTTTCTTTTGGAGTTTGCAGATAACCAGCAAATAAAGACCTTACTCATTTCTACTCACACCAGAACACTCGCACCAAGAGAGAGAGGCGTGGTCATTGACTTTTTTAGAACTATCCGTCTACAGTTCAGAATTCTTAGAATATTTCCAGTATATAACTGTGCCTCATTAGTCTGTACAAGATTGCAAATGCAGATCTTTGAAAATCGTCAACTTTACCAACAACGCCACCACCGAAAAAACCCCAGATTCCTAAGTCTACCTGGAGAAGAAGTAGCCAACAACATCAGTCAGACCCTTTCATGAAGCAATATTCCCGTAGCTACTACTATTGCCACGTCTACCATCAGAAACAGCACCACCAGGAAGAAAGATCCCTTTGACAAACCAAAGAGTGGAGGGTGAAACAAGATCTGTGTTGGAGATAGAGAGGAATCCTTCTATGCAGGCTCGAGAACGCAAAAATGTATGCAACTGAGACGACATCTCGTGAACTGGAGCAAAACAAAGCTGATCTACAGAGAATTCAACATTGAAAGGCGCCATTGTATTGAAGCTTCTGTAATTGCTACCACTAACACCAGAGAACAAAGAGCTGCGTTGTACTCCATCTCAACTACCTTTACACATGATACTACTCCACGCTGATTCCCTGCTGCCATGTGACATTACTATTAGCTGACCTTACGCCTTCACCTCATCTTCACTTTCCCACTATATGTACACAGTGTACACTACTGTATTCTCTCATTCCAGTCACTTGTGTCCTTTCATCCATATTGTCCGTATAATTATTCCTTATACTTCTGGAGTAAGATACTACTGTCTACTTCAGATAGTTCTTTCTTTATGAGGCAAAATAATGCTATCTTCCTCACATAGTTCTTTTATTCTGAACTAAGATAGTACTGCCTTCTTCATATATGTGGTTCAGTGTTTTTTCCTGCCTACTCAGGACCTGGGATATGGAACCTGAACCTGACACCAGTTTAGGGACGGGGAGGTCAGGTGAATCCCACTACACCAGTGCAGGTGTAGCGGCAAGATGAACACCGAAGCATGGACAGTACCACCCACTTCACAAGTGCAGGTGTAGCGGCAGAAATCATTAGGGAAGATAAAAGACTAATTCAAGGTAATTCTGGCGCTCATTAAATCGCCACAAAAGCGCAGGAAAGGGAGGTGGGGGGGGAGGTGATAGCGCGGGAGAATCCGTGAATTACTGACCCAGTTTGTTGTTATTACCCTGACATGTGGTGTTTAAAACCGCCGAGAGCCTAATATGCTCGTCTCTCTTGTGAAGGGCTGAGTGTCCCTGCGCATGTGGTCTTCGCTATTTGTTATCACAAGAACGTAGTTACGCTCACGTTGATGCATCTTCTGTCGTGAATTAATTGTTTTCCTGCCAACCACCACCCTGAGATTGAGGTCACGTGTGTGTGTTACCATTTTGTCTTAGGCATATGTCGATTAGACACTAGGCCTGCTATATATGAGTGCGTGCGTGCGTGTGTGTGTGTATGCGTGTGCGCGTGTGTGTGCGCGTGTGTGCGTGTGTGTGTGCGTGTGTGCGTGTGTGTGTGCGTGTGTGTGTGTGTGTCCGTGCGTGTGTGTGTGTGTGCGTGCGTGCGTGCGTGCGTGCGTCGGCGCGGTGTCGTGTGTGTGTGTGTGTGTGTGTGTGTGTGGTGTGTGTGTGTGTGGGGTGTGGGGGGTGGTGTGTGTGTGTGTGTGTGTGTTAGTTCCTTGGCCCTTTGGCCATGTCGATTGACACTGGCCTGTTGTATGTGCATGCGTGTGTTTTTGTATGTGGGGTGGGTGGTGGGTTGTGTGTGTGTGTGGGGGGGTTTTGTGTGTGTGTGGAGGGGGGTTGTGTGTGGTGTGTGTGTGTGTGAGTGTGTGTGTGTGTGTGTGGTGTGTGTGTGGTGTGTGTGTGTGGGTTTGTGTGCGTGCGTGCTCGTTTTTGTTTTGCGTGCGTGTGCGTGTTAGTTCCATTTTGCCCTGGACTGTCGTTAGCATAGGCCGTTGTATATGTGTGTTGTGGTGTGTGTGTGTGTGTGCGTGCGTGGCGGGTGTGTGTGGTGTGTGTGGTGCGTGTGTGTGTGTGTGTGTGGTGTGTGTGTGCGTGGTGTGCGGTGTGTGTGGTGGGTGTGTTTGCGTGTGCGGGTGTGTGTGTGTGTGTGGGTGTGTGTGCGTTGGGGGTGTGTGTTAGTGTTTAGTTACATTTGGTCCTAGGCACATGCCCGATTAGACCTAGGCTGTTTATGTGCATGCGTTGGTGTATGTCAAACCTTTGTGGTGTTGTGTGTGTGGTGTTTGTGAAAAATTTCCCCTGTTTGAAATTAATTAAGTTATTTATACATCATGAGCAGGCTAACATGGTATAGATTAGGAGCAAATTACGTGCGGTGTCTCCACTTTAAAATTTAATGTGCCAAATCATGTTGAAAGATTATATCACCTCTAAAAACATTTTTTCCTTATGTAAATTATCTACCTTCGCTGTTAACAATTAGTTTTTTAAAATTAAGTTGTTTAAAAAATTATTTATCTTTACAGTTGTTAACAATTAGTTTATCAATTCAGTTGTTAACTTAGTTTATAAATTTAAAGTTTTAACAATTGTTTATAAAAAACGTCGCCTGTCTGACGAATCCGATTTCTTCTGCGCAAGGAATTTGGCGAAACCTTCGGGATGTTAGGAAAAGGGAGATTGCAATATAAAGGGAAGTGAAAATTGCAGCAACTGTGTGATGCTATTTGTCAACATGGACCAGGTCTCTCAGATTTTTTGCAGTACTTTGTTGAATCCACCCCACGAAAAATTTTCAGGCTTTTCTGCGGTAAAAAAGGAACCCCCCATAAAAGGTGAAAATTAAATAAAGTGATCCGAGTGTAATAATTTAAAATCATATCAAGTGGAAAAAAAAAAATAATCTCATCAAAAAAGATGAGTGACTGACAGACCAAGGGACTGAAAAGGGGCCCCGTAATGTTCAGCTGTAAATTCAGATTCGTGGGAGAAAGTTTGGTTGTTTTCAATTTTTTGTAGAAGTTGCCAAGTAAAATATGCGCCTCCCTTGTGCGAAAAGCCTCCTGCAGTCTCTTTTCTTTTATTTTCACGCATCGGTATATCAAATTTTCCTGAAGAGGGTTTAGAGAGACCAAGACATTTCAGTTATTCCCCTGTGATAAATGCTTGTTATCTTGCACTGTGTTGCCATTTTTTTTAAAACTTTCCATTTATTGAGTCAAGGAAAAACTTAGAATTACTATAAACAGCTTTTAAACCAATTTTAGTCATTCCCTCATCCCTGTAAATACCTTAAAAAACCTGTTTCAACTTGTAAAGTTCCCATCATTTAAAAAACATGGCTTCAAAACCTGTAAAGGACTTTTCAACTTTTTTAAAAGAAATTGTACGGATTTTAAAAAGCTCTTTCTCAACCTGATACACTAAAATTTTTCCCATAACCGTTATAATGTATAATTTTTTCCATTTACCTGAATATAATGTAAAATTTTCCCATTCCTGAATATAACTGAAAACTTTCCATATCCCTGTTTTAAAAATCAAAAATGTTCTAAACCTGTAAATATGAAAATTTTTAAAAAAAAGTAAAAAACAAGACAGCTGTTTTAATTTTAAAGCTGTGAAACGTCGGGCACTTGTAAAAATCCTAAGTCTATTTAAGACCTGTAACCCCTGAAAAACTTTTCCCAAACCCTGTATACATTTGAAAAAAACTGTTCAAAACCCTGTATACACCTGAAAAACTGTTCCAAACACCTGTATACACCAAAAAAAATGCTTCAACTCAGTAAATCTTTTACGCTTCTGTGTGTAAAAAAGCCCCTTTTCAGGACTAATACACCTGTAAGTTTTATAAGTACTGTTTACATAGAAAGCTTTATAAGTCCCTGTATAACTTTTAAAAACTTTAAAAAAGCTTGTATATACCTGTAAATCATTTAATAAAGCAGAACCTTTTAAAACTTTCGGGTATCTAAAAATCTTTATACTGTGGGCACTTGTTACACCTGAAAAAAGAGTAAAGTGCTCAAAAACCCCTGTATTTCCTAAAAGTTTTTTAAAGAACCAGTAAACACATGCGTAAATTTCAAACATCTGTAAACTTTAATACTTTTTGAAAAGGGGTTTAAACTCTAAATGTGTTTCAAAAAGGGAAGCCCCGTGAGTGTGACAACTGTAAGTGTTTACGTGCTGTAGAGGCGCTTACAGGGCAGCCCCGTGAGTGTGTAAACGAAAGGGTGTTACGTAGCTTAGGGGCGCTTCAGGTGAAAAGATTCAAGTACCCCGTCCTACATAACCATTTTTTAAAAATAAAAAAAAAAATTTTTGTATTTTTAAAACCTTTTGAAAAGAAAGTGCCCAGTTAACAAAAAGACAGTCCCCAGTACACAAAAGACAGTGACCAGTACACAACAAGACAGTGACAGTACAAACAAGCGTGCCAGTACACAACAAGACGTGACCTAACAAAAAGACGTGCCCTTAAAAGCAAGACGTGCCGTACACAAAAAGACAGTGCCCAGTACCAAAAGACAGTCCCCAGTATAAAAACAAGACATGACCATACAAAACAAGACGTAACCAGTACACAACAAGACAGTGCCCAGTACAAAAGACAGTGACATTACAAAAGACAGTGACCAGTACCAAAAGACAGTGACCGTACACAACAAGACAGAAACCCGTAAACAAGCAGAAAAACGATCAAAAAGGACAGTGAAGTAAAAACAAAACAGTGCCCATAACAACAAGACTGCCAGTACACAAAAGACAGAACAGTATACAACAAGACAGTGACCATGCCAACAAGACAGTAACCAGTACACAAAAAGACAGTGCCCGTACACAACGACAGTGACCAGTACACAAGACAGTGACCAGTCCCAAACAAGACAGGACCAGTACCCCACAAGACGAACCAATTTTACCAAGCAGTAACCGTATACAACAAGCAGTGCCCAGTCCCAACAAGACGTACCAGTACACAACAAGACAGGCCCAGTACAAAACAAGACAGTAACCGTAACAACAAGACATGACCAGTACACAACAAGACAGAAACCCAGCCCCCAAAACAAGACAGTGCCGTACACAACAAGACAGTGCCAGTAAAAAAGTAGTGACCGTACCAAAAAAGACAGTGAAGTACACAAAAAGACAGAAACCCCGTATCCCCAAAAGACAGTAACCAGTTACAACAAGCATAACCGATAAACAAGAAAAAAACCAGTATACAAAAGCAGTGACCGTACAAAAACAAACGTGCCAGTACAAAACAAGACAGTGCCCAGTACCCAAAAAGACGTAACCAGTAAAAACAAGACGGGGGCCCCGTGCACAACAAGACAGAACCAGTACAAACAAGACAGTGCCGTACACAACAAGACATGACCAGACAAAAGTGACCCGTACAAAAAAGACGTGACCATACACAAAAAGCAGAAACCCAAATATACAACAAGACAGTAACAGTAACAACAAGAAGTGCCCAGTACCCAACAAGACAGTGCCCGTACAAACAAGCAGTGCCCAGTACACAACAAGACAGTCCCCAGAATACAAAAAAGACGTGACAGTACACAACAAGACAGTAACCAGTAACAAAAGACAGTGACCAGTACACAACAAGACGGCCAGTAAAAAAAGTCAGTGCCAGTACACAACAAGAAGGACCAGTAACAAAAAGACAGAACAGTTAAAAACAAGACGTAACCAGAAACAACAAGACGTGCCCGTACACAAAAAGACAGTGCCCAGTACACAAAAAGACAGTGATGTACACAACAAGAAGTGCCCGTATCAACAAGACATCCCCCGTACACAACAAGAAGAAAACCGTATACAACAAGACGTGACCAGTAACAAAAAGGGACAGAAACCCCAGTAAAAACAAGACAGTGACAGTACACAAAAGACAGTAACCAGTACACAAGACAGTGCCAGTAACAACAAGAAGTGACCGTGCACAACAAGATATAACAGTACAACAAGACAGAAACCCAGTACAAAAAGACGTGACCAGTACACAACAAGCAAAAAACCAGTAACAACAAGACAGTGACCAGTACAAACAAGACAGAAACCCGTAACAACAAGACAGTGCCCAGTCACAAAAAGACAGTAACCAGTCCCAAAACCAAGCAGTCCCCAATCACAACAGACAGTGCCCCGTACACAACAATACAGAAACCGTACACAACAAGAAGTGACAAGTCACAAAAAGGACAGAAACAGACAAAAGAAGTGACCAAGTACACAACAAGACAGTGCCCAAAATAACAAAAGACAGTGCAAGTACACAAAATTACAGGACCAGTAAACAAGACGAACCAGAACAAAAGACAGTGATCAGTACACAACAAGACAGAAAACCGTACACAAAAAGACAGTGCCAATCACAACAAGCGTAACCAGTACACAACAAGACAGAAACCCAGTACACAACAAACAGGATCAGTACACAAAAGACAGTGTCAGTACACAACAAAAAAAGTAACCAGTACACAAAGACAGTCTCAGTACAAAACAAGACGTAACCGTACAAAACAAGACAGTGACAGTACAAAAAAAGACAGTGATCAGTACACAAAAACAGTAACCAATACCAACAAGACAGGCCCAGTACACAACAAGCAGTAACCATACCAAAAAGACAAAACCCGTACACAAAAAGACGTAACCAGTACACAAAAAGAAGAAAACCAATACAAAACAAGCAGTGCCCAGTCACAACAAACAGGGGCCAATACAAAACAAGCAGTAAACCCAGCACAAAAAACAGGCCAGTACACAACAAGACAGGCCCAATACACAAAAAAGACAGAACCCCAGTACACAACAAGCAGTGACCAGAAAACAAGACATGCCAGTAACAACAAGACAGTGACCAGTACCAACAAGACATGACCGTAAAAACAAGACAGTGACCAGTAAAACAGACAGTGCCCAGTACAACAAGAAGTAACCAGTCAAAAAGACAGTGACCAGTAAAAACAAAAAGACAGTGCCCAGTAAACAAGCTGACCAGTACCAAAAAGACAGGACCAGTCACAACAAGCAGTGACAGTACAAAAAAGACGTGAAGTACAAAAAAAGACAGGGACAGTACACAACAAGACAGTGCCCAGTCAAAAAAGACAGTGCCCGACACAACAAGACAGTGCGTACACAAAAGCAAAAAACCAGTACACAACAAGCAGTGCCCGACACAACAAGACAGAAACCCAGTACACAAAAAGACAGTGCCGTACACAAAAAGACAGTGCAGTACAAAAACAAGACAGTAACAGTAAAAACAGACATGACAATCCCAAAAAAGCAGAACCAGTACACAAAAAGACAGTGACCAGTAACAAAAAGACAGGCCGTACACAACAAGACAATGCCAGTACACAAAAAGAAGTAACAGTACACAACAAGACAGTGCCAGTACAAACAAGCAGGACCAATAACAAAAAGCGTAACCAGTACACAAAAAGCAGTGACCGTAAAACAAGACAGTGGACCATACACAAAAAGACAGAAACCGTACACAAAAAGACAGTGCCCAGTACACAACGGGGACAGTGACCAATAACAACAAGCAGTCCCCGTACACAACAAGACAGTGACAGTACAAAAACAAGACAGTGACCAGTACACAAAAAGACAGTGCCCAAATACACAACAAGCGTAACCGTACAAACAAGACAGTGCCAATAAAAAACAAGACAGAAAACAGTACACAACAAAACAGGACCTTAACAACGGGGACAGTAACCAGCCAAAAAAGACAGTGCCCGTACCAACAAGACAGTGACCGTAACAACAAGACAGTGACCAGTACAAAAAAGCCAGTAACCAGTACACAAAAAGACAGTAACCAGAAAACAACAAACAGTGACCAGTACACAAAGACAGTAACCAGTACACAACAAGACAGTGACCAGTACACAACAAGACAGTAACCAGTACACAACAAGACAGTGACCAGTACACAACAAGACAGTAACCAGTACACAACAAGACAGTCCAATAACAACAAAAACAGTAACCAGTACCAAAAAAGACAGAACCCAGTACACAAACAAGACAGTGCCCAAATAACAAAAAAGAAGTAACCAGTAAAAACAAACAGGCCCAATAACAAAAGACTAACCATTAACAACAAAAAGTAACCAGTACACAACAAACAGTGCCAAAAAAAAAAAGGGACGTAACCAGTACCAACAAGCAGTGCCCCAATACAAAACAAGACAGTAACCCAGTACCAACAGACGTGACCAATAAAACAAGACGAAAACCGTAAAAAAAAGACAGTGCCCAGTACACAAAAAGACAGTGCCCAAACCAACAAGACCCGTAACCAGTACACAAAAAAGACAGGGCCGTACACAAAAGACTCCCAAATACACAACAAGCATTTGACAATCCCAAACAAGACGTAACCAGTAACAAAAGACAGTGCCAGTCCCAACAAGACAGTGACATTTACAAAACAAGACAGTCCGTAACAACAGCAGAAACCCGTACACAACAAAAGTGACCAGTACCAAGACTTTTGTGTGTGTGTGTGTGGAACCAGACATAATTTGCTTATATTTTTTTTTCTTAAGTAGACCAACTTCTCTTTATTTTGTATCTCGTGTGATTTTACAATTTTTTTTATTTTTGGTAATTAGGCGTCATTTTGGTTGTCTTCTTGTTAATGTTGTTTTTTTTTTTTGCTGTTTTCTTTTAGTCACAATAAATTAGGTTTCCCTGCTCGTTTTAAATCAAAATAAATTAGGTTTCCTTGTACTGTCTTGTACAGTAAATTAGGTTCTTTTTGTACTGTTTAAATCCAAAAAATTAGGTTCTCCTGTACTGTCTTAGTAAAAGAAATTAGGTTCTCTCTGTATGTCTGCCCAAATGAATTGGGTTCTCCTTTACTTTTTTGTTACAGTAAATTAGGTTCTCTCTGCTACTGTCCTGTCACAAAAAAATTTGGTTCTCTATACTTCTTCCGGGTCACAAAAATTGGTTTCTCTGCTTTTGTCCTGGTCACAAAAAATTGGGTTTTCTTTGCTATTTTTTAAATCACAAAAAATTAGGCTCTCTGCCTGTCCTGGTCCAAAAAATTTAGGTTCTTTCTGCATTGCCCTGGTCAAAAAAATTTTAGGTTCTCTTGTTTACTTTTTTTAACACAAAAATTAGGTTCTTTGTACGTCTGGTACAATAAATTGGTTTTTTTGCGGGCCCTGGTCACAATAAATGGGTTCTCTGTACTGTCTGGTCACAATAAATTTAAAGTTCTCTCTGTATTGCCCTGTACAAAAATTGGGTTCTTTTTGTACTGTCCTGGTCCAAAAATTAGGTTTCTCTTGCTTGCCCTGGTCACAATAATTAGGTTCTCTTGTATGCCCCTGATCACAAAAAATTAGGTTCTCTCTGCTACTGCCCTGGTCACAATAAATTAGGTTTCTTGCTCGTCCTGGTCACAAAAAATTTAGGTTTTCTGTAGCCCTGACACAAAAAATTAGGTTCTTCGCTACTGCCCTGACACAAAAAATTAGGTTCTCTCTGCTATGTCTGTCACAAAAATTAGGTTCTCTCTGTATGCCCTGGTCACAAAATTAGGTTTCTTGCTACTGTCCTTCACAATAAATTGGTTCTGTCTTCCTGCTGATTCTCTTCTCTTTTACTTTCCTTGTGTTATTTTTATCAGTTCATTTTTCCCTTTGGGTTTACACTGCTTGCTGCTGCGTTTAGATTCTCTTGTTTTTCCTCTTTATTTAAATTAAGGATGAGGGCGAATCTTTTTTGAAAGATCCCAAAAAACCTTTGTGTGTGGTAGACAGAGCACGTGTGCACCGGCTTTTGTTTAAGTGCTTTGTTCACCTTTACTCTCCCTTTGTTCTGACATTATCTCGCATTCGTTTGACATTACTTGCCATTGTTCTGCCTTACTCTCCCCATTTTTTTGACATTACTCTCCCTTCGTTTGACTTACTCTCGCCATTCGTTCTCCCATTACTTCGCCATTGTTCTCCCATTAAGCAAACTTTTTTTGTAAGGTTTTCCCTTTCTTTTTTTGTGGTTTTTCTTCTGGTTTTCTTCCCTTTCATCTTTTCATTTTGGGGTTCTTCACCTTTTTTTATATTTTTTTCTCGAATGGTTATCCTTACATTGGGGGTAATGACCGATGCAAACAATCCACAAAAACAGGTGGGGGTGAACCCATGCCAAGGGGATTTAGTCTTCCCCTCCCCAGGTTTGTTTACCTTGCTTGGGTTCCCTTGGGTGATTTAGTGGATAGTTAATGTCGTGGTCGCCACTCTAACTATTGTCTGAAATATTCTGATATTTGAGCACTTGGTGTTAATTGGGGGGTTTTACGTTGTTGCCCGCCCTCCTTGATAGTCCAGTAATTTGGGGGGAGACAAAGGGCACAAATTTAAAAAAATGGAGACAAATTACGTGTTTTGTTACTATTGTTTAAAAAACTTTTTTTTGATAGACACTTTCCCCGTTTTGTTGTGTGTTTTAGTTCCCAGTGTAAAGGCACTTGTCGCAGAACTTGGCCCGTTCTTGGGGGAGAGACGAGCAGAGGACAAAACATCGTTTTTTAAATAGATTTCCAAAGGTCTACGGGTAATCTTTTTTAATAGCGGAGGGAGGATTGGGTTCGACGAGATTGTTTGGGAACAGTGGCAGAGAGGTGCTCTGGCAAGGAAAATTACACCCGTTTGGTTGTGTTGCTACTTTTTATATGTTACTTATACCACCACCATCACCCTACTGTATGTTATACTCTTACTGTGCACCACCCCCCATACTAACTACTACTACTGACTATACTACTACTCTGCTGCTGCTGTGCTTTTGTGTGCTGTTTCTACTATACTACTATTCTGTACTATACTACTAATACTACTACTATACTACTACTACTCTGCTGCGGGTGCGCGTGCTGTACACTTCTACTACTGTTATATACTATACTACTACTGTTGTGTGATGCTGCAACTACTAATTTGTCTGCCACACTACTATACACTATACAAAATGCTACCCCACCACCGCCATGCTATTATTTCTGTGCTGTGTACTCTAATATATACCCTTATACAATCTCGTTGATTATTTTATATTATTAAATTTTTTTATTTTTTATTATTAATTTTTTTTTATTTTCATTACCTAATTCTCCGTTGACAGCCTGTGGTCACAGACCAACGTTTTCTGGGGATTAAAAAAAAATTTCGGTGACCCCCGCTTGATTTGAGATAAAAAAAAAAATTTAGTTTGGCCCTGCATCTAGACCATTAATTAAAAATTTATAATTTGGAAAAATTAAAAGTGGAGCATGATTTGGTATGTACCCAAAAGGTGCCAACGGACTGATGGTGCCAAAACCCTTGATGAAGTGCCCCTTGCTTGGCAATCAATCACTTCCCAATTAAAAAGGGACTGTTAATGTTTATTTAGATAAAGGATTGTTAGTAACATTAAAAAAGTGATCAACTTGTTACAGGCTCAGGTGTTATCCTGCCTCAAAATTGTTACAGGGTCAGAGCGTTTCCGCCTCAACTTGTTACAGGTCAGAGTTTTTCCTGCCCAATTGTTAAGGCTCAGAGCTGTTATCCTGCCTCAACTTGTTACAGGCTCAGAGCTGTTATCCTGCCTCAACTTGTTACAGGCTCAGAGCTGTTATCCTGCCTCAACTTGTTACAGGCTCAGGTGTTTTTCTGCCTAACTTGTTTAAAGGCTCAAGCTGTTACCTGCCCCAATTGTTACAGGCAGAGTGTTATCCTGCCTAATTGTTCAGGCTAGAGCTGTTATCCGCCTAACTTGTTCAAGGGTCGAGCTGTTATCCCCGCCTCCATTTTTACAGGCTCAGGTGTTTCCTGCCCCAACTTGTTTTCAGGCTCAGAGTGTTATCCGCCTCAATTTTTACAGGTCAGAGTGTTATCCTGCCTCAACTTGTTACAGGCTCAGAGCTGTTATCCTGCCTCAACTTGTTACAGGCTCAGAGCTGTTA
>NC_069414.1:38202574-38220074 GCF_026875155.1 Cherax quadricarinatus | reverse complement strand
CGTAAAGTAATAATACCCTACGGTAAATAATATAACCTACGTAAAGTCATAATAACCTACGTAAAGGTAATTTGATCACCTACGTCAAGTATAAAAACTACGTAAAAGTAATAATAACCTACGTAAAAGTAATAAAACCTACGTAAAGTCATAAATAACCTACGTAAAGTAAAAATAAACCTACGTAACGTAATAATAACCTACGTAAGTCTTATATCCTACGTAAAGTAATAATAATCCACGTTAAAGTCATAATACCTACGTAACGTAATAATAACCTGCGTAAAGTAATAATAACCTACGTAAAGTCATAATAACCTAGTTAAAGTAATAATAACCTACGTAAAGAAAATCATATACCTACGTTTAAAGTAATAATAACACTAGTAAAGTCATAATACTTGGTTAAAGTATAATAACCTTACGTAAGTAATAATAACTACGTAAAGTAATAATTAACTACGTAAAGGTCATAATAACCGACGTAAAGTATTAATAAAACCTACGTAAAGTTCATAATAACCTACGTAAGTATATAACCTACGTAAGTATAATAACCTACGTTAAGTAATAATAACCTACGTTAAAGTCATAATAACTATGTTAAAGTAGATAATAACTACCGTAAAGTATAATAAAACCTACATAAAGTCATAAAACCTACGTAAAGTCATAATAACCTACGTAAAGTTAATAATAATAACCTACGGTACGTATAATAACCTACGTTAAAGTAATATATACCTACGTAAAGTACTAATAAACCTACGTAAAGTAATAATAACCTCGTAAAAGTAATATTAACCTACGTAAGTAATAATACCTACGTAAAGTCATAATAACTACGTAAAGTCTAATAACCTCCGGTAAAGTAATAATAACCTACGTAAAGTAATAATAAACATACGTAAAGTAATAATACTACGTAAAGTAATAATAACATACGTTAAAGTAATAATAACCTAATTAAAGTAATAATTAAATACGTAAAGTAAGTTTAACCTTAGGGTAAGTAATAGAACCTACGTAAAGTGTTAATAACATCCGTAAAGTAATAGATATCCTACGTAAAGTAATAGTTAACCTACGTAAAGTTAATAATAACCTACGTAAGTAATAATAACCTACCGTAAGTCTCATAATAACCTACGTAAGTAATAATAACTACGTAAAGTAATAATATCCTACGTAATGTCTAATAACCCTCCGTAAAGTAATACTAACCTACGTTAAAGTAATAATAACCTACGTCAAGTCATAATAACCTTCGTAAAGTAATAAAAACCTGTAAAGTACTAATAACTACGTATAAAGTCATCATACTACGTAAAGTAATACTAACTACGTAAAGCATAATACCTACGTAAAGTAATAATAAACCTACGTTAAGTAATACTAACCTACGTAAAGTCATTATAACCTGCGTAAAGTAATAATAACCTACGAAAGTAATACTAACCTACGTAAAGTCATAATAACTACGTAAAGTAATAATAACTACGGTAAAGTCAAATAATTAACCTTCCGTAAAGTAATAATAAACTACGTAAAGTAATAATAACCTACATTAAGTATATAACCTACGTAACGTATAATAACCTACGTAGTAATAATAACCTTACGTAAAGTACTAATAACCAACGTAAGTATTTAATAACCTACGGAAAGTCATAATAACCTACGTAAATTAATAATCCTACGTAAAGTAATAATAACTACGTAAAGTCATAATACCTTCGTAACGTAATATAACCTACGTAACGTCATAATAACCTAGTAAAGTAATAATAACCTTACGAAAAGTCATAATAACCTACGTTAAAGTAATTAATTAACCTACGTAAAGTCATATACATATGTAAAGGAATAATAACCTACGTAAAGTAATAATAACCTACGTAAAGTTCATAATAACTACGGAAAGTCATAATACCCTCGTAACGTACTAATAACCTACGTAAAGTAATAAAAACCTACGTAAGTAATATTAACCTACGTAAAGTACTATAACCCCCCCCCCCCATACGTAAAGTAATAATAAACCTACGTAAAGTAATAATAAAACCTACGTAAAGTAATAATAACCTACGTAAAAGTCTTAATACCTAGTTAAAGTATAATAACCTACGTAAAGTAATAATAACCTACGTAAAAAGTAATAATAACATATGTAAAGTATAATAACTAGTAAAGTAATAATAAACCTTCGTAAAGTAATAATTACCTACGTAAAGTAAAATAACCTACGTAAGTAATAATAACTACGTAAGTAATAATAACCTACGTGTAAGTAATAACACCTACGTAAAGTACTAATAACCTACGTAAAGTATAAATGAACCTCGTAACAGTACATAATAAACCTAGAAAGTATATAACCTACGTAAAGTAATATAACCTACCGTAAGTAATAATAACCTACGTAAAGTAATAATAACTACGTTAAAGTGAATCTAACCTACGTAAAGTATAATAACCTCGTAAAGTAATAATAAACCTAGTAAAGTCATAATAACCTACGTAAAGTAATAATAACCTACGTAAAGTCATAATGACCTACGTTTGTAAGTAATCATAACCTACGTAAAAGTAAATAATAACATAAGTAACGTAAATATAACCTAGTAAAGTCATAATAACCTAGTAAAGTAATAATACCTACGTTAAAGTAATAAAAACCTAGTAAGACATAAGAACCTTACCCGTAAAAAAAAGTCATAATAACCTACGTAAAGATATATAAACCTGTAAAGTAATAATACCTACGTAAAGTATCATAATAACCTACATAAGTAATAATAAACCTACGTAAAGTAATAACTACGTAAAGTCTTAATAACCTAAGTAAAGTCATACATAACTACGTAAAGTCATAATAACCTACGTTAAAGTCAATAATAATACTAACTGTGGATAATACTAATAAAGACAATATATTTCATCATGATACAATGGTTTGTACATGATAGTGAATTGAAAATCCTGACTTTCATGATAATTCCAAGTGATTCGTTCTCATTGGTTTTTCAAAAACTGGTTAACATGATCATGCAATTCTGAGCGGCTTCAAAACTTATGATTCGCATATTTGAGGGAATTTGGTCTTCCGGAGATAACAAGAGAATGCCTCTTCAGTTTGGCTTCAAAGACAGCGTTTCTTAGTGAAGGTTTCACTTAGTCTTGGGCTTTGTATGTCCTGACTGTATTACAAAATTTTGCCACACTCTACACTTTTCCTTTCGCGTGCACTGAGATACAGGGGGCTAGGGTTTTGCAGTCTGGGATGAATTTTACTCCCACTGGTGTACGTCACTTGGTACGCCTCCCTGGTGTACGGTGACTCTACACTCTCACTGGTTTACGTCACTTGACGCTCTCCCTGGTGTACGTTACTCTACACTCTCACTGGTGTACGTCACTTGACGCTCTCCCTGGTGTACGTCACTCTACACTCTCACTGGTGTACGTCACTTGACGCTCTCCCTGGTGTACATTACTCTACACTCTCACTGGTGTACGTCACTTGACGCTCTCCTGGTGTACGTTACTTACCATCACGGTGTATACGTCTTCTCTTGACGCTCTTTCTGGTGTATGTTCACATCTACTCACTGGTGATACGTTTACTTGACGCTCTCCTGGTGGTACGTTACTCTACACTCTTACTGGTGTATGTCATTGACGCTCTCCCCTGGTGTACGTCAACTTAACTCATGGTGTACGTCACTGACGCTTCTCCTGGGTACGTTACTCTACCACTTCACTGGTGTACGTCTCCCTTGAGGTAACTCCCTGGTGTTACGTTACAATTCTCCCTGGTGTTACGTCACTGACGCTCTCCTGGTGTACGTCACTTGACGCTTCCTGGTGGTAAGTCACTTGACGTGTCCCTGGTGTACGTCACTCTACACCTCATGGTGTAGTCACTTTGGACGTCTCCCTGGCGCCTACGATTACTCATACACTCACTGGTGTAGTTCCCTTGACGCTCACCTGGTGTACCGTCACTCTCCACTCATGGTGTACGTTACTTGACGCTCTCCTAGTGTACGTACTTACACGCTTACTGGTGTACGTCACTTTGACGCCTCTCCCTGGTGTACATCACTTACACTCCACTGGTTGTCAGCACTTGACGCTTCCCTAGTGTCGTTTCTTCTCACTCTCACTGGTGTTACGTCACGTGACGCACTCCTGGTATTTACGTTACACTCTCACTGGTGTACGTCACTTGACGCTCTCCCTGGTGTACGTCACTTGACGCTGTCCCTGGTGTACGTCACTCTACACTCACTGGTGTACGTCACTTGACGCTCTCCCTGGTGTACGTCACTCTACACTCTCACTGGTGACGTCACTTGCCGCTCTCCCTGGTGTACGTTACACTTTCACTGGTGTACGTCACTATGACGTCCTGGTGTACGTTACAATCTCACTGGTGTACGTCATTGAACTCTCCCTGGTTGTTAGTTTACCATCTCACTGGTATACGTCACTGACGCTCTCCCTGGTGTACGTTACACTCTCACTGGTGTACGTCACTTGACGCTCTCCCTGGTGTACGTTACACTCTCACTGGTGTACGTCACTTGACGCTCTCCCTGGTGTACGTTACACTCTCACTGGTGTACGTCACTTGACGCTCTCCCTGGTGTACGTTACACTCTCACTGGTGTACGTCACTTGACGCTCTCCCTGGTGTACGTTACACTCTCACTGGTTGAACGTCACTTGTACGCTCTTGGTTTGTTACGTTACACTCTCACTGGTGTACGTCACTTGACGCTTTCCCTGGTGTTCGGTTACACACTCAATGGTGTACGTCACTGCGCCTCCCTGGTGTGCGTTACACTCACTCGGTGTACGTCACGTGACGCTCTTCCCTGGTGTACGCTACCACTCTCACTGGTGTACGTCACTTGACGCTTATCCCTGGTGTACGTTTACACTCTCACTGGTGTACGTCACTTGAGACGCTCTCCCTGTTGTACGCTACATCCTCATGGTGATACGTCACTGGACGCTCTCCTGGTGT
Organism: Cherax quadricarinatus; assembly: GCF_026875155.1. NCBI lineage: Eukaryota > Metazoa > Arthropoda > Malacostraca > Decapoda > Parastacidae > Cherax > Cherax quadricarinatus. The sequence continues at coordinate 38,215,039 of NC_069414.1, read as the reverse complement.
ACGTTACACTCTACTGGTTGTTCCCCCCCCCCCCCCCCCCCCACCCCCCCCCCCCCCCCCCCCCCCCCCCCGCCCCCCCCCCCTCACCTTGACGCTCTCCCCTGGTGTACGTACATTCACTGGTGTACGGCACTTGACGCTCTCCTTAGTGGACGGGGGTACGTTACACTTCACTGGTTGTACGTCACTTGACGCTCTCACTGGTGTAAGTTACCACTCTCACTGGTGTCGTCACTTTTTTGGACGCTCTCCCTGGTGTTACGATAACTCATGGTGTACGTCACTTGACGCTCTCCCTGGTGTACGTTACACTCTCACTGGTGTACGTCACTTGACGCTCTCACTGGTGTACGTTACACTCTCACTGGTGTACGTCACTTGACGCTCTCCCTGGTGTACGTTACACTCTCACTGGTGTACGTCACTTGACGCTCTCACTGGTGTACGTTACACTCTCACTGGTGTACGTCACTTGACGCTCTCCCTGGTGTACGTTACACTCTCACTGGTGTACGTCACTTGACGCTCTCCCTGGTGTACGTTACACTCTCACTGGTGTACGTCACTTGACGCTCTTCACTGGTGTACGTTACACTCTCACTGGTGTACGTCACTTGACGCTCTCCCTGGTGTACGTTACACTCTCACTGGTGTACGTCACTTGACGCTCTCCTTTCATCACTCAATTAACAATTAATTTAGGTTAATATGTCGTAATTATTCTCGTTTTCTTTTTCTTTTCCTTTTTTTGATCGCACTAACCTGTATTCCTTTGGCTTTTACTCCCCCCTCCCCCTCCCTCTCTCTCTCTCTCTCTCTCTCTCTCTCTCTCTCTCTCTCACGTGACGTATACATAACATTCACACGCGATGCCCGGGATAAAGTCAGCACATACAAATAAAATGAAAAGGTTGAAATAATTTGAAAAAAAAAACAAAAGAATGATTGAACGATTCTTTCGCTAATCACCTGATCAATTATGACACCCGCGCTGATTGGTCACAATATTCGACCAACTGGGTCTCGCCTTTATGTCTCGCTCGGACCAATCAGCTTATTCAAGCCATTTCACTTTTGTTAAAGGGGGAAATTGGACAGGCTATTTAATAAAAGAATTAATGTCTGTAATTACCCTGGTGTGTGTGTGTCTTTCAGTTTTATTGTAGGTAATGATTTTAAGTGAGTAACACGGGAGCTGTTTAAACACAGGAAACGACTTTAAAAACAAAAAATTAATGGTAATTATAATAATTTTACGTGTGTATTAATTACCTTTGAAATTGCTCTGCTTGAACAATGCGTTTATTAATACTCCCATTATATGCATTTGCAATTAAACTGATGACTGGTATTTTTTCCTATATTTATATATATATATATATAATATATAGATATATATATATAGATATATATATATATATATATATATATATATATAATATATATATATATATATATTTATATATAGATATATATATATATATCTATTATATATATATGCAATAATGATACAGTAAACAGGTGATTTCAAAATATGCAAAACAACCACTCTGAAAGATAGAGAAATTCCATGCGCTGTCGTGATACTCACATTATCAAGGAACTATGTAATGTGAGTAGTCACGAACGCGCTTGGATTTCTTAGACTTTCAGAGTGGTTGTTTTTGCATCTATATATATATTATATATATATATATATTTATATATATCTATATATTATATTATATATCTATCTTTATATATATATAAATATATATATATTACTATGTCGTGCCCGAATAGGTAAAACTGGTCAATTAGCAAGAACTCATTTAAAATTAGTCCTTTCTAAAAATTTCTCTTATACGTTTAAAGATATATTTTTTTCATTTATGTTAGTGTAAAAACTCATAATTTTGTACCAGAAGAACCTTAGAAAACTTACCTAACCTTTAAATGAGTTTTTGCTAAGTGACCAGTTTTTGCCTATGAGTGAATGTGATCTCACCAAATTTTCCCCTTAAGTTCATGATTACTGCTGAAATTCACGATGGACATTACACCTAAGTATCAGACAGATCGCCGAAAATTTGAACCTGACAGAGTCAACTGTTGGTCGGATTCTGAAGAGAGCTGACGACGCTGGCGATGTGGAGCGCTGCGTCCAAGATGTGGAAGAAAACGCAGAAAAACCTCATGCTGACAAGGTTATCATAAAAAAATAGTGGAAGGATCCAGGTAAACCAGCAAGACCTCCAGAGTTAATTTGGCTTTCAGCTGGCGTAACTGTTTGTTTGCAACTGTTCGACGAAGGACTCCTTGAGTTGGCAGACACAGCCAGAAAGCAGTAATAAACCAATTATTGACTGTGGTGTGGATAAAAACAAAAGGGGGCGGCTGCGGTGGGCACTTGGTAGATGTGATCATTGTGGAAGTACCTGGGTACAGTTCGTGATGAGTAACGGCGAACCTCTACGGAATGGACTTATATAACAAGCTCCAAAACACCCACCCACCGTCCAGGGCTTAATGGCCCTGGACGGCTTGTTGTTGTTGTTGAAGGAACGATGAACAGTGACAAATACAAGGCCTCCTGGCAACTCATTTGATTTTCATTGTGATAGAGGGACTTTTTTCTGATGGAGAAGGCATTTTCCAGCAGGATCTTGCTCCATGCCACACTTCCAGAAAAATGCTGACATTCTTCTAAGAGAGTGGGCTAAGCGTTCTATATTTTCCTGGAAACTCTCCTAATCTCAACCCAGTTGAGAATCTATGGGTAATAACCAAATGCAGGATCGCAGAACAGGACTGTTCGACTGTGGAGAAGCTAATTGTTTCTGTTATTTGGGCATGGTACCACGAGGAAGAACTTGCTAAAATGTATTCGACATTTTTCGATTCTATGCCAAACCAGGTAACAGTGTTTATAAAAGCAAAGGGTAAGTCAGATCTCTTATTAAATTTTTTTAAATTTTATCTTCATATCATTGCGTGAATTTTTAAAATAAATATCTTATTTCATCACTGTCGCAGTTAATATGCACTCTATGTATGTATAATGAAATACGGTAAGGAAGCAAATAGTAAAACACAGATTTGCAAGACATAATACATGTTAAACAGGGGGTGACACACGTTAACATTAGAAAACATAACGACAGGTTGAACATGGCATTACCATTTCTTCATGGAACCATTAAAATGGTGCACAGTCATGGAAGATTTGGGGAGGGCGAGAAGACCCAGACAGAGAACAGTCTAGGGGGCAGAAGGCTAACCTCACTCAAAGAAAAGGCTCTTAGGGTGAGCATCATACCGAGCAATCTACTGAGGTGCCATATCAATAAACTAAGTTACTGCAGCATATGGGCGATTATCAAACCTAAGAATACCATTCCTAGACCTCAGTACGGGAATCGTTCAAGACTCTGTACACGTGTATGTTAGGCCATACTGGAGTTGCATCACCAGTTTGGGTCCCCACCTAGTCACGCACGTCAAGAATTCGAGAAAGTGCAAGGTTTGCATCGAGACTAGTTCCCAGAAGCTAAGGGGCATGCCCTACGAGGCGCGGTTCAGGGAAACTCGACTTACGACACTGGCGGACAGGAGAGAGAGAAAAAGGGGATGGGGGGAGTGAACATGATAACGCCATATAAACTATAGAGAGATTGACACGTGGACAGAGACAGGATGTTACAGAAATGGGGACAGAGCAACGAGGGGTTACAATGGGACGTTGACGCCTCAGATGAGCCAACAGGGATGTTAGGAGATTTCATCTGTAATAAAGTTGTCATAGGAAGTGGAATAGCGGGGAGAGTGTGGAGTGGCGGCAGGATCCATATATAACTCTAAGAAGAGGTCTGATAAAAGCGCATGGAAGAGAGGGAGAGTGTACCTAGTAGCGACAGTGAAGCGGCGGGGCAGGGGCTTGTGACTCGACCCCTGCCAACCCCAATTAGGTGAGTCACACACACACACCACACATGGTGGCTGCAGAGACGTGGGTGCACAAGGCTCCGAGGAACCTTAGTTTTTATTGGGTGCAGTAACTGCTAGCAGTAACAGTGGTAGTGACAACTCAGTGCAACAATCCTTACGAGTGTTAATAACGTTACTGTTAGTTAAAAGTAGAGAGAAGCCTGAACTCAATATTTTTCAAAGTGCCTAACCGTTGTGGGTCTATAGGCATGTTGCCACACAGAATCAAACATACAAAGCTCAAAGTGAGTGTGGAAGCTGGTGTTCAAAATTACCAGCGTTTGTTTAACAGTGAAATGTGCGGGGCCCATACTGAGATGGAACAAAGTTAATAGCAAATGGAAGAAGGAAAAAATAAAATATTACAACAAGGGAAGGTGGAAGTAGTAGGCCTGCTGAAGCAGTGACGTCACAACAGTTGTATGCCATTATAATATAAAGTGTAACCCGAATGTGAAGTGTATTTCTGTCATAAGTGAAAAGTGAACTCACTTGAGGAAGCGGGATGCATGAACATATTTAGTTAGAATGTCCATCACGGGTAAGGATTCACAAACTAGTGATAGAAGGCCTATGTACGACGACTATGTCATCGCATCTGGTAGGTAACTTGTCATCACAACCGACTGCCAGCACAAACAAGTTTGCTCACTGTTGAGGTTGCATGTTGCAGGGTTGTTGAGTTTCTGGTCTTGCACACTGTAGTACTGGTCACTCACTCCGCAATTATTACAGACTTGATTAGAAATAGCCTAGACGAGAGTGCAAGGAGTTAAACGCAAGTAGCGAGGGATAAACGTCAGCCATTAAGCTGAGACAAGCTAAATTTACAACCTCGCACTTTCTGTATTTTATACGTAGAATCAATAAGTGTTTAGAAAGTATTGGTAAGCTTAGAATTACTAGTATTTACGGTATTTATTAACAGTATGAATACTTTAGAAGTGGGGGGCACACCCCCCACACACACAAACACACACACCCAACACTTACACACACACACACACACACACACCCACACACACACACAACACACACACACCAACACACACACACACACACACACACACACACACCACAGGAACACGCACTTCATAAGCTGTAGTCACACACAAAACACACACACTACACTGGATTTCACACCTTCCTGTGAATGACCATCTAATAACCTCCCTCTCTCCCTCTCTCACTACTTATCTCCCTCTCTCTTCTATTCTCTACTATCTCTCTTACCTATCTCTATTGCCCTATCTCACTCTTTACCTATCTCTCTCTCTCTACCTATCACTCTTATATTCTCTCTCTCTCTCTCTCTCCCCTCTCCCATCTCTCCTCTAACATCTCTTCCCTCTAACACCTCCCCCTCTAACATCTCTCCCCTCTTTTAATCTCTCCCCTCTCCCTTTTTCCCATTCTCACCCCTCCTCTCACCCCCTAATCTCTCTCTCCCTCTTCTCTTCCATATCCCCCCTCTTCCCCCTTCTCCCCCTCTCTTTCCCTCTCTTTGCCTTCTCTCTCTCTCTCTCTCTTCTCTCTCTCACTCTCACTCTCTCTCTCTCTCTTCTCTCTCTCTCTCTTCTCTCTCTCTCTGCTATCTCTCTCTCCTTGCTCTCGCTCTCTTCTCTTCCCCATTTTTCCCTTCTCACTCTCCCCTTCCTACCCTACCTTTTCTCTCTCTCCCTCTCTCCCCTTTTTCCTTTCTCTCTCCCCCTCTCTCCTTCAACCTTCTTCCTTCTCTCTCTCTCTCTCTCTTCTTCTGCTCTCTCTCTCTCTCTCTCTCTCTCTCTCTCTCTCTTCTCTCTCTCTCTCTCTTCTCTCTCTCTCTCTCCTCTCTCCTTCTTACCTTCCCTTCTCTCTCTCTCTCAATCTCTTCCCCATTTCTCCTCACTCTCCCCCTCTCCTACCCTTCCCATTTCTCTCTTTCCCCCTCTCTCTCACACTCTCCCCCTTTCCCTTCTCACTTTCCCCCTCTCTCTCTCCTACCTTTCCCTTCTCTCTCTCTCTCACAAAAAAAAAAAATGGTGGGGACTTGCAGGAACCAGGGATCAGATGAGAATGGTTCTGGTAGGGAGGAGTGGATGGAGGAGCAGTGGAAAAGGATAGAGCAAGAATGGGAGAGAAAATTAGGAGAGCTTTCTGAAAAAATGGAGAAAGAGCTCTCTGCAAAATTGGAAAAGAGGTTGGAGAAGGAGACAAAGAATTGGGAGGCACAAGTCGAAACTGCAGTAGCCAGGATAAGGGTCCTAGAAGTTGAGATAAATAGGCTGAAGCGAGTTACAGGGGCAGTGACCAAAGAAGACACAGCACATGAAGCTGAGAGGCCAAACAGGAAGGAAGGAGATATGATTTATGCTAAGGTCATATCAGCCTGCCAAGGAGTCAAAGGGAAGAACAGGTGGGTGCAGATGGAGAGGGTGATAGGTCGAATGCTGAGGCACAACCATGCTATCAAGAGCCACTGGAAAAATCAAGGGAGAAAATGACCACATACAGGCAGGATCCAGAGTCACAGAGGGTGAGGCAATGGGAGGAGGAAAGGGCAAAATCAGTGTTTATCCATGGGCTTCAGGAGAGAGAGGAAAGGACACACACTGAAAGGCGGCAGGAAGAAAGAAAGATTGAGAAAATCATCACGGAAATAGGTGAGGAGATGGACGAGATTGTAAATTTTCAGAGAATAGGGGGGTACTCGAAGGGGAGAAACTGACCAATCAAGCTGATTCTTAGGACGGAAACAGTGCAGAACAGGATCCTCCAAGAGAAACCACAGTTTAAATACTCGGAAGAGTACAAGAGGGTGTTCCTAGACAGAGACAGAACACAAACAGAACGACAGCAGCTGAGGGAGAGGACAAAAAAGCGAAAGGAGCTAGGAAAAGAGACAAGGATGGAACCAGCAGAGGTCAGTCAGAGCAGAACAGAGCAGCAAGGGCAGCACACACACAACTATTCTCAGAACCCCACAACCTATCACACCATTCCAACACACTACAATCGATACCCACAGCTTCCACCCAACACCGAGCTATAGAATCCCACAGTATGCTACCAGGTCTCCCACTTCTCACAGGCCCCCCAAACCACAGTGTTGGAAAGGAAACTGAAGGTATGGTACACAAACGCTGATGGAATAACAAATAAGTGGGAGGAGTGGCACGAGTCAAAGAGGCATCACCAGACATAATAGCTCTCACAGAAACCAAGCTTACAGGTATGAAAACAAATGCCATCTTTCCAACAGGATACCAGATCCTGAGGAAAGACAAAGGGAACAGGAAGGGGGGTGTAGGAGTGGCATTGCTGATCAAAAACCGATGGAATTTTGATGAGCTGGAGAGAGGAGACAGTGGAGAAGTGATTACATAGCAGGAACGCTTCACTCTGGAGGTCCCAAAGTGGTAATAGCAGTGATGGATAACCCACCACAGAACAGCAGGAGGCCAAGGCAAGAGTACGACAAGAGCAAAAAAGCGATGGTTGACACACTGGCTGCAGTGGCCAGAAGAGCTCATGCATGCAGGGCAAAGCTCCTGATCATGAGCGACTTTAATGACAAGGAGATCGATTGGGAGAATTTGGAGCCGCATGGGGGCCAAGATACATGGAGGGCTAAGATGATGGAGGTGGTACTGGAAAACTTCATGTACCAACACGTAAGGGACACTACACAAGAGAGAGGAGAGGATGAACCAGCAAGGCTGGACTTAGTATTCACCTTGAGTAGTGCAGATATCGAGGACATCACATATGAAAGACCCCTTGGGGCCAGGGATCATGTGGTTTTAAGCTTTGAATACACAGTAGAGCTACAAGTGGAGGGAGAAGCAGGAAGGCCAGGACGAATGAAGCCAAACTACAAGAAAGGGGACTACACAGGAATGAGGAACTTCCTGAACGGGGTTCAGTGGGACAGAGAACTGGCAGGGAAGCCTGTTAATGAGATGATGGAATATGCAGCAACAATATGCAAGGAGGCTGAGGAGAGGTTTGTACCCAAGGGTAGCAGGAATAATGAAAAAGCCAGGATGAGCCCATTGTTCACCCAAAGGTGCAGGGAGGCAAAAACCAAGTGTGCTAGGGAATGGAAGAAATATAGAAGGCAAAGGACCCAGGAGAATAAGGAGACCAGTCGTAGAGCCAGAAATGAATATGCACAGATAAGAAGGGAGGCCCAAAGACAATATGAAAACGACATAGCAGCGAAAGCCAAATCTGACCCAAAACTGTTATACAGCCACATCAGGAGGAAAACAACAGTCAAGGACCAGGTAATCAGGCTAAGGAAGGAAGGAGAGACAACAAGAAATGACCATGAAGTATGTGAGGAACTCAACAAAAGATTCAAAGAAGTGTTCACAGAGGAGACAGAAGGGGCTCCAGAAAGACGGAGAGGTGGGGCACACCACCAAGTGCTTGACGCAGTGCACACAACCGAGGAAGAAGTGAAGAGGCTTCTGAGTGAGCTAGATACCTCAAAGGCAATGGGGCCAGATAACATCTCCCCATGGGTCCTGAGAGAGGGAGCAGAGGCACTATGTGTACCCGTAACAACAATATTCAATATATCTATCGAAACAGAGAGATTGCCTGAGGCATGGAAGACAGCAAATGTAGTCCCAATCTTTAAAAAAGGAGACAGACATGAAGCACTAAACTACAGACCAGTGTCACTGACATGTATAGTATGCAAAATCATGGAGAAGATTATCAGGAGAAGAGTGGTGGAACACCTAGAAAGGAATGATCTCATCACCAGCAGCCAACATGGTTTCAGGGACGGGAAATCGTGTGTCACAAACCTACTGGAGTTCTATGATATGGTGACAGCAATAAGACAAGAGAGAGGGGGGTATGTGGATTGCATATTCTTTGACTGCAAGAATGCGTTTGACAGTTCCACACAAGAGATTGGTGAAAAAACTGGAGGACCAAGCAGGGATAACAGGGAAGGCACTACAATGGATCAGGGAATACTTGTCAATAAGGCAGCAGCGAGTCATGGTACGTGGCGAGGTGTCAGAGTGGGCACCTGTGACCAGCGGGGTCCCACAGTGCTGTTTCTGGTATTTGTGAACGACATGACGGAAGGAATAGTCTCTGAGGTGTCCCTGTTTGCAGATGACGTGAAGTTGATGAGAAGAATTCACTCGATCGAAGACCAGGCAGAAGTACAAAGGGATCTGGACAGGCTGTAGACCTGGTCTGGCAATTGGCTCCTGGAGTGCAAAGTCATGAAGATTGGAGAAGGGCAAAGAAGACCGCAGACGGAGTACAGTCTAGGGGGCCAGACACTACAAACCTCACTTAAGGAAAAAGATCTTGTGCTGAGTATAGCACCAGGCACATCTCCTGAAGAGCACATCAACCAAATAACGGCTGCAGCATATGGGCGCCTAGCAAACCTCTGAACAGCATTCTGACATCTTAATAAGGAATCGTTCAGGACCCTGTACACCATGTACGTTAGGCCCATATTGGAGTATGCGGCATCAGTTTGGAACCCACACCTAGCTAAGCACGTAAAGAAACTAGAGAAAGTGCAAAGGTTTGCAACAAGACTAGTCCCAAAGCTGAGAGGTATGTCCTACGAGGAGAGGTTAAGGGAAATCAACCTGACGACACTGGAGGACAGGAGAGATAGGGGGGACATGATAACGACATATAAAATACTGAGAGGAATTGACAAGGTGGACAAAGAGATTGGACACAGCAACACGGGGACACAGTTTGAAGTTGAAGACACAGATGAATCACAGGGATATTAGGAAGTATTTCTTCAGCCACAGAGCAGGCAGTAAGTGGAATAATTTGGGAAGCGATGTAGTGGAGGCAGGATCCATACATAGCTTTGAGCAGAGGTATGATAAAGCTCACGGTTCAGGGACGACCAGCGAAGAGGCGGGGCCAGGAGCTTGGACTCGACTCCTGCAACCTCAACTAGGTGAGTACACACACACACACGCACACACGCATATACTACAGGCCTAGTGTCTAATCGACATGTGCCTAGGACAAAATGGTAACTAACGCACACACACACACACACACACACACACACACACACACACACACACACACACACACAACACACACACACACACACACACCACACACACACCACACACACACACACACACACACCACACAACACACACACACGTAGGATGTTAAAGAAGTGGAGTGAGAAAGATGAAGTGCTAGAGATCAATTCAATGCACAATTTCAAGAGTAGGTATGATAAAGCCCACAAGGTCTGGAACGAATATTGCCGGCGTTTATACCTTAAGAGGAAGCCCAGGAGCTGAAACTCGATTCCCGCAATGACAACTCGGTGAGTACAAGGTTAGAGAGAGTCTGTCTCTGGCCTCCAGCAGGACACAGACAGACAGAGAGGCTGGTCGGGTCCTTTTCAAAAGGGTAATTACCTAATTAAGACGCCGCGAGGGCAGGTTAATTAAGGCTCTCACAGCAAGTTTGCCCAAATTTCCTGCAGGCAATTGCAAACCATTGCAATCAGGTTATTGTTTGGGTTTGCAACGTCGAGGCTGCAGTAATGGACGATGTATGTGTGGATGTGTGGTCGTGCGTGCGTGCGTGCTTGTGTGTGGATGTGTTGTCGTTTGTCAAACGCATTTGTTGATAGACATTTGGCATGTTTTGTTCTAATAGTTGTCTTGTGTGGTTGTGTGTGTATGTATAGTTGTGTGTGTATATGTGGTTGTGTGTGTATGTATAGTTGTGTGTGTATGTGTGGTTGTGTGTATGTGTGGTTGTGTGTGTGTGTGTGTGTGTACGGTTGTGTGTGTGTGTGTGTGTACTCACCTAATTGTGGTTGCAGGGGTCGATACTCAGCTCCTGTGTATGTGTGTGTGTCAGGAAACTTTTCGGTACTGAGATCTTGTTGACCCTAAATATACAAAGGACACGAGAAATTGTGGTTTATATAGACACTAGTATATATGAAGGTGAGATGTGCTGAAGTGTAGTTAGGTCACCAGATAGCTGTGATCGAAGTTACGTGGGACGATGTGTGTTTAAGAATCATGCATTCAGATGTAACACATATGTGTTACCGCTGTCAAAGCTGCTTCCAGACACCGACGTCTCCGCATGTCTTATAACTTTATTCTTTCTGTGCTACCGTACTTGTTGCTACTGTCAGAGATACTTCCAAACACGGACGTCTCCCTATATCTATATCTCATAAGAGATTAAACAAGAGACCAAAGCCTCAGGTTTTACTGTAAAGTCTCTCGTTCCTGGTGTCATAAGAGATAACATGAGAGACCAAAGACTCAGATTTTACTATAGTCTCTCGTTCCTGGAGAGAGTTTTCGCATATCCTTAACATCCAAGTCACAAATTCTCTTTCCAAGTTCTTGTCACCAACTTCGAGGGATTCAGTAATCAAAGGCAAACACCACTCCAAAAGCTCAAACTTCTCTCCTCTCCCCCGCCTTAATGCATAATATTAACACATTCTTGTTTAATGTGCAATAATTACGCATTCTCTGTGTAAACAATCAAAACAGTTTTCTATTCCTTTTGGAAGCAAGAAGCTTGAGTTTCCCCTTGGATAATAACATTAGAGAAACACATTAAAATAATGATTTCTGCAGAATTCAATAACATTGCTAGAAACATTTATTATTATTTAATTTATAGCTGTAATAATAATTACATCAATAAAAATAATAAAAATAAAGTAATAATATGCGTACAGATAATATCAGAGATATACTAATTTATTTACAAATTGGACATGTTCCCCAAATTTGCTTATGGTCATTTAAATATGAAATTTCAAGGGTTTCTTTTATATTTTTACGGACCCTTTAAAAGGAGGTGCCTTGATGTTGGCGTGGGGGAACTTTGTTCCAAGAAAATGGAGCTAGCGTCCTCTTCTAAGGAAGAAACCTGATTATCTCCCGCTCCCTCATTTCCTGAAATTACCCTTTTGTGGGTTTAGCGCTTCACTATGATAATAATGAAGAGAGGAATAACACTGGTTAAGAAGAACAGGTACATTACTGGAAATAAACATTCTATACTGTGGTGACGAAAACAATCGTAAACACTGTGTGTTAGGGTAGCAGCGGGGGGCGTGCTGCCCACCGCAGATAACAATATTTAGCATAGTAGTTGAATAATTTCAGTAAAGAATAATGTCACTGAATGAATAATCTCAACAACTGAATAATCTCAGAAACTTAATAATCTCAGTAGCTGAATAATCTCAGTAGCTGAATAATCTCACTAAATTAATAATCTCAACAACTGAATAATTCCAGTATCCGAATAATCTCACTAAATTAATAATCTCAACAACTGAATAATCTCGGCAAATGAATAATTTCAGCACGTGAATAATCTCACTAAATGGGTGATCTGAGTAAATGAATAACCTGGGTAACTGGGTAATCTGAGTGAATAATTCTGCAGCGATAAATTAGAGAGGCGTCGTGGGAGTTGAATAATTTCAACGCAGATGAATTGCAT
>NC_069414.1:38155074-38197574 GCF_026875155.1 Cherax quadricarinatus | reverse complement strand
AGGGAGAGAGTATGGAGGAGGTGAACGTATTCAGATATTTGGGAGTGGACGTGTCAGCGGATGGGTCTATGAAAGATGAGGTGAATCATAGAATTGATGAGGGAAAAAGAGTGAGTGGTGCACTTAGGAGTCTGTGGAGACAAAGAACTTTGTCCTTGGAGGCAAAGAGGGGAATGTATGAGAGTATAGTTTTTACCAACGCTCTTATATGGGTGTGAAGCGTGGGTGATGAATGTTGCAGCGAGGAGAAGGCTGGAGGCAGTGGAGATGTCATGTCTGAGGGCAATGTGTGGTGTGAATATAATGCAGAGAATTCGTAGTTTGGAAGTTAGGAGGAGGTGCGGGATTACCAAAACTGTTGTCCAGAGGGCTGAGGAAGGGTTGTTGAGGTGGTTCGGACATGTAAGAGAGAATGGAGCGAAACAGAATGACTTCAAGAGTGTAATCAGTCTGTAGTGGAAGGAAGGCGGGGTAGGGGTCGGCCTAGGAAGGGTTGGAGGGAGGGGGTAAAGGAGGTTTTGTGTGCGAGGGGCTTGGACTTCCAGCAGGCATGCGTGAGCGTGTTTGATAGGAGTGAATGGAGACAAATGGTTTTTTAATACTTGACGTGCTGTTGGAGTGTGAGCAAAGTAACATTTATGAAGGGATTCAGGAAACCGGCAGGCCGGACTTGAGTCCTGGAGATGGGAAGTACAGTGCCTGCACTCTGAAGGAGGGTGTTAATGTTGCAGTTTAAAAACTGTAGTGTAAAGCACCCTTCTGGCAAGACAGTGATGGAGTGAATGATGGTGAAAGTTTTTCTTTTTCGGGCCACCCTGCCTTGGTGGAATCGGCCAGTGTGATAATAAAAAAAAAAAAAAAAATAAAAAAAAATATATATATATATATATATATTTATATATATACACATACACAATCCTTGTTAAGGAAGGAGTTGTCTACTACATGTTGGTGAGTGTCTCTTGATCCAAGAACCTGGATTTATCCACTTCCTTGGATCGAACCTGAATGCCTCCTATTCTAGACGCTTTGTAACCCCTGTGGGTTGAACACTTCAGCTGCTTAAAAATAAAAAACAGTACTGCAACAATCTTTAATGTTTGATGCATCGTATGAGTGAAATTTTGTGTGTGTGTGTGTGTGTGTGGGTTTTTGGCTGTGCAAGTGAAAGTTTTGAATATTCTGTGCAATAACTGGAGAATGCATCATCTGGTCGGCTTCAAACTTTTAGTCTTATGTGTTTTTCCTCAATAAAAGCTTTCTCTTATTTTTAGTTTCTGTAAGTTGTGGTAGTTTTATTAATTAAATTGTTTTCCGTGTGAAATATTTGGAGAATGTTCTTCTGGTTTGTAATAAGTCACAGTGTTTAACTTTACTGGGTTGTCCTACCTTAAATCTAAATGAAATTTTTTCTCATGTACAGGTAACATCTTTGTGCCTTTCAATTGTTAAAATTTTGAATGTTGTGAATCCAAAGTCTAAATTAACAATTCTTGCCTGCATACTTAATTCTTCAACACTGTTGAGTCTTGTGTACGAAAGGTATATAATACCGACAAGATGAGAGTAAGACACATGTGCAACATTCTGAATCTCCACGACTATGGTGCTGTTCGCACCTACTCCTAGGTTGAGGGACTGATTACCTCATCTTCTGTACATAGTTCTACTGTCTTCAAGTTATGTCCTGGAATTTGTATTGATAAAGCCACTGGATGGCGAAACGTCTACAATAAAGATACCCAGATGTTGCACATGTGTCTTACTCTCACTGTTGAGTCTTACTTAGAGAACAGTTTGGATCGATTCTGTACTCTGCAGGTCCCAGTTAATCTTTTTTATGGATGAAAATTGGGTTTTTTGAAATATTTGTTTTCATGTGATCATTTTTGAGTTCTTGGTTCGGTTAGATTTAACCTTCAACACTGATGACTTGATAATGCTGGTGTATATTAGAATATCGGTCTTTTTCAGACAACACGAGAATACTTCTTCATTTTAATATCAAAGCTGGTGTTTCTTAGTGGAAAGTTTGAATTGGTTTGGAGGGACACGTGAGCAAACATTAGGACATGTTTCTAATAAACATGTCCTAGTGTTTGCTAACGTGTCTTTCTAAACCAGTTTGTCGGTATCTACTACCAAGGTTTGAATTAGTTTTGGCTTGTGTGTGTCTTAACGTGCCTTGTTTATTGAAGAAAGTTAGATACTAGTCTCCATGTGATAACTTGTGGATACCTCTTATGATGCCATTCAAATCATCAACTCAAATATTTAAGTGTAATAGAAATTTATGCCTCGCTGTGCATTAATGCTGTTGCGTGCAGTGAGGTACAGGTGACTGAAGGTCGGGCAATACGGGAATACTTTTCACGGATCGCAGCGACACAAACACATCTAGCGACAAAAAGATAATTAGGCACACACACACATACACACACACATACACACACACACACACACACACACCACACACACACACACACACACACACACACACACACACACACACACACACACACACACACACACACACACACACACACACACCAGGCCTAGTGTCTAATCGACATGTGCCTAGGACGAAATGGTAACTAACACACACACACATACTCAACACACTCACAACACACACACATACACACACACGCACATACAACAGGCCTAGTGCCTAATCGACATGTGCCTAGGACCAAATGGTAACTAACACACACACAGTAGTTAGGAAGTAGAATAGTTTGGGAAGCGATGTAGTGGAGGCAGGATCCATACATAGCTTTAAGAAGAGGTACGATGAAGTCTTGAGCAGGAAGAGTGACCCAGTAGCGGCCAGTGAAGAGGCGGGGCCAGGAGCTGTGAATCGACCCCTGTAACAACAACTAGGTGAGACGAGCACACACACACCACACACACACACACACACACACACACACACACACACAACACACATAATAATATATAATATAATATTATATATATAATAAATATATATATATATAAGAGGTAGATGGGAAAAGAGGAAGGTGGCAACAACAAGTAAGAGGGAGGTGAAAGTGTATAAACTAAGGGAGGAGGAAGTTCGGGTGAGATATAAGCGACTATTGGCAGAAAGGTGGGCTAGTGCAAGATGAGTAGTGGGGGGGTTGAAGAGGGTTGGAATAGTTTTAAAAATGCAGTATTAGAATGTGGGGCAGAAGTTTGTGGTTATAGGAGGGTGGGGGCAGGAGGAAAGAGGAGTGATTGGGGGAAAATGATGAAGTAAAGGGTGTGATAAAAGAGAAAAAGGTAGCTTATGAGAGGTTTTTACAAAGCGAGTGTTATAAGAAGAGCAGAGTATATGGAGGTAAAGGAAAGGTAAAGAGAGTGGTGAGAGAGTGCAAAAGGAGAGCGATGATAGAGTGGGAGAGGCACTGTCAAGAATTTTAATGAAAATAAGAAAAAATTTTGGAGTGAGTTAAACAAGTTAAGAAAGCCTAGGGAAAAATATTGGATTTGTCAGTTAAAAACAGAGTGGGGGAGTTAGTAGATGGGGAGATGGAGGTATTGGGAAGATGGCGAGAATTATTTTGAGGAACTTTTAAATGTTAAGGAAGAAACAGAGGCAGTAATTTCATGCACTGGTCAGGGAGGTATACCATCTTTTAGGAAGTGAAGAAGAGCAGAATGTAAGTGTGGGGGAGGATTACGTAAAATGAAAGGGGGTAAAGCAGCTGGAACTGATGGGATCATGACAGAAATGTTAAAAAGCGGGGGGGGATATAGTGTTGGAGTGGTTGGTACTTTTGTTTAATAAATGTATGAAAGGGGGGAAAGGGTTACCTAGGGATTGGCAGAGAGCATGTATATTTCCCTTTTATATAAAGGGAAAGGGGACAAAAGAGACTGTAAAAATTATAGAGGAATAAGCTTACTGAGTATACCCGAAAAGTGTACGGTAGGGTTATAATTGAAAGAATTAGAGGTAAGACAGAATGTAGGATTGCGGATGAGCAAGGAGGTTTTTTGAGTGGGTAGGGGAGTGAGATCAGGTGTTTACATTGAAGCAATATATTGAACAGTATTTAGATAAAGATAGGGAATTTTTATTGCATTTATGGATTTTTGAAAAGGCATATGATAGAGTGGATAGAGGAGCAATGTGGCAGATGTTGCAAGTATATGGAATAGGTGGTAAGTTATTAAATGCTGAAAGAGTTTTTATGAGGATAGTGAGGCTCAGGTTAGGGTGTGAGAAGAGAGGGAGACTACTTCCCGGTAAAAGTGTCTTAGACAGGGATGTGTAATGTCCCCATGGTTGTTTAATATATTTATAGATGGGGTTGTAAAGGAAGTAAATGCTAGGGTGTTTGGGAGAGGGGGGATTAAATTATGGGGAATCAAATTCAAAATGGAATTGACACAGTTACTTTTTGCTGATGATACTGTGCTTATGGGGGATTCTAAAGAAAAATTGCAAAGGTTAGTGGGTGATTTGGAATGTGTGTTAAAGGTAGAAAGTTGAAAGTGAAATAGAAAGAGTAAGGTGATGAGGGTGTCAAATGATTTAGATAAAGAAAAATTGGATATCAAATTGGGGAGGAGGAGTATGGAAGAAGTGAATGTTTCAGATACTTGGGAGTTGACGTGTCGGCGGATGGATTTATGAAGGATGAGGTTAATCATAGAATTGATGAGGGAAAAAAGGTGAGTGGTGCGTTGAGGTATATGTGGAGTCAAAAAACGTTATCTATGGAGGCAAAGAAGGGAATGTATGAAAGTATAGTAGTACCAACACTCTTATATGGGTGTGAAGCTTGGGTGGTAAATGCAGCAGCGAGGAGACGGTTGGAGGCAGCGGAGATGTCCTGTTTAAGGGCAATGTGTGGTGTAAATATTATGCAGAAAATTCGGAGTGTGGAAATTAGGAGAAGGTGTGGAGTTAATAAAAGTATTAGTCAGAGGGCAGAAGAGGGGTTGTTGAGGTGGTTTGGTCATTTAGAGAGAATGGATCACAGTAGAATGACATGGAAAGCATATAAATCTATAGGGGAAGGAAGGCGGGGTTAGGGGTCGTCCTCGAAAGGGTTGGAGAGAGGGGGTAAAGGAGGTTTTGTGGGTAAGGGGCTTGGACTTCCAGCAAGCGTGCGTGAGCGTGTTAGATAGGAGTGAATGGAGACGAATGGTACTGGGACCTGACGATCTGTTGGAGTGTGAGCAGGGTAATATTTAGTGAAGGGATTCAGGGAAACCGGTTATTTTCATATAGTCGGACTTGAGTCCTGGAAATGGGAAGTACAATGCATGCACTTTAAAGGAGGGGTTTGGGATATGGCAGTTTGGAGGGATATATTGTGTATCTTTATATGTTTATGCTTCTAGACTGTTGTATTCTGAGCACCTCTGCAAAAACAGTGATAATGTGCGAGTGTGGTGAAAGTGTTGAATGATGATGAAAGTATTTTCTTTTTGGGGATTTTCTTTCTTTTTTGGGTCACCCTGCCTCGGTGGGAGACGGCCGACTTGTTGAAAAAAAAAAAAAAAAAAAAAAAAAATATATATATATATATATATTATATATATATATATATATATATTATATATATATATATATATATATATATATATATATATATATATACACACACACACAAAACAGGCCTAGTGCAAATCGACTTGTGCCTAGGACAAAATGATAACTAACAGATGAGAGTTAAACAACCATCGGTGTCCACTATACATCAGTTATGTGGTCCAATGTTCGTCCATCTACCTTCGTGTGTCAGTGTTTGCAGTATTTTCATCAGGACAATATAATTAAAGCTCCCACATTTACCACTTTTATCATTATTATGCAAGTAGAGGTGCCATCTTTTTTCTTGTTGGATGACTCGGAATGTGTGTGTGTGTGTGTGTGTGTGTGTGTGTGTTCTTTACCAACATGTCGGAGGTAAAGCTTCGATGCCGGTAAAGAGCTTTGGATCCGAGGAACTCGAGCTGTCCTTCCGTTCCTTGGATGAAGTCTGTTCACTTTACATTTCCTTAAGTGTTTAGCGCGTCTCAATTAATGTAATATTTATTTACTGCACGTTCAATAGTAAAGTACTTTTCAGTGTTTCTCCGCTCATCTGAATGTCCAGCTTCCATCTTTGCTCCGGCTGGTTCTTCTCGCGTCAGAGAGAGAGAGAGAGAGAGAGAGAGAGAGAGAGAGATATGGTCTTGTTCATATGACCCACTCAGTGGAGCTTTCGGTTATTTGATCAAGGTCTTTCACTGTCCTACTGATCCACACTGTAAACAATAACCATCACATCATAAGATGTGAAATCTTGGTTTCTGCATAACCTCTTATGAAAACAGAGGAATACGTTTTCAGTGGCCAAGGATCAATACACCTGGAAGTGTCTCGTATTTGGGGATAATATCTCTTGTTCTGCGTTCCACCAGTGGCAGTAATTTCAGGTCATACACTCATTACTCACAGTTAATGATTGTGCGGTACAGTGCCAAATACCGTCATACAGTCCAAGAATATGCAGTCTCCTCATCCTTTATTTTACAGTCAGTGAAGTCAGCAGGTTTGTGATAAAGTTCTGCTGTTTCGAAATGCTGATTATATTATTTATACATTATCTTACATAGTAAGCATGCCGTAATTTAATGCTGCTTGTCTATCCCTTTCATCAAATATCGAGGCTACACTCCCATTTCCTCTTCTCTCAGTACTTTATAACCCTCTGGGAATATTGTATCTATTGCTGAATTAGCTTTGTTCAGTGAGAGCTATAATATATGGAATTTCCTCAGCTATTTGTTCTTATAATTCTCCACTCTTGTTTCATATTCCGTCTATGTCGCTGTACCACACTCTGAACTGCCTTTTCTTACTATGTTCTGGTTTGCAATATTGTACGTTCCTATTCATTCTTCGTGGGTTAGGGAAAGAGAGGGTGATGCTGAGGGGATTGAGGTTAACGGGATTGGGTTTAAAGAACATGTAGAATATGCTTTCTTTGGAACTAAGTTTTACTCTATATAGAGCTTTATTAAATCGTGGTTGTGGGAGTGAGATGGTGATGATAGTAGTGGTGGGTGTGAGGTGATGATGTTAGTGGTGGTGGGTGTGAGGTGATGATGTTAGTGGTGGTGGGTGTGAGGTGATGATGTTAGTGGTGGTGGGTGTGAGGTGATGATGTTAGTGGTGGTGGGTGTGAGGTGATGATGTTAGTGGTGGTGGGTGTGAGGTGATGGTGTGAGGCGGTGGTATGTGTGAGGTGGGTGGTAGGTGATGGTGGGCTTTATGTGGGTGGTGGGTAGTAGGTGGTAGTGGGTGGCGGGCGTGAGGTGGGTGTAGGAGCAGGCGGAAGGCAGTTTCACAATATCTGACTTCCACGTCCACTACCTCGAGTTTATTGCTTGGATTTCATGACGCCTGCGAGAGATAGTCTCTGGGGGAGGGGGACGGGGAAGAGAGATCCTCGGAAGGGGATCATCTCTAGAGAGAGAGAGAGCTCCTCGGGAGATATCATCTCTGAAGGTAGGATTGGGGCAAGGAAAAAGCATTATGGGAGATGAAGAAGGAAAGGTGTTTTGATAAAGAGAGAGAGAGAGAAGGAAGAACAACGTGCAGGGAAAGTAAACAGAAAGGGAAGACTAGAGAAAAAAAGGTGTTCGAGACTGGAGGAGAAAAAGAGAGGGAATATAGGCGAGACAGGAGGTAGAGGAAGAATTAAACTCACTTTCTTTATTCTCAAGCTCTTCCATTCAGAGCATAGGCCTATGTCTGAATGGTGCCTTCTCGATTGTTACTTGGGGCTCAGAGTGTGCACACTCTGGAACGATCTGATGCACATCCACTACGGCTTATCAGTACTAAGAGCAACCTCAGTCACATCCATTATTCAGTAACTTCAATGAGTAGTTTACTAGAATAATTTAAAGAAGAAACATTAAGCTTGGCAGATTATATATCCAGTTAACTCTTAGAAGTCCCTAAATGAGACGATCCAGTACTGTGTTGCAATATACCTGACATTATCTGCAACTTGTTAATGATGTCATGTTCACGCACCGTCCAGATCAAACTTTTATTGCTAAGTCTCGCTCTGTAGAGCGAGATTTCCGTCTTAAACTCTGCCCCATGAATACTACTACTACCAATAATAATAATAATAATAATAATAATAATGTACTGATATCTATATCTATCTCCAAAATAGCAAGTTTCATCTGTTGACATGATTGTTACACTCGTGAAATGCAAATGGTTTGCGCTTAGAGTCGGTGAGTAGTTATACTAGCTGCTCCCGTCAGAGAGGCCGGGGATCACTTTCCAGGTTACTATAGTAAGAACAGTGTTTGTCTCGCATCCACTTTATTATTGATGAAATGCTTCGCGCAACAAATGGGTAATGACATGAGATTCCGACACGATGGTAATAGCGAGTAGCGGTGAGATGAAGAGCACGTTAGGCAACATTAAATCCCATGAGTCCAAGTTATTTTCTGGCAACAGGTTGAGCTAAGTTGTAAAAGCGATTGTTGTGGTTGAAATTGTTAGAGATACTGATGAGTGAAGATTTAACACCACTTCTTCTAGGTGTTACTTACTTTGGCAACAAATTGTGCACCATTCCACTAAATGAAGCGATTATAGGAATTATAATGAATTATGCAGTCATTGTTAAGGTTGTCCTTTTTCCTTGCGTAGTGCTGTTCTCAGATGCATATGTTGAGCTCTGGATTTATCACCTGCATACATTTCGTAAAAATTATTGAATGAGATTGTGTATACCCATGTAGTAATTGAGTTATGTTGGTATTATTTACATGTCGTATCTTTGGTAGTAGTAGAGGCAGTGGTAACTGTACTGAGTTTGCAGGGGAAGATCTTGGAGATGTGTTTGGCAATCGAATTATTGGAGAAGACTGCGTATCTTTTCGAAGGCATCAGGTCTGGACGAGTTGATGTTATGAGCACGTCGTCTTCAATCCCCGATGAAATGTCGAGGGTAGTGTAATTTGGTGAAGATTTGATCGTGGAAAACCTTGAAGGAATTCAGTAATGCAGATGCGGGGAGCTCTAAGGGGAAAAATTTATGACAACACCGCATTTAGTCTTGATATCGTGGTGGGAGTAGCAGTGGAGAAAATGGTGATGGGGTTTCCGTTAGACTGAAACGAAGTTCGTTGTCATACTTCCAGAATAAAACATCAGGAAAAGGAGTGTTATGAGTTTCATCCTCTAGTTTACACTGAATGAAGTTTTTGAACTGTTTGTGTTGAAAGGTAGAAATCTCAAATCTTGGAGTAATGATGAATAAGTCGTCCATGTAGTGAAGCTAGGGAACGGAAGAAGAGATGATGAAGGAAAAAAAAAGTTTAGCTTAAAGATGTCCCAAATATAGGTTTGCCAAGAGAGCGCTTAGTGGGGAACCCGTAGATAATCCAAGGTCTGTTGACATAGGAAGTCTTCAAAGGAGAAGCATTTGCAACATGACGCAGAACTCAGTGAGGTACGTGAAGTTGCGGGCAGGAACAGTGGAGAGTAAGTCACATTTCGCGGTGCAGTAGATCGAAACCTATGAAGTGGGTACCTTGGTGAAGAGGGAGGTCACGTCCTGGCTGCTGAGTTTTTATTTAATGATTTTCCAAATGAGGTTGAGGAGGTCTCCAGAACTGGGTCAGGTGTTTCACTGGAATTCCTGTTAATTTGTGACTGATGCTGTCTAGTAGGTTGGTGTCAGTGGGATCCCGGGTGTGAGGATCTTCGGCAAGCCGTGCATGCTAGCTGACGTGGGGTTGTTTGGAAAAGTTTTTTTGTATAGTACATTTTAAAATGTGCCGTGTCTTGTGGAGGGAAGCTCTTGTGAGGTTGTCCATTTTAGTAGCGGTGAGAGGTTCATCATTGAGTAAGTTGAGCATTCAGGACTGATAGCTGGTAGTGTTCATGGTGACTGTACCACCACCTCAATCGACTGCAGTGACGATGAACTTAATATTAAAGCTCTGATGGCATTGATGAATCGACGACGCTTCGTCCCCTCTTCAGAGGCGAAATGTCATCATTATTTAAGAATCCGAACTATAACTGCATTTGCGTCTCATTGCTTCCCATATATTTCTACTTCTCCATGTTTACCATCGTCGTAATCTTCTCAAAACGGCCATCTTATCTCCTTGTAACCAGGTCATCTGGTGGTCACCTCGTGTATTACTGAGTCAGTCCCGCCAGTCATGTGTATACCATCAACCTTCAAGGGAGGTTCCTTGACGCTGGTGAGGGGCTCTTGATCTAGGGAATTGGAACTGTGCTCCAGTTCCCTGAATTGAGCCTGAATACCTTCCATCCCCCCCCCCGAACATGCCCTGTATAATCCTACGGGTTTAGCGCTCCCCCATGATTATATGTATATAATGCCACTGAGAAAAATAGTTATATTAATAACTATAATTTTTAAAAGGGTGGACCGGTATGCCAGCGGAAGGCCTCTGCCAGATGACCAAAAGCTCCGGTAGCGGGTCATCACATGACTAAGACCCGCGTCAGCAAACCCTTGTCCTGTTTCCTGACAAACCTCACCTCTCACTGTGTCTTCAGTAACGGAACTATTTTCGTATTCGCAAGTAATGATGCGATTTACGAAGAGATTTCCAAAATTTTGAGCCATATCGATAGACTCGTATTTTAACTTATATGAGAATTGCGAAATATAACTAAGCGAAGCATCACCAGTTTTTTCATTAATTAATATTAACAACAATAGTAATTTATCCATTGCTTGTAAATTTATTAATTAGAACCATAATGAAATAATTGAACAATAATTTGGAACATGTGAATAATTAAAATTTCATTAGAGGATTTCAGTAAATAATGATGTACTTCTAAGAATAATGCTTCGTTTCTAAGAATAATTATTTGTTTATAAGAATAATGATTTGTTTCTAATAATAAGGATTTGTTTAGCATTGAAGAAGGTGGGTGGCAGTCAGTGCAGCTGTACGTACAGGGTGGCAGTCAGTGCAGCTGTACGTACGAAGTTAATGTATGTGTACGTACTGAGCGAATAAATAGCGACATAAGCAAATTTGCTGATGACACCAAAATAGGCCGTCCAATTCATTCTAATGAGGACACTAGAGCACTCCAGGATGATTTGAATAAACTCATGCAGTGGTCGGAGAAGTGGCAGATGTAGTTTTATATAGATAAATGCAAAGTTCTAAATGTTGGACAGGAAAATAACCATGCCACATATAAATTAAATAATGTAGATCTTATATTACTGATTGCGAAAAGGATTTAGGAGTTCTGGTTAGCAGTAATCTGAAACCAAGACAACAGTGCATTAGTGTTCGCAGTAAAGCTAACGGAATCCTTAGCTTCATATCAAGAAGTATAAATAATATAAATCCTCAGGTTGTTCTTCAACTATATACATCCTTGGTTAGGCCTCATTTAGATTATGCTGCACAGTTTTGGTCACCGTATTACAGAATAGATATAAATGCTCTGGAAAACGTACAGAGGAGGATGACAAAGTTGATCCCATGTATCAGAAATCCTCCCTGTGAGGAAGATTTCTGATACATGGGCCCTGAATCTGCACTCTCTAGAAAGGCGTAGAATTAGGGGGGATATGATTGAGGTGTGTAAATGGAAAACAGGAATTAATAAAGGGGATGTAAATAGCGTGCTAAAAATATCTAACATAGACAGGATTCGCAGCAATGGCTTTAAATCGTAAAAATTCAGATTCGGGAAGGATATAGGAAAGCACTGGTTTTGTAATAGAGTTGTGGATGAGTGGAACAAACTCCCGAGTACCGTCATAGAAGATAAGACTTTGTGTAGTTTTAAAAATAGGTTGGATGAATACATGAATGGCTGTGGATGGGTGTGAGTTGGACCTAACTAGCTTGTGGTACTAGGTCGGATGTCGTGCTTAAGCCAGTGGGAGAATTGAATCTGCTTTGCATAAGCCAGTAAGCGTGTTGCAGTTTTCTTTCTTATGTTCTTACGTGTACGCACGCACGCACACACCAAGTGTTCGATGACATATACACAACTGAGGAGGAGGTGAAGAAGCTGCTAAGGGACCTTGATACCTCAAAGGCAATGGAACCGAACAATATCTCCCCGTGGGTCCTTAGAGAGGGAGCAGAAATGCTGTGTGTGCCACTAACCACAATCTTCAACACACCCCTTGAAACTGGCCAACAACCGGAAGTATGGAAGACGGCAAATGTAGTTCCCGTTTTTTTAAAAAGGAGACAGAAAAGAGGCACTAAACTATAGACCAGTGTCACTGACGTGTATAGTATGCAAGGTCATGGAAAAGATTATGAGGAGGAAAGTGGTAGAGCACCTGGGATGGAGCAAGAGTATAAACGCCAACCAGCACGGATTCATGTAAGGCAAATCCTGTGTCACAAACCTGGAGTTTATAATAAAGCAAAAGAAGTAAGACACAGTTCCTCAGGAGAGATTAGTGCAGAAACTAGAGGATCAGGCGCATATAACAGGAAGGGTATGGCAATGTATCAGAGAATACCTAACATTGAGGCAATGGTACGTGATGAGGTATCACAGTGGGCACCTGTGACAAGCAAGGTCCCACAGGGGTCAGTCCTAGGACCAGTGCTATTTTGGGTATATGTGAAAAACATGATAGAAAGGATAGACTCAGAAGTGTCCCTGTTCGCAGATGATGTGAAGTTAATGAGGAGAATTAAAACAGATGAGGATCAGTCAGGACTTCAAAGAGACCTGGACAGCCTGGACACCTGGTCCAGCAACTGGCTTCTCGAATTTAACCCCACCAAATGCAAAGTCATGAAGATCAGGGAAGGGCAAAGAAGACCGCAGACAGAGTATAGGCTAGGTGGCCAAAGGATGCAAACCTCACTCAAGGAGAAAGATCTTGGGGTTAGTATAACACCGAGCACGTCTCCGGAAGCACACATCAACCAGATAACAGTTGCAGCATATGGGCGCCTGGCAAACCTGAGAATAGCGTTCCGATACCTTAGTAAGGAATTGTTCAAGACTCTGTACACCGTGTACGTCAGGCCCATACTGGAGTATGCAGCACCAGTCTGGAACCCACACTTGATCAAGCACATTAAGAAATTAGAGAAAGTGCAAAGGTTTGCGACAAGGTTAGTTCCAGAGCTAAGGGGAATGTCCTACGAAGGAAGGTTAAGGGAAATCGGCCTGACGACACTGGAGGACAGGAGGGTTAGGGGAGACATGATAACGACATACAAAATACTGCGTGGAATAGATAAGGTAGACAGAGACAGGATGTTCCAGATAGGGGACACAGAAACAAGGGGTCACACTTGGCAGTTAAAGACTCAGATGAGTCAAAGTGATGTTAGGAAATATTTCTTAAGTCATAGAGTAGTCAGGAAGTGGAATAGTCTAGCAAGTGAGGTAGTGGAGGCAGGAACCATACATAGTTTTAAGATGAGGTATGATAAAGCTCATGGAGCGGGGAGAGAGAGGACCTAGTAGCGTTCATTGAAGAGGTTGTTTCAGTAGCTGAGTCTCGACCCCTGCAGCCTCAATTAGGTGAGTAACACACACCCCACACACACACACACACACCACACACACACACACACACACACACACACACACACACACACACACACACACACACACACACACACACTCACACTCACACACACACACACACACACACTCACCACACACACACACACACATACACACGCATGCACATACAACAGGCCTAGTGTCTAATCGACATGTGCCTAGGACCAAATGGTAACTAACACACACACACACACGTCAACACACACGCACACACACGTCAACGCACACACACACACACACACACACACACACACACACACACACACACACACAAAACACACACACACACACACACACACACACACACAAAAACACACCAAATTCAGGGGCCTAGTGCAATAAATTTGCCAAGGGCCCAGAAAATTGGTTTAACTAAATTTAACACAAAAACCCCCCCCAAAACCCCAACCAAAAAACAACAAAAAACCAAAACACGAAGCCATTGACATAAACCAAACCCCCCCCCCCCCCCCCCAAACCCCCCCCCAACCAAACCCCCAAATTTTTAAAAATTTTAAACACAAACAAAATTACCCACCCCAACCACAAAAACAACCACCATTCCCCCCAAAACACCCAAAAACCCCCAAACAAACACACCCAAAACCCCGGGTTACACCCTATTTAAAATTTTGGGGAAGTTGGAACCCAGGGGAAAGGAAGGGGAAAGACTAAAAATCAAAACAGAAAAGGACCCAAACGTTTTACTGGCCGGGACTTTAAATCGGGCTCCCCCCAACGCCCCCTTTAAAAAGGGCCCACAAAAGGGAAAAAAGGGACACCTGTCCCCCAGCCCCCAAACCCCCCCGGGTTTAAAGGAGGGGGTTTGGCGGGGTTGGGTTTAAGTGAGGAGGGAAAAAGGTGAAAAGGCCCCATGAAAGGACACGGCCATCCCATCAAAAAGTTACGGGAAAAAAAATAAGGGAGACAATGGCTATCCCACAAACAGGCCCTGGAAAACCAAAAAGGAAAAGGGAGGGGGAGGAGGAAAAGGGATTTTGCAGTTTTTTTTTCCAAGGGCCTTGGGGGAGTGAAGGGAGGACACAATTAAAAGAAAAGAAGAAAGAAAAGCAAAAAATTTGGGAAAATATCTTTGAAGAAATAGGTAGGGAAAGATTTTGAAATAGTAAATTTTCGAGAAAAAGTAGGATACTTAAAGGGAAGAAATTGGCCTGAAAAAATGATTTCAAGCGAAATGATGCAGAGCAGGGTCCTGAAAGAAAAAATCAGGGCTGAAGGAATCATGAAAGCAAAAGGGGGTTTTTTCCTAGATTTGGCGACAGAACAAAAAAACAAAATGACAGCAGCTGTGAGAGAAAACACAAAAATTTAAAAGGGGCTAGGAAGAGGAAAAAAGGGCCAAAGTCAGAAAAGGGCAACCAGAGCCAGGCGGGAAAAACAACAAAAAAGGGAAAATTTTAAAAAACCCAAACCCTCGGGAACCCCCACGACAAACACACTACCCCAACCCAAAACAAAATCACACTTACAGCCTCCACCCCACACATGCTGTAAAAACCCCACAGAAATTTGCCGGGGCCCCCCCCCCCAAAAAACCCCCCGGGGGAACACATCTTTGGGAAAGGGGAAAAATAAAGGGGTTTTTGGAACATCAACGCTGAAGGATAATGAAAAAGTGGGAGGAGTGGCACAAAGGAAACAAGGAAGCATCCCCCCCCCATTTAGCTCTCACTGAAAGCAAGCTCCAGGAACGATAACGGGTTTCCATCTTTCCAAAAAGGATATCACATTTTGAGAAAATAAAAGGGGGGGGGTGGAGGGGGAAACTGCTTATCAAAACCCAAGGGGAAATTTTGACGAGTGAAGAGAAGAGACACAAAATGGGAAACATTTCAGTCGGGGATGCCCCAAGGTAAAAATTTTGCATTGATGTAAAACCCAAACCCAGAACAGCGGGGCCAGGCAAGAATATGATGAGAGAAACCCAAAGCAGGGTTAAAACACTGGTAAAAAGGGCCAAAAAGGGCTAAAGGGAGCAGGGCAAAGCTGCTGTGTTGTGGGGGTTCATTCCGGGGGGGGAAATTTTGACTGGAAAAAACCTGGAGCCACATGGGGGCCAAAAATTGGGGGGCTAAGATGATGGAGGGTGGTACGGGGGAAAACCTAAATTTTACCAAAAACAAAAGGGGCACTCCCGAGAGAAAAAGAGGAGGGGAAACGAACCACAAGACGGGCCCTAGTTTTTTTTTCCCATATCACAATGAAAAGATCCCTCAGGGCCAGTGCCCCATGTGGTTCTCACTTCGAAACTTGGGAGAGTTAAAAAATGGAGAGGGAAAGCAGGAAGGACGGGCAAATGAAGGCAAACTACAAGAGGGGACTACAAAAAGCATGAAAAATTTTTTTGCACGGGGTTCAGTGGGACAAGGCACTGGAAAAGGAAGTAGAAAATGAGATAAATGGAAAAAATGGGGGACAAAAAATATGAAGTGGGCTGAGGAGGGGGGTTTGAAACCCAAAGGGGTAAACAGAAGTAACAAAAAGGCAGGTGAGCCCTTTGGGTTTCACTAAAAGGGTGGAGTGGAGGGGGGCCCAAAAACCAAGTGTGTAGAGAATGGAAGTAAAAAAAGGCAAAAAAACCCAGAAGAAAAAGGGAGCAGCGTGAGCCAAAAAAGTTATGCAAAAGAAAGAAGGGGGCCCCCAAGGGGGGGGGAAAATTGCGAAAATGCATAGCAGCAAAAAAAAAAACTGATTTAAAGCTGTTGTAAAAACCCAACACCCACGAAAAAAAAACAACAGTCAATGCCAGGAAAACACCCTGAAAAAGGGAAGGAGGGGAGCTAAAGAAACGCCCGAAAATTATGGGGAGGAGGTAAAACATGAGTTTTCAAAAAAGGTTCACAGAGGAGACAAAAAGGGACCCCAAAAAGACAGGGGGGGGTGGGGTCCACCATCAAGTTTTTTTAAACAAAATTTCCCTTTAAAACCAAGGAAAAAGTGAAGAGGGCTGCCTTAAAACAAAAGTTAGATACCTCAAAGGCAAAGGAGCTGAAAAACCCCTTCCTGGGTCCTGAGAGAGGGAGCAGAGCGAAAATGCAGGGCCACTAACCCCAATCTTCCAACACATTTTGTCGAAACGGGGGACTACCTGAGGTTTTTAAGACTGCAAATGTACTCCCAATTTTAAAAAAGGAGCCCCACGAAGCAAATTAAATACAGACCGTGTCACGACATGATAGGATGCAAAGTCAAAGAAAATTATCAAAAGATTTGGGGGGGGGACCCCTAAAAAGGAAAAACATATCAGCGAAACCCACATGGTTTCGGGATGGGAAATCCTTTTGTCACAAACCAACGGGGAGTTCTATGACAGGGGGACAGCAGTAAGACAAAAGAGAAGGGTGGGGTGATTGCATTTTCTTGGACTGTAAAAAGGGTTTTTTGAAAAAAGCCATCCCAAGGGAAAATTAATGCTTTAAGCTGGGAAAAAGGCAAGGATGCCCAAGGGAAGGCACGTTTTTGGATCGGGGGAATACCTTGGGGAAGACATCACAAAGTCATGGTCGAAAACGATATTTCAGAGGGGGGCCCCCTCTAAACGAGAAAGGGTTTCCCACGGGGGGGTAAAAGCCCTGGGACCTGTGTTTGTTTTGGGTATTTGTGAAGGGACATGAGGGAAAGGAAAAGACCAAAGTGTCCCCCGTTTGCAGATGATGTAAAATTTGATGAAAAAAATTCAACAAAACAAAGGACCAGGAAACTTCAAAGGGATCTGGACGGGGCTGCGGCCTGGCCCGAAAGGGGGCCCCTGGAGTTAAAAACCCCACCAAGGGGAAAAACCCAAATAAAGATTAAGAAGGGCAAAGAGGTCGAAGAAAGAGTCAGTCTAGGGGGCCAAGACTACAAACCCACTAAAGGGAAAAAGGGATTTTGGGGGTAAGTATAACAACCGGGGGCCCCTTCTCCGTTTGGCGCACTTTAAACCAAAAACTGCGCACCCATATGAGCGCCTAGAAAAACCTAAAAAATAGCATTCCGCCCAATTTCATTAAGGAATCGTTCAGGAAGGATCTTTTACACGTTTTATGTCAGGCTTACTTTGGGGGATGAAAGCACCAGTTGGGAACCCCCACTCCAAGCACTTACGGAAATTAGAAAAAGTGCAAAGGTTTGCAGCAAGACTAGTCCCAAAAGGGAAATCGACCTGACACACTGGAGGACCGGGGGGGATAGGGGGGGATATGGTAAGGGAATAAAAAATTTGCTGAAAGGAATTAACAAGGTGAACAGAAAAACAGGATTTTCCCAGAGATGGGACACAGCAACAAGGGGTCACATTTGGGAATTTTTGAAGACTCAAAATGAATAAAAGGGATGTTCGGAAGTATTTCTTCAGTCACAGAGTCGTCAGAAAAAGGGAACAGTCTGGGAAAGATGTAGTTGGGGGGCAGGATCCATACATAGCTTTTTAAAAAGAGGTATGATAAGCTCATGGGGCCCGGGAAAAATGACCTTTGTAAGGGGACCATTTTAAGAGGCCCGGGGGGCCCAAAAGCTGTGAATCGACCCCTGCAAAACCCCTAAAAAAAGGTGAGTACACATTAATTTTCACCCCTATTTTAGCTGGGCTAAATTCCCCCCCTTCCTTCCCCTTCCCCCCCTCTCCTCCCCCTCCCTTTCCCACCCCCCCTCCCCCTCCTTACCCCCCCCATTTCCCCATCCCCCTCCATCAGCATCTCTAAGACTAAACCCGCATGGGGTGCTCCAGGAAACCCCCCAACCATTTTCTTTGGGGTGGTTTTCCCCTGGTTTTTCACGGGCCCGGGGTGACCATGTCACCTTTAATAAGCCATAATCCCCCAAAACAAAGACCCCCCCGCCCCAAATTTTCCATGTTTAAAAGATCGCCTTTAAAGTGGGGACAGCGACCTCAAATGACTGGGCCTTGAAACTGACGCTTTTTACTCAGGGGGTCTAACCTTCGTCCCTTCCCTTTTGACTGACTCCAAGAGTTCACAAAATTTTTTTTCCCCCCTGTTAA
Organism: Cherax quadricarinatus; assembly: GCF_026875155.1. NCBI lineage: Eukaryota > Metazoa > Arthropoda > Malacostraca > Decapoda > Parastacidae > Cherax > Cherax quadricarinatus. The sequence goes on along the minus strand of NC_069414.1, from coordinate 38,178,972 downwards.
AATTTCCTTTCCAACCTAGGAAACCCAAAGTCGGGGGCCGGGGGAAATTAAACCCCAGAGCCAAAAAACACAAAAATTTTCAAAAAAAGGATCTGCTCGTTTAGGAGTTTTTCCCGCGTTTTCTTTCCCCTGCAAGAGGTCTTTAACGTTTTGCTCCCAAAAGGTTTGACAGAGGCATCAAAGACAAACAATTGGGGGGCCAAAAGAAAACCATTTTCCTAAATGATCAAAGCCGACCCGAAACCTGGCCAAAGTTTTGGGGTTTTTTTTTCCCCTGAAAATAGGAGTTTAAACGGTGCGCGGTCTGTTGAGATAGTACGGAATGATGGGAAATTATTTAGGGGAAAGGGAAAAAATTTTAGTGTTAAAGGTACTGGGTGCTGGGTTAAAAAATGTTAAGGTAATGCTTAAAAGTTCGGGGGCCAAAAGTTCAGCTAAATGCATTTCCTTTTTATCAGAAGGGCTGCAAACGGATGCTAATGGATTATGTTTTTCAACTATATTTACGCAAGGCGCGCTTAAGCCGGAGGGGAATGGCCCTCTTTTTCCCTAATGAAGAGCTTAAAAAGCAGTAAATCTGAGAACAGGAGCAAAGTTTAAATTTTTCTTTTAAATGTTTGAAATGATCTTTTTTTGAGGGAGGACCAAATGATTGTAGCAAACGTGCGCTGCCCCCCTTTTTTGAATTGTTTATACAGTGGTTTTATTTTTCCAAGATTAATTGTTATACAGTGGCAAATTTGAGGGGTTCCCTTTTACAGGGGTTGAAATTTTCGAAGATTCTTATACATTTTTTGTAAATTTCGAAGAATCTTTTTTACATGGTTGTAAATTTTCGAAGATTCTTATAAGTGGGTTTTATTTTTTCGAAGAATCTTAACCTTTGGGTTTTATTTACGAAGATTGATTGTTTTTTCAAAGGTTGTATTTTCGAAGAAAGGGTTTTAGTAACCCCCTTGGCTCCTTGGCTGTTGCAAGTACTACATCGTGATATTTTCAATCCTCTAAGACTTTTTTTTATAAGGGTCTTCATGTGGTTATCATGTCTTCCTTTTCTTTCTTTTTCAGCCTTTCAAGATTCATCAATTTTTTTAACCTTTGGTAACCAATTTTTTTAAAATCTTGATTTTTTTTAAAATTTAAATTACCAATGATATTTTAAGGTTTGCAAGCCCCAAAACTTCCCCCCCGAATATTTCCCGTTTTTTGCATTTTTTTTTTCCCTTTTTTTAGAATTATTTTAAATTCAGCATTTTACTCGGTTTTTTTCAAGTTCATTTAAAATAATCTTTTAAAGGAAAAAGGTTTTTTTTTTTTTTTGCTTTTAAATAATTTGGGTTTTCCCTCACTCTTCCGTCCGATAATTTTTTAAAATTTTCCCCACAAAGTTTTTAATTTTTTACGTCCCTTTTTTTCTTTCCGTTTTTCATCACATGGATTTAACCCACATTTAAAATTTCCCTTCGCTCAGTTTCTTCCGATCATCTGTTAGAGGATTTGCAGTTATTGTTTGTTTGGGCCCAAAATTTTTTCAAAACCGCAAACCCCTGCGTTGTTAACCAAATTTTCAAAGGCACTTGTCCCAATGAAAACTTGCCCTCCCTCCCTTTTCCCCCCCCCCCTTTTTTTTTTTTTCCCCAAATTTTTTTTTGGGTATATATATATATATATATATATTTTGCCGTTCCCAAAAGGGGAAAGCTTGCGATTTTGGCTTAAATAATTTAAAACCCCTTTTTTGCCCAATAAGGTAAGTAAAATTTGTGTATGCAATAATTTTGAAAAAATCATTTGACCCTAAAAAGAAAAAAAAGTAAATTTTATTTGTTTGTTTTTTTATTAAATTTTTGTAAACTTATCTAAAAAATATTTAGTTGGGGTTGACTAAATTACATTTGCCCTTTTTAAAAACAAGGTAGTTAATTTTTTTAGGGGTTCTTATGAAACAAAAAATTTTTAATTTTTACATTAACATAATGAAAAAATTTTAAAACTTTAAACGTTTTTAAGAGAAAAATTTAGAAAAGACTTTAAATTTTTTAAAGGGGTTCTTCAAATGTTTATTTTACCATATATAATAATATATATTATAAATATTTTATATATATAATATTTTTCTATATATAATATTATTAAAAAATATATATAAATATATATATATAATATATATATATTTAAAATAAAACACAATATGAATAAATTTATATTAAAGGTGTAGTGGGGGGGTTTTTGTATGGGTGAAATCACCCAAGTGGTTTTCAGGGGGTCGAGTCACATCTGGTCCCGCCCCTTCCTAGTCCTTAAAGGTCACTCTTTCCCCCTTTCCCTGAGCTTTAAAACACACCCCCTCCCTTTAAAACTATTTTATGGACTCTGTATGTTTTATGGTAAGTTTGTGTGTGTGTGTTATTTACAATTTGTCCTTCGCACATGTTGATTAGACACTGGGGGCCCGTTGACATCCCTGCGTGCGTTATGTGTGTTTTTAGTTTTCCATTCGTCCTAGGCACAAGTCGATTAGACACAGGCCTTTTACTCACCATATTTTTACTCAACCCATTTGTGGTTTCAGGGGCGAGTCCCAGCTCCTGGGCCCCCCCCTTCCCGGTTGGGTACTGGGCCCCCCTCTCTCCCCGCTCCCCTGAGCTTTTTTTCAAACCTCGTCTTAAAACTGTGTATGGTTCCCCGCCTTTCCCCAAAGTCATTTTCTAGGCTTTTTCCAAATGCCTTACAAACCTATGACCCGAAGAAATCTTCCTACTATCTCCTGACCATTTGGTTTTTCAACCCTTCCCCTTTTTTGGGCCCCCTTGTTTCCCGTGTCCCCCCCCTGGGAAAAATTCCCGTCTTTTTTCCCCCCTTGTCTATTCCCCGCAGTATTTTTTTATGTCGTTATCAAGTCCCCCCCCTGACCCTCCTGTCCCCAGTGCGTCAGGCCGAAATTTTCCTTTAAATTTTTTTTCATAGGACATTCCCCCCTTAAACTCTGGAAAATAACCCCTTTTCGCAAACCCCTTTTTAAATTTTTCTAGTTTTTTGACGGGGCTTTAAACAAGTGCGGGTTTTTCCCAAAAAGGGGGTTTTTTTTCTTTTTTTCATACTCCAGTAGGGGGCCGGGGAAAATAAAAACGGGGGTACAGTGTCTTGAATGATTCCTTTCAAAAGGTAACGGGAAAGCTGTTTACAGGTTTGCCAGGCCCCCCATTTTGCTGCAGCAGTTTAATTTTGATTGAAGTGTGCTTCCCCGGGGCATCTCGGGGTTATACCCCCCAAGATCTTTCCCTTTAGTGAGGGGTTTTCATCTTTGGCCACCTAGCCTATACTCTGTCTTGGTCTTTTTGTGCCCCTTCCCCCCATCTTCATGATTGGGATTTTTTGGGAGGGTTAAATTCGAGAAGCCCCTTTTGGGTGGGCCAGGTGTCCCGTCTTTTCCAGGTCTCTTTGAAGTCCCGCCTTTGGGCTTAAACAGAAATTTTAAAATTCTCATTAACTTCCAACCCTCACTGCCAAAAAGGGAACTTCTGAAAACCAACCCTTTTGTTTGTGTTACAATACCAAAAAAAAAGAATGGTTTCCCAGGGCCACCCCCGTGGGGGGCCCCCCTCCCTCAAAGGTTTCCCATGTGATACATCATTCGTACCATGATCGTTGTTGCCCCCTTCAGGATTTTGATCCATTGCAGGCCCTTCCTGTTATATGCCCCGATGCTCTACTTTTGCATAATCTCTTTTTGAGGGAAATGGGGTCAAAGGCCTTCTTTCAGTCCAAGAAAAATGCAAAACAACCCACCCCCCTCTCTCTTGTCTTTCTTCTGTTATTTTATGGTAAAACTCCAGGGAAAGGGTTTTTTACACAGGATTTGCCTTTCCCTGAATCCGTGCTGGTTGGCAAATTTTTAAATCCCGTTTCCCTTCCAGGTGCTCCACCACTCCCTCCTAAAAATTTTCCATAAATTTTGGGATACTTACCGTCAATTTACCAGGGCCCCCCCTTTGTGTTGTGAGTATGTGTGTGTGGTGTTTTTAATTTACCATTTTGCCCAAAGGCACATGTCCCCTTTTGGGCCCCAAAAATAAAAATAAAATAAAAATTTTCGGGTTTGGAATTTTTTAAAAACCCCGGGGGGTTTTGCCACCCAGGGTAAACCAAAAAAAAAGTCAGTGGTCAAACGAGGACTGTCAAAACTTATTTCCAATTTGGGCCTTAATCTTGTCCCCCCGGATTACCCATCCAGTCGACTAACACCCAGGGGGCCCATTTTCTGAAGGGAAAAGGACAAAAGGGGTAAGGAAAAAGTGTCAAAGGTTTTCCCCCCCCGGGAATCGAAAACCCCGGGCCCCCCCGTGTTGGGGAAGCCGGAGCGTTAGCCACCAGGCCCCCCGTGCCCGGTGTGTTTTGTGTGTGTGTGGTGTGTGTGTGTGGTGTGTGTGTGTGTGTGGTACTCTCCCAGTTTATCCCTAGTTGAGGTTGAGGGGTCGGGGTCCCCCACCTCCTGGTCCCGCCCTTTTAATGATCGCTTCTAGGTCACTCTCCCTGAACCGTGAGCTTTATCATACCTCTGCTTAAAGCTATGTATGGATCCTGTCATTTCTTGTTGTCTCTCCTCCTTCCTTCCTTAGCCTGATTACCGGGTCCTTGACTGTTGTTTTCTCCTCCTGAGGTGGCTTTTTAAACCAGTTTCGGGTCAGATTTGGTTTTCGCTGCTATTCATTTTCATATTGTCTTTGGGCCTCCCTTTTTAAATCTGTGCATATTGTTTCTGGCTCTACGACTGCTCTCCTTATTCCTGGGTCCTTTCCCTTCTATATTTCTTTCATTCCCTAGCACACTTGGTTTTTGCTTCCCTGCACCTTTGGGTGAACCATGGGCTCATCCTGACTTTTTCATTATTCCTGTTACCCTTGGGTACAAACCTCCTCCTCAGCCTCCTTGCATTTTGTTGCTACATATTCCATCATCTCATTAACTGGCTTCCCTGCCAGTTCTCTGTCCCACTGAAACCCGTTCAGGGTGGTGTGTGTGTGTGTTTGTGTGTGTGATGTATGTGTGTTGGTGTGTTGTGTGTGTGTGTGTGTTGTGTGTGTGTGTGTGTGTTGTTGTGTGTTGTGTGTGTGTGTGTGTGTGTGGTGTGAAGTTTGCATGTGTGTTGAAGTTGTTTGTGTGTGTGTGAGTACTCACCTAGTTGTCTTCACCTAGTGAGGTTGCGGGCGGGTCAGTCCGAGCTCCTGGGCCCGCACCTCTTCAATGATCGTTACTAGGTCACTCTCCCGAAACCGTGAGCTTTACTCAACCTCTGCTTTAAAGCTTTGTAGGATCCTGCCTCCACTACCATCGCTTCCCACACCTATTCACTACTGACTAACTCTGTGGCTTGAGAAATAATTCCTAACATCCCTGTGATTCATCTTTGTCTTCAACTTCCAACTGTGTCCCTTGTTTACTGTGTCCAATCTCTGGAACATCCTGTCTTTGTCCACCTTGTCAACTCCTCTCAGTATTTTGTATGTTTATCATTGTCCCCTAGCTCTCCTGTCCTCCAGTGTCGTTTCAGGTTGCTTTTCCACTTAACTCTCCTCGTTGGACATTACCTCTTAAGCTCTGGTGGGGGACTAGTCTTGTTGCAAACCTTTGCACTTTTCTAGTTTCTTTACGGCTTTGGTGGCTAGGTGTGGGTTCCAAACTGGGTGCCGCATACTACAATATGGGCCTAACGTACACGCGGTACAGGGTCCTGAACGATTCCTTATTAAAGATGTCGGAATGCTGTTCTGAGGTTTGCTAGGCTCGCCCATATGCTGCCAGCAGTTATTTGGTTCGATGTGCGCTTAAGGAGATGTGTCTGGTGTTATAATCACCCCAAGATCTTTTTCCTATGAGGAGGTTGTGTAGTCATCTGGCCCCCCTACTGTACTCCGTCTGCGGTCTTCTTGCCCTTCCCCAATCTTCATGACTTTGCACTTGGTGGGTTGTTGAACTCCAGGAGGCCAATTTGTGGGGGGGGGGGGTGCCAGGCCTGCAGCCTGTCCAGATCCCTTTGTAGTTATGCTGGTTCTTCGATCGAGTGAATTCTTCTCATCAACTTCCCGTCATCGCAAACAGGGACACCTCAGAGTCTATTCCTTCCTCATGTCGTTCCCAAATACAGAAACAGCACTCGTCCTAGGACTGACCCCTGTGGGACCCCGTGTCACAGCGTGCCCACTCTGACACCTCGCCACGTACCATGGACTCGCTGCTGTCTTCTGGACAAGTATTCCCTGATCATTTGTAGTGCCTTTCCTGTTATCCTGCTTGGTCCTTCCTGTTTTTTGCACCAATCTTGTGTGGAACTGTGATCAAAACGCCCTTCTTGCAGGTCAAGAAATATGCATTACACACCCCTCTCTCTCTTGTCTTACTGACTGTCACCCATGTCATAGAACTACAGTAGGTTTGTTACACAGGATTTCCCGTCCTGAAACCATGTTGGCTGCTGTTGATGAGATCATTCATTTTAGGTGTTCCACCACTCTTCTTGATAAATCTTCTCCATGATTTTGCATATATACATGTCAGTGTCACTGGTCTTGTTGCTTCCATTGATTCATGTCTGTCCTCCTTTTTAAAGATTGGGACTAATTTGCTGTTCTTCCATGCCTAGGCATTCTCCCTGTTTTCGATAGAGTATTGAATATTGTTGTTAGGGGTCAATAGCGCTTCTGTCCCTCTCTCAATACCCATGGGGAGATGTTATCTGGCCCCATTGCCTTTGAGGTAATCTATGTCACTCAGAAAGCCTCTTCACTTTTCTTCCTCGGTTGTGGCACTGTGTCCAGCACATGGTGGTGTGCCCACCTCTCCGTTACTTTCCTGGCAGCCCCTTCTGTCTCCTCTATGAAAACTTCTTGGAATTCTCTCTGTTGAGTTCCTCACATACTTCATGGTCATTTCTTGTTGTCTCTCCTCCTTCCTTCCTTAGCGGATTACCTAGGTCATTGACTGTTGTTTTTCCTACCTGATGTGGCTGTAAACAGTTTCGGTCAGATTAGGCTTTCGCTGATATGTCATTTATATATCTTTGGGTCCTACCTTTCTTATCTGTGCATATTCGTTTCTGGCACTACGATGTCTCCTTATTCTCCTGGGTCCTATGCCTTCTATATTTCTTCCATTCCCTAGCACACTTGGTTTTTGACTCCCTGCAACTTGGGAAAAACCATGGGCTCATCCTGGCTTTTTTCATTAATCCTGTTACCCTTGGGTACAAACCTCTCCTCGACCTCCTTTGCATTTTGTTGATAAATATTCCATCAATCTCATTAACTGGCTTCCCTGCCCAGTTCTTTCTGACCCACTGAACCCCGTTCGGAAGTTCACTCATCTCCCTGCGTAGTCCCTTTCTGTAGTTTGGCTTCATCGTCCGCTGTGGTTGTGTCTGTGTTTGTTAGTTACCATTTAGTCCTAGGCACATGTTCGACCTAGGACACTAGGCCTGTTGTATGCGGTATCCACCTAGTTGTAGTTACAGGGGTGTAATCTTATCGGCGTCACAAGCTCCTGGCCCCTTCCTCTTCACTGGTCGCTACTCGGTCACTCTCCCTGCACCATGAGCTTTTTCATATCTCTGCTTAAAGCTATGAGTGGATCCTGCCTCCACTACATCGCTTCCCCTTTGCTATACCTTTTATGAGTTTTGAGAGTTTATCTACTCTCTGAGCCCAGCCTTGAGCCAGGCTCGTCTGGTGCTTGCTTGGCCGGCTGCCCCATATATCCATCACAGCCTGGTTGATCTGGCACCTTGTGAACATACTTGTTCAGTTGCCTCTTGAAGGCTTCTACACTTGTTGCAGCATGTTTCTGATATCTTCTGGTAAGATGTTGAAAAGTCTGGGACCTCGGATGTTGATACAGTGTTCCCTTATTGTCACCACCGCACCCCTGCTCCTCACTGGGTTTATTTTACATTTCCTCCCATATCTCTCACTCCAGTATGTTATGTTTGCTAGGCCCCCATATGCTACGGCAGTTATTTGGTTGATGTGTGCATCAGATGTGCCTGGTGTTTTACTCATCCCAAGATCTTTTTCCTTGAGTGAGGTTTGTAGTCTCCGGCCCCCTAGACTGTACTCCGTCTGCGGTCTTCTTTACCCTTCCCTAGTCTTCATAACTTTCCCAAACTATTCCACTGTAACTGAAGAAATACATCCCTGTGATTCATCTGTATCTTCAACTTCCAACTGTGTCCCCTTGTTGCTGTGTCCCATCTCTGGAACATTCTGTCTCTGTCCACCTTGTCAATTCCCTTACCCTCTCCTCGTAGGACATACCACTTAGCTCTGGGACTAGTCTTGTTGCAAACCTTTGCACTTTCTCTAGTTTATTTACGTGCTTGGCTAGAGGTGGGTTCCAAACTGATGCCGCATACTCCAATATGGGCCTAACGTATACAGTGTACAGGGTCCTGAACGATTCCTTATTAAGATGTCGGAATGCTGTTCTGAGGTTTGCTTGGCGCCCATATGCTGCAGCAGTTATTTGGTTGATGTGCGCTTCAGGAGATGTGCCTAGCGTTATACTCACCCCAAGATCTTTTTCCTTGAGTGAGGTTTGTAGTCTCTTGCTCCCTAGACTGTACTCCGTCTTCGGTCTTCTTGACCCTTCCCCAATCTTCATGACTTTTCACTTGGTGGGGTTGAACTCCTGGAGCCAATTGCTGGACCAGGTTTGCAGCCTGTCCAGATCCCTTTGTAGTTCTTCCTGGTCCTCGTTCGATTGAATTCTTCTCATCAACTTCACATCATCTGCAAACAAGGACACTTCAGAGTCTATTCCTTCCGTCATGTCGTTTACAAATACCAGAAACAGCACCGGTCCTAGGACTGACCCCTGTGGAACCCCACTCGTCACAGGTGCCCATTTTGACACCTCGCCGCGTACCATGACTCGCTGCTGTCTTCCTGACAGGTATTCCCTGATCCATTGTAGTGCCTTCCCTGTGATCCCTACCTGGTCCTCCAGTTTTTGCACTAATCTCTTGTGTGGAACTGTGTCAAACGCCTTCTTACAGTCCAAGAAAATGCAATCTACCCACCCCTCTGTCTCTTACTGCTATCACCCTGTCATAGAACTCCAGTAGGTTTGTGACACAGGATTTCCCGTCCCTGAAACCGTGTTGACTGTTGTTGATAAGCTCATTTGTTTCTAGGTGTTCCACCACTCTTCTGATAATCTTCTCCATGACGTTGCATACTATACATGTCAGTGACACTGGTCTATAGTTTAGTGCCTCTTGTGTGTCTCCTTTTTTTTTAAATTGGGACTACATTTGCAATCTTCCATACCTCAGGTAATCTTCACTTCTTCCTCGGTTGTATGTATTGTGTCCAGCACTTGGTGGTGTACCCCACCTCTCTGTCTTTCTGGAGTCGCTTCTGTCTCCTCTGTGAACACTTCTTTGAATCTCCTGTTGAGTTCCTCACATACTTCGTGGTCGTTTCTTCTGACCTCTCCTTTCCTTTCTTAGCCTGATTACGTGGTCCTTGACTGTTGTTTTCCTCCTGATGTTGCCGTACAACAGCTTCGGGTCAGATTTGGCTTTCGCTGCTATGTCATTTTCATATTGTCGTTGGGCCTCCCTTCTTACCTGTGCACAGCCATTTCTGGCTCTACGACTGCTCTCCTTATTCTCCTGGGTCCTGTGCCTTCTATAATTCTTCCATTCCTTAGCACACTTGGTTTTGGCCTCCTCCCATTTGGGGGTGAATCGTGGGCTCATCTGCTTTTATTATTCCGGTTACCCTTGGGACAAACCTTGTCCTCAGCTTCCTTGGATATTGTTGTCACATATTCCATCATCTCGTTTCCTGACTTCCCTGCTAGTTCTCTGTCTCACTGAACCCCGTTCAGGAAGTTCTTCATTCCCGTGTCGTACCCTTCTTGTAGTTTGGCTTAATTCGTCTGACTCTTCTTGTTTCCCCCTCCACTTGTAGCTCTACTGTGTATTCGAATCTTAAAACTACATGATCGCTGGCCCAAGGGGTCTTTCATATGTGATGTCCTCAATATCTGCTCTACTCAAGGTGAATACTAGGTCCAGTCTCGCTGGTTCATCTTCTTCTCTCTCTTTAGTAGTGTCTCTTACGTGATGGTACATGAAGTTTTCCAGTACCACCTCCGTCATCGTAGCCCTCCACGTTTCTTGGCCCCCATGTGGTTCCAAGTTCTCCCAATCAATTTTCTTGTGGTTGAAGTCACCCATGATCAGTAGCTTTGCCATGCTCGCATGAGCCCTTCTTACCACTTCAGCCAGTGTGTCAACCATCGCTCTGTTACTCTCATCGTACTCTTACCTTGGTCTCCTGCTGTTCTATGGTGGGTTATACATCACTACAATTACCACCATGGGACCTCCAGACTGAAGTGTTCCTACTTTTAATCTCTTGCTTCTCCACTGACGTTACTTGGGAATCTGTTGCCAGACTTTTTTGTTATTGTTCGTTGTGTGACGTTTGTGTGTTGCTTTACGCTGTGCTGCCTCTAAATCAGTTTTGTGCTTTACATAATGTATTATTTTTCTTACTGTATGTAAATAATTCAGTATTTTACAAAAGTAAATTATTTCAGTATTTTACACAATGTAAATTATAGTATTTTACAGAAAGTAAATTATTTATTTTTTTACAGAAAGTAAATTACTTATTTTTTTTACAAGAAAGTAAATTATTTAATTTTTACAGAATGAAAGTAAATTACTTAATTTTACAGAAGAAGGTAAATTACTTAATTTTTACAGAAAGTAAATTATTTCGGTGTTCTACATAAAGTATTTTTTTTGGTGTGGTGTTTTACAAAATGTAAATTATTCACTTTTTTGCAGAAAGTAAATTATTTCAGTGTTTTACAGAATGTAAATTCTTTCTTTGTTTTGCAAAATGCAAATTTCAGTGATTTATAGAGTGTAAATTATATTAGTGTTTTACAAGGTTGATGATTTTAGTCCTGCACGAAGTGTGTATAATAATCTGAGTTTTTCTTCGTGTTAATATGCTTCTGAGTGGTTCATTCATGGCACTTTGAATCTGATTGGTTCTTTCGTGATACTTTCGTTCTGATTGGTGTCTTTATAATAATTTTCGTTCTGAGTGGCTCCTTCGTAGTGTTTTGGTTCCTTCATTTGCCTTGGTTCTGAATGGTCCCTAATTATACCTCTGGTTTTGAGTAGTTCCTAATTATAACTCTGGTTCTAAATGATCTCTAATTATACCTCTGGTTCTGAATGGTTCCTAATTATACCTCTGGTTCTGAATGGGATTTGGNTTCCTAATTATACCTCTGATTCTGAATGGTTCCTAATTATACCGCTGGTTCTGAATGGCCCCTAATTATACTTCTGGTTTCGAGTGGTTCCTAATTATTTGTTTGGCTGTAAATGCTTCTTTCTGAGTGTGTCATTATTTCTGAATATCTCTCTAATTATACTTCTCGCTGAGCGGTTTATTAGGTTTAAAGCTTATCGACTACACGATTGTCATTACGGCTGCTTGTCACATATTGTACCCCGGAAATGTTGAAGCTCTCTCAAACTGCCCTTGTTGCTGCCAGACTGCGTAAGACAGTCTCGGCAAACAGAGTTGGAAACATTTGGTCGTTAGTCTCAACTCGGACACCCTCACTCAGCCGGACATGGAGGGATATATGTAGAATTAAGGGTAACAGGACTGGTCAGATTGCGTACCCTCATTCCTTACACTGGGCGAATGAATAAGTTGATTTAGGTACAGGTATACATAAGTACAATTATCATACATAGTGCACATTATTTAGGATATACAAAAAAAAATCAGGATATACAAAAAAATGTTGTAATATCTTATTATTTAAACCTTAAAAGTTAAAACAGCTAAGTAACTCACCTCAGTGAAAGTTACAATAAAAGGAGATACAGTAGGAATAAAGCATACTGAATTATTTATATTAACATTAAAGAGAGAATCAGCTTACAATAATAGGTACACTAATGTTAACTATACAAGAAATCACTTTCCTTCCTTTCTGTAGCTTCATTCATTAGGGAGTTAGTTGGTGCATGGGCTGCTACTTCTAGTTATGACCATGTTTCTAGTACCACACAGACGAAATTAAAGGACAAACATGATGACAGGAAGACACTGATTTGTTTTATGCTAAACAAGGAAGATGATTGTAACATTCCTCTCACTAACTTTGAGCTCGATGCTGCACTAAGGGCAAATCCACATCACCTGGGAAGGAAGATATTACTTTCAGCATACTTAGATTGCTATGTCAAGTGCCAGGTAATCCTTTAATAATAATAATAATAATAATAATTATTATAATAATTAATAATAATACCCTAATTATAATACTAATAATAATAATATCTTTATTTCGACAAGATACATCTACAAGGTATACAGTCTAGTGACATCAGTGATCATACTACTAATAGAAGCCACTTGTTTAATGCTGAGCATTTCGGGCAAATTAGGGTCAGTTTGTCCCAGGATGCGACCCACCCAGTCGGACTAACATCCCAGGCAACAGCCATTTTATACTGATGGGGTGAACAGGGACAGCAGGTATCCTGTGGGAACACGTCCCTAATGTTTTCCAGCCGTACCTGAGGAGATTCGAACTCCGGACCTCAGTGTGTGAGGTGAGTGCGCTAGCGATCGAGCTCGGGACACTTGGAGTTATATAACCTGATGTGAGGAATATATAACATGGAGAGCTTCCTAAATTCATGGACCAATAGCCTCATCATTCCCATTCCAGAACCCAATCAACAAAATGCATTTCGCCCAATATCTCTTACTAGCTGCTTGTGTAAAACATATGAGAGGATGATTTCAGTCGTTCATGAACAGGAGTCAAAAATTTCTGTCTTTTTGGGTTGTATAGGTTTCATGGCATGGAAGGAGTGATGCATTCACTAACATAACCATCTTTCTCACCCTGCAGCATGACAGATCTGCACTACCTATCCTTGATTTTAAATCTACTTTTGATGTAGCAGCCGATATGTAATAATCTCATTAGATGAACTTGACAGATTGGGAAGTGAGAGGATGGCTTCTCAGCCGGATTAAGGCTTCCTGTCGAACCTATCTTCTGTGCTTGTTCCAGGCATAGAAGAAAAAATGTAACTAAAGACTGATTTAAGAATCCCCACAGGTGAGGGCGTTTCCTCAGGCCTCACCTTATTCATTATACTAATTAATGCTTTACTTAATTCTATCCCTTGCCAGTCTAATCATTATATGATTAGCTTTACTGATAACATAATGATTAACACCACCGGATTCTCCAACACCTAAAGCATCCTTCATCATGTACTAGCCTCGTGTCAGGACCCGGGACTGATTATCTCTACTATGAAAGCAAAGATACTTAACAGATATCCTCCAGGACAGAGAGGTGCAGTCCGCAGGATTCAGTTGCATAATGGGTCTTGGCTAGAGTATGTAACCAGATACAGGTATCTAGATTTTAAGGTCCTACTACTTGGACTTAATGTAACAAGACTTTGTTGACGATGCAAAGGCTGAGAGCACTTAAAGTTGTGCAGGTTTTCACCCCAGGTTTGTGCTAAATTGTAATAAAAAAAAATAATAAAAAAGTTTTTAGGTGAAAATGGTGTATTTTGCTTATATTAAATCAGTGGTTGATTATGCTTCTCCACTACTTGCTCTTGCGTCGGACTGGAAGGTTGGAGGGCTGGAAAAATTGCAGAACGAAGTAAGGATCATCTTACGAAGCCCTCGTACTGCCAAAATTCTAAACATGTGGAAAGAGTTTGATATTCCAAGCATCAGAGATCGTGTGACTGAAAGAAATGTCCTATTTGGGGTCAATATGCTCAAGCAAACTCATTTAAACCCTTGCAGAGGAACCCTCCTGACTTTCCTCAGCACTGGCGAGCACTCCTCTAGTTGGATCATAAAAACTCGAACTGACCTCCGCATGAACCAGATACATGACCAATGCCGAGTAAGGCATCAGCGACACTTTCCAGCTCCATGGTAAATCATCCCGTTCCAAACCACTATCCCTCCTTTTAACCCCCCTTCCCCCCTCAAAAAAAAAGCCTTTTCAAATCACAGTCAAAGCTTCGCCCTGAAGCCAAGCAGGATGCCTTAAGCTGTATTGATGCCTTGGTCACACAGCACACTCTTTCACTTTTTATGTATGTTGATGCTTCTGTTCGCCAATCCACTGGTGCAGCTGGTAATGCTGCTGTCATACAGAGTGATGGCTCTCATAAAGAAATTGGAGCACGCATCAATAACTGGGCCTCTATACCCTTCAAACTGAATTGTTTGTCATACTCCTCGCACTCATATGCGTCCATGTATCTAAGGTTGACACTTTAATTGTAACTGACGTTTTGTCAAATATAAATGCTCTTTTCTCCTTGAATATCAATTGTGACATACTTGCATGCTTGTGTCAGAAGGCAGACACACTAGGTATGGTAAGATTGGTGGATAGTGAAGAGAGTACACCTTTGGAGTCCAAGCTCACAGTTTGTTTTCAGATGAGATGCATACTGAATGTTGAATTGGCAAAGTCATATATGCCTTCAAAGGAGGGAGTAGATTACAATCTTTGGCTGTCGGTTAGCGCAGATTTTGAGGGGTATAATTAAGCCTCAAAGAACTTAAATGAACTGAAGTACATAGGGGAACAATAGGGTTATGTTCACTAAGAGCTTCACTAAAAATTACAATCTTTTTTTTTTTACTATTTTTTTATCTGCAAATTACATAACAAATAATAGAAATGTATACGCACGTGACTTTACACGTATGCAGGTGTATATACGCTGCTGCTCTCGGCGCATACACATCGGATATTTACATTGTATCCTTACTTCTGGATGTATCGTGTTGAAGTCAATAGTGTGGATTCGATGAAGCTGAGTGAGTAATTGGCATCTTACATCTAAAGCCTCTGCTGAGGAGGGAAACATTGCTGCAATCAAATGATGTGGGAAACACTGCATCAATTTAAGCACCTGCTGAGGAAACATTGCATCAATCCATCTTCTCCGAGCGAAATAATGAAATTAATGACAGCCTATCCTGCTGGGTAAACTATGGATTAAATAAGCTCTCCTGATGTGTGAAATGTTGCTCGTAACGCTCTGGTAAGCGAAACTTGCATTTCTAAGTCTGCTTGGAGTGAAAAATTGCATCAGTTAGTTAAGTTTAATAAGCATAATTTGCATCTGTAATGCTACCAGTGAGGGAAACATTGCACTGTAAAGCTCCGTGATGAAACATGGAATTTTTAAAGGCTCCGTGTGAGGAAAACATGCTCACAGTGTGAGCAAAACATGCACTGACAGAATTCTCTGGTGAGCGAAACCTCCATCAGTGAAGCTCTGGTGTAAGTAAAACAATTACCCTATGAAGTTCAGTGAGTGAAATGAAGCCTAAAGTGTCCTATTATCTAATTAATAATATGATAAGATAAATTAATTTAATAACATTAATAATGATAATAATAATAATAATAATAATAATGATAATAATGAAATTTATAATAATTGTAAAATTAATAATAATAATTATAATAATTCTCAGCAGAGTCCTAGTGATCACATGATCTTTCTCAGAGTAATCTCAGCAGTTTTGGACTCAGTCAA
Source organism: Cherax quadricarinatus (assembly GCF_026875155.1). Lineage (NCBI taxonomy): Eukaryota > Metazoa > Arthropoda > Malacostraca > Decapoda > Parastacidae > Cherax > Cherax quadricarinatus. The sequence goes on along the minus strand of NC_069414.1, from coordinate 38,163,323 downwards.
AAGTTCTGGCAGTTTGTTGCCTTTAATAAATTCCATAAAGTTTTTGTGCTGGTTGACTGATTGGTAAATTTTTCGCCTCAGACGACAGTTTTTTGGGAGGCTCGAACCTTCGTTACTAATTCGCAAAACTTTATTAACTCGTTACTTGCGTCAGCAAATCTTTATTTTCTTATTTTTTTCCGTTCATTCCTCCGTTCCTTCCTTTTTTCCTTCCTTCATTCTTTTTTTCCTTCTTTTTATTATTATTACTATTATTATTATTATTATTATTATTATTATTATTATTATTAATGTTCTTAGTGTTATTATTATTATTATTATTATTATTTATTATTATTATTATTATTATTATTATTATTATTATTAATGTTCTTAGTGTTATTATTATTATTATTATTATTATTATTATTATTATTGTTGTTGTTGTTGTTGTTGTTGTTGTTGTTGTTGTTATCAGACAGAGGCAGTTAGTCACTCTTCAAGGCTAGGGGACTGATCACCTCAGGACTATGTCTTCACTATTGTATTTCCTCGTATTCTACTGAAGAAGACCGTTGTGTAGGTGAAACCTTTCACTACTAAACATACCCAAGTGTTGCTCGTGTGTCTTATTCTATAACTTGTTTGTACTGTAAAGTTTCCAGTAATGTGTTAGACCAGGGGTGACAGATGGTATCTCAGGGGTGAGAGATGGTATCTCACGGGTGAGAGATGGTATCTCAGGGGTGAGAGATGGTATCTCAGGGGTGAGAGATGGTATCTCAGGGGTGAGAGATGGTATCTCAGGGGTGAGAGATGGTATCTCAGGGGTGAGAGATGGTATCTCAGGGGTGAGAGATGGTATCTCAGGGGTAAGAAAGTCATAATAACATCACAATTCTCTTTATTTTACCAAAAACTTTTCTAATTACTCAATTTATATTTACATTTTAGGCACCGAATTAAAAGCTTATTTTTTTAGTTCAGTTTATTCACTCGCAGTATTGTATTTGTTCACTCGCAGTACTGTATTTGTTCACTCGCAGTACTGTATTTGTTCACTCGCAGTACTGTATTTGTTCACTCGCAGTACTGTATTTGTTCACTCGCAGTACTGTATTTGTTCACTCGCAGTACTGTATTTGTTCACTCGCAGTACTGTATTTGTTCACTTGCAGTACTGTATTTGTTCACTTGCAGTACTGTATTTGTTCACTCGCAGTATTGTATTTAGTTCAATTTGTGATTCATAATATAGAAATATGACTTTTTCATCTTCAGATGTAATATTAATACTGCAGGAGATGCACCACCAGCTGCACCACCAGCTGCACCACCACCTGCACCACCAGCTGCACCACCAGCTGCACCACCAGCTGCACCACCACCTGCACCACCAGCTACACCACCAGCTGCACCACCACCTGCACCACCAGCTGCACCACCAGCTGCACCACCACCTGCACCACCAGCTGCACCACCACCTGCACCACCACCTGCACCACCACCTGCACCACCACCTGCACCACCACCTGCACCACCACCTGCACCACCACCTGCACCACCACCTGCACCACCACCTGCACCACCACCTGCACCACCACCTGCACCACCACCTGCCCCACCACCTGCACCCCCACCACACACCCCAACATTGCACCACCGCCACCATTAAAACACCTGCGCCACCACACCCATCAACACCCCCCCCACACACCTCAGCATCGCACCACCACTACTATAAACACCTGCCCACCACAAAGCATCAAAACCTCCACCCCCACCCACACCATCAACCTCTGCACCACCACACCAACACCTGCCCACCACTTTCCATCAACACCTGCGCCACCACCCCATCAACCCTCCCCCCCCCCACACCACCATCAACATCTGCCCCACCACACACCTTTAACATCTCTCACCACCACCATAAAACATCGACCCCCACCACCAAAACATCTGCATCACCACACACCATAAACACCTGCACCCACCCACCCCATCAACCCCTGCACCACCACACACCATCTCCCTTCAACACTGCACCCCCTCCAACACACCATCAACATCTGGATCCCTCGGTCATTGCACACCCCCATCAACATCGCCCCACCACCCCCAAAATCTGCCCACCACACCATAAACATCTGCAACCCCCCTTTCAAATTGCACCCCCAATCCAAAACACCTGCCCCAAACCCCTCAACATCTGGTCCCATCAGCGAATCTGCACCACCCATAAACATCTGCACCACACACACCATAAAATGTGCCCCCCCATCCATAAAACCCGCACCCCCACACACCACATCTGCACCAACAACACCATAAAACCCCTGCACCCCCCACACACCAAAAAACACCTGACCACCAACACACCATCAACACCTGCATCACGCCAAACACCATAAAACATCGAACCCACCACCAACCCCATTAACATCTCACCACCCCCACCAACACACCATAACACTGCCCCCACCCATAAACATCGCACCTCCAAAAAACCCCGCACATGCTCAAGTAAATGTTTGGAAGGAGCTTAAAAACAAAGGAGAGTGAGGAGCGGAAGGGGCAGTGGAGGGGGAGAGAAAAGGGCGTGAGAGAGGGGGGGGGAAAAAGAGGGGAATGGGGAAAACGGATTTGCACATCATTTGGGCTTCTTTGTCCGGGTTTAATGTGGAAATTTTTTTCCTTTTTGGGCTCTCAGAGTTTAAATTTTAAAAATATTAAAAGGGGAAAAAATTTTTACCTTTGTTTTAAGTTAAATTACAAGTAATTACAGATGAAATTCAGCCTTTACCCCTCTTCGATGGGGTTTTAATGAGGGATTTATTTGGATTAGTAGAGTGGGATGTGTGATGTTGGGGGGGAGGAAGGAGAGGAGGAGGAGGGGAGGGGGAAAAAGAAGAGGAAAATGAGGGAAAAAGGCATTTCCCGATCTAAGGTCAGCTTCCGCAACCCCATGTGCTGAATAACCCATAGATTTCCGTTTCTGGAGAAAAAGCGTATAGTAGTTTTTTTTTCCGATGTTTTGTGATTTGTGATGAGTTGCCCTGGTCTCACCCTGGAGTGTGCTGTGTGAGTTGACTGGTTCCCCCTGGTAGTGTGCTGTGATGAGTTGCCCTGGTCTCCCCCTGGTAGTATGTTGTGATGGTTGCCCCTGGTCTCACCGGGGGTAGTTGTTGTGATGGTTGCCCTGGTCTCCCCCTGGCTAGTATGTTGTGATGATTTGACCTGTTCCCCCCCCTGGCTAGTGTCCCTGTGTAAGTCGACCGGGTCTCACCCTGGCTAGTAGTTGGATGAGTTGACCTGGCTCCCCCTGGCTAGTGTGCTGTGATGAGTTGACTGGTCTCACCTGGTTAGGGTGTTGTGAGGGTTGCCCGGGGTTCCCCTGGCTGTGTGTTGTTGAGATTTGACCTGTCTCACCTGGTGGGGTGCTCTGATGAGTTACCTGGTCTACCCTGGCTGTCTGTTGTGATGAGTTGACTGGTTCACCCTGGCTGGTTGTGATGAGTTGCCCTAGTCTCCCCTAGCTAGTTGTTATGTGATTTGACCTGGTCTCCCCCTGGGTTGTTTGTTGATTTGGGATGGTCTCCCCCTGGCTAGGTTGTTGTGATAAGTTGACTGGTTCCCCCGGGTGTGTGTTGTGATAGGTTGCCTAGTCCCCCTTGTTAATGTGTTGTGATGGTTGAATTAGTCTCCCTGACTAGTGTGTTGTGTGAGTTGACCTAGTTCCCCCTGGCTAGGGTGTTGTGATGAGTTGACTGGCTCACTGGTAGTGTGTTGTGATGAGTTGTTAGTTCCATGGTTGGGTGTTGTGATGATTTGACTGGTCTCCCCCTGGTAGTGTTGTGATGAGTTGACCTAGTCTCCCCTAGCTAGTGTGTTATGATGAATTGCCCTAGTCTCACCCTAGTAGTGGTTGTTTTTGAGTTGCCCTGGTTTCACCCGGCTAGGTTGTTGTTTTTGAGTTGACCGGGTTTCACCCTGGTTTGGGTGTTGTGGAGTGACCTAGTCTCACTTGGATAGTGTGTTGTGGACTTGACCTAGTCTCCCCCTGGAAATTGTTGTGAGGGTTGCTGTCTCACCGATGGGGTGTTGTGAGGGTTTGCCTGTCTCACCTGGCTAGGGTGTTGTGATGGTTGACCTGGTCTACACTGGCTAGTGTGTTGTGATGATTTGCCCTAGTCTCACCCTGGCTAGGGTGTTGTGATGAGTTGCCCTGGTCTCCCCTGGCTAGTTTTGTATGATTTGCCCTAGTCTCACCCTGAGTGTGTTATGATGATTGACCTAGTCTCACCCTAGCTAGTGTGTTGTGATGGTTGACGGGTTCCCCCTGGTGGTTGTTGTGTTTGGGTTGCCTGTCACATTTGGGATAGTGTGTTGTGATGCTTGACCTGTCTCACCCTGGCTAAGTGTTGGATGATTTGACCTGTCTCACCCGATAGGGTGTTGTTTGAGTTGCCCGGGCCCCCTGGCTAGGGGTTTTGTGATGAGTTCCTGGTCTCCCCTGGCTACGTGTTGTGATGATTTGACCTGGTAAAAACCTGGTAGTGTGTTTGTGAGTTGACTGGTCTACCTGGCTAGGTGTTTGATGGTTTGACCTGGTCTCACCTGGCTGGGGTGTTTTTTGTGAGGTTGAGTAGTCTACAGTGGCTAGGGTGTTTGTGATAATTTGGGACCTAGTCTCCCCCTGGCTTTGTGTTGTGATGGTTGACAGTCTACCCTGGTTGTTGTTGTGTGGTTGATGGTCTATCCTGGCTGGGTTGTTGTGATGAGTTGACCTGGTTCCCCTGGCTAGGTTTGTGATGAATTGACCGGTTCCCCCTGGCTAGTGTTTTTTTGATGAGTTTCCCCTATCTACCCTGGCTAGTGTGTTGTGATATTTGCCCTGGTTCACCCTGGTAGTATTTTGTGATGAGTTGCCCTGGTCTCCCCTGGCTGGTGTTTTGATGAGTTGACCTGTTCACCCTGGCTAGGTTGTTGTGATAAGTTGCCCTGGTTCACCCTGGTAGTGTTGTGATGAGTTGCCCTAGTCTCATTTGGAAATGTTTTGTGATGAGTTAAATTTAGTTCCCCCTGATGTGTGTTGTGAGGGTTTGCCCTAGCTACCTGGCTTGGTGTTGTGATGATTTGACCTAGTCTCCCCCTGGTTTGTGTGTTGTGATAAGTTGACCTATTCTCACCTGGCTTGTGGTTGTGATGAGTTGCCCTAGTTCACCTGGCTTGGTGTTGTGATAAGTTGCCCTATTCTCACCCGGGCTTGTGTTTTGTGATGAGTTGACCTGTCCCCCCCTTTGGCTTGTGTGTTGTGATGAGTACTGGTTCATCCTGGCTAGTGTGTTGTGTGAGGACCTGGTCTCCCCTGGTAGGTTTGTGAGGGTTTGGGCCCGGGGTCTCCCCCGGCTAGTGGTTTTGATGATTTTCCCTAGTCCCCCCCTGGCTGTGTGTTGTGAGAGTTGCCCTGGTCCCCCCCCTGGCTAGTTGTTGTGATGAGTTGCCCTGGTCTCACCGGGGCTAGTGTGTTGTGATGGTTGACCAGTCTCACCCTGGAAAGGTTTTGTTGTGAAAATTTGACCTGGTTCACCCTGGTGTGTGTTGTGAGGGTTTTGACCTAGTTCACTCTGGATAATGTGTTGTGATGAGTAAAATTGTCTCCCCCTGACTAGGTGTTTGATGAGTTGACTAGTCCACCCTGGCTAGGGTGTTGTGATGAGTTGCCTGGTCCCCCCCCGGCTGTGTTTTTGTAATGAGTTGCCCTAGTCTCACCCTGGCTTGGGTGTTGTGATGAGTTGCCCTGGTCCCCTGGGTGTTTTGTGATGAGTTGACCTGGTTCCCCTGGCTAGTGTGTTGGATGAGTTGACTAGTTCCCTGGCTAGGGTGTTGTGAGAGTTGACCTAGTCTCCCCCTGGTAGTGTTTGTGATGGTTGACTGGTCTCACCTGGCTGTGTGTTGGATGATTGACGGGTCTCCCCTGGTAGTGTGTTGTGAGATTTAACCCTGGCCTCCCCGGCTCTGTTTTGTGAGAGTTGACCTAGTCTCCCCCTGGTAGGTGTTGTGATGACTTGACTAGTCTCCCCCTGGTTAGGGGTTTTGTGGGGTTTGACCTTTAGTCTCACCCTGGCTAGTGTGTTGTGTTAAGTTGCCTGGTCTACCCTGGTTAGGGTGTTGTGTGATTTTTGCCCTGTTCACCTGGCTAGTGTGTTGTGATGAGTTGACCTAGTCTCCCCCTGGCTAGTGGTTGTGTGAGTTGACCGGTTAACCCTGGTGTGTGTTGTGTGAGTTGATTTTGTCTCCCCCTGGTGTGTTTTTTGTGATGAGTGCCCTGGTCTCCCCCGGTTTGTGTGTTGTGATGGTTGCCCTAGTCTCACCGGCAGTGTGTTGTGAATTTTGAGCTAGTCTCCCCCCTGGCTAGTGTGTTGTGATGAGTTGATGGTCCACCCTGGTAGTGGTTGTGATGATTTGAGTGTCTCACCCTGGTGTGTGTTGTGATGATTTGTGGTCTCCCCCGGCTAGTGTGTTGTGTGAGTTGACCTATTCACCTGGCTGTTGTTGTGATGAGTTGAGCTAGTTCCCCCGGTAGTGTGTTGTGATGAAAAATAGTTCACCCTGGCTAGTGTGTGTGATGAGTTGACCGTTCACCCTGGAGTGTGTTGTGATGAGTTGAGCTAGTCTCACCCGGGCTGTGTTTTGTGATGATTGCCCTAGTTCACCCTGGCTAGTGTGTTGTGATGAGTTGACTGTCTACCCTGGGTGTGTTTTTGTGATGAGTTGACCTGGTTCCCCCCGGTAGGGTGTTGTATGAGTTGACCTATTTTCCACCCGGCTATGGTTGTGATGAGTTAGCTGTCTCACCCTGGCTGTGTGTTGTGAGAGTTGACCTGTTTAAACCTGGCTGTGTGTTGGATGAGTTGACCTAGTCTCCCCCTGGGCTGTGTGTTTTTTTGGGGGAGTTGAGTAGTCTACCCTGGCTAGTGTGTTTGAGGGTTTTGACCTAGTCTCCCCCTGGTAGTGTGTTGTGATGATTTTACCTAGTCTCACCCTGGCTAGTTGTTGTGATGAGTTGACCTAGTTTCCCCTGGCTAGTGTGTTGTTATGATTTGCCCTAGTTCCCCCGGTAGTGTTTGTTATTAAAAACCCAGGAGTCAAATGTTTGTTTCGGGTTGTGGGAGCAAAAAAAAACACAGCAGAAAACTTTTGATTGTATTATCCCTCACCAATTTGACAGCATTTTTACCTATATAACTATGTACAGTGATAGGTTTAGTGCACTCCACGGTAAGCAAAGGGAGAAAAAAGAAGCCACTAGAGAGAGACCTGCTTCAACCGTTTTTAGAAAAAGGGAATGACAAGGGCCCCGACAGGAGAGTGGTCCACATAACTCTGCGATTTTCCAAAAACCTCTTTATTGGGTGGACTGGGTAATGGTTCAACGACGGGGGCCCCCTCGTTTAAACCTCAGCACCTGGTTCGCTGGTTGGTCTCACCTGGTAGGTTTTGTTGTGATGAGTTGACCTGGTCTCACCCTGGCTAATGTGTTTTATGATGAGTTGACCTGGGCTCACCCCGGAGGGTATGATTTTTTTTTTTTTTTAAAAAAACCTCAATATAGAAAAAAAATGGGTCATATTCCTAGAAAATTTCGACCCGGATCGAACACCTGAGGGCCAGGTCAGGGAGTGAGCAGCGGGGGGGTTGACCTCAGAACGACCTGGAGATAGCTCCAGGAATTGACTCCCGGTAGGTAGTACAGGTAGGTGATCCAGGTAGGTAGACTACAGGTAGGTGACTCCTGGTTTGGTTTGACTACAGGTGGGAGACTCTGGTAGGTAGCTAAGGTAGGTGATCCGGTAGGCAGACTACAGGTGGGGCTCCCGGTAGGTAGACTAAGGTAGGTAGACTCTGGGGAGGTAGATCCGGTTGGGAGCTCCTGGTAGGCAGATACGGTTTTGGTAGCTCCTGGTAGGTAGACTACAGGTAGGTAGATCCTGGTAGGTAGACTCCCCGGTGGTGACTCCAGAATGGAATTTGAAAGTTAGGACATTTTTATTTTAGGAAATGTTTCGTTTCCGGGGCGGTTTTCAGTCCTAAAACAGAGATAAATAAGAAACGAAAATTTTAAAAAGGAGGGTGTTGGGCGCTGCGAGAGTGTAGTACGGACCCCCAAAACCAAACCCCCAAAAAAAAACCAAAAAAAAAAAAAAATATAAAAAAACCCCCCAAAAAAAAACCCAAATAAAAAAAAAAAAAAAACCCCCAAAATA
>NC_069414.1:38127574-38150074 GCF_026875155.1 Cherax quadricarinatus | reverse complement strand
GCAACAACACTGAAGGGGTAAAACAAACTGTGAGAGTCAACATCACTGAGGGGAGTAAACTTTACACTGTGAGGTCAACATCCCACGTGAGAGCCCCAACATACCCCTGTGAGAGTCAACTACACTGTGAAGTCAACATAAAACTGTAGAGTCAACATACACTGAGAGGGGAAACCTTACACTGGGGAGAGTCAACATACACTGTGAGTCAACATACACTGTGAGAGTCAACAACACTGAGAGTAACATCACGTGAAGTCAACATAAAATGTGAGATTTCAACATAAAACTGTGAGAGCCCAAAAATACACGTGAGAGTCAACATACACTTTTGAGATCAACATAAACACTGAGAAGTCAACATACACTGTGAGAGTCAACATACACTGAGAGAGTCAACATAAAACGTGAAGCCCAACATACACTGTAAAGAGTCAACATACACTGTGGAGTAAATTTTTACACTGAGAGAGTCAACAACACTGTAAGCCCAACATACACTGAGAGAGTCAACTACACGGGGGGTTTCAAAAAACACTGAGAGGGGTAAAAAAAACACTGTGAGAGTCAACATACACTGAAGAGTCAACATACACTGAGAGAGCAAATACACTGGAGAGTCAACGAAACACTTTTGAGAGTAAAACAAAACACTGTGGAGTCAAAAAACACTGAGAGAGTCAACAAAAACACTGTGAAATTCAACAACACGTGGGGAGCCCAACCCAAAACACTGCAAAAACCATACACTGGGGGAGTAAAACAACACTGTGAGAGTCAAAAAACACTTTTGGAGTAAAACATACCTGTGAGAGTCACATACACGGGTGGGAGTAAACCCTACACTGTGGGATCAACATCCCACGTGAGAGTCAACATACACTGTGAGATTCAACAAAACACTCTCGACAAAATACACTGTGGGATCAACATACACTGTAGAGTCAAAAATACACGTGGAGTCAACATACACTGGGGGAAAGTCAACTTTACACTGTGGGGGGCAACATACACGTGGGAGTCAACATACACTGTGGGATCAACATACACGGGGGATCAACATACCCCTGGGGGAGTAAACCCAATCCCACTGTGGGAGTCAACATACCCCCCTGGGGGGAGCCAACATGCACTCTGGGATCAAAAATAACCGTGGGAGTAAACAAAACCCTGGGGGAGTCAACATTCACTGGGGGGTTTCAACACACGCTGTGGGTAAACCATACACTGGGGATCAACATGCCCCGGGGGAGTTAACAAAAAACTGGGGGGATTTAAAACTTTCCCACTGGGGGAGTCAACTACACGTGGAAGTCAACGTGCCCCCTGGGAGTTAACGTACACTGGGGGGAGTTAACATTCCCTGTGGGGGGAAAACCCAAACTGGGGAAAGGGTCACTTTCACCGGGGGAGTTAACTTAAAACTGTGGGATTTAAACTTTCCCAACTGTGGGAGTCAACATAAAACTGTGGGAGTCAACATGCACCGTGGGAGTTAACATACACTTTTGGAGTTAACATTCACTGGGGGAGTCAAAATACACCTGTGGGAGTCAAAAAAGGGCACCGTGGAATTTAAACATACACTGGGGGATTAACATTCACGGGGGAGTCAACAAAACACTGTGGGAGTAAACGTGCACCGGGGGATTTTAACGTACACCGGGGGAAATTTAACATTAAACAAATGGGAGTTAACATACATTTGGGGGAATCAACATAGACTGTGGGTTTTTAAAAAAACACGGCGTGAGTCAACATGCCCTTTGGGAGTTAACGCAACCGTGGGAGTGAACAAAAAAACTGGGGGATTTTAACATACACTCGGGGAGTCAAAAAGCACCGGGGGAGTTAACATACACCGGGGGTTTAACATAAAACCGTGGGAGTTAACATACCCGGGGGATTTTTAACAAAACTGTGGGATTTAACATAAAACCCGGGGGAGTTAACAACACCGTGCGATTTAAACATACACTGTGGGAGTTAACATACACTGTTTATTTAAATTCCTGTGGGAGTTAAAAACCTGTGGATTTTAGCATCACTCTGGGTTTAACATCCATTGGGGGAGTTAAACTACACCGGGGGGACAACATACCTGTGAGAGTTAACATACACCGTGGATTTTAACATACACAGGGGAGTTAACATACACGGGGAGTTAACATACACCGGGGGCCCCGTTAACATAAACCGTTGGAGTTAACATACACTGTGGGGGGTTAAAACATAAAACCGTGGGAGTTTGGCATAAAACTGTGGGATTTTTTAACAACTGTGTGAGTTAACATACACTGTGGGATTTTAACATACACTGGGAGCAAACATAAAACGGGGGGATTTAACATACCTGGGGGATTTTAACATCACCGGGGGACTTAACAAAACATGTGGGATTTAAAACTTTCACCGGGGGATTTAAAACATACACTGGGGGTTTTTAACATACATTTTGGGAGTTAACATCACTGGGGGGTTTTTAAAAATTATACACGTGGAAATTTTAACGTACACCGGGGAGTTAACATACACTGGGGGATTTAAACATACACTGGGGGGAGTTAAAAAACACCTTTGGATTTAAAACATACGCTCTGGGAGTTAACAAAACCCCGTGGGAGTTAACATACCTGGGTTTAAAAACATACACTGGGGGAAATTTTAACATACACTGCGAGTTAACATACACTGGGGGAGTTAACATACACTGTGGGGGGTTAAACTTTACCTGTGGGATTTTAACAACACTCGGAATTTAAAACATACACTGTGGGATTAAAACATACATTTTGGGGATTTAAAAACACAGTGGGATTTAATATACATTTGTGTTAACATACACCGTGGGAGTTAACAAACACTGGGGGAGTTAACATACACGGGGGAGTTAACATACACCTTGGAGTTCTAATACACTGTGGGAGTTAACTACACTGGGGGATTTAACATACCCCCGGGGGATTTTAACAAAAATTTGGGGGGGTTAACAAACACTGGGGGAGTTAACATACACTGGGGTTTTTAACATACACTGTGGAGTTAACAAACACTGTTGGGGGTTAACATACACTGTGGGGAGCTAACATACACCGGGGCGATTTTAACATACACTGTGGGAGTTAACAACACTGGGGAGTTAGCTTACACTCCGGGAGTTAACATGCCTTTTGGAGTTAACAAAACACCGAGGGAGCTAACAAAAAACACTGTGATTTAAAACATACACCGGGGAAGTTAACATACACAGTGGGATTAACATACACGTGGGAGTTAACATACACCGTGGGATTTAAACATACACGGGGGGAATTTTTAACATACCCCTGTGGGAGTTAACTTTGCACTGGGGGGATTTTAACAAAACACTGGGATTTAATTTTTACACTGGGGGATTTAACATACACCGGGGGGATTTTAACGACACTGGGGAGTTAACATAAAACCTTTTGGAGTTAACAAAAAAAATGGGGGGGAAACATACACTGTGGGAGTTAATAACACGGGGGGGAGTTAACATACACCGGGGGAGTTAAAAAATGCACTGTGGGAGTTAACATACATTTGGGGGAAAGTTAACATACTCCGTTGGAGTTAACATACACTGGGGATTTTAAAAATACACTGGGGGAGTTAACATAAAAACCTGTGGAGTTAACATACATGGGGGAGTTAACATACACTGGATTTTAACATAACTGGGAGAAAAAACAAAACACTGGGGGATTTAAAACATACACTGTGGGGGGAAAACATACACTTTTGGGAGTTAACAAACACTGTGTATTTAAACCCAGCCCACGTGGGATTTAAACATACACTGGGGGATTTAAACATACACTGGGGGAAAGTTAACATACCTGGGGGATTTAAAAAAATACACTGGGGGATTTAAAACATACACTGTGGGAGTTAACTTTGTGTACCCAGATAAAATTTTGTTAATTTTTTAAAATTCCTGAAGGTTTAAACCCAATGAGAAGCAAAACAAAAAAGGGGAAATTTTTTTTAAAATTCTCATAGAATTTTTTTTTCCCAAAATTCCAGCACGTTTTTCACTAACTTATATAAAGGGGTTAAAATTTTATCGGGGTCAGGTACCCTTTTAAGCAAGGTGTTCAAGTATCGGGGTTCAGGTTTTCTTTAAAGTAAGATGTTCACAGTATCAAAGTCGGGTATCGTTATGTAAATGTTACAGTGGGCGGTTTAGGGGGGTGTCAGTGGGGGGTTAGTGGCGGTCAGGGGGGCGGTAGGGGCGTGTCAGTGAGCGGTAGTAGCGTTTTTAGTGGGGGGTATGAGCGTGACAGCAGAAATGGGCGTATAAAAGAGTGGTAGTGGGTGTGTCAGGGGTTTGGGGTAGTGACTGAAAAGGGGGCGGTAGTGGGCGTGAAAAAGTGGACGTAAACAAGGGGGCGGAAGGGGCCCGTGCCCAGTGGGCGGTATTTGGGGGGGCCTGTTGGCTTTTTATTCTTCCAGAGAGCCCCAACCGACCCTTCTCACGTTAAAAATCTTTTTGCTGAAACGTTAAGCCCCTTGTCCTGCTGCAACCACTTGCTGTTACGGGCTGTCCCACTTGCGTTACTGCTGTACCACTTGCTGTTACTGTGTACCACTTGCTGTTATTTGCTTACCACTTGCGTACTGCTGTACCACTTCCCTTTTACTGCTGAAACCAAACTTGCTTTTTACTGCTAAAAACCCACTTGCTGTTACGCTGTACCACTTGCTTTTATTTGCGTACCACTTGCTTTTTACGCTGTCCCCACTTGCTTTTTACTCCCGAAACCACTTGCTGTTACTGCTGTACCACTTGCTGTACTGCTACCCCAATTTGCTGTTATTGCTGTACCACTTGCTTTTTAACGCTGAAACCACTTCTGTTACTCTACACCCCCCTTGCTGTTACTGCTTCCCACTTCCCTTGTACTGCGAAAACCATTTTGGCTGTTACGCTGAAACCACTTCCCTGTTACTGCTGAAACCACTTGCTTTACTGCTGTCCCAAACTTGCTTTTTACGGCAAAACACCACTTGCTTTTTACGCTGTCCCACTTGCTGTTCGGCGGGTACCATTTTGCTGTTACTGCAACACCCTTGCTTTTACTGCTGTACCACTTCCCTGTTACTGCTTTTACCCCTTGCTGTTACGGGCTGTACCACTTGCTGTTACTGTTTGTACCATTTGCGTTACTGCTGAAAACCTTTTTCTGAAAACTCCCTTTAAACCACTTGCTGTTCTGCGGGTACCCTTGCTGTTACTGCTAACCACTTGCGGGTTCCCTGCTGTACCACTTCTTTTTAACTGCTGAATCACTTGCTGTTCCCTGCTAAAACCACTTGCTGTTACTGTTTGTACCACTTGCTGTTACTGCTGTCCCACTTGCTGTTTACTGCTGTACCATTTTGCTTTTTAACTGCTGAAACCATTTTGTTTTCCTGCTGTACCCCCTTGCGTTACTGCTAAAACCCCTTGCTGTTACTGCTTACCACTTGCTGTTACTGCTACACCACTTGCTTTTTCCTGCTGAAACCACTTTGCTGTTATTTGCTTACCACTTGCTGTTATTTGCTGTACCACTTGCTGTTACTCTGTTAACCACTTGCTGTTAATTTTGCAAAACCACTTCTGTTACAGTTTACCATTTCTGTTATTTGCCTTTTTCCACTTGCGGTTACTGCTGTAACCACTTGCTTTTTACTGCACACCCCCCTTGCGGGTTACTGCTGTACCACTTGCTTTTAACGGGCGGAAACCACTTGCTGTTATTTTGCTGTACCCTTGCTTTTACTGCTAAAACCACTTCCCTGTTACTGCTGTACCACTTGCTGTTCCTGCTGAAAACCAAACTTGCTGTTACGCTGTACCACTTGCTGTTACGGGCTACACCCACTTGCTTTACTGCTGAAAACCATTTTGCGTTACTGCTGTCCCACTTGCTGTTACGCGTACCACTTGCTTTTTAACTGCTGAAACCCCTTTGCTGAAACGGGCTACCCCAAATTTGTTTTTTTTATTCTGTACCACTTGCTGTTACTGCTGTACCACTTGCTGTTACTGCTAAAAACCATTTTGGTTTTTTTACTGCTGTACCACTTGCTTTTACTGCGGGTACCATTTGCTGTTCCTGCTGAAACCACTTGCTGTTACGGCTGTACCACTTGCTTTTAAATTTGGTGAAAACCAACTTGCTGTTACTGCAAAAACCCTTGCGTTACTGCTTACCACTTGCGGGTTACTGCTGTACCATTTTTGCTGTTACTGCTACCCCAAAAACCTTTGCTTTTACTGCTGTACCACTTGCTTTTACTGCTGTATCACTTGTTTTTTTACTGCTAAAACCCCTTCTTTTAAACTGCTTTTAACTTCTGTTTATTTGCGTACCACTTGCCCTGAAATTACGCTTTTACCATTTTGCTGTTACTGCTGCCCACTTTTTTGTTCCTGCTGTCCCACTTGCTTTTTACTGCTACACCATTTTGCTGTTACTGCTGTCCCCACTTCTGTTACTGCTAAAAACCACTTGCTTTACTCCCTGAAAACCCCACTTTGTTTACTGCTGAACCATTTGCTTTTACTGCGTACCATTTGCTGTTACTGCTGTACCACTTGCTTTTTACGCTACCCCAAACTTTTTTGTTACTGTTTGAAACCACTTGCTGTTATTTTTTGCCGTTCCACTTGCTTTTAAACTGCTGAAACCATTTTGCTGTTACTGCACCCCCACTTGCTTTTACTGTTTACCACTTGCTTTTACTGCGAACCATTTTCTGTTACTGCTGTACCACTTGCTGTTACTCTCTAAAAACCCACTTGCTGTTACTGCTGCCCACTTGCTGTTACTCGTTAACCCCCTTGCTGTTACGCTGCCCATTTCTGTTACTGCTAAAAACCACTTGCTGTTACTGCTGTACCACTGCTGTTACTGCTTTACCACTTGCTGTTACTCCCTGAAACCATTTGCTTTTAAACGCTGACCATTTGGGCTGTACTGCTAAAAACCAAGGGCTTTTAAATGTTTAAACCACTTCTTTTTACTGCTGAAACCACTTGCTTTTTACGGCTACACCATTTGCTTTTAACTGCGTCCCACTTGCGTTACTGCTGTCCCAAACTTCCCTTTTTTACGCTGTACCACTTGCTTTTAACGGGGCTGAAACCACTTGTTTTTTTAAACGCGGGTACCACTTGCTGTTTTTGCTACCCACTTCGTTACGGGCTGTACCACTTCTTTTTACTGCTGAAACCCTTTTGCTGTTACTAAAAAAAAACCACTTGCTTTTAACTGCTGTACCATTTTTCTTTTACTGCTGAAACCACTTGCTGAAACTGCGTACCATTTCCCTTTTTACGGCTGAAACCATTTTTGCTGTTACTGCTGTACCACTTGCTGTTACTGTTTTTACCACTTGCTGTTATTTTGCTGTTCCACTTGCTGTTACTGCTAAAAAACCCACTTGCTGTTACTGCTTTTACCATTGCGGGTTACTCTGTACATTTCTGTTATTTGCTAAAACCCATTTCCCTGTTTACTGCTGTAAAATTTTGCTGTTACTGCTGCCCCCTTTGCTGTTACTCGGGTACCACTTGCTTTTAAACTCTGTCCCCATTGTTTTCCTGCTGAAACCATTTGCTGTTACTGTTTAAAAAACCATTTGGCTGTTACTGCTGTCCCCACTTGCTTTTACTGCTAAACCACTTGCTTACTGCTGAAACCCCCCTTGCGAAAACTGCTGTACCATTTGGGCTGTTACTGCTGAAAACCACTTGCTGTTACTCTGTACCATTTTCGTTACGCTACACCCACTTGCTTACTGCAAAAACCCACTTGCGTTTACTGCCGTTCCACTTGCTGTTACTGCGTCCCAAACTTGCTTTTTACTGCTACACCCACTTGCTTTTAAACTGCTGTCCCACTTGCTGTTACTGCTTTTCCATTGCTGTACTGCTACACCACTTGCTTTACTGCTGTACCACTTGCTTTTAAACTGCTGTACCCCCTTGCTTTTTACTGGCTGAAACCATTTTGGCTTTTATGCTGTACCACTTGCTTTTTATTGCTTACCATTTTGCTGTTACTGCTGTACCTTTTTGCTTTAAACTGTTTTAACCACTTGGCTTTTACGGGCTGAAACCACTGCTTTTTAACGCTACCACCACTTGCTGTTACTGCTTACCACTTGCTTTTTACTGCTGTACCACTTGTGTTACGGGCAACCCCATTTTGCTGTTATTTGCTGTCCCAAACTTGCTGTTACGCTGTAACCCACTTGCGTTACTGCTGAACACTTGCGTTACGGCTGTACCACTTCTTTTTACTGCTGAAACCATTTGCTTTTTACTGCGTACCACTTGCTGTACCATTTGCTTTTTACTGCTAAAAACCATTTGCTGTTATGCGAAACCATTGCTATTACGCTGTACCATTTGCTGTTATTTGCTGTACCATTTGCTGTTACGCTTACCACTTGCTGTTACGCAAACACCATTTGCTGTTACGCTTACCACTTGATTTTTTGCTTGTTTGTCCCACTTGCTGTTACTCTGGTACCACTTCCCGTTCCCTGTTTTAAAAAACCCATTTCCCTGTTACTGCTGTACCATTGCTGTTACTGCTGTACCACTTGCTTTTTATTTGCTGAAACCCATTTTGCTATTACTGCTACCCCCATTTGCTTTACGGGTTCCCCCAATTTTGCGTTACTGCTGTCCCCACTTGCTTTTTTTCTGCAAACCCCCATTTGCTGTTACGCTGAACCATTTGCTTTTTATTTGCTTTTACCACTTGCTTTAAATGCTAAAAACCACTTGCTGTTACTGCGGGTACCACTTGCTTTTTACGCTGTACCATTTTCGTTTTTTTCTGCTACCATTTTGCTTTTATTGCTGTACCACTTGCTGTTACTGCACACCACTTGCGTTACTGCGGAAACCACTTGTTTGTTACTGCTGCAAAACTTGCGGGTTACTGCTGAAAACCAAACTTGCTGTTACTGCAACCACTTGTTGTTACTTTTTACCCATTTTTGCTTTTTTCTGCGGGCACCACTTGCTGTTACTGCTCCCAAAACCATTTTCTGTTTCGGGCTGCACCACTTCCCTTTTACTGCGCACCACTTGCTTTTCCGAAACCACTTCCCTTTTACTGCTACCCACTTGCAATTACTGCTCACGCCCCCTTGCTTTACTGCTGTACCATTTTGGGCAATTATTTGCTGCACCCTTGCTGTTACTGCTAAAACCACTTGCTGTTTCTGCTGCACCACTTGCTTTAGTCTGCAACCATTGCTTTTTTCTCGCACCACTTGCTTTTTAAAACCTCCCACACCCACTTTTTTTCCCTTCTGAAACCACTTGCTATTACTGCTTTACCACTTGCTTTCCCTGCTGAAAACCCCCTTTGCTGTACTGCAAAACCATTTTGGGTTTTTTCCTGCTGCAACCCCCTTGCGTTACGCTGCCCCAAATTGCTTTTAAACTGCTGCACCACTTGCTGTTACTGGGGCCCCCACTTGCTGTTACGCTAAAACCATTTGGGCTGTTACGGCTGCACCACTTTGTTATTTGCTGAAAACCAAACTTGCTATTACGCTGCACCACTTTGCTTTTAACTGCTTTACCACTTGCTGTTATTTGTTTGCACCATTGCTGTTACGCAACAAACCACCCCCTATTAATGCTGAAACCACTTGCTATTACGGCGAAAATCATTTTGCTGTTACTGCTGCACCACTTGCAAAAACTGCTGCACCACTTGCTATACTGCTTATCATTTGCGGGTTAAAAACTGTGGGCCCCTTTTCCCTTTTTTCGAAAATTTTAAGACTTAATAAAAATTTTTTAATAAAAATTTAATGAAAATTTGTTAATAATAATAATAAAAAAATAAAAATAAAAAAAATAAAAATAATAATATTATTTTTAATTATTATTATTATTATTATTTTTATTATTTTATTATTATTATATTGTTAAAACTTACCTATTGCACTGGTTTACGGGAATATGGGTTTCTTTAAAGGGTTTTAATTCTCTTTTCCCTGTTTCCCCTGCTTCTTTTTCCCAAGGGGGAGATATCTGGGTTTAAAGGGGCCCTAGAATACTAAAAATTTACAAACCACCCATTAGACTGGACTATCTTTTTTACTTTACGTCCTCACCTCAAAGGGTTTAAAGCCATTAAAATATTTGAAAAAAAAGCGTTTTAAAAATTTTTCGGGAAGGGGTAGGGAATCGTTTTGGGGGGGGGGAAAATTTTGGTGTGGGGAAAGGGAATATCGTGTTTAGACTCTTTGGCGGGGAAAATGGGACTGTGTGGTCTTTTTGGGAGATATTTTTTCTGTTTGGGGGGAAAAGTTATCTTTGTTCGAGAAAATGTTTCTTGAGAGAAGAAAAAAAAAATTTTCAAGAAATTTGATGTGCATTAAAGAAAAAGGGTTTTAGAAAACGCTTCGCTCGGGGTTGAGCTTTGGGCACTTTGTTTTTGGGCTGGGTAGAGCTTTATTTACAATTTTGTTTTTGGGGCCCGGTAATCCCTTTTTCAAATTATTTCACTCCCGTTAAGGTTTTTTCCAAAATTTTGTTTTTCACTTTTGTAGAGGGGGTTTAAAGCTAAGCAGAGTACGTTGGGCACAAAAGCTTTTCCCCGCGTCGTGGTGCATAAAACACACAAATACACACGGGCCAAAGATTATGTACACAGACAAAACCCCGGGGGTCTATAAACAGAAAAAACACACTCGTGGGGTACACAAAAGATACATACTTCGTGAATGCATAAATATCACTGGGGAAATGGGTAACGTACAGATTTAAAACCCCCGTGTTTTTCCCTACATTCCCCCCTTTTGCCATGCATACAAATTTCGTGAAAATTTTAAAAACATTTTGAAGTTTTAAAAAATCCTCAAAAATTCATACCAATAATGTAATGGATGATATTTAAAGCTGGTAGCCACCCCACCTGTGTGTATTGGGGGCCCCACACAAACAAAGGCCAGAGGGTTTTGAGTTTGACCCCCCCGCCAAAAACCCCAAATAGTGAAGTACACAAACTTCCCTTCTGAAAAATAAATTTTTTAATTGTGGGCCACCACAACTACCTTTCAGTGTTGTGTCCCACATCTACCTTTTAGGTTGTGTTCCCACTTTTACCTTCAGTGTTGTGTTTTCCCCCATCACCTTTTAGTGTTGTGTTTCCCCCATCTACCTTCAAATGTTGTGTTCCCACCTACCTTCATGTTGGGGTTTTTCACATCTACCTTTATGTTGTGTTTCCCCCCATCTACCTTTTAGTGTTTTGTTTCCCCCCCATCTAAACCCTTCCCGTGTTTGTGTTTCCCCACATCTACCTTCAGTGTTGTGTTTTCCCCCATCTACCCTTTATAATTTTGTTCCCACTTTTACCTTCAGAAATTTTGTTTCCCACATCTACCTTCAGTGTTGTGTTTCCCCCCCTTTTTTAAACCCCCCTTTATATTGTTTTTCCCACATCTAAACCCTTCAGTATTGTGTTCCCCCCTTTTACCTTCAATTAAATTTTGGGTTCCCCCATCTACCTTCAGTGTTGTTTCCCACATCTACCTTTATATTGTGTTTTCCCCCATCTAAACCTTTAGTATGTGGTTTTTCAAAATTTTACCTTTTAATGTTGTTTCCACCACATCACCCAGGTTTGTGTTCCCCACATCTAAACCTTCCCGATAAAAGTGTTTTCCCCCAACTAAACCCCTTTAGTATTTTTGTTCCACACAAACCCTTTAAGTTTTTTCCACCAAAAAAATCACCTTCAGTGTTTGTTCCCACATCTAAACCTTTAGTGTTGTGTTCCCCCATCAAACCTTTAGTGTTTTTGTCCCCCACATCCCACCTTCAATGTAAATTTCCCACATCTAAACCCTTTAGGTTTGTTTTTCCCACCCTCTACCCTTTAGTTTTGTGTTCCCCCATCACCTTCAGTTTGTTTCCCACATCTACCCTTTAGTGTTGTGTTTTCCCCCCTCTACCTTTAGTATTTTTGGGTTTCCCCCATCTACCTTCATTTTGTTTTCCCCAAAATCTACCTTTTATGTTGTGTTTCCCCCATCTACCTTCAGGTTTTGGTTCCCACAAACTACCTTCAAATGTTGTGTTCCCCATCTACCTTTAGTGTTTGGGGTTCCCCACAACAAACCCTTTTATTGTGTTCCCACATCTACCTTCAGTGTTGTTTCCCACAACAAACCCTTTAGTGTTGTGTTCCCACAACTACCTTTTTGTATTTGTTCCCCCATCTACCTTTTTTGTTTTTGTCCACCACATCTACCTTCAATGTAGTGTTCCCACATTACCTTTTATGTTGTGTCCACCACCAAACTACCTTTAAAGATGTTCCCCCATTACCCTTTAGTGTTGTGTTTCCCCCACATCTACCTTCAATGTAGGTTCCCCATCAAACCTTTTAGTGTTGTTTCCCACAAACTACCTTCAGTGTTTTTGGTTTCCCCCCATCTACCTTTTATTTTTGTGTTCCCACATCTACCTTTAGTGTTTTTGTTCCCACATCTACCTTCAGTATTGTGTTTTCCCCCATCTACCTTTAAATGTTTTTTTCCCACCTCCCCCTTCAGTGTTGTGTTTCCCCCATCCCTTCAGGTTGTTTCCCCCCCATCTACCTTCCCGGTTGGTTTCCCCCACATCTACCTTCAATTTATGTTCCCACCCCTCTACCTTTTAATTTTGTGTTCTCCCCATCTACCCTTTAGTGTTGTGGGTTTCCCACATCTACCTTCAGTGTTGTGGGTTTCCCCCAAACTTCCTTCATTTTGGTTCCCAAAATCTACCTTCAGTGTTGTGTTTCCCCCCCATTACCTTCCCGTGTTGTGTCCACCACATCTACCTTCAATGTTTTGTTTTCCCCCATCTAACCCTTTAATGTTGGTTCTCACATCTACCTTCAATGTAAATGTTCCCACATCTACCTTTAAAAGTTGTTTCCCCCCACATCTACCTTCAAATTATGTTCCCCAACACCTTCCATATTGTGTTCCCAAAATCTACCTTCAGTGGGTTTTGTTCCCCCATCTAAACCCTTTAGGTTTTTGTTCCCCCCATCTACCTTTAGTTTGTGTTCCCCCCATCACCTTCAGTGTTGTGTCCCCCCACAATCACCTTCAATGGGAAATGTTCCCACATCTACCTTTGTGTTGTGTTTTCCCCCATCAAACCCTTTTGTGGGTTTTGTTTTCCCCCCCTCTAAATTCGTTTTTGTGTCCACCAATCTACCTCAATGTATTTTTCCCACATTTTTACCTTCAGTGTGTTTCCCACATTACCCCTTAATTTTGTTTCCCCACATCCCACCTTCAATGTAGGTTCCCCAAAATCTACCTTCAGTTTGTGTTCCCACATCTACCTTCCCGTGTTGTGTTCCCCCATCTACCTTCATGTTTTTGTTTCCCCCACATCTAAACCCTTTTAAAGTAGTGTTCCCCCCCATCTACCTTCCCGTGTTTTGGTTTCCCCCCCCTTTCCTTCAGTGTTGTGTTTTTCCCCCATCAAACCTTTTTTGTTGTGTTCCCCATCTTAAACCCTTTAGTTTGTGTTCCCACATCTACCTTCAGTGTTTTTGTTCCCCCCATCTACCTTCAGTGTTTTTGTTCCCACAACTACCTTCATGTTGTGTTTTCCCCCATCTACCTTCAGTTTTTTGTGTTTTCCCCCCCATCTACCTTCATTTTTGGGGTCCACCACATCTAAACCTTTTAAAGTATGTTTTTCCCCCATCTACCTTCAGTGTTTTGGGTTTCCCCCATCTACCTTCAGTGGGGTGTTCCCCCCCTTTTACCTTCAGGGGTTGTGGGTTTCCCCCATCCCACCATTTAATTTTTGTGTTCTCACATCTACCCTTTATGTTGTGGGTTTCCCCCATCTAACCCCAGTTTTTGGTTCCCCCCATCTACCTTCAGTGGGTTTTGTTTTCCCCCATCTACCCTTGAAAAGTTGTGTTTTTCACATCTACCTTCAATGTAGTGTTTCCCCCCATCTAAATTTAAATTTTTGTTCCCACATCTAAACCCTTTATGTTTGTTTTTTCCCAAAATCTACCTTTAGGTTGTGTTTTTCACATCTACCTTCAGTGTTTTTGTTTTCCCCCCTCTACCTTCATGTTTTGTTCCCACCCTTTTACCTTCAGTGTTGTGTTCCCCCCCATCTCCTTAGTGTTGTGTTCCAGGAACTACCTTTAAATGTTGTGTTTTCCCCCATCTACCTTCATGGTTTTTTTCCCACATCACCTTCAGTGTTGTGTTCCCAAAAAATCTACCTTTTAATTTTTGTGTTTTTTCACATCTAAACCTTTCCCCCCCAAAGAAATGTTCCCCCATCTAAACCTTTAGTGTTGTGTTCCCACATCTACATTAAAGGGGGGTTTTCTTGTCCCAGGTAACACAGGGGTCATGTATTGCTTGCATGAGCTCAAAGGGAAAACATTTACGTTCCATTCAGAGTAAATGAATCCTCTTAATGCAAATCGAATGTAATTTAGAAAATAGAGAAAAAAAACCCTTTTTTCTCCCTCTCTCTCTTTTCCTCTCTCTCTTCCCCTTTTCTCTCTCCTCTCTCTCCTTTTATCCTCTCTCTCCCCTTTTCCCCTCTCCTTTTTCTCCCCTCTCTCCCCTCTCTCTCCCTCTCCCCTCTCTTCTTCTCCCTCTCTCTCTCCCCTCTCTCTCTCTCTTCTCTTTTTCACAGGTTTTTACAAGGTTAGGTTTGGAAACCCCAGCTTTGTTGACCCAACTAATTTTTCCCGGTTAAGGGTTCCTAACTTTTTTGACAACTAAGAGCTGTTTCCTACAAACAGCTCATTTGAAAGCATTTTTATTTTTATAGACATCAAGTAAAGGGAAAAAGGATGAAGTTGGAGCCAGCTGTTGGGCCCCGCATTTTTATTTGATCAACTGACTTTTTTTCACGTTGACTTTATAATTCTGTACGAAGTGTTCCATACTCCAGTCATCCTGGGTATTAAGATCTCAATGGAGTGATGTTCGGAGAAGGGTACAACCAGAGTGAAGTTTGCTGCTTTCTGTCGTCTTGTGTATAAAAGCTTGTTTCATGCTTCCTCGAAGTGGATCCAAGTTTGGTACTTTGACAATATTGGCCTTGTACTAACTAAGGTCACCCACTTCCCTCCTGTGTTGAAGGCTCTGCTGAAATGACAGATCTATCCAGCGTGGGTCCACGAGAGATGAGACGTCTTGCTACTGTTCTCTACTCTGTCAAGCATGTCTCTTTCTCGTGTCTCTCCTTCCTCTCTCTTCTCTCTTCTCTCTTCCTCTCTCATCTCTCTCTCTCTCTCTCTCTCCTCTCTCTCTCTCTCTCTCTCTCTCTCTCTCTCTCTCTCTCTCTCTCTCTCTCTTCTCCCTCTCTCTCCCCTCTCTCTCCCTCCTCCTCTACTTTTTCCTCACCCTTTTTCAATTTCCTCTCCACTGTACCAGTATTCCTCACCACTGTTCCAATATTCCTCACCACTGTACCAGTATTCCTCACCACTGTACCAATATTCCTCACCACTGTACCAGTATTCCTCACTACTTTACCAGTATTCCTCACCACTGTACCAGTATTCCTCACCACTCTACCAGTATTCCTCACTACTTTACCAGTATTCCTCACCACTATACCAGTATTCCTCACTACTTTACCAGTATTCCTCACCACTGTACCAGTATTCCTCACTACTTGACCAGTATTCCTCACCACTATACCAGTATTCCTCACTACTTTACCAGTATTCCTCACCACTGTACCAGTATTCCTCACCACTGTACCAGTATTCCTCACCACTGTACCAGTATTCCTCACCACTGTACCAGTATTCCTCACCACTGTATACCAGTATTCCTCACCACTGACCATATTCCTCACCACTGTACCAGTATTCCTCACACTGACCAGTATTTACATCGAGTGTTTCTCACCACTGAACCAGTATTCCTCACCACTGTACCAGTATTCCTCACCACTGTACCAGTATTCCTCACCACTGAACCAGTATTCCTCACCACTGTACCAGTATTCCTCACCACTGAACCAGTATTCCTCACCACTGTACCAGTATTCCTCACCACTGAACCAATATTCCTCACCACTGTACCAGTATTCCTCACCACTGAACCAGTATTCCTCACCACTGAACCAGTATTCCTCACCACTGTACCAGTATTCCTCACCACTGTACCAGTATTCCTCACCACTGTACCAGTATTCCTCACCACTGTACCAGTATTCCTCACCACTGAACCAGTATTCCTCACCACTGAACCAGTATTCCTCACCACTGAACCAGTATTCCTCACCACTGTACCAGTATTCCTCACCACTGAACCAGTATTCCTCACCACTGTACCAGTATTCCTCACCACTGTACCAGTATTCCTCACCACTGTACCAGTATTCCTCACCACTGTACCAGTATTCCTCACCACTGTACCAGTATTCCTCACCACTGTTCCAATATTGCTCTGCACTCCCCCTTACTGAGTGTCTCTGAAGTCCCTAGCAACTATCTGTTAATTAGCTTCCTCTCCTGCTCTCTCCAGATTTGCTCTTTGATGCTGCTACTCTCTCTCTCTCTCTCTCTCTCTCTCTCTCTCTCTCTCTCTCTCTCTCTCTCTCTCTCTCTCTCTCTCTCTCTCTCTCTCTCTCTCTCTCTCTCTCTCTCTCTCTCTCTCTCTCTCTCTCTCTCTCTCTCTCTTAGTCTCATACAAAAGTTCGCCGTCAACCTGCCTATGTACTTTCCTATCTACCTGTCTTCTTTCTATCTGTCTGCTTATCTACCTCCCTGTCTGTCTCCTTTCGTACTCTCTTACCTACCTGCTTGCTTTCCTTTTAATCCACCTTTCTCCATCTGCCTGCTTTTTTTAAATGCCTTTCTACCTGTGTGTCTGCTTGTCGAAATGCCTTTCTATCTACTTGCCTGCATATCTACCTACTCTTTTACTTTTCTGCTTTCCTGACTACTTACCTTTCTACCTGCGCTCCTGCCTGCCTATTTGCCTATTTGTCTGCCTGTCTATCTGTCTATTTGTCTGCCTGTCTATCTGTCTATTTGTCTGCCTGCCTTCAATCCTTGCCAGCATGATCAGATATTGATTCCATGGTCATTTCATTACCATGATTGGTGTGTTGACGTTGGACAGCAGACGGTGGCACCTCTGACAGCAGCAGACAGTGGCACCGCTGATGGCAGCTGACGGTGGCACCTCTGATGGCAGCGGGTGGTGGGACCCTTGATGGCATCGGGCGGTGGCACCTTTGATAGGAGTCACGGCTGAACGGCAGAGTAATTGACACAGCTTGATGCCTGGAAGGTGAGAGGCACTGGACAGTAGAGAGACGTGGTCAAGGAGAGAGAGAGAGAATATATGGGAAAGGCAGATAGTCCTCGATTGAGGGCTATCTACTGTTATCTAGCTAAGGCAAAGATAATAGAGAGAGAGAGGGAGGGGGAGTACTGGGAGTAAACTGTTCAGTTGGGAGAGGGGATAAACGAGGGAAAAAGAAGAGAGAGAGAGAGAGAGAGTGCACGATTAGACATATCTAAAAGACAGACAAAATAAAACGATAGAGATAGACAAAACGATAGGAATATTAAAAATCTTTTAACAATTCCAAAGATGGTATCAGTACTGTAAATTAGATTGATCTCAATTTTAATAACGATTATGAAGGAAATTAATCATAATAATTTCGGTTTTTAATAATAATAATAATTCTTATTGTTGCTTTTTTGTATACTCATGTGTGTGTGTGACAGTAGATAAAAAAATTAAATCTCCATGGATAAATTAAGATCAGCATCAGAGTACATGGTACATACCAGAGCACAGAGTACATGGTACATACCAGAGCACAGAGTACACCGTAAACACCAAAGCACGGAGCTCAGAGCAGTAGAGGTCACATCCACTACTCCCTGTATCGCAGGCTACAAAGCTATGTCATAATTTACACCTCAGGAAATAGCGAAAGATTTAGTTTCATATCTACACACTAAGATAACTTCTTACAAGAACTACTTCTTAATTTTCTTCTTTTTCTTCTTCTTCTTCTTCTTATTTTCATTATTATTATTATTATTATTATTATTATTATTATTATTATTATTATTATTATTATTATTATTGTTAATACTAGTAATATAATTATTATTATTATTATTATTATTATTATTATTATTATTATTATTATTATTGTTATTTCTAGTAATATAATTATTACTATTATTATTATTATTATTATTATTATTACTATTATTAATATTATAACTGTTACTATTATTATATTTATTATCGTTTTTATTATTATTATTATTATTATTATTATTATTATTATTATTATTATTATTGTTATTGTTATATTCACTGGGAAGTATTCAACCCGGGGATTATGCAGTCTAAGAAATGGTAAGTAATCAGGTTTGATCCTAGGAATAGGATGGTATTTCCGTTTCCTTGGATCAGAAGCATAGGTCATCGATCAGGTGGGTCAGTCTCCTCATAGTAATAGATAAGGTTTATCCCGATGAGATAATTTTTATATTCCGGTATTCTAGTCATTTTAAACTAACGTTAAGTGAAGTCTGTATCAGTCAGGATATATCGTTAAGCCAGTCTGAATAAAATACACAAATAACCCGCACATGGGAAAGAGAAGCTTACGACGACGTTTCGGTCCGATTTGGACCATTTACAGAGTCACACTAACACAAAAGATTAGGTATAATATTTATCAGGAAACAGGACAAGTGTTTTCTGACGCGAGTCTTAGTCATATGATGACCCGCAGCTGCAGATTTTGGTCATCTGACCGAGGACTTCCGCTGGCTTAAGCGAGGGGACAGGAATGGTACCAAGAGAGGAAGAATAAGGAAGCTTCCCCTCCAACATGCCGGATATTTGTGTATTGTTGCAATCAAGGTATTGTGCCATTTTGTTCTTCAGTTTGAGTAGATATTGTGTTGGGAAGACCCAAAATGGAGTAACCGAAGCAAATGTAAGTCTGTGATAGCCTTTCAAGCCTCGTACCATAGGCCTATTAGACTTGAAAATTATATCTCAGCAGTGACATCTATCGGTCGTTCGTGGCTATGTAGGCCATGCGAGCCATATTTCTTGTTTACAGGTAACACATAGGCCTCCTGCACTCCCCTCGTGGCTCGCTGTATCATCGCCTCTGGCATTACATTCTCCTTCTAAGGACCTACAAAGCATGGTGATTTTTTAAAAAAGTCGAGAAACCATAAAAGCCTTTATTTCTAAAGGTACATAACACTTCAGTCACACCTAGTGACCTTTCTTAAGTCAACGAATGAGCCAGAAGGGTCACAGTTGGTGCCGCTGATACAACTATAACACACAAGGGCTGAGTGGACACAACATTGGCCCTACGTGCATGGACCACGGTTCAAATCTCTGTCCATTTTTTCCTGTTTATTCACTTAAAGTCATTTATTACGAATTATTTTGTGTTTCTATAAAATCAAAATTGTATTTTCATTTATTTAGTAGAGAGAGAGAGCAGTGCATCCGGTGGTGTGGCTGGGGCTTTAAGTCACGCAGTAGGCCTACCCTTCCTTCCACACTGGAATGCACCAATCACTTTGCCACCTTCACCTGACGCAGTAACAATCCCAACCTTTTTATAATTAGGATGCAGCGGTGTGGAGAGTTTGAAGCCGATTGGAAGAATCTTTCCCAAGTTATTGCAGGGGAAGCCAAAATCAAGAAAGTTCTATGTAGAATTAACCGGAGGCAACATACACATGCCCACACATACATGAATATTACCCTAGTTATAATACACCAGTTTAGAAAGTTTGGATCCCATCGGATGAGGCATTCTAAAGTTACAAGCTAAAACCTTTGAAGAAAATATGTCATCCACTCAAAGATATCTTAGGCGGTAGAGTGTCGGACTGTCAATTTACGGTCCGCGGTTCGAGCACCTCGTCCACCCTTCTGTTTATTCATACTAAGGTAACCTAAAATCAAGTAAGTAGAGACATAGACTTGAGTTAATAATGTAGAAGAGTACTGTGGAGGTAGATGGATAGGTCGTTCATATACAGTATTAATGCCCGGTTTAGACAAGCTCATTTAAAACACATGAATTATTCACTTTTAATTTTGCCGAACAATTCCACGCGAGTTTGATTTGTTTGGGAGAATCTTGGATCAACGAGGCTCAGAATCTAATCACTTTTGTGGAGGATTGTTTCAGCTGCCGGTGGGAAACGTACACCTGGGAGAGCTATGAGTACGGGAGAGAAAAGTTGTGGAACAAAATTTTAATATGGACGATGTTTCGCTCTGTGTAGAGAGTTAGAAAGTCTGAAAATGACTTAATAAAGCTCTACGCTGAACGAAACGTTGTGCTAATAAAAACGTGTCCTGGTATCTGTCTTCACACATATCACCAGTACACTGTTTCCTTCCTTGCTTCAGTGGAAGCTTCGTTGACTTCGATTAATTATATACAATCTACTTTAAAAGGCTTTAAGTAAAACTTGCTTACAGAACTTTTATTATGATTTAGATCATTGATTTCATTTCCACTTGTTATCAAATACCTCGTCTACTTTAACTTTTAAATTTGCTTACGTTTCTGTGATTTTTTTCTTGGTTTTATTAAGTTTCGTGCTTTGCATTGTTAATATCTCTCCAGCAGTCTCCTTTCCTTCTCTGGGAGAGAATCTCTTATCTTATTGACTGTTTTGAGAGATTCTTTGCTCTAATAACTAACTTATGAGACTCCTAACCTTGGTAGCTAACTTGAGAGACTCTTTGCCTTGATAAGTAACTTGAGAGACTTTTTTCCTTGATAAGTAACTTGAGAGACTCTTTCCCTTGGTAACTAAATTGAGAGACTTTTCTTTGATACCTTAGGAGACTCTCAATTTTGTTGACTAACTTGAGACACTCCTTGTTTTAATAACTAACCTAAAAGACTCCTAACCTTGATAACTAACTTAAGAGACTTCTTGTTTCATCTCGCTGTCTAATATAAGAGGCTCTTAGTCTGTAATACGAATATTATTGTCTACAATAGTGAAGAGAGAGACATTCGTAGAACAGACTTAACCTGGAATAACGACTCGCTCTGTGTAGTGTACTGTCAGCCCATCACCTGATAAAGCTCTACACAGAGCAAAACTTTCTCCTGGTAAAAGCTTGTACAGCAACCTGTGTCTTCTTCATTTCGTTCCTCAAAATCCAGACAGTCAGGAATCTATGATTTTAATTTGGATGCCAGTTTCTTGAACAATTATTGCTGCAGCAACCATATAACTCTCTAGTCTAACTAGAGATACAACCATTCACAATCACTAGCCCTAAACCATTCACAATCACTAAGCCTAAATCATTCACAATCACTAAGCCTAAACCATTCACAGTCACTAGGCCTAAACCACTCACAATCACTAGGCTTAAACCATTCACAATCTCTTTAGATTACACTTTACAATCTCTATACATTTATATTATTCAGAATTTCTTCACATGAACCATTCACAATCTATTTACGTCCATAAATATTCACAATCTCCCAGGCCTACAACCACTTATATCTCTAGGCCAACAGCCCTTCACCATCCCTCAAGGTCTACAACCATTCCCAATCTTGCTAGACATAAACTTTTCCTAGACCAGCTACCATTCTGGTTCTTCCTAGACCCACAGTCATATATCGCTTTCCTAGACCTCAGAATTTAGTCTCCTGGGCAGGGGTTTCCAGCGCACGTTCCTGGTATTTAGAATTCTAGCTTTAATTCAGTTAAATATATCTTGTTTGTCTTTTTTGACAGTTGCTTAGAGAGAGAGGGAGGGAGGAGAGAAAGAGAGAGGGAGAGAGAGAGTGAGAGAGAGAGAGAGAGAGAGAGAGAGAGAGAGAGAGAGAGAGAGAGAAAGCAGTACCAATTAGCGTGTGTTTGTTAAATACTCACTGAGACAACATCATTATGTGCTCCGTGGGTTAAGTCTTTTTTCCAGTGTAAACAAATATACAGAGAGAGAGAGAGAGAGAGAGAAGAGAGAGAGAAATAACGTTATATTTAAAAAAAGTGAGAATGTATTTAGAATGCTACTAAGAGTGAAACTGCTGTGTAACGTCCTTTATATTAGACTTAAATATTGCGCGAAATGTGACAAAGTCTTAAAAGTCTTAAGGCCTTACACAAAATAGTCTGATAAAGTCTGCCGTATGTGAGCAAAGGTGAAATAAATAGCCAGAAAAAAAATAAGAGAAATTCAGACTTAAGGCATGAGATAATTGATATCAGCAGTATGCTTTGATCCAAGGGGAGGGAAGGAATCTCAGGTTCCCTGGATCGAGAACTCTTTCTTCACCGGTATCAGGGACAGTAGTATCTGGGTCGCATCAGGGAAGACAGTGCATTTGATATTTATTGCATTATTATTATTATTATTATTATTATTATTATTATTATTATATATTATTATTAT
>NC_069414.1:38102574-38122574 GCF_026875155.1 Cherax quadricarinatus | reverse complement strand
AGTGTGGCGATGCAGAGAGGGAGCTCCTGCTGCATCTTATGTTTCCGACCGGCGTGTATTTTTGTTTCTAAGTTTCAGTGTATATATATATATATTTTTTTACGAGAATGTGGTTGTTTGTCAAGTTTGTGGTGGGTCTGTAAGGCTAAGCAAGTGTATATGTTCGGGGATGTTGGCCCTGTTTATTATTCAGTTTTGTATGATGTGTGATATATGCTTTATGATGTATATGTTGTATAAATATTGTATAAAATTTACCTCGTGAGCACGCGAACTAGAAGAGAGAGGGAGAGAATCGTTATGAGTGGACATGGCATGGAGTAAACGAGGGAGAGAAAGAGAGGTGAAAGCACAGAGAGAGAGAGAGTCTCTCATACTCAACCCGGTACTATGTATCTTCATTATTCCGGGTCATATTGTAGTACTGAACATTAGGGTCAGGTTGCGGCGGTGTGTTTATATTATGGTGTGTGTGTGTGTCTGTGTGTGTGTGTGTGTGTGTGTGTGTGTGTGTGTTTTAGTTACTATTTTGTCCTAGGCACATGTCGATTAGACACTAGGCCTGTAGTATATGCGTGCGTGTGTGTGTGTGTGTGTGTGTGTGTGTGTGTGTGTGTGTGTGTGTGTGTGTGTGTGTGTGTGTGTGTGTGTGAGAGAGAGAGAGAGAGAGAGAGAGTCTACGTTGAAATACAGGCAAGACAGAGATCTGTATGATAATGTTTAGGCTTGAAGAGGATGTCTGTTTGATGCCGAAATATGCAGATATGTTTTTCCACTTTTTTTTTTAAATTTTCTTGTGCAAGTGGTTTCTGCTGATGAGAGTAAGTTGTTAATTTTCTAAGGACAACTCTGTTTCATCCGTTTGCTTTTCCTTACTAAGTTGCAAACGTTACTGCTGAGTGTGTCCATCCTTGGCAAGCAACGAGAACTCCTTACCCGATCGGCTTCAAACTTTAAACACTTAATGTAAGGCATCTTGGGCAAAAAAAAAAAAATTAAGAATGCAGTCATGTGAATGATGGAATATAGCAAGCATGCACTCATGTGAATGATGGCATATAGCAAGCATGCACTCATGTGAATGATGGGATATAGCAAGCATGCACTCATGTGAACAATGGAATATAGAAGCATGCACTCATGTGAATGATGGAATATAGCAAGCATGCACTCATGTGAACGATGGAATATAGCAAGCATGCACTCATGTGAATGATGGGATATAGCAAGCATGCACTCATGTTGAACAATGGAATATAGAAGCATGCACTCATGTGAATGATGGAATATAGCAAGCATGCACTCATGTGAACGATGGAATATAGCAAGCATGCACTCATGTGAATGATGGGATATAGCAAGCATGCACTCATGTGAACGATGGAATATAGCAAGCATGCACTCATGTGAATGATGGGATATAGCAAGCATGCACTCATGTGAACAATGGAATATAGAAGCATGCACTCATGTGAACGATGGAATATAGCAAGCATGCACTCATGTGAACGATGGAATATAGCAAGCATGCACTCATGTGAACGATGGAATATAGAAGCATGCACTCATGTGAACGATGGAATATAGAAGCATGCACTCATGTGAACGATGGAATATAGCAAGCATGCACTCATGTGAACGATGGAATATAGCAAGCATGCACTCATGTGAACGATGGAATATAGCAAGCATTCACTCATGTGAATGATGGAATATAGCAAGCATGCACTCATGTGAACGATGGAATATAGCAAGCATGCACTCATGTGAATGATGGGATATAGCAAGCATGCACTCATGTGAATGATGGGATATAGCAAGCATGCACTCATGTGAACGATGGAATATAGAAAGGGCATGCACTCATATGAATGATGGGATATAGCAAGCATGCACTCATGTGAATGATGGGATATAGCAAGCATGCACTCATGTGAATGATGGCGTATAGCAAGCATGCACTCGTATGAATGATGGAATATAGCAAGCATGCACTCGTATGAATGATGGAATATAGCAAGCATGCACTCATGTGAACGATGGAATATAGCAAGCATGCACTCATGTGAACAATGGAATATAGAAGCATGCACTCATGTGAACGATGGAATATAGCAAGCATGCACTCATGTGAACGATGGAATATAGCAAGCATGCACTCATGTGAACGATGGAATATAGAAGCATGCACTCATGTGAACGATGGAATATAGAAGCATGCACTCATGTGAACGATGGAATATAGCAAGCATGCACTCATGTGAACGATGGAATATAGCAAGCATGCACTCATGTGAACGATGGAATATACCAAGCATGCACTCATGTGAATGATGGAATATAGCAAGCATGCACTCATGTGAATGATGGGATATAGCAAGCATGCACTCATGTGAATGATGGGATATAGCAAGCATGCACTCATGTGAATGATGGCGTATAGCAAGCATGCACTCGTATGAATGATGGAATATAGCAAGCATGCACTCGTATGAATGATGGAATATAGCAAGCATGCACTCATGTGAACGATGGAATATAGCAAGCATGCACTCATGTGAATGATGGAATATAGCAAGCATGCACTCATGTGAACGATGGAATTTAGAAGCATGCACTCATGTGAACGATGGGATATAGCAAGCATGCACTCATGTGAATGATGGGATATAGCAAGCATGCACTCATGTGAACGATGGAATATAGCAAGCATGCACTCATGTGAATGATGGAATATAGCAAGCATGCACTCATGTGAACGATGGAATATAGCAAGCATGCACTCATGTGAACGATGGGATATAGCAAGCATGCACTCATGTGAATGATGGGATATAGCAAGCATGCACTCATGTGAACGATGGAATATAGAAGCATGCACTCATGTGAATGATGGAATATAGCAAGCATGCACTCATGTGAACGATGGAATATAGCAAGCATGCACTCATGTGAACGATGGAATATAGCAAGCATGCACTCATGTGAACGATGGGATATAGCAAGCATGCACTCATGTGAATGATGGATATAGCAAGCATGCACTCATGTGAACGATGGAATATAGCAAGCATGCACTCATGTGAACGATGGGATATAGCAAGCATGCACTCATGTGAATGATGGGATATAGCAAGCATGCACTCATGTGAACGATGGAATATAGCAAGCATGCACTCATGTGAACGATGGGATATAGCAAGCATGCACTCATGTGAATGATGGGATATAGCAAGCATGCACTCATGTGAACGATGGAATATAGCAAGCATGCACTCATGTGAATGATGGGATATAGCAAGCATGCACTCATGTGAACGATGGGATATAGCAAGCATGCACTCATGTGAACGATGGAATATAGCAAGCATGCACTCATGTGAATGATGGCGTATAGCAAGATGTCATGCATCAACAAGTCTCAGGAGAAGCTTTTTGCAGCAACGTTTCGCTCTGTAGAGAGCTTTTATCGAGTCATGACTAGATGAAGCTCTTCCACAAAGCGAAATGTTTGTTACTAAGACACAAGATACTGATGACATCTTAGTGAGAAGACGTTTCATCCTCCAGGGTGACCTGATAAAGTCCCAGGTGGACGAGGCGTGTTTTAAATAAAATCCCACCATCCGCATATTGTGCCTTATTAGCATGCGTGTCGATATATAATTTCACTGATATACTGAGCGATATGTTTAAACATGTCGGTATAAAATAACACTGATATACCGAGGCGAAACATGGGCACACTACAAGCTTGACCTTGGCACATGTTTTGTCAGTGTCCTCTACATTTCACTAAGTGGATTCTTTCCACGTACCGCTTCTGATAATTGTTATATTGGGAGGTAACAGCAGTATTTTAAACCAGTACCGCGCCGACACTGATACCATGTAGTACACAGTGGGGACGATAATAACACTGATACCATGTAGTACACAGTGGGGACGATAATAACACTGATACCATGTAGTACACAGTGAGACGATAATAACACTGATACCATGTAGTACACAGTGAGGACGATAATAACACTGATACCATGTAGTACACAGTGGGGACGATAATAACACTGATATCATGTAGTACACAGTGGGGACGATAATAACACTGATACCATGTATTACACAGTGGGGACGATAATAACACTGATACCATGTAGTACACAGTGGGGACGATAATAACACTGATACCATGTAGTACACAGTGGGGACGATAATAACACTGATATCATGTAGTACACAGTGGGGACGATAATAACACTGATACCATGTATTACACAGTGGGGACGATAATAACACTGATACCATGTATTACACAGTGGGGACGATATTAACACTGATACCATGTATTACACAGTGGGGACGATAATAACACTGATACCATGTATTACACAGTGGGGACGATATTAACACTGATACCATGTATTACACAGTGGGGACGATAATAACACTGATACCATGTATTACACAGTGGGAACGATAATAACACTGATACCATGTATTACACAGTGGGGACGATAATAACACTGATACCATGTATTACACAGTGGGGACGATAATAACACTGATACCATGTATTACACAGTGGGACGATAATAACACTGATACCATGTATTACACAGTGGGGACGATAATAACACTGATACCATGTATTACACAGTGGGGACGATAATAACACTTTACGTCCACATATATTCACAGATATTCACTGAATTAATTTCACCGACGCTAAATTTGCTGTCGTCACAACACAGCAGAGGACAGGGAATCATTATTATTATTATTATTATTATTAGTAGTAGTAGTAGTATTATTATTATTATTATTATTATTATTATTATTATTATTATTATTATTATTATTATTATTATATCATCATCATCATCATCCATTAAAAACAAAATATTATCATTATTACATTAAAAACAAGATATTATTATTATTAATATTATTATTATTATTATTTTTATTATTATTATTTTTATTATTATAATTATTATAGAAAATAAAATAACTTCTAGATGTGTAAGTTAAAGGGTGTCTGTGGGTTATGACTGATTACGTTAATGATCCAGTTAAACCAGTTGTAGAATTCGGCCCAGAAACCTTCCATCCCATTCCTGCTGCCTGAATTCTTACCTCTAGTTACACAAGGCAGTGTGTAGCAAGCTAATTGTTGGTATGTTGGATCTCTGATGGGCCCGGGGATGTGGTAGGACCCTTCACACTCTTCACCCTCAATAGTACAAGAAATGTGCATTTAATGGTACATTGGGTACTTACTCGTGGAGTGTGGGAACCTTTGGTACCTCCGTCGGGACACATGAGATACTTGTATTTGAGTTACTGGTCTGCAACCGCCTTGTTAGCAGCGAGGGAGTCGTTTATTGTCGTGAAATGTTATCTAATTCGCGTTGTAATGTGTTATCGAATGTTAGAGTACTTGACTGCACAAAAGCCTGTTGTAGGATAAGTCATCCTGATTAACTAGGCTGTTAATAAATCGGCACAATTACGCAGGGTTTCTTGTACTCGCCTCTTCACTCGCTATTTTTTTTTTTTTTTGTGACTCAACCGGGTAGGCAGAAGTGCGCGCTGTGCGCGTAGGTTGTAGGCACTCATGGCTGGCTGGAACAAGTGCTCACTGTTCACAGTTGTGTTTACCTGGAGAGAGATCCGGGGGTCAACGCCCCCGCGGCCCGGTCTGTGACCAGGCCTCATGGTGGATCAGACCCTGATCAACCAGGCTGTTACTGCTGGCTACACGCAATGCAACGTATGAACCACAGCCCGTCTGGTCAGGCACCGACTTTAGGTGCCTATCCAGTGCCAGCTTGAAGATAGCCAGGGGTCTATTGGTAATACCCCTTATGTATGCTGGGAGGCAGTTGAACAGTCTCGGGCCCCTGACACTTATTGTATTGTCTCTTAACGTGCTAGTGACACCCTTGCTTTTCATTGGGGGGATGTTGCATCGTCTGCCGAGTCTTTGCTTTCCTCGTGAGTGATTTTCGTGTGCAAGTTCGGTACTAGTCCCTCTAGGATTTTCCAGGTGTATATGATCATGTGTAGGTTGTGAGAGAAGCTAACCTAACTACCATGTGTCTAACTCTAGCTTAGCTTAAATATATATATAACATAGTGTATAATACAGTTTATGGAGGTTTCATTATTAGATTAGTCTTACAAATTAAGAGTGGAAAAGGAAATGTGGCACCAGGACATAGGCATATGTGGGTCCACTCCTCGTTTCCCCCCCCCCCCACTTAGGGAGGTCTAACGTTCGGGAAATCAGCCGCGTTCCGTGATTTTCACACTAAACACGTATGGGTCATACAGTCGTTATCATTAGTAAACTTACCAATTTTCATCTTTACTATTTTAAGTACCCATGAAACGTGTTCATGGGAGCCTGGTGACTTATTTTGCTTTAATCTTTCTACTTGTTTGAAAACCATGTCTCTAGTACCTGTGATATTGCTTTGTTTATTTTTCTTCGGATCTTCTGTAATTATCAAAGTGCTGGGATGCCATCTGTGTCTTACTATGTGAAGACCGACAGGAAATTTCTGTTAAAAAGGGAGCATTTTTCCTGTTCGTTATCAGTAAGGTGTCTAGATCTGGCTTTAAGTGAGCACATTTATTTTCAACTCCTGTACACACACAGGAGAATTGTATCGGATTTTCCTTGCAGCTTTATCGTCATAATCTCGTACATATTTTTATATATTTTAATACGAGGAGACATGCCCAGTGTTCACTGGGTACCTGATGTTTCGTAGTTGGTGGCCCAGGAGGCTGGGTAAACGTCACGGGTTCGATCCCCGGCCAGTCGAAGTATTGTATTTTCTTGATACCATTGTGTAATTTACACGCCTCACATTTAATTGCTGAGTGAATATGTACCGAGAGGTGTGTATCTGCCAGTGTTTATAAACTGAAGGTTGAGTTAAATTTCTGTTACAAGGATTGAAATACTCTTAACTGGTGTGTTAATCCCGCTGCTTAGTTGATAACCTTCCAGTCAAATCAGTCATCCAGCTTAAATAAAAACTGAAATAAATGAGCCTCAACTACAATGAAAAAGAAGTTTCTGTCCACAAGTGCCTTTGATAATTGGTAACTAACACACACAAAACAGGTCAAGAGTCTATCGACAAGTGCTTTTGTCAGTTGATAACTAGTTAACCAATTAACCTAACATTCACCTACGTCTGTACCTTACTTCCACAACTTTTCCTATCATTCCTAGTCTTGGAGGACATTCCTACTCTGTAAGAGTCATATCCCCACACATCTTCAGCACATCCCCGCGCTCCTTAATTCACACCCGCTTCAACAAAGGTGATTGGAATAAAGAAGGACAATCTTTACCTGGAAGCAAGTAAAACTCAGGTAACCTCTTTAATTCTCTCCTCGTCAGCAGGAGAAGGAAAAAAGGTGAACGAGCGCAGC
The DNA here is from genome assembly GCF_026875155.1 of Cherax quadricarinatus. Classification (NCBI taxonomy): domain Eukaryota; kingdom Metazoa; phylum Arthropoda; class Malacostraca; order Decapoda; family Parastacidae; genus Cherax; species Cherax quadricarinatus. Next base: position 38,115,119 of record NC_069414.1, on the reverse strand, counting down.
AGTTGTAAGCGACCACTGCTTTGTCTTCCCCAGAACTCTTACAACACGACAGGAAAAAAATGTCTTGTGAAGGAGAGACACACTTCAGGACCAGCTTTTACTGAGCCTACGTTTTGCTCCTTGTAGAAATTTATCAAGTCGATTATTTGAATGAATTAAACTTAGTTTTATGTGAAGATAAGACGCTATTGGTGGGTTGAACTTGAAAGATGCGACTGTTAAGAGAGCATCACGAGGGGTAGAGGAATATGTAAGCTTACTTACCTACCTTACCTACTTAACCTTACCATTACCTTACTACCTTGCTGTACCTTACCTTACCGTTATGTACCTTACTACTTACCTTACCTTACTTACCTTACTTACCTTACCTTATTACTTACCTATGTTACCTTACTTACCTTACCTTACCTTACCTTACCGGGGTGTGGAGGCCTTACCTTAGCTACTTATTTACTTACCTTACTTACCTATACCGTTACTTATGACCTTACCTATCTTACCGTATCTACCTACGCTACCTACCTACCATTACTACTAATTACTTACCTAACCTACTAGCTTACTTACTTACCTACATATCTTAACCTACCTATGTTACATACCAAAACTTACCTAACTTGACCTTACTTACGGGTACTCTTACTTAACCTTATCTTACCTACCTACGTACCTTAGCTTACTTACTTACTTAGTACTTACTTACTTACCTTAATACTTACTAACGTTAATTACTTACTTACTACTACCTTACTACCTTAGCTAACTTAACCTTACTTATCTTAACTATCTTACTACTTACCTACCATACCTTACCTAATCTACCTATCTTACTTACCATACTTACCTTACGCTTACCTTACCTACTTACCTATATTACCTATACCTTATCTACCTAACCTTACCTTACTTACCTCCTTATGTACCTATCTACCATACTACTTACCTTATCTTACCTGTACCATTAACTTATTACTTAACCTTATATACCTTAACCTTACGCTTACCTATACCTTAACTAATCTACCTTATCTACTACCTACCTACCTTACCTTACCTTATTACCTTATCTTACCTACATTACCTTAGCTTACTACTTAACTTAACCTTATCTTACCTTACTTACCATACCTTAACCTTACCTTACCTACCTTACCTTACCTTATCTACCTTATATAACCTACCTACATAATTACTTACCTACTTATATACTTACTTACTTACCTACCGAAATTACTATACTACTAATATTACCTTACATACTATATACCATGACCTTACTATTACTACCTTACCTTACTAATATATCTTACCTTATCTTACCTTATCTTACGTTATTACCTACGTAATACTTACCTAATTACTACCTTAGTATATACCTACTTACTCTAACCTACCTTACCTTAGTATACGTACTATTACCTAACCTTATGCTTACCTTAATCTTACCTTATCATACCTAATCTTACCTTATCGTAACTATACTTATCTTACATACATTATCTTACTTACCTATCTTACATACCTATCTTACCTACGTTACTTATCGTACCTACTACCTGAGTATTTACTTATCTTACTTAACCTTACGTATCTTATCTTACCTTATCTTACCTTATCTAACCTACCTTACTTTACCTTACCATACCTTAACCGTAACTGCCTTACCTTACCTTGATCTACTTACCATACCTTACTTACCTTACCTTTACTTACTAACTTGCCTGCCTTACCCTACCTTACCTTAACCTTATCTTAATCTATACCTTACCGTACCTACCTAACCTTGCCTAACTACCTTACCTTACTTAACCTTAACCTTACCTTATCTTATCTATCTTACCTTACATTACCTTATCTTATCTTATCTTACCTTATCTTATCTTACCTTACTTTACCTTACCTTACCTTACCTTACCTTACCTTATCATACCTTATCTTACCTTACCTTACCTTACTACCTTATCTTAATCTTACTTATCTTACCTTACCTTATCTTACCTTACCTTATCTTACTGTATCTACTTATCTTACCTTACCTTATCTTACTTACCTTATTTTCCTTACCTTACCTTACCTTACCTTACCTTATCTTATCTTACCTTATCTTACCTTATCTTACCTTACCTTACCTTATCTTACCTTATCTTACCTTACCTTATCTTACCTTACCTTATCTTACTGTATCTTACCTTATCTTACCTTACCTTATCTTACCTTGCCTTATCTTATCTTATCTTACCTTATCTTATCTTACTTTACCTTATCTTACCTTACCTTATCTTACCTTACCTTATCTTACCTTGCCTTATCTTATCTTATCTTACCTTATCTTATCTTACTTTACCTTATCTTATCTTACCTTACCTTATCTTACCTTACCTTACTGTATCTTATCTTATCTTACCTTATCTTATCTTACCTTATCTTATCTTACCTTACCTTATCTTATCTTATCTTACCGTACCTTACCTTATCTTATCTTACCTTACCTTACCGTACCTTATCTTAGCTTATCTTACCTTATCTTACCTTACCTTACCTTATCCTACCTTATCTTACCTTACCTTATCTTATCTTATTTTACCTTACCTTATCTTACCTTACCCTATCTTACCTTATCTTACCTTATCTTACATTACCTTACCTTATCTTACCTTATCTTACCTCACCTTACCTTACCTTATCTTACCTTATCTTATCTTACCTTACCTTACCTTACCTTACCCTATCTTATCTTACCTTACCTTACATTATCTTACCTTATCTTACCTTACCTTTCCTTACCTTACCTTACCTTAAATTACCTAACCTAACCTTACCTTACCTAACCTAACCTAACCTAACCTAACCGTACCTTACCGTACCTTACCTTACCTTACCTTACCTTATCTAATCTTATCTTACCTTAACTTACCTAACCTACCCTAACCTAACCTTACCTTACCTTACTTAACCTAACGTAACCTAACCTTACTTTACCTTACCTTACCTTACATTACCGTACCTTACCTTACTTAACCTAACGTAACCTAACCTTACTTTACCTTACCTTACCTTACATTACCGTACCTTACCTTATCTTTCCTTAAATTACCTATCCTAACCTTATCTTACCTTACCTTACCTTACCTTACCTTACCTTACCTTACCTTATCTTATCGTACCTTAACTTACCTAACCTTACTATACATAACCTAATCTAATATAAACTAACTTTACCTAACCTAATCTAACCTTACCTAAACTGACCTATCCGAGAAATTTACTGACAACGTGTGAGAAAAAACCCCACATAGTTTTTATAGAAGCTACAATGAGGGATTGGCTAATTATTAATTTTATACAATCTGAGGTGAAACAATAAAACTATGCACAGAGATAAACTTACTTGCAATAAAACCTTGTTCTGAGTCGTGTCTCTCCTACAATCTTGTCTGCAGTACTGCACTCGCATCAAGATTAAGGAATCCCGGTTGATATACGACAGAGAAGTCCTCGATGACGCACTGACTTCCTTGGGTTATCCTGGATGGCTAACCCTTCCCGGGTTAAACATCCCAATACATTTTATCTTACGTCTTTATTTTTCCTTTTAATCCGGGGGGAGGAAGGGGGCATCCACCCAGGATAACCCAGGAAAGTCAGTGCATCATCGACGACTGTCTGTCCTCTTTCCACTGGGGTTCTTAATCTTCCTCCCCGGGATGTGACCCAGTCTTGTCTACCAACACCCAGGTACTTACTGCTAGGGAACAGGGACACCAGGTGTAAGGTGACTAACACCCAGGTACCTACTTACTGCTGCTAGGTGAACAGGGACACCAGGTGTAAGGTGAGTAACACCCAGGTACCTACTTACTGCTAAGTGAACAGGGGCAGCAGGCGTAAAGCAACATGCCCAGCAGGTGGCTCCGGTTGAGTTGTAGTGACTTAGTACACAACCTGACGTTCTCTGTTCAACACTGGGCAAGGCTTCATCATAGTTATTGCCCATGTTCACCTAGCAGGAAATAGGTTCCTGAGAGTTCGTCTGTTATCCGATTCAAGAACATAAGAAAGGAAAACTGTAGGAAGCCTACCGGCCCATACTAGGCAAGTTCTTATCAAACCCAAGCCCACTAACATTTGTGATTGCAGGGGTCGAGTCGCAGCTGTTGCCTAGTGAGGCCTACCTGTTCTTAAAGCTAAGTACGGAGCTATGTGTACTTACATATATGTTTGTTTATTTTCGTGCTTGAGTGTATGCGTGTGTATGTGTATTCGTATTACTTCTGTATACTCCATGTACTCACCGAGTTGTACTCAACTATTTGTGTTTGTATGGGTTTAGTCTGAGCTCTTGGCCATCCTCTTATTACAAACACCAGTGTGTGTGTGTACTCACCTAATTGTGGTTGCAGGGGTCGAGACTCAGCTACTGGCCAAGCCTCTTCACTGGTCGCTAATAGGTCCTCTCTCTTCCTGCTCCATGAGTTTTATCATACCTCGTCTTAAAACTATGTATGGTTCCTGCCTCCACTACATCACTTGCTAGGCTATTCCACTTCTTGACAACTCTCTGACTGAAGAAATACTTCCTAACATCCCTTTGACTCATATGAGTTTTCAGCTTCCAATTGTGACCCCTTGTTTCTGTGTCCCATCTCTGGAACATCCTGTCTCTGTCCACCTTATCTATTCCTCGCAGTATTTTGTATGTCGTTATCATGTCTCCCCTAACCCTCCTGTCCCCCAGTGTCGTCAGGCCGAGTTCCCTTAGCCTTTCTTCATAGGACTATTACCCTTAGCTCTGGAACAGCCTGTTGTAAACCTTTGCACTTTCTCTAAATTTTTTGACGTGCTTGACCAGGTGTGGGTTCCGAACTGGTGCTGCATACTCCAATGTGGAATGACGTACATGGTGTACAGAGTCTTGAACGATTCCTTACTAAGGTATCGGAACTCTATTCTTAGGTTTGCCAGGCGCCCATATGCTGCAGCAGTTATCTGGTTGATGTGTGCTTCCGGAGATGTGCTCGGTATTTTTTTTTTTTTTTACACAGGGTTTGACAAGGTTAAGGATCCCTAGCTTTATTGACAAGCTATTTACAGGTTAGGGATTCCTAACTTTATTGGCAAGCTAAGAGCTGTTACCTACATCAGCTCATTTGAAAGCATTTTTATTGTTATGAGGCATACATGTAGAGAACAGGATGAAGTTGGAGCCATCTGTGGGCCAGCATTTTCATTTGATCAACTGACTTTATCTCGTTGACATCATTATGCTGTACGAATGTGTTCCATACTCGAGTCATCCTGGGTATATATGATCTCAGATGGAGTGATGTTCTGGAGAAGGGTACAGCCAGAGTGAAGTTGCTGCTCTCTGCCCGTCTTATGGCATAAAAGCTTGTTTCACGCTGTCCTCGAAGGGGATCCAAGTGTGGTACTTTGACAATATTGGCCTTGTACATAACAGTAAGGCCACCCACATCCCTCCTATGTTGAAGGCTCTGCTGAAATGACAGATCTATCCAGGATGGGTCCAGGCGAGAGATGAGACGTCTTGCTCTGTTCTCTACTCTGTCAAGCAGTCTCAGATGAGAGGGGGGCAGGCAAACCAAGAAAGTGGAGCATACTCAAGGTGTGAGCGTACTTGTGCCTCGTACAGAATCTTGCAACCCCTACTGTCAAGCAGATGCGAGATACGGCGAAGTGCTGTAAGCTTCCTGGCTGCCTTGTTTGCAAGATTTACAACATGGTTCTTCATGGTTAGTTTGGAGTCAAATTTCACCCCAAGGATATCAACTTCTTCTCCAGGTGCCAACATCCTCCCATTCATCCTTACTACTGCACCAGCATTACCATCATGGTGCCTAGAGACGATCATCATTTGTGTTTTCTCAGGTGCAAATGTTACTTGCCATCTATTTCCCCAAGCTGATATAGCTCTCAGCTTGGGGAAATAGATGGCAAGTAGCTTTTCTGTACTCGACTGAAGAAGCCTTCTGTGTAGGCGAAACGTTTCGAAATAAAGATACCTAACTGTTGCATATGTGTCTTACCTAACAACCTGTCGGTATTTTATACCATTTTAATGTTCATGAAGAACCATGTTGTAAATCTTGCAAACAAGGCAGCCAGGAAGCTTACAGCACTTCTCCGTATCTCGCATCTGCTTGACAGTAGGGGTTGCAAGATCCTGTACGAGGCACAAGTACGCTCACACCTTGAGTATGCTCCACTTTCTTGGTTTGCCTGCCCCCCTCTCATCTGTGACTGCTTGACAGAGTAGAGAACAGAGCAAGACCTTTCTTTCTCCCTGAGTGAGGTTTGCAGTCTTTGGCCTCCTAACCTATACTCTGTTTGCGGTCTTCTTTGCCCTTCCCCGATCTTCATGACTTTGCATTTGGCGGGGTTAAATTCAAGGAGCCAGTTGCTGGACCAGGCTTGTAGCCTGTCCAGGTCTCTTTGTAGTCCTGTCTGATCCTCATCTGATTTAATTCTCCTCATTAACTTCACATCGTCTGGGAACAGGGACACTTCTGAGTCTTTCCCTTCCAGCATGTGTGTATGTGTGTTAGTTACCATTTGGTCCTAGGTACATGTCGATTAGACACTAGGCCTGTTGTGTGTGTGTGTGTGTGTGTGTGTGTGTATACTCACCTATTTGTACTCACCTATTTGTGGTTGCAGGGGTCGAGCCATAGCTCCTGGCCCCGCCTCTTCGCTGATTGTGTGTTGTGTGTGTGGTGTGTGTGTGTGTGTGTGTGTGTGTGTGTGTGTTGTGTTGTGTGTGTGTGTGGTGCGTGTCTGTGTGTGTCTGTGTGTGTATACATGTGTGCGTGTGTGTATGCATACGTGCACTTGTATTTGTGCGTTTATATATGAGTGTGGAGGCGACGTGTGTACATGTATGTGCCAGTGTATGTGCGTGTTAAGCATGATGGAGAGCACTGTGTACCGAGTCAACAGGAGAACAGCACCGCTACATAATACTGTTAACGGAAGTCATGTAATCGTCCCTGTTAATGAACGGTCACATAACATGAAGAGAAATGAGGAAGGTAGAGGGGAGGAGAGATGAAATGAGAGAGAAGAGGAGGTAAGGGAGAGTAAAGCAGAGAGAAAGAGGAGGGAAGGAGATATGGAGAGAGCAGGCTTGTGTGTGTGTTCTTACCCGTTTGTGGTTGCAGGGGTCGATTCATAGCTCCTGGTCCGGTGTCTTCGCTGGTCGCTACTAGGTCCACACTCTCCCTACTCCATAAGCTTAATCGTACATCTTCTTGAAGCTATATATGGATCCTGACTCCACCACATCACTCTCCAGAATATTCCACTTCCTAACAACTCTACGGATAAAGAAATACTTCCTAACATCCCTGTGACTCATCTGAGTTTCATCTTGTTGATGCGCGCGCGCTTGTGTGCGTGTGTGCGTGTGTGTGTGTGTGTGTGTGTGTGTGTGTGTGTGTGTGTGTGTGTGTGTGTGTGTGTGTGTGTGTCCATTTTGTCCTAGGCACATGCCGATTAGACACTAGGCCTGTTGTATGTGCATGCGCGCGCGCGCGTGTGTGTGTGTGTGTGTGCACGTGTGTGTGTACGTGTGTGTGTACGTGTGTGTGTGTACGTGTGTGTGTGTACGTGTGTGTGTACGTGTGTGTGTACGTGTGTGTACGTGTGTGTACGTGTGTGTGTGTGTGTGTGTGTGTGTGTGTGTGTGTGTGTGTGTGTGTGTGTGTGTACTCACCTAGTTGAGGTTGCAGGGTCGAGTCCGAGCTCCTGGCCCCGCCTCTTCACTGATCGCTACTAGGTCACTCTCCCTGAACCGTGAGCTTTATCATACCTCTGCTTAAAGCTATGTATGGATCCTGCCTCCACTACATCGCTTCCCAAACTATTCCACTTACTGACTACTCTGTGGCTGAAGAAATACTTCCTAACATCCCTGTGATTCATCAGTGTCTTCAACTTCCAACTGTGTACCCTTGTTACTGTGTCCAATCTCTGGAATATCCTGTCTTTGTCCACCTTGTCAATTCCTCTCAGTATTCTGTATGTCGTTATCATGTCCCCCCTATCTCTCCTGTCCTCCAGTGTCGTCAGGTTGATTTCCCTTAACCTCTCCTCGTAGGACATACCTCTTAGCTCTGGGACTAGTCTTGTTGCAAACCTTTGCACTTTCACTAGTTTCTTTACGTGCTTGGCTAGGTGTGGGTTCCAAACTGGTGCCGCATACTCCAATATGGGCCTAACGTACACGGTGTACAGGGTCCTGAATGATTCCTTATTAAGATGTCGGAATGCTGTTCTGAGGTTTGCTAGGCGCCCATATGCTGCAGCAGTTATTTGGTTGATGTGCGCTTCAGGAGATGTGCCTGGTGTTATACTCACCCCAAGATCTTTTTCCTTGAGTGAGTTTGTAGTCTCTGGCCCCCTAGACTGTACTCCGTCTGCGGTCTTCTTTGCCCTTCCCCAATCTTCATGACTTTGCACTTGGTGGGATTGAACTCCAAGGAGCCAATTGCTGGACCAGGTCTGCAGCCTGTCCAGATCCCTTTGTAGTTCTGCCTGGTCTTCGATCGAGTGAATTCTTCTCATCAACTTCACGTCATCTGCAAACAGGGACACCTCAGAGTCTATTCCTTCCGTCATGTCGTTCACAAATACCAGAAACAGCACTGGTCCTAGGACTGACCCTGTGGGACCCCGCTGGTCACAGGTGCCCACTCTGACCCCTCCCCACGTCCCATGACTTGCTGCTGTCTCCTGAAAAGTTTTCCCTGATCCATTGTAGTGCCTTCCTTTTTATCCCTGCTTGGTCCTCCATTTTTTCACCAATCTCTCGTGTGGAACTGTGTCAACCCCTTTCTTGCAGCCAAAAAATGCAAACCCACCCACCCCTTCTCTCTTGTTTACGCGTCACCATGTATAGAACTCCGTGGTTTGTGACAAGGTTTTCCCGCCCCTAAAACCCATGTTGGCTGCGTTGATGAATCTTTCCTTTCTAGGTGTTCCATCCCTTCTCCCTGATAATCTTTCCATCATTTTTTATACTTACATGCATGAACGGTCTGTGTTAATGCTTATGTCGTCTCCTTTTTTGATTGGGGCTCATTTGCTGTCTTCCCTGCCCCAGGAATCTCCCCTTTTTGATAGATTATTTAATATTGTTGTTTGGGGGACAATAGCGCCCCTTGCTCCCTCTCTCAATACCCCTGGGGAGATTTATCTGGCCCCTTGCCCTTTAGGATCTGTCACTCAGAAGCCCTTACTTCTTCCCCGGTTGTGTGACGTGTCCGCCTGGTGGGGTGCCCCACCTCTCCGTTTTTCTGGAGCCCCCTTTGTCTCCCCTGTGAACACTTCTTTGAATTCTTGTTGAGTTCCCCACATACTTCACGGTATTTTTGTTGTCTCTCCTCCTTCCTTCCTTAGCCTGATTACCTGGTCCTTGACTGTTGTTTTCCTCCTGATGTGGCTGTACAACAGTTTCGGGTCAGATTTGGCTTTTGTGTTATGTCGTTTTCATATTGTCTTTGGGCCTCCTTCTTTTCTGTGCATATTCGTTTCTGGCTCTACGACTGCTCTCCTTATTCTCCTGGGTCCTTTGCCTTCTATATTTCTTCCATTCCCTAGCACACTTGGTTTTTGCTTCCCTGCACCTTTGGGTAAACCATGGGCTCATCCTGGCTTTTTATTATTCCTGTTTACCCTTGGGACAAACCTCTCCTCAGCCTCCTTGCATTTTGTTGCTACATATTCCATCATCTCATTAACTGGCTTCCCTGCCAGTTCTCTGTCCCACTGAACCCCGTTCAGGAAGTTCCTCATTCCTGTGTAGTCCCTTTCTTGTAGTTTGGCTTCATTCGTCCTGGCCTTCCTGCTTCTCCTCCACTTGTAGCTCTACTGTGTATTCGAAGCTTTAAAACCACATGGTCACTGGCCCCAAGGGGTCTTTCATATGTGATGTCCTCGATATCTGCACTACTCAAGGTGAATACTAAGTCCAGCCTTGCTGGTTCATCCTCTCCTCTCTCTCTTGTAGTGTCCCTTACGTGTTGGCACATGAAGTTTTCCAGTACCCCCTCCATCATCTTAGCCCTCCATGTATCTTGGCCCCCATATGGGTCCAAGTTCTCCCAATCGATCTCCTTGTGGTTAAAGTCACCCATGATCAGGAGCTTTGCCCTGCATGCATGAACTCTTCTGGCCACTCTAGCCAGTGTGTCAACCATCGCTCTATTGCTCTCGTCGTACTCTTGCCTTGGCCTCCTGCTGTTCTGTGGTGGGTTATACATCACTGCTATTACCACCTTGGGACCTCCAGAGTGAAGCGTTCCCGCTATGTAATCACTTTCTTCTCCGCTGTCTCCTCTCTCCAGCTCATCAAAATTCCAGCGATTTTTGATCAGCAATGCCACTCCTCCACCCACCCTGTTCCCTCTGTCTTTCCTCAGGATTTGGTATCCCGTTGGAAAGATGGCATCTGTTATCATACCTGTAAACTTGGTTTCTGTGAGAGCTATGATGTCCGGTGATGCTTCTTTGACTCTTTCATGCCACTCCTCCCACTTATTTGTTATTCCATCAGCGTTTGTGTACCATACCTTCAGTTTCCTTTCCAACACTGTGGTTTGGGGGGGCCTGTGAGGGTGGGAGACCTGGTGGCATACTGTGGGATTCTATAGCTCGGTGTTTGGGTGGAGGCTGTGGGTATGGGATTGTAGTGTGTGTTGGGATGGTGTGATAGGTTGTATGGTTCTGAGAATAGTTGTATGTGTGCTTGCCCTTGCTGTTCTGTTCTGCTCTGACTGACCTCTGCTGGTTCCATCCTTGTCTCTTTTCCTAGCTCCTTTCGCTTTTTTGTCCTCTCCCTCAGCTGCTGTCGTTCTGATTTTGTTCTGTCTCTGTCTAGGAACACCCTCTTGTACTCTTCCGAGTATTTCAATCGTGGTTTCTCTTGGAGGATCCTGTTCCGCACTGTTTCCGTCCTGAGAATCAGCTAGATTGGTCGGTTTCTCCCCTTCGAGTACCCCCCTATTCTCTGAAAATTTACAATCTCGTCCATCTCTTCACCTATTTCCGTGATGATTTTCTCAATCTCCTTTCTTTCTTCCTGCTGCCTTTCAGTGTGTGTCCTTTCCTCTCTCTCCTGAAGCCCATGGATAAACACTGATTTTGCCCTTTCCTCCTCCCATTGCCTCACCCTCTGTGACTCTGGATCCTGCCTGTTTGTGGTCAGTTTCTCCCTTGTGTTTTCCAGTGGCTCTTGATAGCATGGTTGTGCCTCAGCATTCGACCTATCGCCCTCTCCATCTGCAACCAGCTGTTCTTCCCTTTCACTCCTTGGTCCTCCTTGGCAGGCTGATATGACCTTAGCATAATTCATAATTCCTTCCTTCCTGTTCGGCCTCACAGCTTCATATGCTGTGTCTTCTCTGGTCACTGCCCCTGTTACTCACTTCAGCCTATTTATCTCAACTTCTAGGACCCTTATATTGGCTACTGCAGTTTCGACTTGTGCCTCCCAATTCTTTGTCTCCTTCTCCAACCTCTTTTCCAATTTCACAGAGAGCTCTTTCTCCATTTTTTTCAGAAAGCTCTCCTAATTTTCTCTCCCACTCTTGTTCCATCCTTTTCCACTGCTCCTCCATCCACTCCTCCCTACCAGAACCATTCTCATCTGATCCTTGGTTCCTGCGAGTCCCCACCTTTTTTTTTTTTTTTTTTTTTTTTTGTGTGAGAGAAGAGAGAAGGGAAAGGTAGAAGTGTGTGTATGTGTGTGTGTGTGTGTTGTGTGTTTGTGTATGTTTTTGTGTGTGTTGTGGTGTGTGTGTTGTGTGTGTTTTGTGTGTATGTGTGTTGTGTGTGATGTGTGTGTGTTTTGTGTGTGTGTGTGTGTGTGTGTGCGTGCGTGCGTGTGTGTGTGTGTGTGTGTGTTTTGTGTGTGTGCGTGTGTGTGTGTGTGTGTGTGTTAGTTACCATTTTGTCCTAGGCACATGTCGATTAGACACTAGGCCTGTAGTATATGCGTGTGTGTGTGTGTGTGTGTGTGTGTGTGTGTGTGTGTGGGGGTGTGTGTGTGCGTGTGCGTGCGTGTTGGTGTGTGTCTGTGTTGTGCGTGTTGATGTGTGTGTGTGTGTGTGTTAGTTTTCCATTTTATCCTAGGCACATGTCGATTAGACACTAGGCCTGTTGTATATGTGTGTGTGCATGTACTCACCTAGTTGTACTCACCTAGTTGAGGTTGCGGGGGTCGAGTCCGAGCTCCTGGCCCCGCCTCTTCACTGATCGCTACTAGGTCACTCTCCCTGAGCCGTGAGCTTTATCGTACCTCTGCTTAAAGCTATGTATGGATCCTGCCTCCACTACATCGCTTCCCAAACTATTCCACTTACTGACTACTCTGTGGCTGAAGAAATACTTCCTAACATCCCTGTGATTCATCTGTGTCTTTAGCTTCCAACTGTGTCCCCTTGTTACTGTGTCCAATCTCTGGAACATCCTGTTTTTGTCCACCTTGTCAATTCCTCTCAGTATTTTTGTATGTCGTTATCATGTCC
>NC_069414.1:38072574-38097574 GCF_026875155.1 Cherax quadricarinatus | reverse complement strand
TTTGGCCTAATCCAACTAAATACATTTTAGATAAGTTTACAGTAATTTAATAATAAACAAACACAGTGAAATATATTTTTTTTTCGTTAGGTTCTGAATGATTTTTGCGAAATTATTGCATACAAAAATTTTCGCTTGCCTTAATCGGCAAGTCGAGCGTTGCTATTTAAGACAAAATCGCAAGTTTTACCAATTCGGCACGATATATATATATATATATATAATATATATATATATATATATATATATATATATATATATATATATATAATATATATATATATATATATGTATATATATATAAATATAATATATGTTTTATATATATATATATATATATATATATATATTTTATATATATATATATATTTTATATATATAAAATTTTATGTAAAAAATCCTATTGGTAAAAAAAATAGTTTAAAAGATGGGTGGTAGGGAAGTGGAATATTCAAATGGCTTCAGGAAGAAATCCAAATATTCTTCCTTGAAGCCTTTTTATCCATTATATATTTATATACTATATATATATATATATATATATAATATATATATATATATATATATATATATAATATATATATATATATATATATATAATATATATAATTCATTTAGAGAGAATGGATCAAAGTAGAATGACATGGAAAGTATATAAATCTATAGGGGAAGGAAGGCGGGTAGGGGTCGTCCTCGAAAGGGTTGGAGAGAGGGGGTAAAGGAGGTTTTGTGGGCGAGGGGCTTGGACTTCCAGCAAGTGTGCATGAGCGTGTTAGATAGGAGTGATTGGAGACGAATGGTACTTGGGACCTGACGATCTGTTGGAGTGTCAGCAGGGTAATATTTAGTGAAGGGATTCAGGGAAACCAGTTATTTTCATATAGTCAGACTTGAGTCCTGGAAATGGGAAGTACAATGCCTGCACTTTAAAGGAGTGGTTTGGGATATTGGCAGTTTGGAGGGATATGTTGTGTATCTTTATACGTATATGCTTCTAAACTGTTGTGTTTTGAACACCTCTGCAAAAACAGTGATAATTTGTGATTGTGGTGAAAGTGTTGAATGATGATGAAAGTATTTTCTTTTTGGGGATTTTCTTTCTTTTTTGGGTCACCCTGCCTCGGTGGGAGACGGCCGACTTGTTGAAAAAAAAATGTATATATTATATATATATATATATATATAATATTATATATATATATATATATATATATATATATATATATATATATATATATTGTTATATCGAAATTGGTCATCCTGTGTTATTTAACTATTGTAAGAGAATATGTTCATCACTTAATATTATAGCGCGAAATTCCCCTTTTTATAGCTAAAATAGAGACTTTCGGCGTTATATTGTTATCTGTTAATATATGAAAAATACCATGGTATTATCACTATTTTGTTATTATCACTATTTTGTTATTATTATCACTATTATTTTATTATTATTGTTAGGTAGGATTTCTTGTGTATTTAGAGTTTAAGTCTTGGAACCATCCGGTGAATTGTTCAATTGTTTATGTCCGACTGGCTGACGTTTGGGTCAGCTGATCCAACCTGACGACGCGTCAACAGACTGGCAAGTAGTCAGTCTGCTCCCTGCTCTAGCCCTGACAACTGATCGTATATTGGCTCTTACGGTGTACAGTTTGAATGGTTTTGAGAATTGGACTCTAGAGCTGGAGCTGACTCAGTTTGTTCCTCATTGCTCTGAAAGATTCTTTTGATATTTATATTCTTGGTCAGTTCAGTAATCCATAGAGATACTTTACGGCCAGATTCAAAGGTCTTGTTAAATCTTGTACCTTTTGTATTTTGAGTTTACAGTCTTGTTAAGACAAAGACATAAATGTTAATGAAGACTTAATTACAGGAAGAATAATTAAACTTCCTTATTAATGTGACATTTCCATGATTTTGAACTAAATGTATATGGTAAATTTATTGTACAAAGTATTAAGTTACATTAACTACAAAGAGAAGATAAAGTATTGTATTTAAATACTTTAATAAATTTGTATATTATTCTATGGAGTTTCCCAGTTGAAATTATTTCCCCTAGACTCTTAAATACCTTTAAATAACTCGGATCCAAAAATCTTGTTGTATAAGAAATAAATGGTAACAGGCCACATTCTGAAGTTCTTGAAAAAATTTCTTATTCGCAACAAATGGGGGCCTGTCCGGGATCTCTGTTGTTCTAAGACAGTGATCAAAAGAACAATATTAAAGTTATATACTGGGAATTTATCTTTAGTTATATTTTCAAAATATTGATCATGGAAGATCACATTAAAGAGTTTATTTGAAGATTTAACATTGTCAAAGCTGGACTCCTTGAAACTTCAAACGCTGGCAGATAGCCCGTAAATGGGAGTACCATACGATAGTATTACACAGCCAATACCGTAATGGCAATAATTAGAAACAAATTGTTTCTAGGGGCCTCTAACCATCATGTAGCAGGAGATTCTGACTCTGAAAGTTTAGTTTCTCAAGTAAGCTACCAGTCGAGATTCGAAGTATTAGAAGAACAATTTCTAAGAGTTGATCTTGAAATTGAATCAGATAGATTAGGTCCCACTTTTTCCTCTAGTAAAGTAGATGAAGTATTGCAGGGTGCAGCCGCTCTTCGGCATTCGCCCGTTACTGAAGGAATTCCTATTAATGGTCAGCCTGGCCCTCACCAAGGTGCACGTCCAAAGGAATATCCACATACCGCCAGTTCAATTCCCTCATTTTCGATACCATCGTGGCATATTTCTCAAAGTCAGTTTGAGAAATTAGAGAGACTATTTATTTTACAGACTGCTCAAATTGAGGCTCAGCGTAAATTAAATGAAGAAGACTTTCAAAGGGAAACGCTCCGCTATATAAGACAACAACAACAAGGTAATGTGAGTGAAAGATGTACTGAATCCTCAAATGATTCTTTCAATATACAAAAAGCTGCATCTATGGTTCCAAGGTTAATGACGGAGATTTAGATACTTATTTTGAAGTCTTTGAGAATCAAGCACGTGCTATGAGCTGGCCCCAACAACACTGGGCAACCTTATTACATACTTCGTTGTCTGGTAAAGCTCAATATGTGGATTATGATTCCGTTAAGAAGGCTATCCTAAAGGCTTATGATCTCCTCCCAGTAAGTTATCAAAAAACCATTAGAGCATTAAAACGCCGCCAACTCGTCGTATGTAGATTTGCACGTGAAAAGAAAATCGCTTTTGAGAGATGGTGTAGAGCTTCTAACTGTAAATCTATGAGGATTTCTATAATAATTTACCAGAAGACTTGCATAGGTATTTGATTAGTTGCCCCATAGTAAATATACTAGAAACAGCCTCGCTCGCCAATAACTATGAAATATCTCAACAATTGATTGACGAAACAAAAAGTAAGGAAACAGTGACTAAATATGCCCCTAAGAAAGGACGATCCAATCTTACAGAGATGCATCTCATACAGAATCCTTGCCCGACCTCCTATGATGCCTCCACGCCCATTAATAATAAATTTAGATCTAACTCTAGGAAAAGTTCAAAACCACTAAGGCATAACAGTGAGTTGAACTGCACTTATTGTAATAAGAAAGGTCATTTAAGGAAACACTGTTATTGGCTAGAGAGGGATACCAGGAACGAGCGACTTCGTTTCCCAACTCAGGTAATATCTTCATCGACAACTCAAAAGAAACTGAACCCTAGTACCGAAAAAGGGTTTTCACAAGAACGAATCAGTAGTCAATTCCTAGATGACTCAATACTAGAGCTGTTTCAGAAAAAGATATTCACCAGCTATTGAGTCCTCTACTTTGCTAAAGTGAAAGTTGGAATAGACGAGACTCAATTAATTGAAATTAATTCCTTCCGTGATACTGGAAGTTATTTACATTGTTGAAGCAGGACATACTTTCCGTAAGTGATAAAAACTCGCACAAAGCATAGATGTCTTATTAGAAGACATGGAGGCGCCATTATAAGAGTGCCCTCTTAAACAGGATATACATCCAAACACCAACCTATACTGGCTTTGTGTCGGTAGGTAATATCCAGTGAAAACTTTTCCTATTCAGGCGTTTACTTACTCATAGGCAATGATCTAGACTATCCGGGTATAAGCCGAGGAGCCTCTAGTAATTGATAATTCTAACTGACTTTAACTATGCCATAGAAGCTCGAAAAGAGGCTCCTACCTTATTTCCTCTCAATGTTTATAACTAGAGCAATGTCTAGAGTGCCTCAGTATCCTTTATCAACTGAAGTCCTAAGTGAAGGCGAAGATTTAGGTCTCGATTTATTGTTCAGCCAATCCTTACAACCCAGATCTTCAAATCTGAAAATTCTATGATCGTCCTTTTCAAGATTCTGATATTAAAATGCTATCGAAAGTAAGATTTAAATAAGGGATCATTCCTTGATCCATCCCTAGAGAAATTACGAGAGATAGCTATTACAGAAGACGACGCCCAAGACCTGGACAATTGTTACTATCTTGCTAATGGTATATTAATGAGAAAGGAAAAGTCTCTTTTGTCTTCCGACGATCACCTGTCTACCAGCAAACATCTAGTAGTGCTACCTAGCACCTTTAGAGAATTGGCTATTAGTATTCGCCCACCATAGTCCCATGGGAGGACATTTGGGAGTAAAGAAAAAAGCTGGGCAAAATAGCCAAGCATTTTCATTGGCCCAGAATGAAGGGGACTGTGGAAAGCTATCTAAAAGGTTGTCAAGTCTGCCAAATGACCGGCAAACCTTCGCACACACCTCCACCAGTTCCCCTCATTCCGATTCCCGTCAGTGGTGAGCCCTTCTCATGCCTGATAATAGATTGCGTTGGTCCGTTACCCAGGACTAAACAAGGGAATCAATATCTGTTTACAATTAAAGGATGTCGTTAAATCGATATCCAGAGGCTATCCCTTTGAGAAAAATTGATTCTCGCATCATTGTTCGAGCTTTGCAAAAATTTTTCTCACAGGTGGGGATTCCCCGAATAATTCAATCCGATCAAGGTTCAAATTTTACCTCTAAGATGTTTCGTGATGCCTTATCTCGCCTCGGAATTAAGTCCATATTTTCTGTTGCTTATCACCCTCAGTCGCAAGGAGCCCTCGAACGATTTCATCAAACATTAAAATCAATGTTGAGAGCATACTGCGAGCAGTTTTCCAGAGATTGGGACGAAGGAATACCATTCCTCTTGTTCGCCTTAAGGGAAAGCGAACAAGAAAGCACTGGGTTTAGTCCATTTGAATTAATTTACGGACACCAAGTACACGGCCCCCTCGCCGTACTAAAAGATTCATGGACCAGAAAATCAGAACCCTCGTTTAAAACAACTCCAACTCTAATGCAAAAGTGTTTGTCATAACTGAGGGAATTAGCCTCAAAAAGCTTAGCTAAGGCCCAGTCCAAGATGAAGCATTGTTATGACAAACACACACGCTCTCGTTTCTTCAAACCAGGTGACAGTGTGATGGCACAGAAATTCTTACCTGGACACGCTCTGCAACCTAGATACGAAGGTCCTTTGGAAGTGATTGAGCGGCTCAATGAGGTAAATTATGTACTACAAACTCCAGGAAAGAGAAAAGCAAAACGTACTTATCACATAAACCAACTTAAGGCTTACTTCCCTAGTATCGTACCAGTTTCGACAGTTCTTCCTTTAGCTGAAACTGAAAATGTAAGTCTGCCCAGCATCTCTAAAGCGATAGAAGTACGTTTAAAAAAATTCAGAGACATTGCAATCTCTTGATACCTTTCTTATGGACCTTGATTTGAAAAAAGCAAAAGATATCAAAGACTTGATATTACGTTATGAGGTTTTATTCCATGACGTCCCTAGGTGTTGTACATTGGGAATTCACGACATAGATGTACAAGGAGCAAAGCCTTGCAAACAGTCACCTTATAGGGCAAGTCCTCTCAAACAAGAAACATTAAACAAAGAAGTAGAATTTTTGTTGTCCCATGGACTCATAGAACGGAGTAAAAGTCCGTGGGCCTCTCCCTGTATATTAGTTCCCAAGCCTGATGGAACTTCTAGAATGTGCACTGATTATCGTAAGGTTAATGCTCTCACGGTACCAGATGGTTTCCCACTACCCCGTATTGATGATCTAATAGACAGAGTATCAGGAGCCGCCTATGTCACCCGCCTGGATTTATTAAGGGGCTATTACCAAGTGCCGCTTACCCAGCGAGCCCAAGAAATATCTGCATTTACTATACAAGGCGGATTATTCAATTATCGTGTTATGCCCTTCGGGTTGTGTAACGCGGCCTCTACCTTTCAGCGCCTGATGAACCTGCTGACCAATGATTTAGAAGGAGTGGATGCATATCTAGATGATCTTGTTATATATAGCAATGAGTGGGAGCAACATTTAATTTGCCTGGAAACCTTATTTAAGAAGTTAGAAAAGTACAACTTCACCATAAATTTAGCCAAGTGTCAGTTTGGACAAGCCAAGATTAAATACCTCGGTTTTTGTATAGGTCAGGGTGAGGTACGCCTGTTGATGTAAAAGTTAGGGCCATTGCCGAGTTTCCTATCCCTCAAGATAGAAAGTCTATACAAAGGTTCCTTGGAATGACTGGTTATTATCGACGTTTCTTTCCTAATTTTTCTCAGGTTGCATCTCCTCTTACTGAGTTAGCCAGTAGTAAAGATGAAGTTTGCTGGACGAAGGATTGTGGAGATAGCTTTTAATCGGTTTGAAGCGGTTGCTTTCTTCATCGCCCGTATTGAAAAGTCCTAACTTTAATCAACCCTTCTATTTACACATCGATGCCAGCGGTTATACTGTGGGGGCGGTGTTACTTCAGAAATCCCCCTCTACTGATATTTTGCATCCTGTATCTTATTTTTCTTCAAAGTTGAAACGTCACCAAAAGAATTACGCCACTATAGAGAAAAAAGCTCTTGCCCTAGTAATATCTTTGGAACATTTTGACGTTTATCTGGGAACCTCCCCCCATAAAATTATGGTATTTTCTGATCACAACCCTTTAATTTATATTAATTCTATGAAATCAAAGAACACCCGGATCCTCAGGTGGGCTCTGAGGATCCAACCTTATCTGATTAGTATTCAACACTTAAGTGGATCCCTTAACATAATTGCTGATGCCCTTTCTCACCCCTGAAAAAAAAAAAAAAAAAAAGTATACCTTAAAATGTAAAGTTAAGAAATGAGTACTCTTAGAGCCTAATTTATATGTATATCATATATTTTTGTTAATGATTTTCTTTTATATTGACAGTATGACTATGAAAGCCGTTGCGTTGATGGGACGAGGTACAGTGGACCCTCAACCAGCGATATTAATCTGTTCCTGAGAGCTCATCGTTAATCAAAATAATCGTTAGTCAAGTTAATTTTCCCCATAAGAAATAATGGAAATCAAATTAATCCGTGCAAGACACCCCAAAGTATTGAAAAAAAAAATTTTTACCACATGAAATATTAATTTTAATACACACAAACTGAAGAAGACATGCACAGTTACATGACACTTACCTTTATTGAAGATCTGGTGATGATTGATGGGATGGGAGGAGGGGAGACCGTTGATCTTCTTAGTGTTTAGAAGGGAAATCCCCTTCCATTAGCACTTGAGGCAGCAAGTCTTTTTCTGGGGTTACTTCCCTTGTTCTTTTAATGCCACTAGGACCAGCTTCAGAGTCACTGGACTTCTGTCGCACAACATATCTGTCCATAGAGGCCTGTACCTCTCGTTCCTTTATCCTAAAGTGTTTCACAACATTGTCAGTGTAATAGTCACCAGCACGGCTTGCAATAGCTGTGTGAGGGTGATTTTCATCAAAAAAGGTTTGCACTTTAAGCCACATTGCACACATTTCCTTAATCTTTGAAGTAGGCAACTTCTTCAATTTTCCTCTCCCCTCCTCCGAAGCAGTTTCCTCAGGTGTGGCCTCTTACTGTTGAAGATGATCTAGCAGCTCATCAGTGGTTTGTTCTTTATTGTCCTCCTCCACCAACTCTTCCACATCCTCCCCACTAACCTCACCAATATGAGCACTAGTTCCAGGCATTTTTTCCTGTTCACCTGGGTGTTAGTCAACTGTTGTGGGTCGCATCCTGGGGGACAAGATTAAGGACCCCCAATGGAAATAAGTTAGACAGTCCTCGATGATGCACTGACTTTCTTGGGTTATCCTGGGTGGCTAACCCTCCGGGTTAATCGTTTTCTCGGTAATTGTTTCACGTTAAGCCACACCAACAACACTCTCTCCACATCTTCGAGTAATACAGCTGATGGTGGTGCAGCAACAACAACAGCTGACTCTGGTGCAGCAGCAACTGCACCTTTGGCAAGAACAGCTTCCTTGATTGCCGTTTTCTTACCCACAATAGTAGCGATGGTAGATTGGGGTTTATTATACAACCTGACCAGCTCAGAGACATGCACTCCACTTTCATACTTAGCAATGATCTCTTTCTTCATCTCCATAGTAATTCTCACCCTTTTTGCTGTAGGGTTGGCACTAGAAGCTTTCTTGGGGCCCATGGTGACTTATTTTGCAGGTGCAATCACTACAAAGGCTGTGATAATATGAAATGTTCCAGTTGTTGTATGTTTGGAAGCGACCGCGGTGGCTGGCTGGCTTGTAAACACTGACACCCAAGGGACAAGTGAGGCACGCTCAGGCCAAAGTGGACGCGTATGGTACGGAACGAATAGCGCGGGTCGGGTTTTTAAGCGCTAGTTGAGGCAAAATTTTTGCGTTTAAATGTATCGCTAGTCAGATTTATCGTTAATCGATGCCATCGCTGGTTAAGGGTCCACTGTATTAAGTCCACATGGATGACCCTGACAGTCATGTCCAAGACTCCTATTCTCGAATTGTGATGGAAACCACTCCAGATAGTTCTTCCAGCCATTGTTCCAAAACCTCATCCTCTGGCAAATAACCATGCTGATCAACTTCTTTCTTCTCCATTCTTCTGTCATACTATATGCCTTATTTACCAAGAGGACGCTTATTATAAAGGAGATATTACCAAGGACGCTTGCAAACTCCCAACTGCGACCTATTGTCGTACGGGGGAGGGGTGTTATATCTTCGAAATTGGTCATCCTGTGTTATTTAACTATTGTAAGAGAATATGTTCATCACTTAACATTATAGCGCGAAAGTCCCCGTTTATAGCTAAAATAGAGACTTTCGGCGTTATATTGTTATCTGTTAATATATGAAAAATACCATGGTATTATCACTATTTTGTTATTATCACTATTTTGTTATTATTATCACTATTATTTTATTATTATTGTTAGGTAGGATTTCTTGTGTATTTAGAGTTTAAGTCTCGGAACCATCCGATGAATTGTTCAATTGTTTATGTCCGACTGGCTGACGTTTGGGTCAGCTGATCCAACCTGACGACGCGTCAACAGACTGGCAAGTAGTCAGTCTGCTCCCTGCTCTAGCCCTGACAACTGATCGTATATTGGCTCTTACGGTGTACAGTTTGAATGGTTTTGAGAATTGGACTCTAGAGCTGGTGGACAAAGACTGGATGTTCTAGAGATGGGACACAGAAACAAGAGGTCAAAATTGGAAGTTGAAGACTCAGATGAGTCAAAGGGATGTTAGAAAGTACTTCTTCAGTCATAGAGTTGTCAGGCAGTGGAATAGCCTAGAAAGTGACGTAGTGGAGGCGGGAACCATACATAGTTTTAAGACGAGGTTTGATAAAGCTCGTGGAGCAGGGAGAGAGAGGACCCAGTAGCAACCAGTGAAGAGGCGGGGCCAGGAGCTAAGACTCGACCCCTGAAACCACAAATAGGTGAGTACACACACACACACACACGCGCGCGCGCGCGCACACACACGCATATACTACAGGCCTAGTGTCTAATCGACATGTGCCTAGGACAAAATGGTAACTAACACACACACACACACACACGCACACCACACACACATGCACAACCCACACGCATATACTACAGGCCTAGTGTCTAATCGACATGTGCCTAGGACAAAATGGTAACTAACACAGAGTGACGTAGTAGATACCAGTGAAGAGGCAGGGCCAGGATCTAGGACTCGACCCTCAGCCTCAACTAGGTGAGAGCTAGGTGAGTACACACACGCACACACACAAACACACACACACCCCACACACACAACACACACACACACCCACACACACAAAAAAAACCAAAAACACAAACCCCACACGTCACAAACCCTCCCAAACAAAAACCCCCGGGACAAAACAAAAACCAAAAACACCATTTCCCACAAAAAACGGCTGTGTTTTTGAATGTGGGGGGGGGGGGGGCCTGGTCCCCGGGGGGGGGGATTTTTTTTTTGGGGGGGGGGGGGGGGGGGTTTTTTTTGGGGGGGGTGTGTGGTGTGTGTTTGTGTGTTTTGTGTGTGTGTGTGTGTTGTTGTTTTGGTGTGTGTGTTTGTGGTGTGTGTGTGTGTGGTGTTTGGTGGTTTGTTGGTGTGTGTGTGTGTGTGTGTGTTGTGTTTGTTGTGTTTGTGGTTTTTGGGTGTGGTGTTGCGTTGTGTGTTGTGTGTGTGTGTGGTGTTGTGTGTGTTTTTGTGGTGTGGTTTGTGTTGTGGGTGGTGTTTGTGGTGTGTGTGGTGTGGTGGTTTTTGGGTGTGTGTGTGGTGTGTGTGTGTTTTTTGTGTGTGTGTGTGTGTTGTGTTTTGTTGTGTTTGTGTGTGTGTTTGTGTGGTTGTGTGTGTGTGTGTGTTTGGGTGTGTTTGTGTGTGTTGTGTGTGTGTGTGTGTTTGTGTGTGTTTTGTGTGTGTGTGTGTGGTGTGTTGTGTGTGTGTGTGTGTGTGTGGTGGTGCGTGGTGTGTGTGTGTGTGTGTGTTTGTGTGTGTGTTGTGTTTGTTTGTGTGTGTGTTTTGTTTGTGTGTGTTTGTGTGTGTGTGGTGTGGGTGTGTTTGTGTGTGTGTGTGTGTGTGTGTTGTGTGATGTGTGTGTGTTGTGGTGTGTGTTTTTGTGTGTTGTGTGTTGTTGTGTTGTGTGTTTTGTGTGTGTTTGTGTTTGTGTGTGTGTTTGTGTTGTTGGTGTGTGTGTGTGTGTGTTTGTGTGTGTGTGTGTTTGTGTGTTTGTGTGTGTGTGTTTGTGTGTGTTTTGGTGTGGTGTGTTGTTTGTGTTTTTGTGTGTGTTTGTGGTTGTGGTGTGGTGTGTGTGTTGGGTTGTTTGTGTGTGGTTTGTGTGTGTGTGTGTTTGTGTGTGTGTGTTGTGTTTGTGTGTGTGTTGTGTGTGTGTGTTGTGTGTGTTTGTGTTTTGTGTGTGTGTTGTTGTGTGTGTTTGTGTGTGTGTTTGTGTGGTTGTGTTTGTTGTGTGTTTGGTGTGTGTTTGTGTGTGTGTGTGTGTTTGTGTGTGTGTTTGTGTGTGTTGTGTGTGTGTGTGTTTGTGTGTGTGTTTGTGTGTGTTTGTGTGGTGTTGTGTGTGTTGTTTGTGTGTGTGTGTGTTTTGTGTGTGTGTGTGTGTGTGTGTGTTGTGTGTGTGTTTGTGTGTGTGTGTGTGTGTGTGTGGTGTGTGTGTGTGTTGTTGTGGTGTGTGTTTGTGTGTGTGTGTGTGTGTGTGTTTGTGTGTGTGTGTGTGTGTGTGTGTTGTGTGTGTGTGTGTGTGTTGTGGTTTGTGTTTGTGTGTGTGTGTGTTGTGGTGTTTGTGTGTGTGTGTTGTGGGTTGTGTGTGTGTGTGTGTGTGTTTGGGTGTGTTGTGTGTGTGGTGTGTGTGTGGTTGTGTGTGTGTGTGTGTGGTGTGTTTGTGTGTGTGTGTGTGTGTGTGTGTGTGTGTGTTGTGTTGTGTGTGTGTGTGTGTGTGTGTGTGTGTTGGTACATAGCGAAACGTTATGACGTAAAAGTTAATTATATATATGGTACACTTCAAGGTGTCGACATCAGGCTCTTACGTCCAATAATACAATCATTCAGTATACAGCGATAGTTTATTTTATTTCTACCAACAATATTGCAACAATCTGATAAACCTACATCTGGGCCCGGTTTAGCCTTTCTATGAATTTAAAAATCGGAAAATGATCGAATAATTCCCGTTCCATAATTCCAAAACTGACGTTTTGATCTGAATAATTTTGTTTAATTGATGGTAACCCGGTGGAACTGATATACCGGCAAAATTTTATACGAAATTGGTTGGTAAATTAGCACGTTCAATTTTCATATTGAAAAAAAAATGATCAGTTTTAAAATTCTGTTTTTAATAGGTGATTTTGTTTATTGATGAGTAACTTGAATGATTTTGAAGATATACACCGAGGTGTATGTTTTCGATTGTTGGTATACACGGGAGGTGTAAGTTGTCAGTGTTGTAACACAGAGATTATGTTTCAGTGTTATACACCGAGGTGTATGTTGTCTTATGTAATACACTGATAGTTGTATGTCTGTCAGTGTGTATACTTGAGATGTATTTTGAAGTGTATACACCGAGAGGTGTATGTCTGTCATTGTGTATACACCGATAGGTGTATGTCTGTCAGTGTGTATACACTGAGAGGTGTATGTCTGTCAGTGTGTATACACCGAGAGGTGTATGTTATTGTTTGTTACACGACATAGTTTCAGGTATACACAGAGAGGTGTATGTCTATCAGTTTGTATACACGCAGACGTGTATGTCTATCACTCTGTATACACCGAGAGGTGTATGTCTGTCACTGTGTATACACCGGGAGTTGTATGTCTGTCAGTATGTATACACCGCGTGTTGTATGTCACTGTGTATACACCGCGTGTTGTATGTCTGTCACTGTGTATACACCGCGAGCTGTATGTCTGTCAGTGTGTATACACCGTGAGTTGTATGTCTGTCAGTGTGTATACACCGTGATGTGTATGTCTGTCAGTTGTGATGAATGGTTTTGAAAAACCGACAAGTTGAAGATTGAGACACTTATGCAGCATATGGGAATCTTTATTCAGGAAACGCTTCGCCACACAGTGGCTTCATCAGTCCAATACAAAGCAGAAGGTGTAAGGAGAGGAGTTTGAGGTAATCAGTCCCTCAGCCTGGAGTCGATGTGTTCAGTCCATCAATCTTGTAGAATGTACAGCATAGGGCCGTAGACGTGGCTTAAATACTGTGTGGCGAAACGTTTCCTCAATAAAGATTCCCATACGTTGCATAAGTGTCTCAATCTTCAACATGTCTGTCAGTGTACTCACCTAATTGTGGTTGCAGGGGACGAGATTCAGCTCCTGGCCCCGCCTCTTCACTGATCGCTACTAGGTCCCCCCCTCTCTCTCTCTCTCTCTCTCTCTCTCTCTCTCTCTCTCTCTCTCTCTCTCTCTCTCTCTCTCTCTCTCTCTCCTCCTCTCTTCTCTCTCTCTCTCTCTCTCTCACTGCTTCCTGAGCTTTGTCATACTTCGTCTTAAAGCTATGTATGGTTCCTGCCTCCACTACGTCACTTGCTAGGCTATTCCACTTCCTGACGACTCTATGACTGAAGAAATACTTCCTAACATCCCTGTGACTCCTCTGAGTCTTCAGCTTCCAATTGTGACCCCTTGTTTCTGTGTCCCCTCTCTGGAACATCCTGTCTCTGTCCACCTTATCTATTCCACGCAGTATCTTGTATGTCGTTATCATGTCTCTTCTGACCCTTCTGTCCTCCAGTGTCGTCAGTCCGATTTCCCTCAACCTTTCATCGAAGGACATTCCCCTGAGCTCCGGAACTAGCCTTGTTGCAAACCTTTGTACTTTCTCTAACTTCTTGACGTGCTTGACCAGGTGTGGGTTCCAAACTGGTGCTGCATACTCCAGTATGGGCCTGACGTACACATTGTACAGTGTCTTGAACGATTCCTTATTAAGGTATCGGAACGCTATTCTCAG
The DNA here is from genome assembly GCF_026875155.1 of Cherax quadricarinatus. NCBI lineage: Eukaryota > Metazoa > Arthropoda > Malacostraca > Decapoda > Parastacidae > Cherax > Cherax quadricarinatus. The sequence goes on along the minus strand of NC_069414.1, from coordinate 38,083,698 downwards.
GTTTGCCAGGCGCCCATATGCTGCAGCAGTTATCTGGTTGATGTGTGCCTCCGGAGACGTGCTCGGTGTTATGGTCACCCCAAGATCTTTCTCCTTGAGTGAGGTTCGCAGTCTTTGTCCACCTAGCCTATACTCAGTCTGCGGTCTTCTTTGCCCTTCCCCAATCTTCATGACTTTGCATTTGGCAGGATTAAATTCGAGAAGCCAGTTTCTGGACCACGTGTCCAGTCTGTCCAGGTCTCTTTGTAGTCCTGCCTAATCCTCATCTGATTTAATCCTTCTCATCAACTTCACATCATCTGCGAACAGGGACACTTTCGGAGTCTATCCCTTACATCATGTCATTCACATCTATATAAAAAATAGCACTGGTCCTAGAACTGACCCCTGTGGGACCCCGCTCGTCACAGGTGCCCACTGTGATACCTCTTCACGTACCATGACTCGTTGTTGCCTCCCTGTCAAGTATTCCCTGATCCATTGCAGTGCCCTCCCTGTTATATGCGCCTGATCCTCCAGCTTCTGCTGGAGGATCAGGAACTGTGTCGAAAGCCTTCCTGCAGTCCAGGAAAATGCAATCCACCCACCCCTCTCGTGTCTTACTTCTGTTGCCTTGTCATAAAACTCCAGAAGGTTTGTGACACAGGATTTGTCTTCCATGAATCCATGCTGGTTGTCATTTATAATCTTGTCCCGTTCCATCTGCTCCACCACTCTCCTCCTGATAATCTTCTCTATGACTTTGCATACTATACGTGTCAGAGACACTGGTCTGTAGTTTAGTGCCTCGTTTCTGTCTCCTTTCTTAAAAATGGGGACTACATTTGCCATCTTCTATATCTTAGGTAGTTGCCCAGTTTCAAGGGATGTGTTGAAGATTGTGGTTAGGGGCACGCACAGCATCTCTGCTCCTTCTTCTAAGGACCCACGGGGAGATGTTGTCCGGTCCCATCGCCTTTGAGTTATCAAGGTCACTTAGCAGCTTCTGCACCTCCTCCTCCGTTGTTCGTATGTCATCCAACACTTGTTGGTATATTCTCTGTTGATGTTCCCCTCTGTGCTGTCTTCCCAGAGCCCTTACTGTCTCTACTGTAAATACTTCCTTAAATCTCCTGTTTAGCTCCTCACATACCTCCTGATCGTTTCTTGTGAGTTCCCCACCTTCTGTCCTCATCCTGATCACCTGGTCTTTGACTATTGTCTTCCTCCCGATGTGGCTATACAGCAGTTTCGGGCCAGACTTAACTTTCGATGCTATGTTATTTTCATACTGTCGCTGGGTCTACCTCCTTACCTGTGCATACTCGTTCCTGGCTCTGCAACTAATCTCCCTATTTTCATGTGTTCTATGCCTTCTGTAGTTTTCCCATTCTCTATTGCACTTAGTTTTTGCCTCCTTACACCGTCGGGTAAACCAGGGGCTCGTTCTGGTCTTCCCATTATTTCTGTTGCCCTTGGGAACAAACCTTTCCTCTGCCTCCTTGCATTTTGTTGTTACGTATTATATCATTTCGTTTACTGACTTTCCTACCAGTTCTCTGTCCTACTGAACCTCCTGCAGGAAGTTCGTCAAACCTATGTAGTCCCCTCTTTTATAGTTTGACTTTTCCCATTCAATTCCTGTTACCCACTCCACTTGTAACTCTACTATGTATTCAAAGCACAGAACCACGTGGTCACTAGCTCCTAGGGGACTCTCATATGTGATGTCCTCAATGTCTGAACTGCTCAGGGTGAACATAAGGTCCAGTCTTGCTGGTTCATCCTCCCCTCTCACTTTGGTAGTGTCCTTAACATGTTGGTGCATGATGTTTTCCAGTACGACATCCGATCATCTTGGCTCTCCATGTTTCGGGACCCCCGTTGGCTCCAGGTTTTTCCAATCAATCTCCCTGTGGTTGAAATCACCCATAAACAGTAACTTTGCTCTGCTCGAGTGAGCTCTTCTTGCCACCTCAGCCATTATGCCCACCATTGCTCTGTTGCTCTCTTCATATTTCTCTCTTGGCCTCCTGCAGTTCTGTGGCAGATTATACATCAATGCAATTACTACCTTGTGCTCCCCAGACTGAAGTGTACCTACTGTGTAGTCCCTTTCTCCAATCTCGTCCATGCCTCCCATTTTCTCGAATTTCCATCGGTTTTACGAGCAGTGCAACCCTTCCTCCCCCTCTGCTCCTTCTATCTTTCCTCATGATCTGATACCCTGGTGGGAAGATTGCATATGTTATTGTCTCAGTGAGTTTCGTTTCTGTAACTGCTATGATGTCTGGGGACTTCTCATTGATTCTTTTATGCCACTCCTCATATTTATTCGTTAATCCATCCCCATTCGTGTACCAAACCTTCAACTTCTGTTTTAAAACTCTGGTCGTGAGAGAATATTGGGCTGAGAGTGCAACGGACAAGTGAATTGTAGCAACAGCAACACACACAGCAAGAGATGTTCTTGAGCTTCCCCAGCACTTGGGCTTCGGTCCAATGCTGGGGTGTGACTCTAGAAAGATCCTTTAGTGCTTGCTGCCTTTGCACCTCCTGACATCGTCTGCTGCTATGTAGGTGCCACACCCTTCGATCCCAGTGTGGGCGGAGTTTGTGGCAGCCCAAGGTGCCTAGCTTCTCCCTCCGAGCCCCGTGGGGCGGGGAATGGGGCTAGGCCTGGGGACAGCTAGTCCCAGAAGATGAGGAGGTACTTGTACCTCCTCCCATGGCAGACATTGGTCCGAGACACTCCCACGACAGGGAGCCAAGGCCAGGCCACCTCTTATATATATATATATATATATATATATATATATATATATATATATATATATATATATATATATATATATATATATATATATATATATAACCCGCACATAGGAGAGAAAAACCTATGATGGCGTTTTGGTTCGTCTTGGACCATTTACAAGTCACACTAACACATGAGAGTCAGGGAACCAGTGTATATATAGGCGAGGGTGACAGTGTATATTCTTTTTTGGGGGTTTGTATAGCTCGGTACATATACATTTGAAATTTACATTCGTCTCTACAAGGGGAATATTGAAGTATTCTTGAATGGTGGTGTATAGGTGACAGTCACCCTTAATGACCTTCATATAATCAATAGGCTTTAAACTTAATAAACCAAGCAGCTAAACTGCAAACGCGAATATCGTAATAAAACGTTGGTAAACAAGTCAAGGCCCTTCCATAAAACTAACAATAATAATAATAATATTAATAATAATAATAATAATAAATAATAATAATAATAATAATAATAATAATTAATAACTCTTGGAATTGGTGGGACTCTAAAGCAGGTTTGTTGGTTTAAGACTGCCTTGCCACCAGTTCGAATCCCGCTGAGAAAATACAACTTTTTTGGCCAACTTTGTATAGAAATCCGTCTTAAAGAATGTATATAAATAACAGAATTAATGTTACATCGTTTAGAATCATAAGTTTTGATCAGACTTGTTCTCGCTAAACTGCATTTTAGGGGAAAAATTAAGTAGGATCTTGAGACGTGAAGAGTCAACTGTGTCTTTGTGTGAAAGACAAACATTTATACCTATATTATTAATAAACTAACCTACTACTATATGCATTTTAATCTTTACAATATGTTTCGGTCTTACCCTGGCCATCATCAGCTCTCGACTTGATAATGCCTCACGACGTCACAGTGTCCTGTAGCTCAATTGGTAGCGCACTCAGCTCACTCACTGTGGGTGGAAACATAAGAACGTGTTTCCTTAAGACACCTGCTGTGACCGAGTGACACAGGTATGTTTATATGCTGATGTAATGTGTTTCTTAGATAATTTTGAAGAAAATATATCATAGATGGATTAATGAAAATGTCTATATTAATGTAAAATAGGACATTTAATGTGCCCGAGAGTGAGTCACAAACGTATGAGCAGCCCAGGCAGACACGTCTGGTACCAACGATTTCCAAGTGGATGTACGAAACCCGGGGGGAAATTTCAACGAAAAAGTACTCGAAATCCGAATTGTATGATTTCCACACCAGCCGAAAACCGGGGGTCTACTGTACTGGGGAGATCTGGTGTATCACTGTGTATATACACATATATACGCTAAAAAGAACATGGTGTGTCTTGTAGTGTATATACACTAAGATGTACTATGCTGAAAGTTTTCGGAAAAAAAAAGATTCGAAAGCTTTCACTAAGATTGCTTTATAATTTTATGTAAGATAACCAAATAGCACGGATGTTAAGCGATATCGACCAGTAGTTCACAGTATGAGGTGACACTGCAAGACGCTGGTAAGATAGTCACAGTCTGCTTGATCGTAAGCTGAACTCGCTCTGAGACCTTGAATGTAATTTCACTTATTGTCTGTAGTTATTTATATATGCCTTGAAGAACTGGGGTGTGTCTGTGCTTGTATCAGTCTGTGTGTGTCTTTGTTAGTCTGTGTCAGTCTGTGATTGCATCTTTGTCAATGTGCGTGTGTTTGTATCTGTATGTGGGAGTAATTATAAGTGATTTTTTTGTTAGTTACCAGTTGTCAAAGGAACTTGTCAAGAGACACTTGGCGTGGTGTGGTGTGTGTGTGTGTGTGTGTGTGTGTGTGTGTGTATGTCGTCAGACATACATTGTTTTAGTTGAAGTTGTTTTCAGCACTGTTGTGTGATTCGTTTAGGGACTCGAACTGGGACACCTGAAAAATCACGATTGCACCTGGTAATCCAGTCAGCCAGGCAACGGGCCAAGAAAGCTGGTTTGTAGTTGTGCTGGAAGGAGCCTCAACAATTTACGACTTTCCAAAATGAACTCCTGGATTGTTGACTATTCGGATTAACTGTTGGACTGTTCGGACGGTCACTGGACTGTTCGGACGGTCACTGGACTGTTCGGACGGTCACTGGACTGTTCGGACGGTCACTGGAATGGTCGGACATTCTTCCTGATTATTTCAGGATTATTTTTCGATTTACCTGTTATTTTTCCCTTCTAAATTATTATCCCCCAGTTTGTTAAAGTTACTTGTCTATAGACACGATCTCGTTGAGAGAGGTTTTGTTTAAGTTATTTAGGTACCAGTTGTTAAACACACTTTTCGATAAACACTTGGCTGTGTGTGTGTGTGTGTGTGTGTGTGATGTGTGTGTGTGTGTGTGTGTGTGTGTGGTTGTGTGTGTGTGTGTGTGTGTGTGTACTCATTTAATTGGGGTTGTAGGACCCTATTCATAACTCCGGGCCCTTTGCCTTTTTCCTGGTATGTGTGTTTTTTGTGCGTGTGGTGCTTTGGCGGTTTTGCGTGATGGGGCTTTGTACCCCCTCCCTGTTTTTCGCTCCCCAAATCCCAATTTTTAACCAAAAAAACCAAAAAAAATCTGGCCACATATTTTATCATTGGTGGAAACACAGTTGCCCTTTCCAAAAACCTTGGGTGGAACACTTCGTAAATTTTTTGCGCAAATGGGGGGTTTTTTAAAACCCCTCCCAAAAATTTTTATCAACATTTTTTGAACACAAAATCAGCATGAAAACAGTGACCGAGTGCCCGTCAACAGTAACAACACTCCAGTTGAAAACTTCTGTCATTTCTAAATAAAGAAAAAAAAAGCCACAAAAACCGGGGACTAACGATACACAAAAAACCCCCCAAACTAAAAGAGGGGAGCTTACGAGGGACTTTTCGGTCCGACTTGGACCATTTACAAATTCAGCGTACTTTGTTAAATGGTCCAATTTCGGACCGAAACGTGTCGAAAAATCCTCTCCCTTTGTGCGGGTTATTTGTGTACTCTGTCACTTTTTTTCAAAACAGTTTCTAAATTTACAACACTTCAGATTTATCCCCCGGGGAAAAAGGGCTTTCTTCAGGTAATTTTAAATGAAAACCCCCTTTTGGGGAATAAAATTGGCACTTAAAAAGTTGTTACAAACACTTTAAAAACCCAAAGGAAAAGGGGGGTTTCCCTTTTAGGAAAAAAAACCCTAGCCACTAATTTTTTTAAAACCCCATCAAAGAGTCATTTTCCAGTTTTTGCACAGAGCCCCCAAAAAAATGTGTATAATAGTCAATTATTTAAAAAACCCCTGATGTTCAATAATAACACAAAAAATAGCAACATATAAACGCGCAGTGTCAGCAGTAACAAACATCATTGGGGAACCACATTAGCAGCGGGTTTCAACAAAGAGCACTTTTAAACACAGCAGCAGCAGCAGTGCACCCATTTAACAGTAACCCCCTGCAGCTTCAACAGCACAGCACCCTCAAAAATAAAAGGAATAAAAAAAAATCAAAAATATCGCACCATATAAGAACATTTGCAACACCAACAGGAGCAGAATAGCATTAAAAGGTAACATCACCAGAAGACCCCAGCAAACAGATAACAGCGTAACAGCAGCAGCAACCAAAAAAACAGCAAGCAGCCGGGCAGGTTTTAAAAACCAGGTAATTACCGTCATTGGGTTTGCGAGTTCCCTTTGGCCCTACCTGTAAAGGTCCCTTAAGGGAAAATTTTGGCGCTCCTCCCCCCCCTCCCCCACCCCTGTTGTGGCACTCCCCCGGGCCTTTGGGGGCCAATTTTTTATGGGGGGGGTCGTGGTACCCCAGGTCTGCCCCTCATGGGGGGGTCGGGGGTACCCCAGGGCTGCCCCCCTTTTGGGGGATTGTGGGGAAAACAGGCCTGCCCCTCATTTAGGGAATGGGGGGAGGCCCCGGCCTTTCCATCATGGGGGATTGTTTGGGAAAAAACAGGCCTCCCAAAATTTGGGGTATTGTGGCAACACGGCCTGCCATCAGGGGGGGGTTTGGAACCCCGGGCCGCCATCAGGGGGGTTTGTGGCAACCCGGCCTCCCATCATGGGGGGATTGGGCCCCCAGGCCTGCCATCAGGGAGGATTTGTAGCAACCAGGCCTGCCACATGGGGGAAATGGGGCAGCCCAGGCCTGCCATCATGGGGGGTTTTTAAAACCGGCCTGCCATCATGGGGGTTTGTGGCAACCCGGGGCCTCTATCAGGGGGGTTTGCGCAACCCAGGCCTGCCATATGGGGGATTTTGAAACCCGGGCCCTGCTATAGGGGGGGGATTGTGGAAACCCGGCCGCCAAGGGGGGATTGTGGCAACCCAGGCCTGCCATCAGGGGGGATTGGGGCAACCCGGGCCCTGCCACATAGGGGATTGGGCAACCCGGGCCTGCCTATGGGGGTTTGTGGCAACCCAGGCCTCCCACAGGGGGGATTGGGAAACCCCAGGCCTCCATCTGGGGATTGTGGAAACCCCAGGCTCCATAAATGGGGGATTGTGGCAACCCAGCCTGCCTTCAGGGGGATTGTGGCAACCCAGCCTGCCATTATGGGGATTGTGGCAACCCAGGCCTGCTTATCATGGGGGATTGTGGCAACCCAGGCCTGCCATCATGAGGGATTGTGGCAACCCAGGCCTGCCATCATGGGGGATTGTGGCAACACAGGCCTGCCATCATGGGGGATGTGGCACAACAAGGCCTGCATCATGGGGGATTGTGGCAACCCAGGCCTGCCTCATGGGGGATTGTGGCACCCAGGCCTGCCATCATGGGGGATTGTGGCAACCCAGGCCTGCCATCATGGGGGATTGTGGCAACCCAGGCCTGCCATCATGGGGGGATTGTGGTACCCCAGGCCTGCCATCATGGGGGATTGTAGCAACCCAGGCCTGCCATCATGGGGGATTGTGGCAACCCAGGCCTGCCATCATGAGGGGATTGTGGCAACCCAAGCCTGCCATCATGAGGGGATTGTGGCAACCCAGGCCTGCCATCATGGGGGATTGTGGCAACCCAAGCCTGCCATCATGGGGGATTGTGGCAACCCAGGCCTGCCATCATGGGGGGATTGTGGCAACCCAAGCCTGCCATCATGGGGGGATTGTGGACCAACCAGGCCTGCCATCATGGGGGTTTTGTGGCAACCCAACCTGCCATCATGAGGGGATATGTGGCAACCCAAGCCTGCCATCATGAGGGGATTGTGGCAACCCAGGCCTGCCATCATGAGGGGATTGTGGCAACCCAGGCCTGCCATCATGAGGGGATTGTGGCAACCCAAGCCTGCCATCATGAGGGGATTGTGGCAACCCAAGCCTGCCATCATGAGGGGATTGTGGCAACCCAACCTGCCATCATGAGGGGATTGGGGCAACCAAGCCTCCCATCATGAGGGGATTGTGGCAACCCAGGCCTGCCATCATGGGGATTGTGGCAACCCAGGCTGCCATCATGAGGGGATTGTGGGCAACCCAAAGCCTGCCATCATGAGGGGATTGTGGCAACCCAGGCCTGCCATCATAGGGGATTGTGGCAAACCCAGGCTGCCATCATGGGGGATTTGGCAACCCAGCCTGCCATCATGGGGGATTGTGGCAACCCAGGCCTGCCATCATGAGGGGATTGTGGCAACCCAGGCCTGCATCATGAGGGGATTGGGGGAACCCAGGCCTGCCATCATGGGGGATTGTGGCAAACCCAGGCCTGCCATCATGAGGGGATTGTGGCAACCCAGCCTGCCATCATGAGGGATTGTGGCAACCCAGGCCTGCCATCATGGGGGATTGTGGCAACCCAAAGGCCTGCCATCATGGGGGATTGTGGCAACCAAGGCCTGCCATCAATGGGGGATTGTGGCAACCCAGTGCCGGGAGGGGCCATCCATTGGGGGTTTGTGGCAACCCAAGCCTGCCATCATGAGGGGATTGTGGCCAACCCAGGCCTGCCATCATGGGGGATTGTGGCAACCCAAGGCCTGCCATCATGGAGGGGATTGTGGCAACCCAGGCCTGCCATCATGAGGGGATTGTGGCAACCCAGGCCTGCCATCATGAGGGGATTGTGGCAACCCAGGCCTGCCATCATGAGGGGATTGTGGCAACCCAGCTCTGCCATTAAATAAAGGTGTATCTTCTCTCTCCTTGCTCATCATGAGGGATTGTCAACCCAATACCTGTCTATCATTAGGGATCTGTAACCCTAGCTCTCCATATCTAATTGTGCTCCCAATCATGCTCCTATCTATGATCGGATTGTGGCAACCATAGAGCTGCCATAAGGGGTTTTGGGCAACCCAGTGAATCCATAAAAACGAATTGTTTAACACAGCCTGGTCTCTTGATGGATTTGCTGCCCTCGTCATCATGAAGGATTGTGGCAACCCAACCTTTGCTCATCATGAAGGTTTGATCACCACCCTAACATTGTGCTCATACTGAAGGGTCTTGCTCAACACCTAACATGGCCATCATGAAGGTATTGTCACAACCTAACAGGCCCTGCCATCATGAAGGTTCTTGCTGCAAACCCAGGCGTCCATCATGAAGGGTTCTTGTGACACTCAAAACTTTGGCCATCACTGAGGTCTTGACTCAACCCAGTGCCATCATGAAGGCTTGTCCCACCCAGGTGCATCATAAAGGGTTTTGATCAACCCCAAAGCTGCCATCATGAGGGGATTGTGACAACCCAGTGTGCATCACTAAAGGGTTTTGATTCAACCCATGTGGCATCATGAGGGGTTTTTGGGGAACCCTTTTGTGTGCCATCATGAAGGGATTGCTCAACCTAGACTTTGTGTGCATCATAAAGGGTTTTGGCAACCCAAAGTCCCTGCATCATGAGGTTATTGTCAACCCAGGCCTGCATCATGAAGGGTTTGTGGCCCAACACCAAGCTTGGCGTCATCATGAAGGGATATATGTGGCAATCCAAGGCTGCTCACCACTCATTGTGGTCATTGAGGCAACACCTAACCTGTGCGTCATCAGGAGTGTTCTGCCCAAACTCCATTGTGCCATCATAAAGGTTTTGGCTCACCCAACCTTTGGCCATCATGAAGGGGATTGTCAACCCATTGTGCCATCATGAGGGGTTTGTGCAACCAAACGGCCCGTCATCTCACAGAAGGTTCTTGAACACCACTACTGTGCCATCATGAGGGTATTGTCACACCCAGGCCCTCCATCATGAGGTTCTTGACTACCACTCTAACATTGTGCCATCACTGAAGGATTGTGGCACCTCTTACATTGCTATCACGAGGTAAAATAAATGGTGGATCATCACTATCTCTTGTCACCATTAAAATTATCTATCATCATCTAGTTCTGACTCACCATCTAACATTGTCTACCCTATTCTACTCAATCTAACATTTGTGTCATCACTAAATTCTTCTCATCTCCTCTAACTAGTCGTATCACTATCTTACTCACTCATGTATCATTTTGGTCAACCATGATAGGTTAGACTAATAATTGTGTGCAACTGGAATTCTTCACATCTAACAAACTGAGTTTTTGACACACTCTACTTTTGTGAATTATTACTGACTCTGTTCATCACTGAAGGTTCTTGACTCACCACTCTAACATTGTGCGTCATCACTGAAGGTTCTTGACTCACCACTCTAACATTGTGCGTCATCACTGAAGGTTCTTGACTCACCACTCTAAATTGTGTGTCATCACTGAAGGTTCTTGACTCACCACTCTAACATTGTGCGTCATCACTGAAGGTTCTTGACTCACCACTCTAACATTGTGCGTCATCACTGAAGGTTCTTGACTCACCACTCTAACATTGTGTGTCATCACTGAAGGTTCTTGACTCACCACTCTAACATTGTGTGTCATCACTGAAGGTTTTTGACTCACCACTCTAACATTGTGTGTCATCACTGAAGGTTCTTGACTCACCACTCTAACATTGTGTGTCATCACTGAAGGTTCTTGACTCACCACTCTAACATTGTGTGTCATCATGAAGGTTCTTGACTCACCACTCTAACATTGTGTGTCATCACTAAAGGGTTCTGACTCACCACTCTAACATTGTGTGTCATCATCGAAGGTTCTTGACTCACCACTCTAACATTGTGCGTCATCACTGAAGGTTCTTGACTCACCACTCTAACATTGTGCGTCATCACTGAAGGTTCTTGACTCACCACTCTAACATTGTGTGTCATCACTGAAGGTTCTTGACTCACCACTCTAACATTGTGTGTCATCACTGAAGGTTCTGACTCACCACTCTAACATTGTGTGTCATCACTGAAGGTTCTTGACTCACCACTCTAACATTGTGTGTCATCACTGAAGGTTCTTGAC